>OX375870.1:26403041-26729302 GCA_947359475.1 Heligmosomoides polygyrus bakeri
TCGCCGTTTTTTTCAACGATTCACTGCAGAATTCGCCGGCGGTCTCCTGCATAGCGCTGCATAGCTTTCGAAAGAGAATGATTTGCTCTATCAGAGCATGTATTGCATTACTTTTTTCATCATGAATTTTGTCAATTTTTAAGTCGTTGAAGTGAAAAGTGAAAAAGTGAAAAAGTAGCCATTTGCGCAGGTTTGTAATTTTTTGCGCAGTTTTTTCGAGCATTTGGGAGACAATGTTCTGTACTACAAGAATATGTGTTAGTGCTATTTGCTCGTTTGTCCTTTATTGATTTTTAGGTCATCAAATTGGGACGTCCGAAGGAGGATGGTTATTTTTGCCGACAGCTCCTGCTCTGAGGTTGGACTTTTTGGGTTGGTGTTATATGTCGTTCGAAAGAGAATGTCTTGCTCTATAAGAATATGTGTCGCGTTTATTGATTTCTTTTGAATATCAACAAAATGCCAAAAAGAGAAAAATCGTCTTCACCAACAACTCCTTCTCCTTCTTCAGTTGTTGATATTCGACAGAAATCAGCGTGAGCCAATAAACGCGACACAAATTCGTACTGAGCAAGACATCCTCTTCCAAACGACATATGACACCAAGCAAAAAAGTCCAACCACAGAACCTGAGTTTTGGTAAAATTTCGGACGGAAAAGTCGGAATTCCCAATTTGATGGACTAAAAATCAATAAAGGGCAAGTGAGAAAATAGGACCAACACATATTCTTGTAGTACAGAACATTGTCTTCCAAGCGCTATAAAAAACTGCGCAAAAAATTACAAACCTAAGCGGAGAGAACAAGTGTGCAAATGGCTACTTTTTCACTTTTTCACTTTTCACTTCAACGACCTAAAAATTGACAAAATTCGTGATGAAAAAAGAAACACAATACATGGTCGGATAGAGCAAATCGTTCTCTTTCGAAAGCTGTGCAGCACTATGCAAGAGACCGCCGGCGAAATCCGCAATGAATCGTTGAAAACAACGGCGGGGACTTATGGGACAACCTTATATATATATATATATATATATATATATATATATATTCGTTACATGAATAAGATCATGTCAAACAATGAAACCCTGTGAGCTAGCGAACGAAAACATACTACCATTCTTCAACAAAAAAAGGCATCAAGTAACTACAAAAGTAGACGAACAACCGAGAGTAAACGTAATGCATTACTAAAATTACAAAAAAAAAAAACTTTACGTCGGACCGAGGTAACTATCCAGAGAGGCCTTAAATAACGGCAAGCTGGGAAGCTCATGCTTTTTTGAAATTTTAAGAAATGAGGTTCCAGCCCTAACCGAGAAAAAGTGATGCCTGCAATTAAGCCTGGCTTTAGGAAAGCTAATTTTTTTGCGAGCCTCCTCTGGTCACAGACCTTCTCCGCACGCAAAACATTTCCAAGTTATGATCTGTCAAAGTTTTCAGTCAAAATCGGCTATTTCATATGCAACGACCTAATAGTATTTAATAACAATACGTTCATCATCAACAACATCGCTAAACGACAAAATTCTCCACCCTCCATAAACAGCACCAACGCAACTTCCAGAATAACGAATATTTGAATACGAATAACCAAAAAAATTTTTTAGCTGAAACTTTGTCTAGGGGTTATTTGGGGTGCTGATCACGAATCTGACATCCGTTTTTCACGATTCGGCTGAATAATATAGATACAGGAAGGCACAGGATTACATTCTTAAAGTTTCTGCCGATGACGGCAGGTAGAGACAGAATCGTGAAAAAACGAATGTCAGATTCGTGATCAGCACCCCAAATAACCCCCTAAACGAAGTTTCAGCGAAATCGGTGACCCTGCCTGGACCACCCTTGTTAACGGTGTGGGTGGCCTCCGACCGCATCGTGAAAAGCGGATGTCAGATTTGTGATCAGCACCCCAAGTAACCCCTAGACAAAGTTTCAGCGAAAAAAATTTTTTGACCGAAGTCTTGTCGGTGGAGTCGGAACTTTTTACTAGTGCCACAAAATATCTATCGTTACATAATTATAGCTTCACACAAAATAGGTTTAAAATAAGTGACACACAGAAGTGAACATTTTAGCTAATCTGTAGTTTGAAGCATATGTTTATTTATTTATTTATTTATTTATTTACTGCACTCAAAGGTGCGCATAACCGTGAACAAGTCGTTAATTAAGTCGAAAACCAATCCAGTACCAACAAAAAAAACACCGAAAAATAAACAAAACACAAACAACTTACTAAAAAAGTTAAAGGAAGAAACAAATCAAATGCGCTCGCAAACGATGTAAAAAGGTGAAATACTAGAAGTGTGCATTAAATACTCCTCTTCAAAAGCACAATAAATCCGCTTGTCCCTTTTCCTTGCCGTGTCTTCATTTGCACAATACAGTGAAATATAAAGCACAATTAAATGTCGTGGTTCTGTAGTGTAAAGTCTATGTACTACGAGGCAATCCCTTTAACAAAATATGAGGTGTCGAAATATAGGCAGTGTTGGAAGGCAAGTTCAGCAACCATTAGAATAGCAGAAGGTAGAATGGATCGGTTTCAAAAATCAGCCCAGCTATAGCGTGGTTCATTACAATCAAACCACTCTCGAGCAACATTATTGGCTGGTCATCACCTAAGCGTAAGGTATAAGCCTTACGTACTCAGGCGAGACAGTGCTTCTTTCAGTGACAGCCATTGTCGCTACTATAGCTGCAACTGGATGACATAAAAACCGAATAAGCCTGTAGAGTAGCAAAATTTTCAAAAGATTTTTGCTCAAGTCTGACCTCACTTGCCAACCAACCAACCCAACTAACAACCGAGTCTAGTGCCATGTGGTGTGATAGGTGATGGTACCAATATTGCCGCGAAAGCGTGGTGTCATTTAGGAACCAAACTTTGACATTGCACTAGTATTTAGAGAGGTATAAACTGAGTGGTTTCATGAAAGCAAGACAAGGAGAAAGGAAAATGATAATTTAGAACCATCGGCAAATACAACTAGTTAAAAACTCAATAAACATCAGCAAAGTCATAAAACTTCAATGGGCATCTATCACACATAACATCAACGTGATGAAATGGAAATTTTGTAGCCGTTGTATTAACAGCATTTAACACCATACAGCCATCATCGTGTAAGCCTAGCCACAAAGCTTATCTGAAATAGACGCGGTAAGGCCGAACAATTATCAGTTTCCCAAAAACTGGAAAAGGTCAAACCTTTTCAGATGCCTCTTGAATGCAGAGCTACTTTCGGCTTCAAATACGTCCGGAGGAAGCAACTCTATCCACCTAGCGCAGCGATTAAAGAGATTGTTAAACATTAAAGAAGATTTCCACCTCCCAATTCTGCGATAGTGAATTCTAAACCTGCCGTTACGCAAGGTTGTTGGAACGAACACCCAATATTTGCTAGGCGATAACTTCGACTCCTTGCGGAGGAGACGAAAGCAAAAAGTCAAGTCAGAGATAATACGCCTCTCCTGGAGTGTCTTTAATCCAAATATTTTCAACCTATCAGCATAGCTTGGAGCACTGAATCTACTTGGAGGAGACATTATTCTGTACCACAAAAGTCGTGTAAAGACCTGCTGAACTTTTTCTATTTTAAGAATGTCTTTCTTTAAGTGAGGACTCCAAACTGGAGAACAGTATTCAAGATGAGGTAGAACGTAAGTCTTATACAGCCTCAACAATATTTCTTCATCAGAGCACTTGATATTACGCAGAATAAAAAATAGAGTACTGTACGCTTTTCGAGTCAGAGCATCAATTTGGGACGAAAACTTAAGGTCCCTATCAAACATTACACCAAGGTCATTTTTGGTGAAACAAGGTGTAAGTGTCTTGTCGTCAATGACATAGGCAGGCACCTCGTCGTCTCCAAGATGCATAACGGTACTTTTGTCTGTGTTTATTGGAATACCAGAATGGGAGGCCCAAAGATGCATCCTTTCAAGAGATTTTTGAAGGGCCAACTGAATCTCATTCTCCGTTTGTTTATCATATACTCCATATAATTTGATATCATCAGCATACAGCTGTACTTTGATTTCAGTGGAAGTTTTAAGAAATTGAGGCAGGTCAATCGTATAAATCATAAATAACAGTGGAGACAAAACTCCTCCCTGAGGGACGCCGCTTTCGCAGGCGTATCTCGTGGAGAAGCAGTGCCCTACCCTAACAGTCATTCCTCTATTAAACAAATACGATCTCAGCCAGTTTAGCATCTTACCTTGAACTCCAAGCATTTCTAGCTTGGACAACAGTAGTTTATGGCAGACCCTGTCAAACGCTTTTGACAGATCAAGGTAAATTACATCAACCAGTTTACCATTATTAATTGCATAAGAGATATCATAAAGCGTGTCAGCTAGATTAGTTGTTGTTGAGGCACCAGGCAAGAAACCGTGCTGTTCACGAGGAATAACATTAAATTTATTAAACCAGGCTAGGAGCTTTTGTAACAGAATTTTTTCCATCACCTTTACTGCGGTAGAAGTGAGACTAATAGGACGGAAATTATTTAGCGCACTGGTGTTGGGTACTTTTGGAATAGCTTTTACAATGGCTTCCTTCCACACCTGTGGAACCTCTCCCAAGAGTAGGGATAGGCTGAATAGGTGTGCGAGGGGCTTAGAAAGGGAATTGTGACATTTCCTGAATACTATCTGAGGGATCCCGTCGTACGGTTCAGAGGTAGACGGGTTAAGACCCTTGAGAATCAACGAAACTTCATGTGGATGAATGTATGTATATATCACCAAAGGTATGTCGTATATTTGGCGAGCTAACAAGATCTATGGATGTGGACAAGCTGGTTGAAGAAAAAACGCTTGAGAAGAACTTAGCTAAGGCATTGGCCTTTTCCTGGTCAGTGCGGAATTTAGCCCCACACTGATCAACTAAGGTTGGAACAGTGTTATGCGGCCTTATTTTTAGACGGAGGTATTGATACAGATTCTTGCCTGAGGCGTGAGAGGCGAGTCGCCTTTCATAATTAGCAAAGAATCTTTTGACGTGATAGTTCAGACTACTTGACACACTCTTGTATAACTGACTATCCAGGGGGCACCTTGAATCATAGAAAAGACGCTGTTTTTGAGCCAGCAAATTACAGATGTGGGGAGGATATTTCAGTACCCTACACTGAGGAAATTTGAACGGTACAAATATTGCAAAAGCATCATAAAGTACTCTGCAAAACCTGCGGTAAACATCAGACATAGAAGTGTAATGTTTGAACACCTCTAGCCAATCGACCTCGCTTAAATAATTGTCCAGGGCTCCGTAGTCCACTCTTACAAAGTCAGGGTAGGGAGGTAGCAAAAAATCAGCAAATTTGTGCTTTACTCTAAAGGAAACAATATAATGATCAGAATTGGCTAACGGGGGGAGAGTGGTTGCATTAGAGATATTTGATGAGGATGATAACACTAAATCAAGAATGTTCGTGCCAATTGTAGGTCTATTAACGTGCTGGATAATGCCGCATTCTCGGAAAAATTCTAGGAAAGTTGAGCCAACTGAATTCAATGGATGCTGGTTTACCCAGTCTATCCTTAAGTTAAAATCCCCCACTAAAACGTTGTCAGCGTGGGTAATAAGGAGAGTACGGAGCAAATCGAGGAGGGCCTCGTCATCATATTTAGACGAATTTGGTGGGCGGTAAACGGTAATAAAACGTGTAAAAGATGCCTTAATGCTAGAGAACAGGTCAACGCAGAGCACATCAGCCCTCCCAGGAGCAGGTACGTAGCTATGATCAATAATGAGATTTCCTTTTACAATACAGCAAACTCCACCTCCAGTGCGACCCCTACGATCGCAACGAAACACCACGTAAGGGAGGCCGCCTACAATTTCTGAGTCAAAAACTCTTTCACTGAACCAAGTTTCCGTGACAAACACCAAGTCGGGTCGGTTCTGGGAAATAAAAACTTGAAATTGTTCTAATTTATTCATCAGGCTACGTGCGTTAATCAAAAAACACTTTAGATCATTATTACCGTGCCGTTTTATAAGTTTCCCCTGCTCCTAGGAAGGTCCGAGGCCCGCCGCAGTTCCCCTCGATACACCACCCACTCACGAGCGCCACCTTTATTGCGTTCTCGAGCCTCCTGCCTAAGCTCAAAGTCGCGCTTTCTTTCCTCCGCCGTCATACTCCGGCGTACATACACATGAGGAAAGCCCCGATCCCGAAGGAAACGGGCGTTGGCGAGAGCGCGGCGCCAGTGAGCTGCCGATGGGAGGACCACTTTGACCAATCGAGGTCGTTTAGGGTCTAACCTGCCCATCCTATACACCTCGGTGGGACGACATTCCACGTTGAGTACGTCAAGAATGCGCCCCACTTCTCCCTCAAGGGCCATTTGTTTTCCTGAAGGCGGTGTATCTTCCGAATCCTCCTCCAAGCCACTGATGACAATACTTCGAGAGCGCTTTTCACTCTCCAGCGCCTCGGAGAAATCCACTGGAATTCTCCTAGCGGCTGCGGCAAGGAGGCGACCCACAGCGGGATCCGTGTTGACTTCAATAGCCATGCGGATTAGTTCAGCTGCCGACTTTCCGGCAAACTGTTCCTCTCCTTCATGGCTCGTGGATTCCGCCTGGTTAGTCTGAGATAGACTGGCGCTCCTAGTCACTCTTCTGACACCAGTGGCCTGAGATTTCGGTGCCATCTTGACCTTCAATCAACCTGCTATGGAGAAATCGATTAGCGTGAAAGGTGACAACAAAGATTAGGATGAAACGGCAACAATAACGAAAGAAAACAAACTGTTAGGAAGCTAAGTGTTGGAGAAGATCAGTAGTAACAATTGACTATGGAAAGAGAAAAGAAACCAAGTGCTAAAAGGAAAAATACGAGAGGAAATCAGAGCACAACCGCACGCTGGGCAGTCAGAGACGAGGTCTCTATGTTATATGTAAACATGCTCTATAACACACTATAATACCCCTAGGTGGATTACCTATATGATAAGCATGGATTTTGCAAAAGTGCAAAACGAACGCAGTCTTCGGGATCCAAACCCGTGACCCCGCGTTTACGAGCCCGAGCTCTTCCCTACTACGCCACATGTGCACTGCGCTTAGCTGCGATACGAGCCCTCATCCCGCGCGCGCCCGTCAGCTGTGGAGCACGTGAATCAACAGGGCGCCAACCCGCGATTTCCGTCGCCCCTAACTCTGCGCAGAGTTGTATTGGGGTCGAGATACCTGCAGTTTGTTACTTCCCAGGGAGAGGCGGTTCTGCCCATATACAACACTTGCGCCGTTCCGACCTACCGTTGAGATAGTATCCTGGTAAGACTGGAGAGGTGGTTCATCAAATCTATTGTTCACCGAGAAAAAATTTCATCACACAATACTTCAAATTGCTCGTCCAGTGACGTGCTTTGACATCTTGCTGCAGATTTTCTTTTCTCTCTGGGACTAATTGCTCTTGAATGGTATCGCCCGTCGAGCCTATACAAGACAGTCGACCTTAACTACTATACATTTTGCTAGAGCAATAATACCTCGACATTTCTCTGTCTACATCATATCTTCTATAACATTACCTTGCACATTCACCGTTAATTCTGATATAAATAAAAACAGATATTTAACGAAAGTTGAACAGCGCCTTAGAAAAAAATAGTTGTAATGGTTATAGAGGCAAGATTCTTTCCTGGATCATTCGATAGAGCTCGAAATTCTGATACAGGAGATGGTAGGGTTCAGATCAATCCCAATTTCTGGACTGCCAATGCAAGCCGTCTGAGCCTCCTATCCCTCTATCGACTGCAGTCACACCAAATCTGGTCGACCTGCGGATTCCCGTGGTCGGCCAGGTCATCATTGCTTCCGCGGCGAGGGCTGCTTTGGCTCACCGCGAAGCGGCGGGTGTCACGGCACACGTCGACGCTAATTGGCTCCCCAGGCACTGTCCCGCGTCTCTGCCCGCGCCGCTTTCAGACGGATCGTTCCCCACCCAGAGCCAGACTTGCACCATCAACACCGTTAGAGATGTTGTTTTTTTCGTAGAACTTGGAAAAAATCTTCGTATGCATACACTGCATGTAGAGTACCAGTTTCTGTACTAATCCCAAGCAACTGATGAAGAGTGGTTATCGGCTTCTTCTCCTTTTACTTAACCCCAGATACTTTCATGTACATGTGTTCACTGTTTCACGAGTATACTAACCGTGCTTCTTCCCAAAAAACTTCCAAGAGAGCTGTCGAAAAAGACAAAGAGTATAAAATCGTGGGCATGCGCGGCATGGAATTCAACAAAGGCGAAGCAATGACTCTACCAGCATCTGCGCTCTAGCAGCTACATACATACATGCACGGGGCTCAGCGTTGCCATAGTTTCATAATCATCTTGTGATGCTGCAAGAAGAACCTGTCAAGCTTTTCTGAAAAATTGAGAGGAAAAGAGAGGAAGCTTTTTCACCCTCTTGTTTCCTTTCTTGCCATTGTTTTTACGTGTTTGATCGTGTTTTCTAGGCCTTTTCAACCCCACTTATGAAGCAAACATCACAGAAAACTTTGAAAAAAAAAACTCACTGTTTGGGAAGTATAAGAAACTAATGTGAAGCAAAGAAACGCGAAAAACGGCCAAAGACGTCCAAAAACACGAAACGATGGCAGAGAAAACCGAGGGGGGGGGGGCGAACAAATAAACTGGTCTAGGAGCAGAAAAAGCCAACTGTTCTCGAAATATGGGAACGACTTCGAGAACAGTTGGCTTTTTTGCTCTTTACACCGATCCAGGTAAGTAGAGGGTTTCCTCAGTAATGCAACAATGCTGAGAAAATTCATCCAAAAAATGGTTCGAAATGCATTCACACATGAAGAAAAAGTAGAATATCAAAAATGGTGCGCAAAATGTCATTAATTCCATTTAACGGAAATTTCGTCATTGAATTTTGTTAAAAATTTTTAGCAAAAAACGCCGGTAAATCGCTAATCGATAAATGCATGCTCCGGGTGTTGCTCAAAAGCCTGGCATCCGTTTTTGACTCACTTTACTTGGAGATCAAAATGCGTTACATTTCCGTTAGCAATCCTTATTACCGCTCCATTCTAACTTCTTCTTACCGCTATTTTAGTTTGAATCTAGGCTTATAAATATAAAAATACATACATATAATTATAAAAATAAAATAAAATATATAAACCGCCGCCCAAATGATGAACATTTTTAGTCATATTTCACCCAAGTTGCCGCCATGTGCTATGTTGCACTTCACCGTCATGGATCACGACTACTTGCGGTCTAACGATTTTGCCGGAGAAGCGTTCCTGGAATTGGCTGATGTGAGCGCATATAACAGTTTTTCTTCTCTTCTTTTATCCAAAATCCCCATACGCTTCTGCCGCATTTAAGAGTTTTCACTTTGAAAAAAACAACAACAACAGTGCTCACTGAACACCATTGCCCCTTCGTTTGACTTCTTCGAAATCTTTCTCTTACAGGTTCCTGGCTTCGGAGTGGCCGGTGGTAATACTTTGAGGCAGTTCAACCTCATACTTATCCAGCCTGTACAAAACAGTAAGTATCCTTCCCCGTTCAGTTTTCGTAATCTGCTGAGAGAATCTATTCGATTTTCGTAATCTGCTTTTTTGCAGACAAAGAAATAATTGACGTGCTGACGAGCAGAAAAGAGGACAAGCACGCTCTCGAATTCCTTCGGTCCATTACTACGGCTTATTAGTTTAGAGATTCCGCCGCATGATAGAAATTTATAGACTGATCTCCACAATATTCCAGGTATTTGTGTTTCTTGTAAGATAGTACCAAAGCCGGCATTCCCGTCAGAAGGCGGTAGTGCCACAAACAACGTCTTTTAAATTATCTCTAGGAAATCGGGAAGTCCAGTAGAGCATTATAATTGTTCCGTGAACACATGTATATGTAGTCATTGTGATAGGGCTACATTCAGTGCTAGTTTTCATTTTTCAATTATTATATTGGAGCAAATGATAATAACAGCTTTGGTAAATGGTTATCGAAATGCTATGTATATCTCACGACTCGGTGTTTCTGCGCTGAATTAAATTCTTGTACATAGAACTTGTACGGCGGATTATAAATATTAATTAGTAAACAGTGCTCACGCATTTCATATAGCATGAGGGTGCACCTAAGAAATGCAGGACGCCTGAGAAGTATTGGCATTTCGCCCCTTTTGGCGGGTTTCCTCGCCTTTGTTGTAGTGGTCTTCTACATGAGCGACAGCATTATGCCAGCCTAGTGGCCGGTCGGACTACCGGCTGGGACTCTCACCTCATTTCCACATCAAAACATTCAGCTGATAGAAAAGTCAACACGATCAATCGATAACAGCTATCCGGTCGATATTAATTTCTTGCATTGTTTGTGTCGTCAACATACACACTTGATTGCCATTCTGAGATAGTCCACATGGGACAAGAATCGATAAAATTAATCAATGCTGGTGACCCGATCAATATTGCTAATTCGTTTTGTACCCCTTCAATAGGCTGGTATGTTACTGCGATTCTGCCTTAACGGCAAACACGTCCTAGCCGTGTCTGCGGCAGTGGTCGCAAAGGAGGAGAACTCCGGAGTCCTGCACCTACTCATGGCCTTCCGCGACGCTGAGCGGTGCAGAGCCGCCAAGTTCCGTTACAGTAATGTCTGTCCTCCCTCCTCCCCTCCCCCTCCCCCCCCCCCCCCCAATTCGGAGGTATTAGGGGGGGGCCAAAAGTAATGAGACAAAATGAAAAAATCTTTATCTCTTTATAACTCAATTACAAATCAACGATGCTGAGGAGTGTATTTGCCATTAAGGGCAAGGACCTTGCTGCCATCGCTCAGCCAACTTCCTGATCCCATCCTTCCAGAACTGCTTGAGCCTGGTGTTGATCAACTGCTCGATATGGTTGTCAAGGACTGCTTGGGTTCTTGTGTCCCTTCCGACTAGGAAGTCCTGTAGGCTCAAGTAGTGGTGGTACTCGCATGGAGAGATGTCCAGCGAATACGGTGGGTGAGGCATGTGAACGTAGCCCAGCTGGCCAAGCTTATCCGTGCTTACTTGTTCCCGATGGGGTGCGGCGTTGTCGAAGAGGAGAAACTTCTTGAAGCGCTGCGAATGAATAAGAGCGAGTCGCCGGCCCATCTCCTCTATTTCGTTCACCATGGCCTTGGAGTTCATCGCGGTGCTCTTGGGAAACAGCCTCCGGTAAACCGATCCATGGGCGCAGACCCAAAAGCTCCAAAGATGCTTCTCGCCGTGTACATCTCGCCGAACGAAGGTCGCTAACAATTCACCAGGCATCACCCAGACTCGCTGCTTGGCAGGGTTAAGGTAGAAGACGTACTTCTCATCCTGCGTGAATATTGAGCCCAGGCTGCTCGGGGTTGCGAATTGGGGAAGATTTGCGCGACACAGGTCGACTCGTCAGACTGGGGTTTCGGCATGGGACAGGATGAGGTTTTTGGCATGCTTCTGGAAAGGGCGGAAGTGGTAACTTCTCAGATGGGCTTCAGTAAGTAGCATACAAACATACAAGTACGACAAGTACGAATTCAGACTCCAGCCACGAGATATATGGACACGGCATGGGGTGTCTCATTACTTTTGCCCCCCCCCCCCCCCTAATACTTATAGATACCCTCAACTTGCCTCTCATACTCGGAAATCCGTCATACTTACGCTGACAATCAAGAAAACATCGTGACGTAAAGGACAGGTGGATATCACGATTTCATTACAAAACACATCAGACAACTATCGCTCTCTTCCACTTTAAAACAAGAATGGAATTTCATGTAAGCGAAGCGGTGGGAATGTTATCGTCACTCGTACAGAAAACTACATTTATTGAAAAAGTCATGCCTGTTGTCATATAGGATTCCTACATTTTTTCAACAATTTTTTTTCGTTTCAAATGAGTTTGTCCGCCTTCAGCTAAGTCGCCCAACTACCCCAACAGCAGCAGTTTCTCTGAATGAATCGGACCGAGAAACCCCCAAACAGCGGAACAGAACAAGTGCAGGATGTAACCGCATCTATTAGGTCATCCAATAAGTAATGTTGTTTTTTGTGCACAACGGTTTTAGCCCATTATTTGTCGGTAGATTTGTGTATTTCGAAGGTGCACTAAAGTATTCTAAGGTAGATGAGACTTGCTCTTTTAGAATCTACCATTCGTTGAATTGTTAGCTTGCAAGTTCAGGTGAAATGGCTCGGCAAATCTCAGAGCAGCATAATCGGCATTGCATGCTGTTCGAATTTCGGAAGGGTAGTAACGCAACGGTTGCTACCAAAAATATCTGCGATGTATATCCAAATACACTGGACGTTCGCAAATGCCAGCAATGGTTCTCCAAATTCAAATCCGGCAATTTTGACCTCTCTGACCTCTCTCGATCAGGAAGACCCACAACATTTGACAACGACATGCTGGTGGCAGAACTGCAGGCGAATCCTTGTCAAAGAGTGGAGGAACTTTCGAGTACTCTCAACGAACCTAAATCAACCATTCATCTTCATCTACGCCAAATTGGCAAGGTATGCAGAGCAGGTGTTTGGGTACCGCACGATTTATCCGCCGGGAACCGTGCCAACCGATCGACGCTTTGCAACGCACTGCTTCAGCGACACCGTACAGACCCGTTTTTGATCGACCGATCATAGGAGACGAAAAATGGATCTTGTACGATAACCCGAAGCGCAAAAAGCAGTGGCATTCCAAAAATGAACAACCAAGAAGTACTGCGAAGCCGAATATTCACCTCAGAAGGGCACTCCTTTTTCTTTGGTGGAATATCCGTGGAATTCTCCACTTTGAAGTGCTTAAATCTGTACAGACCGTTGACGCAGACCTTTATCGTGAGCAACTCGATCGTGTGAACCAAGCTTTACTGGAAAAGTATCCGGCGATCGTCAATAGAAAGGCCGCAATTCTCCATCACGCCAATGCAAAACTGCGCTGTGGAAAACGGACGCTGGAAAAAATCAACGAATTAGGATGGGAGGTTCTGCCTCATCCACCGTATTCCCCCGATCTTGCACCTTCGGATTACCACGTATTCCGGTCTCTATAGCATTTTCTTAGTGGCAAGAAATTTGAAAGTTTGGAGGATATTCAAAATGCTATGTCCATATATTTTGCTCAAAAACCACAACGGTTTTATTGCTCAAGAATTGAAGATTTGCTCGTTAGGTGGAGAAAGGTTGTTGGTAATGATGATAATTACATTGTTTGCTGAAATGAAGTTTTTTTGAAAATTTGTTCAACTGAAGTCGAGGTTGAGAAAACATTACTTATTGAATGACCTAATACAAATGGTAGACGTCGGAAGCAGTCATTGTCTAGGCGAGTACGAGCATCGTGTCACTAGCGCCCCCAGTCTATTTTCAGCTCACCTCTGTCCATGAAGGCCATTAAGGCACTCTCTAAGAATGTTAATGGTAGAAAAGCTTCGACAAATTTTAGAAAACTTGAAAGGTTGGAAAACATTCGCTATTCCTCAAGCTAATCCCTGCCAAAGTGTAAAATAAAATACTTGGATAAATTTTCTTCTGCGTAAGTATACCGAACGCCAATTCCATGGAGTTATTGTAACCAAAAAACCTGCAACGTACCGCATAAAGTCCAAATGTTTACAAATACCAGCACCTGGTGATCCTGATTCTTAGCGCAAATCAAGCCTAAACATTTATTTCCCGCGACGATGCAACACGTATGCCGCTGAAATGGTGTTCGTACAATAGGCATATCCATCTACATTACGGTAGCTCCCTCGATCACGGTAGGGTGACGGTTGTTTAGCCAGCCTCGGACGAGGCTTAATGGATGAACAGAGAAGACTATGCACCGTGGAGCAGTTCTTCTATCACAGAGTGGGGATTACAGACTTGTGGACCAGACCAGTGATCAAGGAAATGGAAAGTGTAAAAGAATCAATTATGGCCTTGTTTCTGCGGCCAATCTTTGCCTTCTATTAATGTAAGCATGAATATGGCAGGTGATTTTTGACGCTTACGAAAGCTCCTCCACGACAGCAATGCGCTCTCTGCTCGCCTCGCCTTGTGGCGACGTGAACTCCCGCCTGAGAGCGGCGCGGCAGCCGATTATCCTACGGTAATCAAGCATGTCGCCCCGCCTTCTACAGTAGTGAGAGATGCCCAACGTAGCGCACCCGTTGGAACGTGGTTAAAATAACAAGCCAGTGGGCGCCATTGTTCGTCAACACAATCCTTTTTAATATTTTGATGTATTGCTTCTCGACCAATTGGAGATTAACTTCCTATTAAACGATGAAGACCATAAGATCAATTTTATACCACACAAATCAACATGAAATACAAAGTGAAATCTCTTTTTACTTTGAGCTTCTTCTAAGCATTGTACCCAAAACAGCAACTACACAGAGGAAAGACAAAGAACTATACGGAGGTGTCACCTCTTACAGTGTAGCTATATATACTACGCATTTCCCGATATTTGCCATTCAGCAGAAGGCAATTATGTCACGGAGTGAATAAGAAACAATTACATCCTGAACTGGAAACAGACATGCGCATAGATGCATAACTAGCCTGCAGCGACAGGCCTGATCATCATAAGAGTCTTTTTTGGATGAATGGCCGTTTTCCTGACTTTTTCGATGGGATTCTCGTAAACGTAGCTCATGTAACGATGAACAGGCACGTTGTCTCTCACGTACTTCCCATTCAGAGCAACACTGCCGCATTGGTTATGCCACCATCCACTGCAAAAGCGATATAGCAATTAAAACGAAACTCACAACCTCACCTCCATTAAAGTAAACTGCAAGTGATGAAAATCCCAGGATAAAGCGGGGCTCAAATTTACTCAGAAACCTGCAACCAAGTTCTGAAAGGCAGAGTAATGATTTTGTTCATTTCGAACATAATTGCTGTGTGGGAAAGTGGAGAAAGGCAAAAGTGCACACAGAGAAAACGCAATCCTGTACTCATTCTCGTTTGCTGAATCTGGAGCACATACCCAAACAAAAATGCATAAAATAAACTTGAAAGCATTAAAAATTGCTTTCTATGGAAAACTGAAGCTCCGCAAATAAATGAATTGTTGGCAATAAAAGCACATAAAAGGATGAAGCAGATGTCATGATTCCATTTTCACAAATCCGAAAAACCGTCGAAATTCCGCACAAACGTTATTTGGACTGCTTATGAATACTTCGCCTTCAAAGCTTTTTCTCCGATTACTTTAGATGGTGAGAGCTTATGGTGGGTAAGGGTTAATTAGTCACCAATTTTGCTCCAACCATACCTAGGTGTTCATTCTGGGTGCTGTTCACGAACATGAAGTCTACTCTGCCGTTAGGGTGGAGAACGATTTGTCGCGGTGGGGTAAAGTTTTAGTAGAGGATTAGGCAAAGATGATGAAATTCGCCCAACCTTCATCAATGGGAATGGAATATTGCCACAAACTGAGGCCCGTCTCTTTGTGATACGGTAGGTGGCTGTAGAAATAAGGGATCTAAAATGTTTCACGTTTGCATCGTTTTCTCCACCTAATTGGACTCCTTTTCCAAGCCCTGACTACATGAAGATGTCTACCTGTGTAAAAAAAATCGGTATTCGAGCAAATGATTGTCAGATTTTTTGACAATAACCCCAAATAGCCTATGTACACTGCACGAAATCAGTTACTCTGACCGCTCCACAATGATTTATCCATATCTAATGTAACCTACTACAATCGGCCGAAATTGTCAAACGGATGTCAGATTCGCGATCGACGTCCCAAATAACACCAGCAGGACTTTGTGGGAAAACTTTTCGACTTGCTGAGGCAAGTACAATAGTACCGAGGAAACATGTAAACAAGTAAATATTACAAATAAAGAGAAGAAAATATCAATATTTTCCTGAACCATGGCGTGCAGTCCGGCTGCATCTTGCTCCGCTTTCACAGTGGCTGTAACAACTATTTATTTGGTGATTAATGATTCATCTGAGGAATAACGTAGTCAGCAATTGTATGACGATTAATATCACTAAGGCACACCAGGCCAATGCACCATAACTACATATAGCATACAAAGAGTATTGCTCATAAAAGAATCGTGGAACAAAAGCAAAACAAAAAGAACCAAACCAGGAAGGAGAAGAGCTGCCCCAAGCTTCTGTTAATACCTAAATTTGTTCGAAATTTAGTCGATTTACATTACCAATAAATAGTTTTATATTGTATCAATGACCGGTTTATATAAACTTTCGCATAATCCAAACATGCTCTACTGCCGCGGAAATTATGCCTGATTGACCATTTTGTTGTAATAGAAAAAACTTACGTTCTCCACCTTGGGTTCTAGATGGTCTTCCCCATGAAACAGTGTCGTTTGTCAGTTAAACAGAAACGATGACAAATTTTGCGAGCCATAACGAGATCGTGTGCTTTTCGTCTTTGCAGTCCAAGGTGTTTGTTCCCTATCTTTCGTCTTTTGCTTGGTTAGGTATTGCTAAACCCGCTTGTAGCTCAGCTAGTGGAATCCCTGCATAAATCATTAGGAAGAGCTCTTCCTGAACAGTACCAAAAGAGGTAGAAAACGAGGGATGATGAAGAGGACATTGTAAGCAATCATGGCCCCAGCGAGAAGGTATGTGCAGTCATCTGTTTAACGAATATTAAAACTTTGCATAGCGGGATATCTGCCTCTAAACGTATAATCTCTTCTGCGACACGGCCTCATGTATCTGGGTACCAAAATTGGCCCTCTCCTGGAGTTACCCTGTCTCGTCTGGCGCAGCACCTAACTAAAGCAAACCTTGTAGGTGTAAGCCACGTATTCCCATAAAAACCACGAAAATTTCCATAACAACCTCCTAGTAAGTGGATGTAGCAAAAAATGAGAAAGAAATGAAGGAGAAAACAGACATTGTTCCTAATCTACTGCCAGATATATCGTAGGCTAAACGATTCGAGGAAGATCTAACACAACAGAAAAAACATGTTATCAGAAACCTTCACAAACCCGTAGTTTCGGAACAGAGCGCAGTTCACAGTATCCACACCATCATTGTCACTGTCGATAGTAGAAAACGAACAGCGATTATTCTGTTGAAATAAATCCGGAAGCCCAGGTCTCGTAAGATTACCATCAATTACTGTACCCAGCTCGAGCTCGTACATCGTTGAAGCATCGCCTAGCTAAAAATGTCAAAGGAATGTAGAGCCCACAAAACTTAAGAATAATTTCAAAAACAAACGAGGTATAGTCTGGGTATAGACCTTGAACGGCCACTCTGCCCACCACTGCTCATTGCTCCGCTTAAGACATCCCGACCCTGTGCAATGATCGCCGTGCAACTCAATACGAAGTATCCACGCGTTCTCGCTTTCGGTGACCAAGGAGCTCACTTTTTCAAGTCCGAACCAAAAGGAACCTAAATTTGTTACGCGTAATATTTATTCTGCTCTAGCTTCTAGCTAGCAAACCCGAAACACTCCGCAAAACTTACCTTCAAGATCTCCAAAGCCTTGCTCGTATTCAGACCATGTTCGGTTGTAAAAATAAACTGCCTCGTTGACACGCCTAAATTCATGACCATGAACGCTTAGCCAAACTGACTGGGAAATATACATTGGATCCGAACAAAAATCTTCGGATAATTGGATGATTCGGATAACGGCGATTTTGCGGACCCCGGATTTTTGGATGATTCGGATAAGAGCGATTTTGCGGACCCCGGATTTTGGATGATTCGGATAAGGGCGATTTTGCGGACCCCAGATTTTTGGATGATTCGGATGACGGCAATTTTGAGGACCCCGGATTTTTGGATGACTCAGATAATGGCAGTTTTGCGGACCCCGGATTTCGGATTTCCGAATCGGATATCCGACTCATTAAGGCAAGATGCAGTTTATCAGAATTCTAGCGTTCTTCAAAGAGGAAACCATCCTTTAACAACAGCAGTGCGTGTATCGAAAGACTCTCACTTCTCGCCAAGGAAGGGAACATCAAAGAGCTGTGTCGTTCCAATCAGGGATGTGCGAAAATTCCGTTTCCATGTTCCGAATTTCGGTTTCCGGCCGTTTTTAGTCCTTCCGTGTTCCTCTCTCTTTTGGGCCGGAAGACGGAACGAAAATGGTGACTCATCACTCACTGATTACTTTGTACTGCCTTCATTCACCTCCTTAACATAAACTAAAGGCTGAAGAAAGAGATTAACTATACGTTTGTGATGGTGTCTCTCACAAATCGGTGGTGCACCCTGATGTCAAAAAAGTAACCAAATTCGATTCTTTTCTCTTTTCTTGAAACGATGTACTATCGAATAGCCTAGGGCCACAAAGGTTCCATGAGTGTTTGAGTAAAGAACCAAATTCCTTATCCGGAGCATGATTATCTTTTTCCCTAGTAATAATAGGTCTAGACTAAAGCACTAAATCTAGATCAGTATTCTATAAGAACTCTTAGGCTGCTAACAATGCGCTCCATAAGGACATTGGATCTATGCTAGTCGGAGGAGGGTATGCGGTGTCTCGCCTCTCCAACCTCCTCCTCTGAGTTTGTTTCAGAGCTTCAGCTGCTGCCAAATGATACAATGGTAGCCATGCAAACTCAGAGCGTGGATGTGCTGAACACAGCTGTAACCTTAACTCTGCCCCTCCTAATTGGGATAGACCTATTTTGTACACGTGCCTCAGCGCAGCAGGAGGATGGGTGCCGACTGCTGCGCTGAGGCACGTGTATAAAAGGGAGTACCCTAAATTTCTCAGGACTTTCACGAGTTATGTGCTAAAGAATGTAAAGAACAAGCCATTGTCTATCTAATCTAGTCACTTTGCGTGTATGTTGTGAATCGGAATTTTATCATTGCATTTTCACTTGCGGCCCCTTTCTACTAACAAATTAGAGTATGTTACGTTTTATCCGGTGTGCTAGTAACAAGCAAATGCTGTTATGTTTGTTTGATATGAGTTATGGTTGTGTACTAACTAGTTTATCTCGCAGCTGTGATCATTAGAAATTGATGCTTCAGGCTGAATATCTGCCAATGAACTTTTATCACCTGGGACATTCAATAAGACCGGTCAAGTGCTATGAGTGGCGAAATCTCTGACATCTTACTCGTCAGCTAGGTTCATTGTGTTTAAAATACTTTCTTCCTATTTACAGAAAGATTTTGCACAAACTTCGATTTGTTACACTAGTAATTTGAAAATTTGACATTTCATCTTAGTAATAATACGAATACAAGGATTTTTTTGATGTTATATGTTGCTAAAAGGAGTCGCATGCTGCCTTGCCCGCTATCCAAACTCGCTAACGACAACTCAGTTATTACTACCATTATGGGTATATGTATATTTATGAAAAATTAGACGAAGTTTTGAATCATTTCCGTTTCGGCGTTTCGTACTTCGGTTTCACCCCATTTTTGAGCTCTTCCGTTCCGTATTCCGTCTTCCGCCTTTCTTTCAAAAATTTCCTCACATCCCTGATTCCAAGATGAATTATTCTAAGATCCCGGCTTTCCAAAATGCCATTATCAAATGACACAAGTTGGGTCCGGGGGGGGGGGGGGGGTGAAGGGGTCACTGTATTCAGCGCTTTTCCTCCTTCATAAGAAGGCACATGAATGTCGAATTACATCAGAAATGGTCTCACACAGTTCATCAAATGGTAGACACACAAGTGTTGAATAACAATTTTAATTTCATGCAGCACAAAGTGCGGTATTGGGCTGTTCTACATGGTGATCCCCTCGACTCAATTTGCGCCGAATGCTATACAATATGAAATAGCGAAGTGCCGATCAGAGGGCGTGCATAATCCATTCTTTCCCTCAGTCACCTCCTTGCTTCCCCCGGCAGCACAATATGGTATTTGAAGAAAAAGATGCTAAGATCGACGTGGCGATCAGCAGCGCGCTAACCTATTAAACGTTAGCACGCTGCTGATTGTATTAAACGTCATTACGACACTATTTCACAGCGGGGCGCGAAAACGTATGACTCAGCATCGTGCCCGCCCGCGAAATTGGTTTGGAATGTGCCTTTTTCCGAGGTGCGCGATTTCAAAATCGAGCGAGGAAACTGAACGGGTTATCCGAATTTATCCGATTTTATTCGAATCGTCCAGGGTCCGGATAATTGGATGATTAGGATCGGGATATCCGAAAATAATTCATTCGGATCCAATGTATACTGGGAAACTAGGAATTCTTCACACCTCTGAATGACGGTCCAGCCACCACCAGCCGTCTCCTGGTCGCAATATGCCGGCAGTGATTCCACCCCGTCTGCCGCAATTAGGTAAATGCCAGACCCTTTTCCATTAGCTAAGTGAGCAGAACAATCCTAAATGCAGCGTTCAGAAGGAAGATCGTCCATGCATGAGGTCATCAGCAAGGTGATTAGCAGACTAACAGACTCTACTCTGTCGGACATGGGAACCAATGCCAATCCTGAAGAGCTGTCACCATGTCCTTCATTCTGAACATTCAAGGTGGGGAAAATCTGCAATCATATACACTGTACTTCTGGAACGCAAAATACTCCAAGATTTTGCAAACACGCCAGGAAACCCCAACAAAGCGCAAATCGCGAAAGTGAGTGGAGAGGGGGGGGGGGGGTGATATACGAAACAGTAGCTGTTTTTCTCATTGAGAATTTATCATTCATCTAAACACCGTTGAATCTGTCGAAAAAGAAAATGATGGAAAAGCTGAACACGTACACATATGCAATATGTGTATACATATGTAAGGATATCTAAGATTGTTGCGGTTAGGATAAAAGTGACAGCTATGAAATGAGTGTGGGCCCCACCCACCTCACCTCGCGACTTGCACCTGCAGCAATCTGCTGTAGTACGTCAAACCCTCTGGTTCCATCACATTTTCTTTTCTCTACATTTTACAAATAACAAGAATAACTTTGGAAACCTAGCAGTACAGAAAGAACATCGCGGATCGAGGGGTGCAACTAAAGAATGCGTGTACTAAGAAATTGAGGTCCATGAACACATTTTTAGCCAAACGAGTCCAAGCTTTGTTCAGAGATTATTCCAGCAGTAGTCATCATAATTGAATTTGTTCTCGGGGAATCTTAACCAGTGCACCACTCTAACTATGATGCAGTCGCATGCGACACAAAAAGTAGACACTGTAAAACATCTTCAAAGCAGCAAGCAAATCAAATACGAACAAACTCGGACTGTAGAGCGGTCATATGGCAATGCTTCCCCCAGTTTGTCCCGAAACTATTTAAAGAAATAATGGGTCCATATTCAAAGGCGCGCGATTTCAATCTCGATGAAATCTGCCAGGTTCTTATGATGCTACTTTTGAACTGCATGACCTTCGTTGCCTACTGAAGCACAATATTCCAAACAAGTGCTCCGTCACGCCTATCGCCTATAGCGTGCCTTGCACTTGCGCGCTTCGCGCGATGTTGTAGTATCACTGAGCTAAGGACAATCACATTCAGTTAGTTGCTGTGCTTATGCAGCTTATCATGTTCGAATCTTGCTCTACCTGCCTTAAGATCAGGGGCCAGATTCATCAACCGCTTACCTGCCGGTAACAGTAATCCGATTATCGTATCCATATCTCTGTATCTGTATGTATCGCTTACTACGCACGCCGATATGGTGAGTCCGCTGTGAACGATACCGGCGGTATCGTTCATGAATCTCGCCCTAGACGAGTAGCTTTGCGGTATGAAGTCATCCAGAACCCCTCCCCCTATCATCACCTTCACTACACTTAACATCGGCATCATCTCCAGACGGTTCAGGGATGCCACTGCTTGTGCTAATCAATGCCCTCGTCCCCTAGGTTCCTGGACAACCCTCCTGATGCCCACCCACAGCACGTCCCCCACTTTACTTTAGCGCCAAGTTGACTGCAGGCACCTTCACTCCTCATCCTCAAACGGCCAACCTCATGCAAAAATCGTCATTTTCGAAAAATACTGAGCGTCTGATGGAATTTGGCCACACGACGAAAAGTGTTTTTGTCAGAAGATTCCCTCTGGTTCTAATGCTATGTTGAACAGATATTTTTTCCACGCGGATCCGCTACAGCAGGCGACGAATCGCCTAACCGTCATCTACAGACAAACAAAGAAACATCACTTTCAAGCTACAACCAACAATATAGCCCGATATTTGCCTTCCGATCGAAATTTTCCACCTGCTGTGAAGCACTTCCGTCGGCCATTATATCCGCGGGTCTCCCAAACCGAAATCACCGGTGAGGAAATTGATGAAATCGACCGATGTTGGCCTCCCGATCGAAACTTCTTACCTGCTATGAGGGCCTTCCGTCGATGATCATAATCAATTAACCCCACTGATCGGTTAAATCTGAGAGAAAATCGATGATATCGATCGATATTTGTTGCCTGATCTATCTGTGACACCTTACCGTGACCGACGTATTCGGCACATCTTCTGAATCCCCTGGCACGTAGAAGACGTCTAGGTATTTTCTGTGCGCCCGTAAACGCCCAGGACAGAGGTTTCGGACCGGTTTACCGACATCCATAAAAGATCGATTATTTGGTCCATGTCGATTGACGGCGATCGATCCTTCCAAAGCGGACTTCAGATTCGTGTTCAGCGACCTCGGTCGCCCAAGGGCTAAAGTTTCCATGCAGGTAGAAGACGTTTGGGTATTTTCCGCTATTTTTGCAACCCGTAATTTGATCAATATGGATTGATGGCGGTCGATACTTCGAAAACGAACGTCAGATTCGTGTTCAACGACATCGATTGCCTCAGGGCTGAAGTTTCCAGGCAGGTAGAAGAAGTCTGGGTATTTTTCGCTATTTTTGAGCCGTAATTCCCCCCCCCCCCGAATTTCTCCTTATTTTTCCCTGCTATTTTATGACTCAGCGTCGGCTGATGTATGACTTCATCGCTTAGCGCGTTACTATATAGTATGATAGAGCCAAGACCTATTCTAGAGGTGGCAGGAGGGAGGGGGAGGGGTCGAGGCGTCGCAGGGGAAGTGGAATCGAACACGCGCACACGTTGTGGCCATATTTCATGTAAAGAATATCCTTTACCATTCACATAGTCGTTAAAGGATTAGAAACTGTTCTGAGTTTTATAATTAATGGAAGAATTGAAGACTTAAGTGTTGTTCGGCAAAATGACTAAACATTGAATAATTTACTACCATAATGCTCGTTACCGTTTCCACCTCCAGAGCATCTGTCGTTGGAGTGACTGGTGACTGCACTAATTCTATCGAAGATGTGGATGAGGAGCCACTGCTCTTCCCAGTTGTATACTTCCGCCTTTCATCCGGTTCCTTGGTAGTATGACTCGGTTGAGTAACTGTCGTGTCAGGAACACTTGTGGCTGAGGTTCTAGTTAGCACTTGATTGGTGCGTGACAAATCATTTCCACGGACTCTGAAGGGTGATCTAACTATTACATGTGAGAAGAAGTCATGGAAAAGAAGGGTCACCATTCAACGGAAAAGAAGAAGCCAGAACCTCGCCGTGATTTGTCTATGAATCCAAGGCTTCTTTCTGTCGTACTTTGGAACCGAAACCTCCTCATTTGAGAGCAATTTACGTCGCTTGTACAGAATTGAATCTGGCGTTCCGTAGATGGAATCTACGACCTAAAAGAGTGATATGGGTAACTGAAAACATAGCTGGCTAAGCCTACTTATGATGGAGGAAATATTAATCACGCTTTGTGTCCCAAGTGAGTTGAAGACAGATAGGCACCACCTCTTGTAGTAGATCACTTAATATGAAAAAAGAAAATGTAGAAGTTAAAAGAAGTGAGCGTAGAAATAAAGGCTAAAAAAGAAAAAACTGCAAAAAAATACTTTCACAACAAAGATATAAAAGGATCTGTTTTGCCACTATCGTTTTCGTAAGAAATTACTGAGCTTTAAATTGTTACGAATTACGAATAATTGTAACTTATTATTTAGTCATTAAAATTACCACGTTTCGCACGAAATTACTGGCGACCATTGCGATAAGACGGACCTTTTGAGAAAATAGAGCGAAATTGACTGACCTCACTGTTAAAGTGTAGAACTGGAGACGGAATTTCATAGTGAATGTAGTCTATGCTGCCCTCCTCTTTCTTTTCTGGAGAGAAAACGAAGAACAGAACGACGCCGACGGAGGAAACCACCAGCACCAATACGCACGAAATTACTGCGACCAGTGCGATTTTCCCACTAAAACTACTACAAGATCAATCAAACAAATACACTGACAACTGTGAAACGAACTGGGAATGAACCATGCTCCTTCACCTTCTCAACGGCGAGTTAAAAAAAAAATTCATAGAAATTCGCTCTTACCGAAACTACTATACTATTTTGAAACGTTAGATGTAATGCTCAATAAAACTGCGAAAAACACAAGGGAAGACAGTACCTTCGATGAATCGCATTTCTCTCATTTCTCTGAACAACGTCACCGCAAAGAGTACGATATTGATGGTTTTGCTACCGTGTGCATTCATCTCTGTCACCTCGTTAGCACTGGCGGTGATAGGACCCTATCAAGTTTAGTGTGGCCAACAGAGATACAGTAATGAAGAGCCATTCCTTATTTCCCAAAGAAAATTATCTCGTCATTAAAGGTGCGCTTCAAAAAAGTACACCGTCTCATTGAACGATATCCCAAATTCTACCGCTAGAAACCATGCCTTAGGTATCCCCTCTTTGGAATGGAGAAGAAAGCGCTTTGATCTCCTTATGGCGTTTAAGATTTTTAAGGAATTAATTGATCTCCAAATTTCTGATTTCTTCATTCCAGTAGCTTCCCACACCAGAGAAGCAGCCTTGAAATTTACAACCTCATCGGCCAATACACAGATCAGGTCAAAGTTTTTCTCTTCCAGAGTTCGTACTGCCTTCAACCGTGTCCTTCGTTCTCCTCATTTCTCATCGAGTTATAATACGTTCAAAATGCGCGTTGCTGAGTTCATCACTTAATCTCTCATTGTTTGTGGCATTATAATCCCAAGTCTCTATTCTGTTCTGTTCTGTTTGGTTTTAGTTTTATTTATTAATTCCATTGTGTGTCGCTACTTGACACTCCTAAATAAAATAAATAAAACGATAGACTGGGCTCAGATACGTGGTGTGAATCGCGAGAGTTAATTAATTTCTAAGCACCTGCAGTCATCACCGTGCAATAAAGTTTACAAAAGTAATTTTGACCACAACTTTACTGATGAAAGGAGCGTTGGAGGCAGAACCTTCAAATTACGGAGAAGTCAAGCAAACGGGCTAATGCTGATTGGTGCTTCAATGTTAAGCTTCCCCTTGAAGAGTTCGAAGAACTACTTGTTTTCTCAGCATGCTACCGGAGTTATGTGGTCGGTGCACTGCATGATTCTCCCGTATTGTCTCAAAATGATGCGTCTTTGTTTAGCCAGGGCCAATGACTCGCCCAGTGACGAAGGCTCCAATGTGGAACTGTCACCGTTACTCGATACATTCTACTCCAATGAACACTAGTTTAGCGTAAAGAAAAAGTAGAAAACGAGGGTTGCATGAAAAACTTCCAGTGCACAATCCAAATAGTACGCCCTGAACCGCAAAGGTTTCGATGACCCGATCCTAACCACGAGCGAGAATTGAAAGCTGGTCAACATGTCGCTTACATTTAGCGAAAGGATATGTAATGCCCTCTGTCACTTATTTTGTAATTAATTATATTATCTATATTATTATATTATACTATCATATTATACTTCTTTTTATTTTAGTTTAATCTCAATTCAAGCCAGTGTTCACATCACTGTCCCCCTTTTTCCTGATCTTGTCCACTTTCTTTTCCATTTTTCACTCGCGGCTAAACAAACAAGGGTAGCGACAAGTTGTTCTCCAAGAACTGGACGAGTTTGCCCACAATATTCAGGAAATCGTCGCGGGACCGCGGACAACCCATCATGCACGGACCACACCACGGTGAGCCGAATAAGCCGTCATCGCTCCTCTTGACGTTGTCCTCCGTGTTTTTGTGTTTCCCAACCCTCTTCTTCAAACTTTCCTCGGTGCTCGGCCGTAAAGCATAACAAGCGAGGAGGAAATCGGCCAAGGGCACAAAACACTGAGGGGACTCGAAAACTGGCAGAAGAGGTGAAGAAGAGGGCGTATTTGTAATTTCTACGTGAACTACAGTCAAATTACACAAGAGAGCACGTAGCAACAAGAGGAAATGAGTTTCGATCAGCCCAGTAAGGGATATGTTGCAGCACTTCACAGGAATCTTTTTTCACTTTTGAGTGACTTTGCATTGAACAAATTATACATTTGAGTGCACAACCTTGTTTGCATGAGACTTGTAGAGGGCATTAACCTTCAAATGTCTCGCTATAAGGGCAACTTAGTTCCGAGCATCTAAAACTTACTCACTGTGCAGACATTCGACCGCATCCTACCTCAACGGTCGGAATAGATCACGATGCAGTGTTATCAGTTGCGACACAATGCTCCCAGTTTTCTTTCAGTTCGGTGGAAGGACTGTCTGCTAGAGGCATTCTCTTTCTGGCACTCCATTAGGTGCTGAATGCATCGAGAAGTGAATGACTACCAATCCGAACTGTTTTCTACTTGAGTTATTCACTCTTGTCTTCTACAATCAGGCTGCCCACATTTCTGGTGAACGTGAACTACTGCTTACGTTGTCCCGAGCACTTGACTTCTGCAGTGGTGACAGTGTTCCATAACCGTTTCTCACTAATGCGGGAAACTAGGTTACTGGAAACTCAGTAGATGAAGGGGAGCAGGCACTTGCGTAACTAACTTCGTCGGCAGTGTTAAGAAGATGCCTACAGAATCAACATCGACTATTTGCTTCTTGATTTGCCCACAGTTGCCGCTGTAGTTGCTCATTCCTCTGCTGCTGATAGGATTATCGCTCAATGCACACCTCTTTTAAAGGTTACTATCATATCATCCTTGTTTTCTAACGTCAAGCCGACATTTACACTACGAATGCAGTGCGAGGAATATTCTTATGACTAGCTTGTTCATCATTTGAGAATGGTGAGATAGAGGAGAGCTATGTTGTCCCGCAACGACCGCCAGAGCACTATGGGAAAACTCATCCGACTCTTGGTGGGCAGGGTCACTACCCTTGGCTATTTAGTCGCGAGTTCATTTTTCTTCATACCTAAGCAATGTCAGACCATTTTCCCTTGTCGTCTTTGCAAGACCAGCCCAAGTAAGTCGCACAGAACCACAGGACGATGGGGAGAGACTGGCGACCGGACTCGCAATAGATCGGCAACGGTAAAAAGCGTTGAGTGTAGTCCATTATATAGCTATTGAATAAGCAGAACCTCCTGCCTCTGCGCTTCTGGAGGCGGAAGAGAAACGAGGGCACGGTTTCAAATTCCCGCCGAGCTCCAGAACTCATCCAGAAACTCGTCCGTACTTTCTTTCAACTACGTTTAACGACGATTGAAAATCCGGTGCTGTTCAGGCTAGTGCCTAAGTGATCAATATCGGAGTTTCAACCTCACCCATTGAAATCATTTGGGGAAACCTGAGCAATCTTAGAGGCGATATTTGCTACCTTACGCATAATGTTGTCTTTTCACGACTGCCTGAGGCGAGGCACGGGTCGAGCTCTTGTGTATGATGCCGTCGGGGCCTCGAGTACTCCCTCATGACTGCTCAGAGCAGCATAGGGAACTGAACGAACACGATGATCAACTGATACGAATGACGTGCACGAAACAACATTGGAGGTAAAATCAGAATCGATTGCGTACAACAACGACGAGCGAGACTACCAGTACTAACGCATCATCTACAATGGGAGTGGTAGAGGAAGCAGACATGTCCAATTAGAAGCTTAACGGAAAACCGCAACAGAAGAAAAGAACGTTACAATACACTGAGGGGACAAGACAATTATAAACGGCGGATATCAGGACCGGCTCACCGTAACCGCAGTGCGGGTCGCGCCGGGACTTTGCTGTCTGCGCCCTCCTAGCTCAGAGATCGCGCGTCGGCGTCCACGCTGCGACGTCCGATCGATGTCTTGTGCGCCCGCGATGGCACCGCCTGCGAGTGGGTCGTGGTGCAGGGTAGAGGGTTTACTTCATGCGAGGGATGTCGGGGGTTCGGTTCCCGGGCGCCGCGGCGTTTTTGCACTTCAGCTGAGTATCTGAGATCTGGGAGGTTTCGACGTCTACACGACGTTGCGCGTTTTTTGCGCATTGTTTCAGCCGTATGCGCTTCGCCGCTCGAAGAGCGCAGAACCCAGCCGCGGACTCCCCTGAGCGACGAAAGCAGTTTCCATACGAGCAGTATTATGGCACACACCCTGGAGTCCCTTCCGTAGCCTGGCTCTGCACTCGAAGAGTGCAGAACCCAGCCGCGAGCTCCCCCTGAGCAAAGTAGCAGTCTCCGTACAAGCAGCTTGTATGGCACACACCCTGGAGTCCCTTCCCTAGCCTGGCTCTGCACTCGAAGAGTGCAGAACCCAGCCGCGAACTCCCCCTGAGCGAAGAAAGCAGTCTCCGTACGAGCAGCTCGTATGGCACACACCCTGGAGTCCCTTCCCTAGCCTGGCTCTGCGCTCGAAGAGCGCAGAACCCAGCCGCGAACTCCCCCTGAGCGAAGAAAGCAGTCTCCATACGAGCAGCTTCTATGGCACACACCCTGGAGTCCCTTCCCTAGCCTGGCTCTGCGCTCGAAGAGCGCAGAACCCAGCCGCGAACTCCCCCTGAGCGAAGAAAGCAGTCTCCATACGAGCAGCTTGTATGGCACACCATGGAGTCCCTTCCCTAGCGTTGTTCTGCGATCGCACACGTCACGTCTCACCCGACGCCTAAGGTTACGGTGAGCCGGTCCTGATATCCGCCGTTTATAATCCTGTGAGGGGACAACTGATCCCATGCTTGCACTAGAGCGCGAAACTGAGATCGAAGCACGTTTCTCCACAGCTGAAGGTCCGCACACGTGGGTCGCGTCGGCGTTCACGTGGCAATTCGATGATATCACACCGATGCCGTTTGTCTTACCTTGATTCCGACTCTTGGTAAAGCTGGTCTGTCTCGAAGGAGAGCACAGAGCAGACGAGCTTTGGAATTTGCCCTATATCGCCAAGTCGCGCTCGCAGGGACGGGCCGATATCGAGCCGCTGCCACAAGGTGACCCCCTCCCCGAAGCCACTTAGAGCCTGGAACTTTGGCAACGACAGTTAGAAAGACAACACCTCGGAATTCCTTCCCTGGCTTGATCCTGCGCTCAAAGAGCACAGAACCCAACCGTACACATCCCGGATGATTAAGTACATCTAGAATCATTTTCTAACTAGAACCCAGCCGAAGAAGTTCGGGGGGCTAGGGGAGCAGGGCGCCCGGAAGTTTCCGCACCCCATCGCCAACGGACGTGTGGATCAGTGGTCCCCTCAATGTACTATAATTGCACTCAGCAGAAGCATGATTGAAGTCTGAAGAAGAACGAATATCTGCAACAGCTATAAAATGGGAGCGCAAAGTATGTCGACCAAGCAATCGCGCTGAGAAATCACAGTACACGCAGTCGATTTCTTGTAAGGACCTCACTGAAGCTAAAAAGGTCCTACTCTTTCTAAATGCTGGGTTGTCCTGAAAATGCACAAGACCGCCGCGCATTTGCCCCGTTCGTCGACAATTTTTAAAGGAGTTCTGAACGATGTCGATTACTTAGACTAAAATAATGAACGGCAGTCAGCCTTTGAACTCCAGCAAGCTTCAACTGGAGTTTCTGGTTGAGAGGCTGTTAATATTCGTCTTACTCATTCTATAGAACGAACGCTTTAAGCGACCGAGGATAAGTGTTGCGGATAGCGGCGATATCGCTTTCATCTGGTACTTCGTTTGGCATGGAGTGTCATTAGCCAGTAGCATCGAATTCTCTTGTATTTCATCTATCCCCCAACTTTGTCTCACTATTTTTACCCTTAACGCGATAGTGTCTGTCACTGTTTTTCTTTTCTCAGGTTTGCGTTCCATTGTTCACTTTTCTCATGACTGTCCTATACGTCGTAACGTAATAGATTATTATTGTTATCTTGGAAGTGCGTATTTAGTTTGTGCGAGTAGAAACACATGATGCCGTCCCCACAAATGAAGTCTCCCTGGTGGACAACCATTATTAGAATCCAGCGTTCTATTCGATTTTTTTTCTCCGAGGAATTATGTTGCAAACCCTGTGTCCGCTATTTCGGGTGTATCACAACTAGAGAAGGATAAAACTCTAATCGAGGGGGACCCACTTTATACTCTCATTTAAATAATGGTAGAAATGTTTAAAAATGCGGCATGAAGAAAAACATGCTTACCTTTCTCCTGTCCTGATAACATGTCAAATGGATAGCTTGAACAGCATTCCTAGTTGAGGGGGAAGGTGAAAAACACGGCAGAATAAAACAAAAGCTGGAACAAATTCGAACAACTGTGCTTACCACGCGGCCAAACAGTCGACGAGCACTGGTCTGGGTCAGGGGACGTACAAGGACATAACGTGGGAATAGGCAGACGCGAAGCGTCATGGAACGTGTTGATTGAGATGTGGCTATCAGATAGAACGCTGGATTCTAATAATGGTTGTCCACTAGGGAGACTTCATTTGTGGGGACGGCTCATGCGTTTCTACTCGCACAAATTAACTGGCACTTCCAGGATAACAATAATAATTTATTACGTTACGACGTATAGGACAGTGGTGAGAAAAGTGAGTAATGGAGCACAAACCTGAGAAAAGAAAAACGGTGGCACACACTATCGCTTTAAGGATATAAATAGTGAGACAAAGTTGTGAGGTAGATGACACACAAAAGGAAGTCATTAGAAATTAAGGATGTTCTTCGAGGCCAATCGCTTGAAAGAAAAAAAAATTGGCCGAGGAGCGGCTTAGCACAGTTCTTAAGGAAATAAATGTGGGAAGGATGTGTCCACAACTATGAATACTGTATTCTTCTCAACCTCGTCAAGGTTCTACCGGCGCAAATAGGATCGGGGGGGGGGGGGGGGGGTCATCATGTAGGACAGCCCTACACGTTTTGTGTCTTACGAAAGCGAAAACTTTATGCAGCACTGGTGTGTTCTACTCCTTCGGCGAACCGAGTTAGACCGTTTCTGATGTAGTTTGACATTCACGTGCGTTCCTTCCAAGGCCAAAACCCACTGAAGACATGGTGATCCTCCCCCTCCCCGACCCTGTTTGCGTCGTCCTACCGTCCTCAATCAAAAACTCGGAAACCCTTAGAGAAAGCCGTGGACGAGGAAAAGTCCGCGCAAAAAAGGAACCGGTGTCGAGCGACGCGGTAGCGGGTTGGCACGATCTTCGATCAATACACTGCCTGGCTTGTGACGTTGGTTGGGCTTCCGTCCAACCCGCTGGCGCGTGGTCAGAAATACACGCGATTTGGCCCCACATGCTCCACCTAGTCTTCCTGGAGCAGAACATGATCGAAGCAGTGATTCGGAAGCAACGACAGCGGATGTGCGAGTCCTACGCATGCCGCGAAAATGGGATGACGGAAGAGGACCGGATGAGGTCGTCCGGCACCCAGTATGTGAACGCGGAGATGGGAAGCAGTGTTATGCTTCCACCCCATTCAAAGATGCAGCATACCTGGCTGTGAAGTACGTCCTCAATCCTACTCCACCTTCAAAAAATCTAATCACATTACCGCTGGGCTAACGGTTGACGAGTGATCTGAAACGGATGCGCCTAGCATGAGCGCGGAGGAGGTAAATAGTGATTTACAAGGACTCTTTTACACGCTAAAAGATAGAATTACACCTGGAGTTTGATGCCGGATGACGCCCTCCTGCCAATCGGCAGCTTCACACTACTGCTGCGCTTTCGCGCCGAAGCAACGTAAAGCGCGCGCAAGTTTTCGCCGCGGGACCAGGTGGACGTGCCTAGTTATGAAGCACCACATACGACCAGGAATAGGCTTTCACACGTAACTTAGAGCTGTCTGCAGCTACTAAGTGCAGTGTAAAACAATGGGAAACGAGGTTCCAGAAACAGTGATAAGCGATGCACGCACGGGTTCTCTCTTTTGTAGCAAAAAGCAGGTAACGAAATATGTTTGGGAGGATATATTTAACAATGAGGTGCTGGGAGTACGATAAAGTTGATAGTATAACTTTGTTTTACACTTTAAAATCAGCAGATTGGGAGCATGTTGCGCACCCATATCTACTTGATAGTAATATTTAGCACCAAGAAACAACAGAAAGTGAGTCAGGTCAGACTTTCTAACGTACACGATCCTCAACGATTTTGATTTGCAGCTTGCGAGGAACAAATATGCGGCGAGACTCTGCGCGAACCTGTAGAACACATCTTGCTTGATAAACATTTCAAATTAGGGATGTTAGACACGTTGTCGATGGTGTAGCACAGGAATTCGTTCCTAGCTAAGCAGTTAAGATATGTTGGTGATTTTTGTTTTGATTTGCGTTATTCGGGGGTCTTTTGTCTGTAACGCCAAGACTTATTGTCTACGCCTTGACTATACTTCTTGTTCATCAGGCAAACGTGTACAACAGCACAACAGAGTCGAACGTAAGCCCTAACGTTGGAGCGAACTAAAAAGTGGACTGTGATCTATATACGTCACTACTTGGGGCATTAGTATTTACCGTGCCTCATTTCCGTGTTGCTATTCTGAGGGAGTTGCTGTTAGGAAAGCGAATGGAATACAAACATTGGGACTAAACCTGCTGCAAAGTCACAAGCCGCTAACATCCCGTTGAGTGATCCAGGTGGCCTCTTTTTGTAATTGTTTGCTTTCAATTTTATTGTTGTTTTCGAACTCATAAAGGAAGTGACACGTTTTGCTCAGGAATGTGCACGTTATGCCCTTCGAGTTAGATGTTGGTATTTCTTGCAGAGCTGCTTTCCACCGATAAGCTCATTTGAAGAATGATTTAGACTCAAGGTCGCTTTGAAGTGCCATGTTCAACAATTAAATATGAAGAACAAACAATTTATTTATGAGTTCGACTGTTTGTTAATGAGAGGACAATGAGATATAGAACAGATAGATACCCTCCTCTGGCGTATTAGCACTCATATTGAGCCCTGCACCCCTTCTACATATGTAGTGCCTAAGTGCTTTCACTGTAAGCCGGTGAAGAGAAACCCGCACTGCTCCTCTGAGTTTCCAAGGAAGGGAGACATTTCTGTTTCCTTCTCGTCTCAGATCTAAAAAAAAAGAAACGAAAACCCCTACGGAAAGCGGAATTTGGTAGCGGGAAAGTACGCCCCTCTTACTATAGTATTCACATAACAGAAGAGTTAATATGTGTGGCACATTCCAAAAAGATTGCGTTACGGCGTCCTTTGTCGTCTGTGTGTCCTTTATTTACATCGCAGAGCAAAGCACTCTGCATATATACAAGATACATACGATTTTCACGCCGATTTGGACACGAAGTCAAATTGGACACCTTTCGAAGCAAATTGGCACTCCTCTAGGATAGCCTAAAACTTTTGAAGCCAAAGTAAAGGTTTTCCAAATCAAAGCGAGTTTCTTACAGGTTAAAATACATTCCCTCCAAGATGATTAAAATAGTTTTCTGATCAAGGAAAATTTGGTATAACTTTCTTACATTTTTTTAGTTCAACTGTTCGAATAGGTGTAAGAATTTTATAAAATTTTAATTTTTAAAGAAAAAAAAGTAAATTAAGCTTTATTTTAGAGCGCCACAAAGAAGCAATCATTAAGTGCATTGAAGACCAGATTGTGCCATGCACTTGAAAAGTTCGTCGCGATTTTTATTTGATTGATAGTGCGAGTGCTGTTTACATGAAGCGTCAAAGTGAAGATATCTGTGCTTATTACAATTGTATTTGTTAATCGTCTACGGGTGTGGAACCTCATGCAAACAGAAATTTTGCTATCAATCGAATAAAAACCGTGTCGTCTTGGTTGCGGACGTAGCGCAATCTTTTTTAGAACTAAAAATAGCCGCCTTCCTACTTTTTAAAACAAGATCCAAACCATTACTTTTGCTAAAAAAGGAATCTTATAAAATTTCAAGCAATGTGGTCACTTATTGGCTGCCACAGCACCGCCTCTTACCTAGCCCTCGAATGATTCGCATGAACCTTGGCCGGCTAGCGTCGGCTAAATTCGCTCCGCTCACAGCTGACTTCCATGACCTTTTCACCTTCAAATCGCTTTCGCCACGCAAAATTTCTTCGCACTTTCGCCTCACCGCATGTTGAATATGTCCCAGTAGAATTCGTGCGGCAGGCAGCTAAACATCATGTTCGGCAGAGAAGTTTGGATGAAGTTCAAAAGGCTTCTACTATTGGCCTGTTTGAGATTATTATCAATAGCCGCAATCTGACAAAGAAATCAAAACAAAGTATTGGTCGCAATCCGCACACTAAACGACACGTGGCCATGGTCGATAGACCGACCATACATGGGAGCTCAGTTAAGAAACAAGCAATAGTTGTAGACAACGCAAGAGGCTAAACAACAGGCTCACTTCTCACTGCCTTCCACCCAATCCAAGGATGCCTTACAACTTGTAGTCAAAAAACAGGTCTCAGACGCCTTCTGAAAGGAAGGAAAAAACTACACTGTTTCAGTGACGGATCAGCGGCGATTGTCGTGACGTAACTGACCTCAATAATCACGGAAATGCGCAAACGTGAAATCGAACACCCGCACATACCCCGCAACAGTGATACCAGTGCCCTAGCAATAAGCACAGACCAAGAGCTCGGTAGAACATGTCACAACGCTCACAGATGTTGCGGCGCTTGCCTACTCACCCTTCACCTCTTCCGCACAATGCCTGATTTTATTGTACACTGTAAGACTTAGACTTACCAGGAGATTGCTCCCCCCCCCCCCCAACGGTAGGTCTGAACTGCGAAATGGTGCAGTGGGCAGAGAAGTGGCGCTGACTCAGAAGTATGAAAACACAACTATCTCGGCGTGAATCTGCACTGCACTGAGCAGGGTTGCAGATGGAAGATGAAGTAACGTCTCGCTGGCTGTAGCAGCGAGAGACTAGGGATTTGCTTCGCAATCGGTCGTGGTCGTCGGATGACTGAGTGGGTGGCGGCTACAGAGACGCTGCGCCGAGAGTTTGAATCCGCTCAGTGTCGTTGTGACTTGCATGTTTTCAGAGGTATTGATGATTCACCCACAATATCACTGGATCTTGTCGCTTCCTGCTTGTCATTGTTCGCCGCGCGCTTCAGTGCTCACACGCGCGACCATGTCTGCTCGGGTTTAACGTGTCTCACAAGTTTTCAGCAATAGTGTGGCTCAAAAGTATTGAGGCAGGCCACTTCCAATCAATATAGTATGTCATGTTCAGGTCGAATTGGACACTTTGTAAATCAAATTGGACTCTTTTCAAACCAAATTGAGCAATTTTCAAACCAAATTGGACACTCTTCTAAGCTCGTCCAAGACTTTTGGAATCAAAGAGAACTCTTCCGAATTAAAACAACCTCCATACAGGTTAAACTGCAGTCTTAATAAAATGGTTAGAAAAATTTTTGTTCAATGAAAGTTTAGAACACCTTTTTTGATTTTTTTTTTACTTTAGCTGCACGGATGAGGGTAGTAATATTATAAAATATATAATATAATATATATTTGCTTTTGGGCGCGTGTGGTGCAGTCGGAGGAGGCGCGACTGTCGCGTGCACCCGATACCAGGTTCCTGGTTCGGATTTCCCGCCCAGGCCAACCAAGCCTTCCATCCTTCCGGGGTCGGTGAATTGGCACCAGACTTGTTTGGGAAGGATAAAGCGCTGACTTGTTCATCGGCTGGCCACCGCAAGTCATTGTATGGCCAAATACGCATTCATGTCGCCTCCACGACATCCCGTAGAAGCAGAATGCGCTGGCGCATCCCAGAAGGGGTTGTCTAACGCCGTCCTTTATCCTTTTATATTTGCTTTTAATAAAAAATAACAAATTAAATTTTGTTATAAAGCGCAGCAAAGCAGCAATATGTAGTGCCCTAAAAAATCAGACTGCGCCGTGCACTCGAAAAGCTCATCGCGATTTTTATTTGATTGATAGTGTAAATGCTGTTTACATGGAACAACGAGGTTGGTGCGTTCTTAACAATTGTACTTGTTGCATTATGTCACGAACTCGTCTAAGACGTCGCGAGTTTCATTGGATTGATAGTGTAAATGCTGCTTACCTGAAACAACAAGGTGGGGATATGCGCGCTCTTCACAATTGTATAATACCTGTTGCATTGTCTACAGGTATGTATAAATCAACATATAAATATTACCAACATGTACATAATACAAATCTACGCAGTATTCCCCTTTTCCATTTCATGTTCCAGATGGACAAAAACTACATAAGGCGTTACTCAAATAAAGGCGGTTATGACATTAAAGAGAGTAACGTCTTATCTAGTTTTTTGTTTTTTATCAGTACTTCAACCATGACAGCCAGTACAAAAAACATTCTAGCTTACATCTAAAATCCTTTATCTATTAACCAACAAATTAGTATTGTAGGTAAAAGAATGTAATACAAAGTGAACAAATACAACAAACACTAAAAGGTTGTCCCGCTGCTGCAGTGGCCAAGTTCATCAGTTATAGTAAAACTGGATGATTATGACATTAAAGAGAATCATCAATAAAATAGAGTTATATTGTCGGCATGTTTGTGTTCAGTTTGATTTGAGATCTGATTTCAGCTGGCAGTTTTATGCTCTGGAATCTCCGGCACATGCCCGCCGAATAAGAAGAAATATAATACATCATCATATATGAGAGCGGATTCAACCTACAACTGGGAAGGGCGCAGGCTCGTTCCAAGAAAAAGAAAGGAACACGAGCAAACGTTGTTCTACCGACGGTCAGAGGACGGATGGCGACACTTATCCTGGCCATGAATAATCAAGGCGTCATCCACACAGCAATCATCGACGATGGAACCTGCACCAGCCCGAAGTTCTGCGCCTTGGTTGAGGAGCTTGTTTCGAAGATGCGTAATATGGATGGCATGGATGGCGCATGGCTTATAATGGACAATGCTAGAGTTCACAAAACCGCAGAGATACGGAGAATACTTCAGGAAACGTCCTATGAGCTTCAGGCTTCATTTACCATCGCTCGCCCCTCACTCACCAGGGAGGAAAGAGAACACAGACGAGGTGAACGTCTAAGCAATCGAGGGTTGTCAACTGTTGACTGTGAAGAAGACGGTCCGCTGTCTCAGCATGTTCAGCAATTACCACCTTCATAGCTAAATGCCAGTTTTGAACTGCAATTTTTTGACCCTGGATCTTTGTCAATATAGCTATGACGTAGTCCTTCTGACTGAAACATGGCTAACCTCTCTAAATGAATTAAATTCTCTCTTTGGCTAACCTCTCTAAATGAATTAAATTCTCTCTTTCTCATGCTCTCAATATACAGGAATACGGTGTGATCGTAATCGCAAAAAAGGCGAAGGTGTACCTCTCCTTGTGAAAAACTACTTATCGTGTACTTTAATTTGTCATGAATCAGCTGGTGATAATTATGAGCTACTAGTGTGTGACATCGGACATCACCCTGACCTGTTCTGTATTGTAGGAGTGTATCGCGCACAAACTTTTGACGCTACTGGCTCTGGCCAACTTGTAAAAGCCATCAGTGATTTTTGCTCGTGTTGCGTTCCAAGCATTGTTCTTGGTGATTTTAACCTTCCAGATTTATACGAAACGAATATATGTCGAACGACAACGGTCTTTCGCGATATGCTCGAGTCCCACGGATTAGAGCAGCTCGTGCATTCCCCAAGTAGAGGTAGTGGGTTGCTTGACCTAGTCATGTGCAACAAGCAAGGGCTTGTTGATGAAATCTGCGTTGGTCCACCCTTAGGAAGTAGCGGTCATTCTACAGTAACATTCCTCATTTTTTTAAAATGTTGATCGGCCAACATTTGAATGGAAAAGGGACTTTGGTGGTGGAAACTATGACGACATTGGGGATTCCTTCGCCAGTGTTGATTGGATAGGAACTTGTTCCACTTTCAAACCGTGAAAGATCTAGGCATTATGACTCTAGGCATTATGACTCGCGTTGTTAAATTATTCGCCCCTCTTCGGAAAATTAAAAAGGGAAAAATAAGGCTTCTGAACTACTTGAATAGAATGGAACAGCGATGCACGTGCATGTGGTATGTGGCATCCGCAACGAGTGGCGTAAATGACTGGAATAATTATAGTAACATATAGCAACAAGGTGGATAAAGCCATTCTGCATATAGCAACAGCTGCACATAGCAACAAGGTGGAGAAAGCCATTCTGAGGTTAATGTTTATTTAGCCAATAAAGTCCTGGGATCTAGAGATAGAAAGTTTCTACAGATATAATAATTCACGCAGTGGGAAAAAAGATAGTCATATTCACCCTATGTTGTAATAATGGCTGCCGTTATTCATCACCATCTGACAGGGCAAATCTGCTTACCTCGCACTTCCTTAAGCACTTCGGCAGACCTGTGAGTTCGAACTCTTCAACACCTCAGACACAGGGGAAGGTGTGTTTAGCTCGAGCTCATTTTCTGTTTGCTCCTTTCCACAAATGGATACTTCATCATTGTTCCACAAAGAGTAGATTTATGATATTATCTCAAAATGGTCAAGATCCTACTCTGTTTCTCCTGACTTGATTTCACTAGATTTTATTAAAAAGATTTTAGGCCAGATACTTAATCCTTCAGAACACATTATCAATTTCAGAATCATGACGTCCAAAGTGCCCAAAGGATGGAAGCACGCTTTCGTTACGCCTATCTCTAACTAGGAAAGGGTTTCGACCTCCCATGGAACTTCAAGGTGAGACCAGGATCACTAGAAAGAGCTCGGAATGCTGATTACGAATATGGGTGTCAAAATTGCAAAATGATAAGTCTCCAGCTTCTCTCGTCATATTCGCCCGGTCGTACTAACAGAGAGTTGCGGAAGCACTCCATAGGTGGATCAAACGCCTCTAAAGAAGACGGGAGCGTCGAAACGTTAGGCCTGGCAATAAAGATCCACCGTAACAACCTCGAGCGGCACAAACAAAATATTGCAAGATGATACTCCTGAGCGAGTTATGGCCTGCCGAAATCGGGGGCCTCACCACAGGCTGGCTGTGCGACACACCTGGTGGGAGAGTGGTGAGTCATCGGGGCTCCGTAAAGGCCCCCGCAGACTTCTGCGGCGTTGCCGCTGCCCTATGCTTAACCATAGGGCAGGGTCGCAGAGCTCGCCGCCAGCGGCACCGGCGGCGTCGCTGGCGGAAATGACTTGAATCATTCCACCCGGCGGCGCCGCTCCAGCGTCTGTCTGTCTGCGCTCTGCGCTCTGCCGTTTCGCGGCGGGATCCAGAGCGGAGACGGTCGATGCGGGCGCGCGATCGTCATCGGGGCGCGTTATTGTTAAGCACCAGTCGGTCCCGACTAGAAACAGTATAGTACCTCGCCGTCACCGTTCCCACTGATGATGAGTCAAGCCGCTGAGCGGCGCCGCTCAGCGATTTCGCCGTCCGCCGCCGGCCGCTCGCCGCAGAAGTCTGCGGGGGCCTTAAGAAAGGCCCGCTGGCGGCGGCCGTGACGCAGGGGTAGTGCTCACGCTCGCCAGGTGCGACGTCGTTGGTTCGGTCCACGTTCTTTTTGCAAATCGTAACTCTTCGAAATGATCCTTTTTTTGAATTATGACATGTATCTGATTAGATAGCCGGGAAAACTACCATACACGTTTGTAAAAATGCTTAAAGGATCAACGACATTTTGTTCTTCCCCATCATACATTCTGCTTACCGTTTTGCTTCACGCATTTTTTGCTTTGTTCCATGAATGCTAAGGTTGTTAGAAACACCTCTAGTTGTTCAATATATGATCTGAACACTATTTGTGCAAAAAAGTAAATAAAAAGGTCACCATAGCGGTTTCTTGCTTTCAACCATTTTTACAAAGATCTATGGTAGTTTTCCCGGCTACCTAATCAGACACGTGTCATAATTCAGAACAAAAGGTCATTCCGAAGATAAATTATGATTTGCAAAAAGATCAGCAGCAACCAGCACCCCAAATAACCCCTTAGACGAAGTTTCAGCGAAAAATTTTTTGACCGAAGTCTTATCGGAACTTTTAGCTAGTGACACAAAATATCTGTCTTACATAACTACAGCTTCACACAAAACAGGCTTAAAATAAGTGACCCACAGAAGTGAAAATTTCAGCTAATCTGTAGTTTGAAGCATATGTTATATGTAAACATGCTCTATAACACACTATAATACCCCTAGGTGGATTACCTATATGATGGATTTGGACATGGATTTTGCAAAAGTGCAAAACGAACGCACTCTGCGGGATCCAACCCCCCGACCTCTTGCTCACGAGACCGAGCGCTTCTCTAGTACGCCACCTGCGCACTGCGCTTATCCGCGATACGAGCCCTCATCCCGCACGCGTCCGTTAACTGTGGAGCACGTGAATCAACAGGGCGCCAACAGGCGACTTCCGTCACCCCTAACTCTGCGCAGAGTTGTATTGGGGTCGAGATACCTGCAGTTTGTTACTTCCCAGGGAGAGGCGGTTCTGCCCATATACAACACTTGCGCCGTTCCGACCTACCGTTGAGATAGTATCTTGGTGAGACACTTCTGCGAGCCTACATGACATACGTACGTAGTTAAGTCTGGAACGACAGTTTTCAGACCTTCCAAGAAGAGGGACATCAATATGCTAGAAAGCGTTCAAAAGAATTTCACACTAAAATTAATAATGCCTTGCTTTGACTTAAATTACTCGCTCATCTCAAACAAACGAGAAAGAAAGAGGATGCTCGGTCTAAAATCTCTGCTATATAGAAGAAAGGTTGCTAACCTAAAAGGACATTTAAGTTTCTCACTGGAAAACTTCACATAAACCCTTCCCAATTTTTTCGAGGCAAAGTAATTAGAACAAGAAGAAGTAAACTTCGCCTACATGTCCCTGTTGCAAGGACCACGGCAAGATCTACATTTTTGACATATTTGTAGAAGCTTAAGCCAGTTCAACTTGCTGCTTGCGGACAACGAGCACCTTCTATCCTTACCTTTGCGTAAATTCCAGAAATTTCTGTTAACTAAGTTATTGTAGTAGTTGCTTTCACAGGTAGATCTTCTTCTGTATCTTATAATACTTGTTTTATGTTCTGTGTTCTACTGTTCCAGTACTGCTTTAATCATTTTCCTTATTCTGTTTCACGCGTGTGTGCTATGTACTCGCGCTATGAATAAATAAATAAATAAATGAGCCAAAGTTTCTATCACCCTACTTCTACAACTAAATCCAGTGGAGAACTGATCAACCCGACGGCGGACCGGATGCTGAGCTCTATTGTCATGATCACACAGAGGTTATGGTTGTTTCATTTAAGTGTTCAATTCATGTTTCATCTGAACTTTGTGCATTAATTCTGCGCTTACTGTGTTTCAATAGTTCTTGTCTTGTTACTTGCGATAAAGCCAATCATTTTTCCGCCTATGCACACCCGACATTAATTTGTTACTATAATTTGCGAATTTGAGAAGAAAGTTGAACAAGAACACCAATAAAGAAAGTTATTGCCAAAACTCCTCCGTCCACTCACATGAGTGGATATCGTCTCGAGTGTGGACTTCACATAAAACAAGCGCCAGGAAAACGCAAGCGCTCTAACACAGGCGATCATTACTTGAAATGCTTTTGATGGAATCCTGCAACAGCTACTGAACATTTCGTCCTTTATCAGAAATCATTGTTCTTTGACGAGTAGGGCACGGGTTTACTCGAGCTTCTGTAGAATACCACCAAAGCATATTTTACGCTCCTTCCTTAGATCTCTGTTCATAAATGTCGGATCATTGAACACCACATTTAAATGCAGAAATAGCCGCTCTCAGACGAAACGCATCACCTCGATTCATATGAGGTTCTTCTTGCAAACTATAGGGCGGACTGCTGTAGAAGGCGACGTACAGCGGCTAGAAGCGGCGATCCTCCAAAGTTGCATGAAAATGTCCACCCGTTTGATAACGGACGGCAAATAGCGGTTCTCGTGGTCACCTCGGTCGCATCACTGGCGGTGACCGATCAATAGCTACGACTTCACTGTTCTTCTGCCCGATGATAGTGGTGTGTGTCGATGTTTAACTTCATGTCAACCTGAGATCCTCACACAACCGGGTAGTGGAGTAGCACTGCCGCAGTAATTAGTGTCTGCTCCTTCCGTGAGAGAAGGCAAAGACTATACCGCTTCGTGTTCTGCTCCTTTAAACCCACGGTTCCAACTAAGGATTGAACCCTCTGCATTTCCGTCTTTCCTTAAATCACACAACTCAAATTATGCGGTTTGGTAACAATCACTGTGCGAGACCTGAATTCAAGTGGGTTTGGAGGGATGCCGAAGAAATGAGGACTCGGCATGCTTCAGTCGGATTTCTTCATTAAATTCCAAAGCGATGGATTCAAAACTTTGAATGATTCACCAGAGTTCCTCTTGTCCATCAGATGGGGAGCTATTGGAACACTTACGCGCTGATGTGGACTAACTTGACATAAACAATCTCAGTTGGCTTGATTGTTGCACATCTGTGCTTCAGTGTGGTCTCAAGCACTCAACAGAAGCGTAAATTTCGCCGCTTTCTCATAAAACCAAATGTTGCTACGGTAACCAGAGTGATGGCGTAGCACTTGCACTTCAAATCTGGAGTGTTTGAAATTGCCATAGCTCCTACGAGGGGACACATCCTTTGATTATATTTATTCGGTTTTTATGTTCCCCTCAGTGCGAATCAAAGATAGTGACCAGCGCACAAGGAGGACTGCATGAATTGCTGTGATCATTAGAATACAAACATGTGTTCTATTGCTTTCATTTAGGAATGGCTTACGTTGGCCGTGTTTATCACATGTGGAGAATGCAGCTATTTTAACGAGTCGGTTACTGGCTGTTCGTCAAAATGCGCTGTCACAACTGATAAGGTTCGTGTTTCCATTTGTTGTGTAGGTGACCTCTGACCTCACGTTGTTGTTGTTCAAGGATCTGTCTTGCTTCAATAGCACTCTGGAATACTATGAGCATACATTATTCGGCATAATGAGGAACTATGTAAGCTCACAGGTGAGGAGATGAACTGTATTTCCAGTTCCCAATCATTATTGTAAATACTGGGTGCGACGGAACGTTTCTGGCATTTTGTTGATTTCAATGTTCGCGACTTCGTTTGAGTTTTGCACTCCACGAATTGACAGGATATTTTGGCATCATAACGTGCAGAATTGCATTTTGTTTTAAACGCATATAAGGCAAATATGATTTCTTCTAAATTAATGAATTTAACACACTTTTCTTTAGAGATAAATAGTCTGGTTTCATGTAGTTGTGCCCTATAAGTAGTTTGAATCTCGGAGATGCCAGGCCATACTGTGACCAAAATTATGAGACTACTTTATGAAAGAATATTCTTAAAAACGCAGGATTAGGGTACTGACATGATACCTAGAGAGAACCTTAAAACGTTGAAACCCCTTGCTCAGAATAAACAATCGTTTAGGAGAATATGTATGTAGGTGGAGAAAATGTCCAAATGACTTCTCCATAATTTGGCACTAAGTTTGCGGAATCGAAAGCTATCCCGATAAGCCGCTCTCTTGTATTGGAAAAGGAAGAAGGTCATCTAGTCTATATTCTGTGACCTGGCGACTCGACAGATGGGCTGGTAACCGCAACCCCTGGTTTCTTCCTTTAGTGGAAGAATAAGAATTTTTTGAAGTGAGACGATATGTACATATTACAAAGAAGGCCAGTGATATGAAATGTACCCAAGTGGCAAATGATATAAAATGTGGAGTAATATAAATTCCTCGTATTTTATACCTTATTCTTTATCAATTTATATTTTGACAAATTTCGGAGAAAGATGAATTAATGGTTCCCTTTCATTCGAATGGCAGCTCAACAAAAAAGAAACGTCGACAAGCAATACGTTAAAATCATCCCTAGAAAAACCGTAGAGTTTGTATTTGAATGCGATGGCGTATTCATCTTAATCCAAGACTATGTCGCTTTCCCACCGTTATTTTTTGGACGGCCTTCAGACTTGAAATCTCGGCTTGGTCAGGGGATGTCAAAAATGTATTCCGATGGCTCTTGAGCTCTCATTGCGTAAATGTTCGCAACTGAAATTTCTTTTCTACATTTATTCGACGCAAACGTGTCAAACGCAAAAGTTTTACCTTAAGTAGTGTGGTTATCAGTCGAGAAAGCCACGGCCACTTGAATCTCGAAGTGGAAGACGGGGAAACTTTTGTTCGAACCAATATTACGAATAGTTGCCCTTTTCAATGACCCACATAACGGCAATTTTCTTCCTCCATCGTGCGGCTCATACACATCATCCTAGTTCTCTACGCCATGTTGTCAGCATCCGTGACGACAATTGGGACGAATGAAGACAACGTCTAACCTTGGTATACGAGACAGATATGGGACCTCCATCAGGAAGCATCGGGATGCTCGCTGCGCATTGCTCTCGACTCGGCTCCCTGTGTAAGGATAGGCCATACTCCCTCACTCAAATTCAGAAACTAAGCAACTCAGGAGCGCTGCATTGCTGTACAGCCTACCGTACTTCACGTGGTACTGGCTGAGAGACCTTCTCCAAGTCGAGAAGACAATATGCACCAAGAACCTCCTCGAGATCCTTCTTCACCAGACGGCGGTCGAACATGTTTGGCATCGGGCTCATATGTTAGGTGTCTCTCTTTAATACAGCACCATTTCCCTCCCCAACTGCGGTAGGTTCACCTGCTAGCCTGGGAGGAGTTTTCGTAGTCGAGTAGAATTAACTTCAAGACTAGGAGTAGATTTTTGCGCTGCGGAACTAAGTAGGGGTTTTATTTTATTTATAATTACTTGTATTTTGCTGTTCTCTCCCTATTTTTCATGCATTTTGATGCGGTCAAGTAGTTCAGAGCAGGATCGCCTTATAAAAATCTTTCATGAGCGGTCTAAGCATCAAAATAACCTGACTTTAACATTAGTGGAGACGCACATAAGCGAAAAAACCAATAGGAGAAAGCTGAAGATAGAATTTGAAATGGCTATTGCCTTAGTCGACTGAAAAAGGAGAGATCCCCCTTTGTCCCCTAAGGTTGCAGCGTCAATATCATTATTATTATTCGAGCTTTTCTATTCCTTCTACTTCCATTGCAATTTTTGGAGTTGTCCTTGCGGTTTTATCTTTATACGAACTGAACTACAAATATGTTGTGGTTCTAGTTCAAGTGAGAAGAACGGGTGTTCGGCAAAACTTTTCGTGTTGCTCCACGGCCGCTCATCCTGTCGTGAAAGCGGAGCGTGCTCTTTACCCGGCCACACTACCGTAGTCGATCGCGTCGTTCTGCCTTCTACAGTATGGGGCAACATCTAATGTAGCGCACCCTATGGCATCGAGCTTCGAAGCCATACTGATTTTCAGAGCGCTTGAAAACTTCACAAATTCGTCCCTTCACAAAAACTTCACAAATTCGTCTAGCTGTTCATCTGAAAACGGCTTAGATGGATCGACAACATTTGCTAATCGAACAAGGACTGTTTTAGAACTAGTTTTGAGAAGCACAACCCAAAATCACTCTCCGAACAATATGCGGTGACGCTTTCACTGAAAAATCTCGTTCTGGTGAATGGGGTGTTAGGACAATACGTTGTGCTCAAACAGCGTACTAGCTTCCTCATGTTTGCATCAACAGACCCACATTAATGTCTTGTTCCACCTCATTGATATCCTAGTAAAGAGAGGGAATTGGCAAGGGTAAATTTCGGTTGGTTTGGTAATAGGCCAAAAATTAGTTTGATTTATGCTAATTGCTAAACAACTAAGAATTATGCATTAGTGAGGACTTGGCCTGTTATAGACGTGTTGTTGAGAATTCCTTATTGTTCCCTTGTTTAGTTGAACTTGGCTTCATACACGCCGAATCGAGACCCACTATCGAGGGTGGAATTGACGTCCGCGACGCTCGATATGATGGCAACGGTAAGAATTACTCGAAAGGCTGTGCTTCTCCTCATTGAAAGCGTGCCTTTAAGCAGTAGTTTGATTAGCTACTAGTGCAACGAAATTTTCAGGTGAATCCTGCTAACGTAGAGGACGAGAAACAGCTGCTCTCTACCGACAGTGCGAGGCCAATAGTTGAAGCACTTGTCGACAACGTTCTGGTTAGTATTCGGAGCGATTTAGCTCCGAATATGTAATCTCCTTAGGTGCCATTAGAGTTGAACACTGTGGTTTAGGGTAAACCAGCTGGTGTCTATGACTATGTGTGTCCATATGGATGTGAGAGGTCTGACACTCCCTGGATGTGGTGTTTCATCGCATCCGCTGTGGTTAATGTCTCCATTGCTGCCGCTGGAATTTTCGGCATGATGCAGAGGTGCTGTTATTACGTTGTCTTCCCCTCCTTTAGTGAATACTGCTTGTTTAGCTATGGAAGAGTAAAGAAGAATCTCAGACACGTTCAAAAGGGCCCGCAGGACGCATTGAAGATCGCCAAGCAAAGCTGAACAACATATTTCGATAATGCAGATAAATTATGTTGACTACCTTTGTGTTTATATTTTAACTCATTCACCTCCCCCCCCCCTCCCCCAAGGTAAGGTTAACTATCAATACTTGGTGCCCTTACCAAGTTTCTATCCCTAAAGCGTGTAGCTATGTAGCTTGTGATGGGTTAGAAATATCCATTTCCGTGGATGTGCCGTTAAACTGCACCTTCAGCCTACATGTGCCCGATAACTTAATGTCAGTTTTATTTTAATGCACTACTTTCAATAGAGCCGGACGAACAGGAGGTTCACCTTTCTTCTAGCATGAGCGCCTATCAATAATTGATATCGCTGGTTCCGTATCCAGCTCCGCAAACATCGGCACTTCATTCATCTGTACTGTCAACAACACTGGTGGTTCATCCGTTTCATGCAGTGCATTCGTCTAACGATCACTACTTTTCTACATCGACTTCTGAACTCCTCACGTTCAGGCATCTCAGTCGCTCGCCTCTATAGGCGAGCGACTTTCTTCCGCATCATGCTCCGCCGGATACCCTGTGCGGGCGACACAAGTCTACGCAGATGGGATTCTAACAAGCTTCTTCGACTTCCTGGAACATCTTTTTTCCTCCGGGGTACAACATACCGTAGCGTCCAGGTGACTAAAAGCCTCCGCAGTCTTCTGTGACAATGCGGCACGTGACGGGATGTAAAACTCGGGGGAACCTCGAATGAGGGCGTGGAGCGGTGCTCCTCCCCACTTTTGCCGGGGCGCTCCTTCGCACTCTGTTCTTGAAGCCGCCAGGCGTCAAGCGGCATAGTGGCGAAGCTATGCACTCTTTCCAGACGGGATCTACTGTTCCCATCCACTATTTCTACCATTTCCAGCTAGAATGCAGGCAGAAAGCAGCTGCTGCAACAATAGTCTGAATCATTATTGTCGCAGTGGCAGCATCTGCGGTGTCGCCGCTGCCGCTTTGCCGCTGATGCGTAAAAGAAAGGGTGATGGCAGTGTGGCATCGCTTGCCGCCGACGGCGAGCTCTGCGCGCTGCCATGTGGTTAGGGATAGGGCCGTCATTTTGCTTCAAAGTTGTGCGGAGAGCTTAAACCACGTTCTCTACTTACCACTGATGTATTCGACCAACTCGTGTTCTCCATAAGACTCAACCAGGAGCACATTGTGTGCTCGACCTTTCCTCTTAATGCACACTTTGTCACATTATGCACTTTCTGTGGTCATGCCATTAGTGTCCCTTTTTTCTAACCAGGGACTCCTTCTGCGTTCCTAAAGATTACTCCACGGTCGATCTATGCGCTTCCTCTGTAGACTTCGTTTACCTTTCTAAATTACAATTTACGATTTTGTGATTTACGGTGACTTTTCACACATTTTTTACGATTTACTTTTCCTTTCCTGCTCTTTCAAACGCCTCCGCCGTCTCAACTGCTGTGAGCTTCAGCCTTCGACCGTCATATTCGCGTCATTCCCACCCCCAAATGATCGAACCAGCATGAAAATTGAGATCATTGGTCAACTGTATCGATGGTATTGAGCATATTAAATGCTTGATTGAAACTGTCATCCTGCTGTGCCCCCCCCCCCCCCCTCCGACACGCCATCTTAATCCCGACGCACTTTGGACCACGTCTGCAACGCATCTTCTAGATCCGATACATGTCTGAGAGCTTCTGCGACGCGTCTTCTGAATCTTGGGAAACATCAGACCACATCTGTGTATCTTCCCTTGGTTTCGGGTACCTATTTCCCGCGAGTTTCGTGCGTTTAGTTTCTGATGCGGCATCAATCGACTGCTCTTAGGCAGGATTTACTTCAGACGTCTGGCGGCGCGGCGCTATGGAGTCTACCCGTACCAGTTCGACGCAGACGAACGATATTCCTCATAGCGCCATACCGCTCGCGACGGAAGTGGGAATCTCGCCTTAGCGCTTTATCACATAGCAGCACTATATACACGGTAGCTGCCACAACTAAACCATGCCACTTCTGATCTCAGACCATCATTCATTTCCACCCTGCCTATACATATTCTGCCAGCTAATAGGGGCAACTGTCTCAGTGCTACGCCGGAACGGCAAGAACAAATACTATAGACGGAATCTCCATCCTCCAAATAATTAGAGAACATGTTTGTTTTTGCTGAATCCCTGAGTGAGGGGCACTGAAACTTTATAGCAGCTAACAACGAGCTTACCACACAGGTGCGAGGCAAGCGTAGCATGGGTTAGGCGACGCAGTGCTAGAGGTTCTGCTTCGCGAACGTGAAGGATCTATTCCCGTAGCATGTCACTCATTTGCAGCATTTTTGCTCCACGATCAGATTTTAATGGAGAAACTGCATCTGCACGTTTTTATAGAGTTCGCCACATTCTGATGCTCTTACTGCTTTTCTCCTTGACGACCCTTCATAATTCACTGCCGATGCTCCGCAACTCTGAAAAATACTGTTTTATGGGCTTTAGGTGCCCAGGTACAAGGTGGAGCTAGAATTTTATGAAACACTTTCAGCTCGAAAGCAATATAAGGCGCATAAAATTATACGGTAATGATCGGCCGTATTCTTTTATGTACCTCGTAATTTGGTACCTTCGAGCTGAAAATATTTCTTAGATATTCCACTAATTGTAGTGCTTTACAGACTGAGGTGCTGCTAATTAATCACCAGGTCCCCACTAAGACGAGTATGGTACGAAAATCATATCCTGTCACCCTTAACCATGACTGGGTACCTAGGTATCCATATGCCATTGTAGTGCCAAAAGGAGACTCACATTCGTGATCAGTGCCTCAAACAATCATCCAAGCGAAGTTATGGTGGATTATCGTGACCTCTTCACCTTTATTAACACATACTCACGACAGCCCACTGTTATCGATCAAAATTTTGAAAAATAGATGTTAGACTCCTGATCAGCAGATTCCTAGAAACACCCCTCCCTTTAGGACAGGCGAAGTTTGAGCGAATTTCCTCGAGTAGGCGTTGTGTAAGTACCGCAGTGCCTAGCTTTAGTGCGAGTGGTAAAACGAAGTGTCTTTGCTACACGGTTTCCCTATGCCGGAAAACCTTAGGATCCGGTGTGGTCTTGAGCACCATTGCCGTTTGTGTGAAAGTTTCATAAATCATCGTGTTTTATACTGATGAGGCATTGGTAATGGTAGTTTTGATAGTTCAGAAAAGGTAGATTGGGGAAAAGTAATAAGAACATCATACCGCAGCAAACTGAAGAAAAGACTTGCAGATGCTGGTTCTCTAAGGAAACTCGACAATAATGTGAAAGTGCAAAATGGTGCGGTAACCGAACGCATAGCGTTACGTTCACGACGCAGCACTTCGACCACTGCGCCACCAAGCGTGGGTTCGCGACGCGTTCGAGTGGTATGCTCGCTGTTAACCATAGATGACTATCACTGCCTCTTACGCGTGGTAGTTAAGCATTAGTTAAACTCTGCTCATTGCTTTACCTAGTGTTTACTGCCAAGCGCTGGCCGAATTCAGAAACTTATAGGACAGATTATGACATGCTTCGGTAATCTAATGGAAACTTCAGTGGTTTGTTCTTTCCATGAGAGTCTAGTAGCTGCTCGTTACCCTCTGTTCAGTCATGAATGCTATTTCTTCATGGTTTTGCATCAATTCTGTTCGGTTGGATTAGGAAGAAGCGTTTGTGGGCATAGCGAATATGGAGTAGTGAGCAGAATATGGATTAGCCAACAGTGGTTTCCTTCGCGTACAGGACGGACTTGCATGTCCTTCTCTCAGCAAGAACGAAACGATCCCCATACAACTTGAATGAAAAGTGCCTTCCTGCGACGGGAGAAAGGAGTACATAATCTCCCGATGGATAGTTCATTCTCCAGTTATTTATTCTGTTAATTTCACCTCGAAAGCAAACCAGATACTAAGCGACAGCCTTACAATGTTAGAGAAATGGTTAAGCGAGAGAGAGAAGTATGTAGGAGGCGAGCCGCATCTACACAAAGCGGGGTCATCTGTTCCTTTGTTATAAAGCAAGCTGCGCCACAACGTGTGGACCCCTGCTATCGGCATATCAGAGATCACATTTACGAAAATTTACTATTTACGACCCAAAATGTCCTAAATCGTTAATCTTAAAAAATGGCGAAATTTCTTTATTTGATTCATTGGCTATCCACAGTGCTTGCAGAAGCTAGAGCCTATTTCAAACGCTTACGGAGATAGATACTCCGGAATGCCACGCCATGACGCCGCTGTCAAGATTAGTATAATCTCATGGGTGGTATCCAACTAAGTAAGCGGATTATGTAGTCGGTTACGCGTGTTGCAGGTGCTAGATACTCGATCATGTTGGCGTAGCCATGTCTATTACACTTTTTTTCGTACTCTGACGATAATCGCTCGCCAGGCTTGTTCAAAACTGGGGGAAAAGCGTTCTATCACGGATGACCTTCGCATTTCGCCGACTTTTTGGTAGCCCTTTGTGAGTTGCAATCTAAGTTTCAGAATCAATCTATTTCCTGCTCAATTTGTTGGTCGTACTGCGGCGCGTGCAAGGGTAAATGCGTTCCTGTCACTTTCGGCTACAAAATGCCGGATAGACTGTACAATAGCCCATAAGCATATCAAGCCTATTTCAAAAGCAACGAAAAGTGCAGGCCCGTACTTTCTCCACACTACAGCTCCACACACTGCGTTTCGCTCTCTTTTTTACTGCGCAAACTATGATGCAAATTCGAACTATGCTTGGACAAATTGTCTCTCGAATTCCTTTTGCACATTTCGGGTTGAGAAAAAGTTACATAGATCTAGAAAAGTAAAAGCAACAGAACAGCCCTGGATATTTTCTTACGTGTGAGACCTCGCTATATGTCGTCTATACCCGGATATTTTCGGTTTATTGGTTGTATCAGTTTCCTTTTCGTAACTTCGACTAGCTCTGGGTTTTTTTGTAATCGAAATGTGACATTGTGCCAAGCTTCATATATCCAATGTCAAGCAGAACTTTGCGCTTTCTTGCTTTTGTAGTCGTAAAGCTGTTCAATCGTTTTGTTACCTATTCAATTCTGATGCGTCTTTAAGATTAAACTAGAGGTCCTTCAAGATTTAAACTAGGGCTATAATAATTTTTGGATTAAGAAAAATGTAGTATGACTTTTTTGATGTTCTTTACATTGCTTGCCTCAATAACTGAACGCACTGTTAGAAATTTTATAATATTTTTAATTACGAACACTGAACTATGGGTTAAAGGTCCATTAAAGTGCATTAAAGTAACAATTTTTAGTGTTAAGAGAAGAAATTGACGATGCGCTTTTCCAGCACTTCGCGATTTTCATTTGATTGATGGCAAAAATTTTGTTTGCATGGAGTTACATACACACATGTCACCAGTACAGCAAGAGCAATAGTAAAAAAACACTTATTTTCACTTTTCCTCTTCAATTAGACACCTCAGTCAATCATTTCATCAATCACTAGCACTATAAAATCAAAGACAAATCGCAACATTCTCGACGAGTGCATGGCGCAATGCCTTTTAAAACAAAGTGTTCCAAAAAATGTAAGCACTGTTTGAAAGGTGATAACATTGCTGCCGGTAAGGTTTCGACTTGCTCGAGGGGACGCCAGCGGCATCTACATTCTTCCCTGTCGCGTGCCAGAGTGCTCCAATAGATCCTCCTCGCTCGAAGGACACAAAGAGCGCCAAGTTCCACCAACGCGTTGATGGGCGTCCTAGTATTCTCTTGACATCTCGAGGAATCCAGCCGGCGACGGCTGTCGTCCAGTGGGTGTCTGCGAAGCGGCGTCTCTAATCTTCGAACGTCGACGGAGCTCGGAAGTTCGGAGGCATTCTTTCACTTACTTGAGTCGTGCCACTCCGAGCATCGTCCTCTCGATTCCACGCTGCACGAAGCTGATCGCGTGCTCATCCTGCTTTCGCATAGCCCAGGTCTCTGAGGTGTACGTTAAGGTAGAAAGAAAGGTAGAGTCGAGTACATAGGTGAGCATGGATTCGAATGTTCTTCGTCTTCTTGGCGGCTTCTTCGACGCTCTTGAAAGCTCCCCAAGCCGCTCGTTTCCTCCTGCTCAGCTCTGGCGCTAGGTCGTTGGCCATATTGACTTCGCGACCCAAATACATGTAGCTGGAGCATTCAGAGATGTTCGCTCCATTGACTGAGAATGGGGCATCGGAACCTTGTCCGTTCCATGAAGATCGTCTTCATAAGATTCGGCTGCAGTCCAACGTTCCTACATATACGACCGAAGTCGACCAGCATTCGTTCCGCCTGGCTGATTGATGCTCGGTTTCGACGGAGTCGAAAGCCTTCGATCGGTCGATGAACGTAACGCACAGCGGCAGCTTGCACTCTCGCGATACTTCGATGCGCTACGTAATGGTGTGTGATCGTGCTGAATCCTTTCCGAAATTCTGATTCTTCGTATGGCTGTCCTTCGTCCAACGTTCTGCTAATCCTATTCAGGATCTCGAATAAACATCTTGTAGACTACGGACAGCAGGCTGATCGCATGATTATTGCCAATGTCGTGCACGTCTCCCTTCTTGTACTGCAAGACGGTTTTGCTGGTCTTCCACTGAGATGGAACCTCGCACTCGGACAGGTAGCGTTCGAAGAGCTGCGCCAGAGTGTTGATGAGCGCTGGCGGAAGGATCTTCAGGTGTTCGGGTCTGATCCTGTCAGGACCGGGTGCTGTAGGGGCGACGAGACGGCGTGTCGGATCTCGGAAGAGAGAACAGTGGGGACGACGTATCCATCCTGCGCAAAATGGCATGGGGCAGACGTGGCTATCGAAGAGGTCGGAGTAAAAGTCGTGGATGATCTTCTCCAAGGTCCTTCTGAAAGAGGTGACGGTTTCGTCAGGACGTCGGAAAGCGGTCATTTTCGTCTTGAAGTTGGTGAAGTTCCTGTAGGCATTGCGTATGCTCAACACTGCCTCTGCAGCTTCAGCCAACACTTCCGCCCTTCTCTTCTCTCCTTGAGATCTTCCTTAATCGCAGCTCTGCATAGCATACTTATGTAGCAAGCTCCAACGTCAGTTGGTAGTTGCTGCTCCACGCTGGCGTATCAACTCGAGAATTTCCGGTGACAGATTTTACACCTATAGGACGCCTGGATATAACGCTACCCCCATTATAACGCTTTTCATAGTCATAGTCAGAGTGACTCCCAACATAAAGCAGTCAGAGATCGCTACTGGTCCTGCGCAGAAATTGAAGAGGAGTGACATGGTGATTGAGTTTCGTAGTCAGAGCCATCATTCTGTCACGAAAGGCGCGCGCGGCAGTGTACACTGTCAATTTTGCGAGCGCCCAAAAGCGCTCAAGGCCTTCGCACACCTTCGCCGCCACGCGGCGCGGCACCACGATTGCCATAGATATCGATTTGCCTCGCGAGGCGATTCTGCGCCTCTGCCCCATGCTTAAAGATAGCGCTGCCGCGTGGCGGCGAAAGTGTGCGAAGGCCTTTACAGTCACTTTGAGAGCGCGCGCTGTTGCTGTAATATTCCGAGCATGTCGCAGAAGACCACGAACTCATTGGAGGCTCCATAAGAAAGAACCGGGAAAATCGGTAGAAACTCAGATTACTCCGCTTTTCCGCTAGCTGAATCTAGCTTACCTCTCGTATTCGTTATATATCAATGAAGTTACCATAGTTGTGCTTGTTACTGAGGGTGTTCCTGAAGGAAAAAACAGCGCCAGTCTACTGAAGTCATTCTACTCCTATGTCAAACTTTTGTGGTTGCGCATTTCATTGATACAAATACGTTGTATGTAAATGTAAATTAGATTAAATTTTAGCCTAGAATGACCGCAAAAAAGCCAACTCCGGCATAACCTGGATTTCTTCATGTCCTTTCAAATGCATATAACAAAAAGGTATTTGTATATAGTATGGCATTTATATGAAAATTACAATTCCATTATAAACTGGACACTTTGTTATTTGAACCCGGACACTTTTGTTAATAAAATGCACATTTTACCGCCCGAGTTGTACTTTTCTGAAGTTCAAACAAACATGAACTAACACAGTCATGATTGTTTTTCTTTAAAGAAAATTTGTATCAGAATTCACCTCAACAGAGCGTATTAAAGAAAAACATGGTAAAGATACTAAATATCCTACAACGAAGCATTGCTTCGCCTTTGTTGAAAATGCACATTTTGACTTTAGATACGTCTACCTCTACCAGAAAAACGAGCGGTTTAAAGAAACACACATTTAAGGGTAATTGGTGAATGCTGTGGACTGGAATTTTATATTTAGGTATATTTAATTGCGGCAGCAGGTCATCTGATGGCAACTTAACCATACCCTGCATATAGCACTGATAAACAGGCCTGTGTAAAGAGTAGACTACCGTAAAACCACAATCAAAAGGCGCTCACGAATTTCGCAGCACCCTAGAAATTACGCCACGTGCTCAAGGGCATGTATATAAGCACCTCAGAGATTCCAGTAGTAGCAAAATAGCTAATCTACTTGCTCCACCGCAGGCTGCGTAGCTTCTAAATATTATAATTCTGTAACCATTCTCTTTCTTCGGAAGTTAGGTTTATTTATTTATTTATTTTATTTAAAGACGTGTCATACAATACACGTGGATTAAAATAAAGAAAAGGAAATGAAATGAAACCAGAACATATCAAACTCAAGACTCAAGAAATGATCGCCAAACAAATTGTAACACTAAATTAGCTTAAAAAGAGAAATCGACTAACAATAAATGACCTAAGAGCCGAGAGTGACATCTGTGAGACATTTTCGGATTCACCAAGCAAGCAGTTGAGCTCCCTGAGATCCCTATAGGTGAGGAAGCTTGACCTAGGTTACATTTTTCGCCTTTTATCTACAACGTCCTTCACTGCACCTTTCTCGCTGAATCATTTATTGATCAGTAACATACAAAAATTGGATTGGATCTAAAAGGTTCAGGATGTGAGGGGGGGGGGGGGCAGGTTTGCTAAAAATGTAAAAACAATTTTTTGAAATTCTAGAGCCTCGAAAAGGCATCAAAGAGGTACAGACAGATGCTAAAAGAATCCAGGAAAGATTTTATTTATTTATTTATTTATTTATTTAACACACAACAGAGAGTGTGCCATAAAACAACTATACAACATATGTTGCTAAAGCAGAAGGGTTAGAAAACACAGAAAAAACGGCAACAATAAGAGCAGTAAAAATGATGAAGACCAGATTAATCGCAATGAAGAGCCTTTATGCTCAGAAAAAATCGAGAGATATTCCTAGTCTAATGGTTGCTGCACGCATACGTAGCTAATGCGATAGTCTGTTATCCGTACCAGTTGGCCTGGTACCCTCATTCCATTTCTGGTATCATAGGCCACTGCTGGAGCTTCGGGACACGGGTATGCCAACCACCCACGTGGAACCAGCAGAAAGGACAACAGTGAAAACTTCAATTAGCTTAGCCTACGCTAGAACAGCCTCCAGAGGGCGATATTCTCTACAAAAATTTTGCAGATGAGTGAGTATCCGGGGGCTCCCATCAACGATCGATCTGGTCTAAACGATGGAGAGAAATACAGTACCGCCGCTAAACATTCAACCAAACGACGTTTGCGACGCAAAAACGCGTTTTTTGCGTCGCATCATGATAACTTTGTCCAAAGCAAAGACTTTGTCACCAAAATTTACACAGGCGCCTAGCATCATCCTACCTACCACTGGGCATGCGATCGTCATTCAAAAATATGTGGAAGCCTGAAAACCAGTGCCGCAATTAAGGGGTCTTAATCACTGTGACCTGACCCCAAAACCGTCGCCGAGTCTCGCTTAATTATGTCCCCAGGCACAAGTGGTGCTGCCCAGTTGAATTTTAAAATTCTTAAACCTAAATAAATTTTATTTTCCCGCCATTGACGGTCTTCCCCTGGTTGCGACAATTTTTTTGGTACCAAATTTGGCAGGAAGATGCTCACTTTGAACTTCAACCGATTTCGTTTTTTCAACGGAAGAATTCTCAATCTAAAATCTGTGATTGTAGCTTGTTATCTACTCATGTTTAAAGAAGGAAACGACATAGAAAATTTACGTGGCGAGTTGATTTTGGGAATTTGGGTGCTTCCTGCAGTTCATCAAACTGCAAGTGAACATTTGGTAACAGCACTCTTCGGCTGCGAATATCTATCTCCTAAGCGACCGAGTTAGTCTAAAAATACGTTGACTTACCAGACACAATGTAGAGATTTTAGTTATCAAATATCGAGAAGCCTGGTGATCAGGCGGCACAATTTCAACCGGTTAAAGTGACGACTTCCTACAAAAGTGTGACTGCGTTTTAACAACGTTTCATGCTGAGTCTTCGCAGAATGAAAGCTGGAAAGCCCAGTATTACATTTGTGTAATTTTTCGCTCAAAATTTTCAACCAGTTCGGACGCCAACATTTTGACGCAGCAGATCGAGCACTGATGTAGAGGCCCCCTTCTGTCATAATTGCGCTGACCTGACATGCCCTACAGAGATATTGCACTCAGCTGCATGACCAATGAGTCTCTCATTTCTCGCCCGTTTCGACTTTTCCACCATTATCGAACCATGCTGCCAAATCCTGATGAGTTTTGGGTTTTCCGGATTACATAGATCATAGCTTGAATATGTTGGATAGTATGTAAGCTTCACATAAAAGAAATTTCAGCAGCTATTGTTGAGCCCAATCAACTCAATTTTATTTCTCTGTTAAAAAATATTTGTAGTAAAACAGCTTCATTACGAGTTGGAATTGGAAACTTTTCAGATCAAATTGAACACTCTTCTAAGCTAGCTTAAGACTTTGAAATCAAATTCAAATTTTCCTAATTAAAATGAGCTTTTTCTAGAACAAACTAAGATCTCTCCAAAAAGATCAGAATAATTTTTTGTTCATAGAAAATTTTATTATAATTTCCTTCAAGTTTTAATTCACATTCCCAAAAGGTTGTGGTTTTTTGTTTGAAATTTTATGGAACTCTCAGTTTCTGTGGAAAAATGATGGTTCATAGCCAGTTTTAAACAGTAGGGCTATTTTTAGGACCAGAAAAGAAATTGCGCCATGCACTCATCCAAGACGTCGCGATTTTTATTCAATTGATAGCAAAATTGCCGTTTGTGTAGAGTTTTACCCGTGTAAAAAATATAACAAAGACAATTGTGAAAACACACATTCTCACTTCGATGCTTCATGTAAGCATCACTGACACTATCATTCAAATAAAATTTGCTACGAGCTTTCCAAACGCGTGGTTCAATCTGCTCTTTGACGCACTAAATGATTGCTGCTTTGTTGCACTTCAAAACAGAATTTAGATTATTTTTTCTCAAAAAAAATTATGAAATTATTACACTTATTGAAGCAGCTGGACTAAAAGATTTCAATAAAGTTATTCAAAACTTTCCTCGGACAAAAAATTGTTCCTACCATATTGGAAAGTCTTTGGTTTAGCCCTTAAGAAGCTCTTTTCAATTTTGAAGACGTTTAATTTGATTTCAAAATTCTTAGGCTAGCTTAGAAGAGTGTGATATTTGACGTGAAAAGTGTCCACTTTGTTTGAAAAGTGCAATTCGACGCGAAAATTGTGTATATTTTTTGGGAGTCCTTACGACTCGGGTCACAATTTTAAGAATTAGGGAATCTCTGTGATCTACCTAATCCAGAAAACCCAAAAACTCATCAAGATTTGGCAGCATGGGTCGATAATGGTGGAAAATTCGAAGCGGGAGATAAATGAGAGACTCATTTGTCATGCAGCAGAGTGCAATGTCTCTGTAGGGCATGTCAGGTCAGCGCAATTATGACAGAAGGGGGCCTCTACATCAGTGCTCGATCTGCTGCGTCAAAATGTTGGCGTCCGAACTGGTTGAAAATTTTGAGCGAAAAATTACACAAATGTAATACTGGGCTTTCCAGCTTTCATTCTGCGAAGACTCAGCATGAAACGTTGTTAAAACGCAGTCACACTTTTGTAGGAAGTCGTCACTTTAACCGGTTGAAATTGTGCCGCCTGATCACCAGGCTTCTCGATATTTGATAACTAAAATCTCTACATTGTGTCTGGTAAGTCAACGTATTTTTAGACTAACTCGGTCGCTTAGGAGATAGATATTCGCAGCCGAAGAGTGCTGTTACCAAATGTTCACTTGCAGTTTGATGAACTGCAGGAAGCACCCAAATTCCCAAAATCAACTCGCCACGTAAATTTTCTATGTCGTTTCCTTCTTTAAACATGAGTAGATAACAAGCTACAATCACAGATTTTAGATTGAGAATTCTTCCGTTGAAAAAACGAAATCGGTTGAAGTTCAAAGTGAGCATCTTCCTGCCAAATTTGGTACCAAAAGAATTGTCGCAACCAGGGGAAGACCGTCAATGGCGGAAAAATAAAATTTATTTAGGTTTAAGAATTTTAAAATTCAACTGGGCAGCACCACTTGTGCCTGGGGACATAATTAAGCGAGACTCGGCGACGGTTTTGGGGTCAGGTCACAGTGATTAAGACCCCTTAATTGCGGCACTGGTTTTCAGGCTTCCACATATTTTTGAATGACGATCGCATGCCCAGTGGTAGGTAGGATGATGCTAGGCGCCTCTGTAAATTTTGGTGACAAAGTCTTTACTTTGGACAAAGTTATCATGATGCGACGCAAAAAACGCGTTTTTGCGTCGCAAACGTCGTTTGGTTGAATGTTTAGCGGCGGTACTGTACATAGAAAAAACTCAAGGCTGAGAAGCTTAAGTAAGCGGAACGAAGTAAGTCAACGCAACAGGAGCAGAAATAAATTCGTCAAAAGTAAACGCAAAGTAAACACCAACAAAAACTTAAGGAACTAAACACTAAACATTGAATAAATAGGAAGGAGCAGTGGTCGAGCAAGTTATGCTGCTGAAAAAAGAGGATGCAGGCTATCAAAAATATTATTAATGGGTTGAGTCATACATTTTGCAACAAAACTTGTCTTCCGGCAAAAAGGAGGTTATACCACAAAGGAAAAATTATTGACTTAAACGAAGTAATTGCTGTTATTCGCTATGAGATTCTTCCGCTTTTCATGAACTGAGTGCATTACATCTTTGTAGCCCAGCTATCGCTTTCCGGCTTTTGAGCTGTAGTAAAGCATCCGCTTCTCATCGCTGGTAAAGATTCTATCCAGGCCCCTCGCTTGAACCGGTGCAGAACCTCTCGGCAGTCGGAAGCACTGCCATTTACCTTGGTTTCCGTCAACGCATGAGGCACTGACGAAGGCGATTTCGGCGACCTTCCAGTCTACTGCAGCCAACGAGGGGTGGTTCGCTGGAAGGTGTGAAGATCAGCGGTCAGTACTAGCGTGGTTTGAAAAGAATTCGAGTTGACGGAATTGTGCAGGCGCCCTTTGTTTACAGACGTTGATCTTCCCGGGAGTGGTTTGTCTTCGTTGCCCTTCTGGGCGGGAAGGAACTGTTGATACCGTCCCCAACAATTTATTCGGTTAGGAGTGAAGTTGCCGGTGACCTCCTGAATGTGCTTGACCGCCGTCGCTGGGTTGCTGCCGAGCTTGAACTAATTGAAAATGAAATCACACACTTTCACTTTGAGTGGTCATCGCTTTAGTGAACAGAACCTTTCAACAACGCAAGGAAAATTAACCATTCATAACTTAAAATGATCGCTAAGAAACAGGCTTTCAAACGGAGTACAATAATTCGGCGGAGTTACTTTGAATTCTAGAAAAAAACGGAAATATTGCAAAATTTATGATTCAAGCTAATAGTAGTACATCATGCTGGCATGTATCTCATTTGCAGAGCTTTAACTCGCAAATCAGACGCTGGTGGTAAGGAGACGTATGGGATTATATACCATCTTCTACTCTCGTCAGTTTGAATGCGTGCTCACAGTGAACTTTCGTGAATCTCACTAGAGGAAGCGCTACGTAATTTTTTCTGATCAATTTGCAGCTAATGAATGACCTGCGAGAGTTTTGAAGCTTGAAACATTGCGTGTTAAGGTACTGATTATTGGCTGGTTAGATGAGTTTTAAAAACCGGTACATGTCGCGAAGACGCCCCGCGAGTGTGGGAAACGTGCCGCTGCTCCTACCGTAATCTCGACAGCCAACCATGTGCCCTGCTTGCGCAGCTGAGCTGGTGCCTGCTCGGCTACAGTGCTTATGGTAGCAGCAACGACGCCTTCCGGCAACCCCGTGGTGCGCCTCCGCGGCATGTACTAAATATATTTTTTGTCTGAGCATCAGTGTCACATACATGACGCTTCACGGTATTTTTGAATCGCCTCACATATCATCGCTGCAATCTCGCTCCTGATGTCAACGTCTAGGGTAAATTAGGGCGGTGAAAGCAAGGAACAGGTCGCGGTGGACGATTGTTTTCCACATCAGCTGCAAGAGGCGCCCGCCATCTATCGATGTGCATCTTCTACTATCGCACACACAAATCCTACCACACGTTGGCATTCCATCCATAGTCGCATTCGTGGTCGTGTTGGTTTGGAAGACGTTTGTTATCAATAAGTGCACGTTGAGTCGGTACATCTACGTGAATAAAGTCATTCGCAAGTACTCTGTCATTTATTGAGACTTCGTTTTCACAAACTTTAAGTGCATTAATCTTGTTGAACCTTTTTACGATTAGTGTCCGAAGGCGACCTCTTTGTCGAATTCTGTACCTTTTCAACGAAATTGACCACTTCCGTTTTAGTCAACATTCCGTGTCTCGTTCTACTAACTTTGTCTCCATTTACGCATGCCCTTCGAATTTGTTTGTGAAGGTTAGCACTCTTCATTGTTTCTGCTTAAGGTCTCGATTAATATATACCTGTTGTTTACTCTGTTTAAAGCACCAATAAAAAGTTGCGGTCTATTAAGCAAGACGTTCCTAGGCTTGCTTAAAGGCGCAAAGGGATAGAGCATTTTTCATCTGCATTCTGAATGGCAGTACCTAGCAATTGTGTTTGCTCGTCATTATGTAAATTTAGCACTTGTAAAATAAAACAGAAGATCGTCCACGCCAGAACTAACATTTTCCGACTTAAATTAACCTATCTCTCTCAGAATGTAAAAATAAATTGTTGATTTAAAAAATTTACAACCTCCTTAGAATATTTATAATTTACCAGTCCCATGAAAGTGGATACAGTGTTTGCAGTTTTGTAAAACTTCGATTCATTTATCCTCTGCAATGGGTTCAGATCGACGTTGCCCTTTTGTGCTGTCTTCAAGATTGATATCAGCTTTATATAGCTTCAGCGACTTCGTCTTCGGCAGAGTCTGAAAAAGTCGGGAAAAGCTTATAAAACGGTCCTCCTAAGAAGGACCACCAGCCACACAAATCTGGAATTGAACTTAGGTGAATAAGCCCGGTCCGCGAGCCAACGTCATCTAAATCTCCGGGGGGTCAGGGCGAGCGGATCAAAACCCGAAGAGATGGACGAAGGACGCAAGTTCCTAGGTTACCGGCAAGCAGTCCTCATTCCGGTCGACCTAGGGACTCCTAGCCGTGAACCAGAGCGCACAAAAGGTCGTCCACGCCTACATCACTCTCTCACGGTACTATGTGTCACTTCCCAAGAAAACGATTTTTGCTCGCTGTCGGACGAAACAAGGTTGGCTGTTCGAACTTGTTTTTGATGACACCCCTTTATCACTACTGGAGGGGTAGGTTGCTATATTCCACGTGCCAAGATTCTCTGAAAGCCGAACATGAGCAGATTAGATTTCTCTATGGAATTCCGGTAGAGGAATAAAAATGCAAAATAGCGACAGAGTTCCAGAATAGAACCCACGATGTCCCCTCATTAAGCAGCACTTCTACCTCCGCGCCACCAAATCTATGCTGCCTGGTCGCGTGTTTGAACTTACAAAATGTGCTGTAGATGTGGCAAGTCACCGATAAGAAGAGCAGTGCTATGTGCGATGCGATGAACATTTTGAACTTTACTAAAGTTTCAGGTGGTGCTGTTTTGCACGGAAACTTGTGTAGCTTCGAGAAAACAAGTTTGTTTTCATAAAGGAGCCCTCAGCTTCTCATATTTGTGCTCTTTTGTTATACATTCGGTGCTCTCCGCGTAGAAGCATAGAACTGGGCGAGGGAAGAAACTTCGGGGTCTGGCTGATCTAAGCTACTCCTGCCGGTGCGGTGCGCTGCGGGTACAAGCCCGCCAAGCACCGTACCACCTTCTCTACAAGCAGACGAACCGACGGACATACCTACAGGGGCGTTCTCGCTTATTCTATAGAGTTATCCGATTCCTACCTCGAAGAGTCTAATCTGCAGAAAATTGGACAAAATCAATCGATATTGATGCGAGAATGTTTACTGTTCGACGGCAATCATATTCAAATGATTCCTTCAGTGGTCACTCTCCCCCTCACCCCTTAGCTGCCGGCAGTCATACATACACTCAGACGTATTCTGACTCTAGGATATAACAAAATAAGAAGGTATGACAAGGTCGGGTGGTGAAAGATGGCGAAGTTCTGGGTACGTCTTCTGAGCATCATTTATATCACCGTTGTCAAGGCAGAATACTACGCATAACTATGATCACCGTTACCAAGCGGATTCAGGTGGCGCTACCATCACCTGTATCACCTGTCGTCCCGTTGGTCATCGACTTGCTCGAGCGGGCGCCAGCAGCGTCTCCATTCGTCCCTGTCGCGTGCCAGAGTGGTCCAATGGATCCTCCTCGCTCGAGGGACACGAAGAGCGTCATATCGGTCGTTCAGGGCTTTCACGAAGAAGTCCGACCAACGCGTTGGTGGGCGTCCTGGTGTTCTTTTGACATCCCGCGGAATCCAGTCTGTGACGGCTCTCGTCCAGCGGGTGTCTGCGAATCGCATTACGTGGCCGGCCCACCTAATTTTCGACGACTTGGCCCATGCGACAGCGTCTCTGATCTTCGAACGTCGGCGAAGCTCGGAACTCCGGAGGCCTTCTCTCACTTGCGTGAGTCGTGTCACTCCGAGCATCGTCCTCTCGATTCCACGTTGCGCGACGCTGACCGCGTGTTCATCCTGCTTTCGTATAGCCCAGGTCTCTGAGGCGTATGTTAGGGCAGGAAGAACAGTGGAGTCGAATAGGTGGGCACGGAGTCGGACGTTCTTCGTTTTCTTCACGACTTCTTCGACGCTCTTGAAAGCTCCCCAAGCCGCTCGTTTCCTCCTGCTCAGCTCTGGTGCTAGGTCGTTGGCCATGTTGACTTCGCGACCCAGATACACATAGCTGGAGCATTCGGAGATGTTCGTTCCGTTGAGCGAGAATGGGGCATCAGAAACCCATCCGTTCTTCATGAACATCGTCTTCGTAAGATTCAGCTGCAGTCCAACGCTTCCACATACACGATCGAAGTCGGCCAGCATTCGCTCCGCCTGGCTGATGCTCGGTGTTATGAGCACGATGTCGTCAGCGAAGCAAAGATGGTGCAGTTGCCGGCCGTCGACCTTCACTCCCATGTCATCCCATTCTAGTTCGCGCATGACGTTTTCGAGGGTGGAGCTGAAGAGCTTCGGGGATATGGTATCCCCTTGTCGAACCCCTCTCTTCACGTCAATGACGACGTCGTTGTAGAATGGTGAGATCTTGGTCGTGAATCCACTGTACAGTTCTCGAAGGACTCTGATGTACTGAGTAGGAACGCCCTGGGTGAGCAGGGCTTCCATGACCGCTTCAGTCTCGACGGAGTCGAATGCCTTCTTCAGGTCGATGAAAGTGAGGCACAGCGGCAGCTTGTACTCTCGCGACACTTCGATGAGCTTCGTAATGGTGTGTATGTGGTCGATCGTGCTGAATCCTCTCCGAAATCCTGCTTGTTCGCATGGCTGTCCTTCGTCCAGCGTTCTACTAATCCTATTCAGGATGACTCGAGTGAACAGCTTGTAGACTACGGACAACAGGCAGATCGGGCGGTAGTTGCCAATGTCGTGCACGTCTCCCTTCTTGTACAGCAAGACGGTCTTGCTGGTCTTCCACTGAGATGGAACCTTGCATTCGGACAGGTAGCGTGTGAAGAGCCGCGCCAAGGTGGCGATGAGCGCTGGCGGGAGGTTCTTCAGGTGTTCAGCTCTGATCCTGTCAGGACCGGGTGCTGTACGTTTCTTCACCGACGAGATGGCGTGTCGGATCTCGGAAGGGAGAACAGAGGGGATGACGTATCCATCCTGCGGAAGATGGCGTAGGGGCAGGTGGACGTGGCTATCGAAGAGATCGGAGTAGAAGTCGTGGATGACTTTCTCCATGGTCCTTCTGGAAGAGGTGACGGTTCCGTCAGGACGTCGGAGAGCGGTCATCTTGGTCTTGAAGTTGGCGAAGTTCCGGCGGGCATTGCGGATGCTCAGCCCTGCCTCTGCTGCTTCGGCCAACACTTCCGCCCTTCTCTCCTTCAGATCTTCCTTTATCGCCGCTCTGCATAGCTTTGCAAGCTCGGACGTCAGTTGATAGTTGCCTGACTCTCGTGCTGCTCCACGCTGGCGTATAAGCTCGAGAGTTTCCGGAGACAGACGTCTCTTTGTGGTCTTCAAGCTCTCGGCTCCCTTAGCACTATCGTGGAGATGGTGCACGAAGCGATCGTATTCCTCGTCGACGTTGTCCATGACGGCATCTTCCCAAAGGCCGACAAGAGAGGTGTAGAGATCCCAGTTGATGGTCGTTCTGGGACTTCTCTTCTTGAACTTCGCGGCCTTCTCTCCTTGAGGCGAAAAGCGGAACCTCGCGCGAAGGAGGCGGTGGTCCGATCCCGTGTAGAACTTGGGGACAACGGAGACATCGGTCAGGCAATACTTGCGATTGAAGATGATGTGGTCGATCTCGTTGTGGAACTGGCCACCGGGGGATTCCCAGGTCCATCGTAGGGAGGGAGGCTCTGGAACTGCGAGTTTCCATGGATGGTCTTGGTCGACATGATAAACTCAGACAGCCTTTCACCTTGCTCGTTCCACTCCAAACCGTGGGTTCCGATGTGAAGTTCTTCCGGCGACCTTCGTGGCCCGATCTTGGCGTTGAAGTGGCCGACGATCACCTTGTAGAAGGTGTGATCTTCCTTATAGAACTTCTCCAGCTCCACGTAGAAGGCCTCGACGTCTTCGTCGTCGTAGTCGGATGTTGGGGCATACGCGACGAACACAGTCAAGGCTGGCACGGAGCCACATCGCTTCATTCGCAGACGTCCGATTCGGCTTGTCAGAGACTCGTACGAATCGATGTTCATGGCCAAGTGCGTGTTGACGAGGACACCAAAGCCGCCTACTCCCCTGCTGTCGCATGTTCCGAGGAACACTTCTTCTCCGGAGTCGTAGGCGGCGTGTAGGGGGTGGTGCCTTCTCGTCTCGGTCAGTCCGATGACGTCGTACTTGATCTTCCTGGCTTGCATCATCAGGTCCTCGACGGATGCTTCCGACGCAAGCGTGCGGGCGTTGTAAGTACAGATCGTCATCCTAGTCCTTCTCAGTTTGCGCAGCCTGGTTAGGCCCTGAGATTTTAGCAGCCTCTCCGTACTCGTCCTTCCCATCGCTGCAGAAATGGGGGCTCTTTCGGGGTCAGGGGAATGAGGCCCTTTAGTGCTGCTGTGTTTGACTGGAATACAACACGGGTAGCTAGTCAGGCTCTGTCGTGCGGGCGAAGAACTCCGGGCAGCCAGCCAGACTGCCCGAAGGGACGGGGCGAGACTTAAGGCGGCCTCGAATCGCCTTACATGTACTCCCAGTCTACCGAGTGCAAGCTTTTGGCCGAGCCGACACAGTTACAATCCGCACAGTCACGGACACATCCACGCACACAGTGCACGAACATGCCGCTCCCACGCACAAGGAACGCATCGACCCGACACAGCAGGAGCAAGGAGTCCATCCCCTGCATCCCACCTGCGTCTCTGGGCAGTACACGGTCGCATTTGGTTCGCGTTTAATTCCCCTATCCACCACCCGGGGACGCGCCACGTGGCCCTGCGACAAGCGGCCCGAGATCCCTCTTAACAAGAGAGCCCGAAGGCTCTCTATCGAGGGAGATCCGTGGGGCGCTACCATAGTTGTTCGTATTAGGGTGGGCCAAAAGTAATGAGACAAATCCAATAACTTTCTTTGTCTCATTATAACTCAATTACAACTCAACGGTGCTGAGGAATGTATTCGCCATTAAGTTCGATGACCTTGCTGTCATCGATCAGCCAACTTCCTGATCCCATTTTTCCAGAACTGCTTAGGCCTGGTGCTGATCCACTGCTCGTTATGGTTGTCGAGGTCTGCTTGGGTCGTTGTGTTCCTTCCAACCATGAAGGGCCCCCTACCTTTACCTATAGGCTCAAGAAGTAGTGGTAGTCGCATGGAGAGATGTCCGGCGAAGGGTGAGGCATGTGAACGTAGCCCAGCTGAGCAAGCTTATCCGTGGTCACTTTTGCCGGATGGGGTGCGGCGTTGTCGAAGAGGAGGACCTTCTTGAAGCGCTGAGACCGAATAAGTGCGAGTCGCCGGCCCATCTCTTCCATTTCGTTCACCATGGCCTTGGAGTCCCTCGTCGTGCTTCTGGAAAACAGATTCCAGTATAACGGTCCATGGGCGCAGACTCAAAAGCTCAGAAGGCGCTTCTCGCCGTGAACATCCCGTCGAACGAAGGGCGGTAACAGGTCACCAAGTCACACTCAGACTCGCTGCTTGGCAGGGTTAAGGCAGAAGAGGTACTTCTCATCTTGCGTGACTATTGAGTCCAGACTGCTCGGGGTTGGGAATTGGGCGAGATTTGCGTGACACAGATCGACTCGTCGGACTGGGGTTTCGGCATGAAACAGACTGGGTTTTGGCATGCTTCTGGAGGGGGCGAAAGTGGTCTTCTCAGGTGGCCTCCAGTAAGTAGCAAACAAACATACAAATACGAAAAACACGGAACCGGACTCCAGTCACGACATATATGGGCACGGCACGAAGAGTCTCATTACTTTTGCCCCCCCCCCCCTAATATTATCCATTCTTACCAACCAAGTTTATGAGTGTAATTGATCTTATACATAACGGTCCTTTGAACGGAAATATAACTCCAGAGTGATAATGTATGCAATCACTCGGACAAATAAATGCATAATAAACGTTCTCAAGCCAGATCATAGAATTTCTACTAGAATGTGGTGATACTATTATACCTGTACCCGTCATATGCTAGCGTCCCAAGGAGTTCTTCCAAACAGCTTAGCGTTCACTGAGCAACCATAATAACGGCGTGACCCGGTCTCCGGGCATCTCGCCCCCGCGACCGCAGTCTCGGCGCACGAGTCCTGCTTTGTTTTGCGTCCGGTGACTCGCCACACCCCGGAGTCCCTTCCCTAGGGGGTCGAGCGTTCTACCCCCTCGTCCCCCTGGCCCGCCCACCCCCCAACCCCTGGGCTTGCTCGAGAGTCCAGTGGCTGCCTTACGAGATAGTGGAGACGCAGACATTTGCCACGCCTCTGTTTAAAGGGCGGGGGATAGAACGCCACTCCGCCCCTTCCCTAGCTCAATCTGTGCTCTCCTGCGCGACAGCGGAGGAGAGCACAGAAAAGGCCGGACTCTTCCGTCTGGAGTCTAACCTACCACGTTCGGAACCGCACTCGCGGGGCGAGTGGCCCCACAACCGCGCGACCCGGGGCCGTATGCTCGTCTACCCCGAGCCACCCCCGATGGGGGATGGGGTGCCCGACGCGTCTCCCCGGTATGCTCGTCTCACCCAGCCCCCGTTCGGGGTGAGGCCACGCCCTCCCCAAAGTGGGAAAATCTTCACCAAGCATTGAGTAGGGGGAGAGGCGGAGTGGCGCGTTTATTTAGCGATGGAGCGCGTTGGTGTCGAACAGCTGAGATGGAGAACCTAGGCGAAGAGCAGGAAACGATCTGTATTGACCGTGTTTGGGATACAGACGTGCTGAACGTGCGCCAGCGATGCATGAAAATGGATTTCCTGCTATAATTCACCATCTTTGCTTGGTGTTGAGCTATGTTCTGTATATTCTGAGCCATAAAATCGAACCTCTGTAATTACTCACGGTCTGCTTAGTCTTCAAGGGCTTGCGAGTTGAAAAGGAATGTGTTCCTAGCAACCATAAAAAAACAGTTCAAAAGTGGTACTAAGGTCGTAGTAATTTATGCCCACGCCCTATTTCATGCACAGGGTGGTTTTCTTGAGACACATTTCTCATTTATTTTATTCTCTGAAAACAGGAGTGTATTTTACTCCGGGCGCGTGCTAGTACAGATGGAGAAGGCGTCGGCTGCCGCGCGCACCCCTATCTAAGGTTAATCGTCCAGGTCTCTCTCCGGCTAAGCAAAATTTTCATCCCTCGGGATCAAAGACAAATGGAAAACCGTCACTGGTGAGACTCCCTCCCTTTTTTGGATTTTTAAAAAGCCATTTTCCAAGTTCTTCGTGTTTATGAGGAAGTTCTTTGAGTTCTTAATTCCACTAAACCGTTTCCTTGCATTTTCGTATTCATTTCCTCTTTTCCTTCGTACTTGCTAACTGCTATAAGTGGTGAAATAGAAGAGAAAGGTGAAGGCTTGGATAAAATAATTGCCTAATAAGGAAAAGTATGAAGAAAGTGCTAGAAAAGCGTCAGATGTAAGTCAATGTACCAATAGTCTATGCATTAAAAAACGCATGGAAAAGGTACAAAGAATGCGAGGAAACTAGAAGACATAGATACCCCGTGGAAGGAAGTCTCATTAATAAAGGTTTTCCATTAGACTGAGGGGACTTGTAGTACAGTTGGAGGTGCCGAGGTCCTTATGCGCATCAAAAATTGATTCAAGGTCGGTTCCAACCTTGGCTAACCAAGCATTTCATCTATCCTGCTTTCCTCGTCTCAGGGAAGAGGCGAGGACGTTCTCATTCACAGCTGAGTGTAAAGAAGGAATCCAGATTATCGACCGCTCCTAAGATTTCGGAATGCAGATTTTCTGCAGTATGGCGTCAAACTCCGAGTTTCCCCTCCCCCGGGGGGTTGCGGGGCTACTCGCCCCCGCGACCGCGGTTGCGAGCGTGGCAGGAGAGATTCCAGACGAAAGAGTGCACGCGGGCGCGAATGTCTCCATACTTGGTCCACGTGTGAATCATGAGCTCACGTCCGCGATGAGGGAGTCTCCAAGCACGATGACGGCTTAAAATCTACAGGGACTGGTACCGACCACATCACGCAAAGGCCGGTTGCATTGACACGCTTAGGAGGTCGCATTGAAATATTTGCGAGCAACCATAGGAGGGGAAGATTTTTAAGGAGGAGTGGAGGTGCACGACTCAAATGCTCCAAGCAGATAACTTCTCGAACTACGCTCCAAAGCTGTGATGGACGAAAGCTCTTTCTCCACCTCTCTGGGACCTTCGAGGTCTAACCAGACACCTGAATGTCCTCATAATATTCTTAATAGAGGTCTGCCAATGCTCCTAGGATTTTTCCTACCGTTTTTACGACAGTGGAGTGGCATGAGTCGAAGAGTCGACACATACAGAGTCAGTGTAGATAACCTAGAATAGCTGGCCGAAAAGCTAAAGAGCTTAAATGGAGTGAAGAATATTGGTCATAGGTGCCCCCAACACTAAGGTCTTCCGTATAATGAAGGAGTGATGCTCACCCTGTAGGACAGCACTATGCAGCGCTTGGGCCAAGGCGGAATAGCCATTGAGTACATGTTGACCCCCCCCCCCCCCCCCTCTGGTCAATTTGCATCTATAGCTATGTGCCATATGTTTCCCATGATCCAGGCATATCCATAAACGCTTCGAAAGAACCCGCTGGATATCTGAAAACGCCCAGGACTCAATTTCTGGCGTCAAGCACAGAAAATAAGGGCCTGATGTCTGATACAAAAGCTACCATCACGTACAGGCCTTCTCTATTAAAGGCAAATATGATAGACCAGCCCCTATCCCTGGTTAAGATGCTCGTAGCAGTGTCCGTATGGTAATACGGGATACTGTCGAAGCAGAATGCCTGGCGCATCGTTGGGATCATCACCGTAGTTCAAGTGCATATTTTGCAAATCCAAGGACTCATGGATTTCTGTTAAAAGGCTAGTCAGTGTTTCACCATTCCTGGGCACGTCTGGCACCAATTAACTCACTCCGGAGATGGTTTACTGCCACTAAGTGAAACGGATTCTCATGAACCCACGTGCAAAAGGGCACGGAGAGGTGGAGGCTCCGGCTGCGAGTGAGAGATTCGGTTGGCAGCGAGAGACGCCAGACGTCGTGCGAAACTCCGTTCGCGCGCCGACTGTGACGTCACGGGGGCGAGTAGCCCGGAGACCCCCCCCCCCCCCGGGGAGCCCCGGGAGACGTGCATGCTATCTCGCTCGGGGTGCCCCGGTCCGGGCATTCACCCCGAACCGGGGGATGGCACGTAAAAACACCCCCACGTGCAATCGATTGGGTCAGGCCTTCGCGATGGAGCGCGCGCACCGAGCAGTGCAGTGGAGCCGACGACGCGGCATAGCCCACTGGCTTAGTAGCTTCGATGGAACTCGAAACGATTACAATACTTGGTGCAGTATTTATGAGCACACGGCAGTACTACTGAAGACCGTATAACCCGCGCAACGTGCGAGCAACGGATAACGCGTAGTATCATGTAGTATGTGATGTAATTTACTTTGATAATGTACATGCCCATGTACATTGATACAAGTTATGTAATTTAATTTGATCTTTCTAAAGCCCTCGATAAGATCGACCATTCTAGACTTATGCAAAACCCTCAACATCTGAAGTTCCACCCCTTAGTGTGTAAATGGATACAGAATTAACTTTCAGAAAGTAGTGTTCAAGTCAAGATAGTCGCTACTTTTTTTAGTCTGTAAGCTAGTGAAGAGCAGAGTTCCCCAGGGAGGGGTCCTTTCTTCAGTTCTCTTCGCTATATACGTAGCTGAGCTGACGTTAATTCTTGAGGAAAGCGGCGTTCTTATAAGCAGTTTGCAAATGATATCAAGATCTATAGGAAAATTGGATGCGGAGGGAATACATCGTGCATTGGAAAAGTTTTATGAGTGGTCAAATCTGGAAGTTACCTTTTGCTTCCAAGAAAAATGTACACATGAGATTGAGAGGGTCGGAGTGCTCTGCTCATTAAGCGTTGCAGTTCACGTACCTTATCTTTCGATGTCTTGGAATAGACGATAAACAACGTTTAGTGCACGCATATAAAACATATGTAAGACCAGCAATGAAGAGCGGAGACCCTAAACCTAAGGACAAAATTATGAAACCAACTCAAACTACCATGTTTCATCCCTGGAAGCCTTCCATTTGATAACCGTGGAACTCCAACATTTGACATTATCACCAAGGGCATGTAGATTCTTTCAGCTTTCATTAAGATTAATTCTGAGCAGGGGTAACTGTTTAAATCAGGCATTTTGGACCAAACCTATACAATAACGTCGAAATTGATGCGATTCTTCTAAAAAAACGTGGATTTCAAGAGGTCTGTATGAGCAAAACTGAGTGTGTGACGCATACACTCAGTAAGCAACTTCATTTACAACCACGAATTGTAAGAGCAGCTCCAAAGTGCATTTGTTTAGCATCTACCGTGCCTCAGTTTCGTAACAGCTCTTGCAAAGTGCTTTTCCTTAGCGTTTACTGTGAAATACGGCGGTCGTGAATGTAATTTCGAATTACGTTAAGTCGGCACTGTCTTCCATAATGTAAACTCCTGTTCCCCTCGAAGCTGCTAAGCCAGTGGACTATGCCGCGTGATCGGCTCCACTGCACAGTGCACGAGCGCGCCCCATCGCGAGAAGCTGACCTAATCGATTGCACGTGGGGGTGTTTTTACGTGCCATCGAACCGGGGTGCTCGCTCGGGGTACCCCGAACCGGGGAAGACGAGCATACGGCCCCCGATGAGAATACGGCGCCCCAATCGGAACTATTCTATGGACCTCCTAATCTTGGCGATTCTCAACGAGAACCCATTCCATATTGAGTGAGTACGAGTATTGCACGGTTATCCGGCCAGGCAGGCGTTTCCTCCTCATCCTCGTTTAGCACGCTTTCTCATTTATTCTCTCCTATGCTACAAGTTTGTCAGACTTCACGTTTTTATTAATTTCTATCATCGTTTTTCATTTGTACGTTTCCTTCTCGTAGTAGCAATTTGATGCGGTGAACTGATCAAAGGCAATAAGGAATATGGAGTGCAGAGATTTCGGGGGAAAGATATGTAGCTGATTAAGTTTGTATATAAGTATTATAAAACACCCTCAACAGTATCATTGTTTGTTTTCTTCACTTGCAGTATATCTCGTTTTTCTTTTTTGGAAGGTGACCTCTTAAGTCCCCCGAATCTGTTTGATCTCTTCGATCAGAACGGGTGAGCTCCTTAAGTCCAAGGCAAAGCCTGCAGAAGCTAGTCGGTGAGTCTTTTCTTCTATTCTTTTTTCTGGATTCGATATTTTGTGGCCCTGTTTTCGCATTTTTCATTCACGTAGCATGCGCTCTGTCACACTGTAGGAGTATCAGTCGAAACCTATGCACCCCCTATTCTCGTATTGCCTTTTGGGCTGAATCTAGTGCTGCTGCAAAGAGGAAGAATGAGATCCTAACGTCTTCCAGTGGCAAAAACGTGCCAAATGAGAACGAGGAGAAAATGTTTGCCAAGGCAGACAATTTCACTCCTATGTCGATCTTCCTTAATTCATGGTTAATCAATGTAAGGTGAAAAGTGGCTCAGGGGGGGGGGGGTGATCACCATGTGAGCAGCCCGGTGCAAGTCCAGTCCAGGTAGGTCCACCTAACGTTTTCATGAAAATCGTGATAGGAATAAAAAAACATGCAACAAAGTACAACCATGCAAACACTATGTGTTCTAGTTTCGACAATTGATGGAATAGGTGCGAAAAGCAGCGTTCCTAGATGAGGGGCAGTGGTGGAAATGCATGGCATTAGGATACAACACCTGGAACAAATCTGAACAACTCTGTGCTTCGCCACAGTCAAGCAGTTGATGCGCACTGGTCTGGTCAGGAGACCCATAAGGACATGACTTGACAAGATTGAGAGTGCTGACGCGAAGGCCTATGTGGATTTATTGATTTTTATGAGACTCAGGTGGACCCCAATTGGATTGCACCGGAAACCCAGAAAAAAACATTTAGAGTTGCACTAAATTAAAAATCTTACACGGCACTGGTGTGGTTGGTCTAGCCCTGCACTGAACGGAGCTGGCCACTCCTAATGAAGTTGATATGTTGAGGTGCCATTTAGCGCTTAACTTCTAGTATTTAATTGTTGATGAAAGATGTAAATATGATGGGGCACCGTTTCATATTAGGTCGTGTTATGGCTTCCTCTACGCCTCAAGCTATTTGGTGCAAGTTTGGATCGGAAAGTCCATCCTGTATGTTCTCCATGACTAATAGTTACATCCCAGTCGCAGGTGTCTCTCTACAGTCATGTATATGCGGCTGTGCGTTTGCGTTGGTTCTGCCAAATCCCGTCGAATATTGTTGTGAAGGGGGAGCAGAGTGGACCCACCGCTCTAGAGTAGTACGCGTGGCTCTGGTTTCTGTACTAAAACGACTGTGGTTGTTTCAGGCAACACATGTCGCATTCTGAATCTGCGTCACCGCTGCGTTCCCACTCAACAATTGGGCCTCATTCGCAGTCAGTACGATCTCCAGTGCGGACGCCCTTCGGACATGCACATACCTATAGTGTCAGAGAACGGACCATTGCTGAGGTTCGACTTAAGCCTTATGCCTCTTCTGGTAGCCATTTCGCCAATTTACGGTGTTAACGAGCTGGCATATCACCAGCATTTCACGCCGTTCTAGCCGGTGGAGGCTAGCTTGTGTGTGTTCGATGGCACCAACTTTTATACTTTTTAAACTGTTTGTAAGAGCACGAGCTAGGGTCCAGTGTTTAGATTAAGACCAGAATCGATCGACAGATTAAAACCGAAATCTATAGAAATGATCTCAAATGTCACAGGTGTCATCACGGATAAACGAGGACAGGGTAATACTGCCGACGATACGTTTCCTTTCGTTGCCCCGCCATGCTACATTGAGCACGTGCAAGGTGCCCCCCCCTCCTTCTAGAGCGCCTTACATTTTTGGCGTCACAGCGGGATTTGTTAAACGTGTCCAGCTTACAGCTTGCTTTTGATATAGATCACTTGATGTCATTTCTTCGATCATAGTGTTTCTCGCCTGACTTATTTTCTGAAGGTGTGATCACGTACGGCCGGCTGTAGCCTTTAAAGTACCTGCTCACAGCTTTCTTCCCAACTTCAGAGCCGAGAATCCTAGTCTTCTCAATTGTTCCAGGTTCTGCATTATGAGGCTGACTCATATGCTCGTCTTCTGCAGATGAATCAGTGCTATGAAGCTATGCCAACTTCCAGTAAAATGGTGATCTTCGACACTGAACTGGTGTTATGGAAAGCTTTCAATGGACTTGTTTATCAAAGTTGGTTTGTTTTTATTTCGATGGTCATACTCGACACCCGTATAGGAGTTGCAATCCCACATTGTTATTTCGAACGGTGCTGGACATCCAATTCTGTACCTTTCCGCTCTGCTGGTTGCAGATCTTTGTCGGAAGCCTCAAAGAGTTTTGACTTTTCGCTAGAGTTTTGCTCTTTGCTCGCTTGTATATGGTAGGATTCTCAAGATTCAATCGTTTTCCTTAACAGTAGCCTCTAGCGTTGCGGTGTTTTGTCCTGTTACTTGACACCCCTTTTCTGCCCCATTTAGTGTTTTGCAGTTGAAGCAGCTGTGGTTTCGTTTGGCTACATCCATTTCTGCCCCTCTTTCGTAGCATGCATTGGTCTCGGAGCTCCGTTTTCATTTTTTGTTTTTGTTTTTCCACTTCGGACAAGTCAACATGAGGTCTCACACTCGTTTTGTGAGGCCTCTTGTTCCATTGTAAGAGCTTTGGGGAGCGGTAGGTAATTGAGTACATCTATTACATGGAACTACTCATGAGGTGTGGGCATATCCCATTAAGATCACTTAATTTTGATTCCTTAAAATTCCGTCTAGGTTTAGACGCGCATTTTTTCGATTCTATTACTATTACGGTTAATGTTGCCGCATCGTTTTGCTGCTACATTTGCAACCTGGGGCGGGATTCATTAACGGCTAACCCGCGGGTATAGGGGTAGAGTTACCCACGATGAAGCCTGCGTCTCTAACTCATGCCTTATCTCTACATGACTCGTATCTTATCTCTATCCTTTATACCCCGCATACCCATAGGTTTAATTGTTGATGAATCCGGCCCTTGAAGCAGTAAACGCGTAGTTATGAGCAGTACATATTCTCTTGTTTTTGTTTGTTCATTGGTTTCACATTTTTATATAGTATGATACAACAAGGGTTTGTATTCTGTGATCATCGTTATTGTTGTGTCACATTGCAACTTCAGACACTCGACATGTGCTGCTATCGAACGGAGAACTCGGAGGTCTAATTACGGGCATTCTCTCAGTCACAGATTTTATACGGGTCATGCTTAGATTGAGGAGGTGAACAGGATTCAGTTCCTAATCGAATCTGGTATGCCATCAGCTTTTTGGTCTTTCAGAGAGCGAGGACAGTCTAATGCCTTAGTGGATGATAAAGAAGATCTCGGAAAATTGACTATACAGAAATACAGAGGTGCGTTTTTTATACAGAACAACTCTGGGTAAACTTCCAAACTTGTCGCTTCAGAACTAGTACAAAAAGAAGGAAAGCTGAAGGAGTTAGTGTTTGTCACTGCCAGTAGTAGGTAGGTTGCCCTTATTCCCTCTTTTAATGTAGACTCTGATTCGTTTTCTACGCTATTTCTCTTCCAGCTTATTGGAGGCTGCTCGTTTACTTGCTCAACATCGTATACATCGACTTCCAGTTTTGGATCCAGAAACAGGAAGCCCGCTTTTTATTCTCACCCACAAGCGTCTGCTCAAATTCTTATGGTGTTTTGTAAGTTTTTGTATATTTCTATTTAATCAGAATCTCAGCTAAGGGCATGTTTCATATGTTAAGAACCAGTGAACTCACCAGATGTTTGGTCACTTCGGCTTTGTTCGACTTTAAAAGAAGGCGTGATCTAAAAGCCTTTAATCTATGTTCTTGATTACTCCGTTGCAGTAAATAATATTGCATGATATTTGCGGTACATATATTTCAAGCAGTTTATAGACAGACTCTTTTGCTAATGTTTAACACATTTGTGTCTTAACTTTATAGTGTAGAATAACAACATCTCTGTGTAGGCTTAATCAGTTTTCGACTTCCAGAAGAGCATTCTTGCCTTTTTTCCTTGTAAGACAGAAGACATCAAAGATAAACTGGTAATGCCTAGCTTCTCGGATTTCTGGAATCTGCGACCACTGGCCATTTTAATTCTAACCATTATTAGATGTGTCCTCTTTTCTTTTAGACGTTTACCGCGTTTTTTTCTTCTTTGATGACACTACAAATTATCACTAGTGTCAACATATTTATTTATTTATTTATTCAATACGTTCGCGATAAGCGCAAACGTCGGAAAAGAGTATTACAACAACACAACAACATGAAGACACACCTAGTGATAATCAAACCAATGTAAAGTAACAACACGATGACACACATGGAGCGAGTCAAACCAATGTCGGATCAGTGACTAATTAGGGCATGAGTAAAAAGTCCGTTTAGCCAAACCAAATAAGCCGGCAAGGCTGTAAAGTTTTAAACTTCATAACTCAACTCCGAACTTTTTTGAGATTGTTTAGGTAGTAATTGAGTGTTGAACCGTATTTTGCTTACTATATTTCCAATAGGGTTTGAGAGGACAAGTTTGCTCGTCATGATCTGTGTTTTATTTCAGGGTCAACAATTTTCTCAACCTGACTATCATATCAGATCAGCCAAGGACTTAAATGTTGGCTCCTGGGTTGGAATTCGTGTGGTACGTCATTTATAATGTTTGTTTTCTTATTTTTGCCATTTGCCGGTTGTGCCACGTCGACGTTAAAACAAGCCAGCCACAAGCGCAGTGTAACTCGAGGGATGGCTCACTTGGTGACGCGTTCATAGAAATAAATAAGGACAAATACAAGTGGTACAGAAGAGTGCCATGCAAAGCTAAAGCTACAAAGTTACACCTCAGTTACATTTTGTCAGGATGCATTTTCTTTCTTCTCACATGTTCTTGTTGCTTCTTGTGGGTACGTGGTGTGAATGGATAACTCATTCCAATTGTGTTAATGTTTAATATTATGAATAATGTATCCGTTTAATTTTTTTCTCTCTCCTTGAATTTTCTTTCTCTATGCTTGAGAATCCTTTTGCAGCTGGTAATGATCACTTTTAATTATTACTTCGCTCTGAGCCCAATTCGATAGAAAACTGGAGGTGGTGCTACAGTTATAAACATTTCGTGTAGCGGTTAAGCTTCTCGGGTCATTTTCTGCGCATTTGAATGCTCACCTGTCAAGTTTTGATAAGACGGTGTGCAGAAAAAATCGAAATAATGCGCCAGCATTTATCAGCGTCTAGAACAGTTACGCACAGGAGCCGGTTTGAGTTTGTTTGACTTGTACACAAAGCCAAAGGTAGGCGCTGCATGTTTGTAATGCTAGCATGGTATTTGACTGCCGTTATAGGAAACACATGGTTGGTCTCGGTATCGAATCAAGCCTGAAATCGACTAGCCTGCGTGATCGGCCCTTTTGGACCTGCACTGTGTGCACGAAATGTAAACAGTGCAGGAATGATTGATCTTTTCAGTACTTTCCGTAATCGATTGACTTTAGGAATCCAAAGCTTGAATAAATTTCGTAGCTGTAAAAGAAAATTTTATGCCGTCTAGAACGGAAGTGATGTTTCGCTTTCAAACAGTTTAACACCCTATTGTCTAGTGTAGCATTATTTCGTCTGCGCTATATAGCAAGATTTCAGGACGTCGCAGAAGTGAGGAAAGGTATAATGAGGAGGAGAGGGGATTTGTCCAGTCTAACTTTGTCATCTCAGGTGGAGGTCTTCACTCCTCCGCATCTTCAACAGTGTTACGCCGTCCACAAACATTGATTCATACATTACCTACTTCAATATATGGAATGGTCGCAATGAGTTGAGAATGTTTATTTTGTTGGGATGCGGAGAATACAAATATTGCTGAAAGTTTTGTTGCATCATTGTACGGTGTCAGCAATAGGGGAGTGCTGCATATAGGAAATACTTAGAGACAAGTAGTTATGAATGTTTTTTAGACGGGAATGACAAGAAATTTGTCCAGGTGGAAATGCTGTGGCTAAGAAATTGTAGTGATTGCCTCATGTACTGGCTGCCTGCCTGCCAGATGCTTCAAATTTTGTATTCAGTTTATGGAGTATGAGCCAAATGCTTGTTATAGTTCTGTCACAAATGATACGAGGATAAAGGCATTAATCCCCTCTGATATGCGTCACACACTACTTCAACGACATTTCAGGGAGGCAATTTGAGTGCTTATTGATATACATGGTGTCAAAAAATATACTGTTTGAAAGGTTATAACTTTGCTCAAAGTAAAGGCATTGAAGAAGTTAAGGGCTCATATGAAAGCTTAAGAGAATAGAACCTCTACTACGTATGAGTGATATGGAGTGCGCCATGCACTCGTCTGAAATTTTGCGTTTTACACTCGATTGATTGTGTTTCGCTTGAACACTTGTTATAATTTCTTCACAAAGTGGCCGTTTTGATTGATTTGTACTTCTCTTAAGGTTTACAACTTAAAAACACATTTGGCTTGCAAAAAATGCAAAGTATCCAAGAAATGCAGGTACTGTTTGAAAGGTTCTAAGATTGCTGCTAGGAAGTTTTTTGAAGATGTTTGTGACCCACATGAAAGCACAGGGTAACGAGATTTCTGTGGCATGCGAATTGTTGGGATTGCGCCATGTCGCCGCCTGAAGCCTTGCATTTCAGACTCGATTGATTGTGCATCGGCTGAATGTTTTTTACAATCTTGTTACTACTTGGCCAGATTAACCTGTGCCGTGCTTCTTTTAACGTTTTCCGTCGCCCAGTAGCTGTATAACGATTAACCTCTCCATTCAACTTGAATGTTGCTTCGTCAGTCCACAGAATCCGTCTTGGAAAATGGGGCTCCTGCTCACATTTAAATTGTGGTATCAATAAACTCTCATGTCTTTCACATGATTATCAAGTTCTAATCGTCAAAAGAGGCACAGCACAGGTTAGTCTGACCAAGTAGTAACAAGATTGTACAAGCATTCAACCCATGCACAATCAATCCAGTCTGAAATGCAAATGTTTCAGGGCATGGTGCGTTTTAAGGCTAAGTTTTCGCATGCCACAGAAATCTCGCTACCTTGTGCTTTCATATGAGTCCCAAACATCTTTAAAAAATTCACTAGCAGAAATCTTAGAACCTCTCAAACAGTACCCGCACTTTTTAGGATACCTTGCATTTTTTGCAAGCCATTGTGTGTTTTAAGTTCTAAACCTTACGAGAAGCACAAACCAATCGACATGGCCCCTTTGTGAAGAAATTATAACAAGTATTCAAGCGAAACACAATGGGTGTGTAGCTATACAAACGATTCGTATGCGGCGGCGCGGCGACAGAGGCCGCTCAGCGCGACGTCCACGCCGGCCGATGCGTTGACCTCGTCGCGCGGGCTGGGACCGCCGCCGTGACGCGACGAATGCCAATTATCGTTCAGGAGGCCTATTCTGCTGCGGTTTTATCCAAACGCAGGGTGTCTCAAAAAATGTATACATTGTTTGAACAGTGATAACTTTGCTCACAGTAGAGGTACTGAAGAAGTTAAGAGCTCATATGAAAGCTTAAGAAAATGGAAATTTTCTGACATATGAGTGGTATGGATTGCGCCATGCACTCGTCTGAAATTTTGCGCTTTACACTCGATTGATTGTGCTTCGCTTGAATACTTGTTATAATTTCTTCGCAAAGTGATAGTATCGATTGATTTGTGCTTCTTTTAAGGTTTAAAGCTCAAAAACACTCTTCTGATTGCGAAAAATGCAGAGTATCTTAAAAAATGCAAGTACTGTTTGAAAGGTTCTAAAATTGCTGCTGGTGAAGCTTTTGGAAGATGTTTGAGAATCATATGAAAACAAAGATTAACGAGATTTCTGTGGCGCGTAAATAGTCAAGATCGCGCCATGCCCCCGCCCTAAATCTTGCATTTCAGACTCGATCGATTGTGCATGGGTGAATGCTTGTTACGTTTAGAACTTGACAATTATGTGAAAGACAAGTGACATGCGGGGTTGCTAATTGCACAAAATGTGAGCAGGAGCCCCATTTTCCAAGACGGATTTTGTGGACTGATGAAGCAACATTCAGGCTGAATGGAGAGGTTAATCGCCATAATTGCAGCTCCTGAGCAACGGAAAACGTTAAAAGAAGCACAACACAGGTTAATCTGGCCAAGTAGTAACAGGAGAAAAACAAAGTAACAAGCAACAACCGCATGGAGCAATTCATACCACTTATATGTTAAAAAATTTCCATTTTCTTAAGCTTTCATATGAACTTTTTCAGTACATTTACTGCGAGCAAAATTATCACCTTTCAAACAGTGTATACATTTTTTGAGACACCCTGTATTCTAGAATTCGAGGAAAGCTGGAGAAATTTATTAAACTGCCATAACCAGTAAAGCTGTCATGACAGAAACGTAGAAGTCGAATGTCGCTATGACCGTGGTTTGTTTAGAGAATTTGCGAAGCAATGGAGATTGCCTTGTGCTTGAGGTCGCACGGACACTTCATGGTTAGCAAGTTAAAGCAGAAATCAGCATAAAATTTCCCAGTTGGAATCCTTTGTTCAAATCTCGGAATATCAACTTCCCCTCATTAAACTTGCAAGGACATCTACGGATCACCGATCCAATACCTGCAAGGAACAACGACAAAGAGACGAAATCTATGGCGGCAGCTTTAAACACCGCAGAAGGCAGTATCTGAGACGTCAGTGAACTAGAAATTAGGAGCGTGACGAGAGATGTTACCTACTACGATTGGACAGACACATAAATGCAAAAAGTGTTGACTGATCAGGCTCACTTGTTGCCCTAACCCAATTTGATGTGCGAACATACATCAAAGCGCCACCCGGATGCCGACTGCCTGAGGTAAGTACTAGCCAGCTCATAGTTTCACTATAAATACTCGAGGTAACGGCGGCTTTTTATATACCTTGTTGTATCCTACTATATATAAAAGAGTAGTGTGTGTGTTTCTGTCCTTACGTCCGTCCGTCCGTCCGTCACAACTGGAGTGGGGGCACGGCGTATTGGCGATTCTCAGAGATTGATGGCAATCGAAACCGGCCAGAAACTCCATCCCTCGGGTAATCGAGGTCGCTAAACACGAATCTGGAGTTCGTTTTTGAAGTATCGATCGCCATCAATCGATACTGATCAAATTGTAGAATTTTATGGATGTTGTTCAAGCGGTCCGAAACTTTAGCCTTGATTTTATGACCACTTCCAACATCCCTTCACATGTTATATTGATTCCCCCTGTTAAAAACCTCGTTTGCGACCTTGTCATTAACAAGAGACCGTCGGCTATTTAGCGCGCAATGGAGGGTCCAAAAGGTCAATTAGTGCCTAGCATCGGCATACATTAGTCGATTTCCTCCGGCAATGCAAAAAAGGGAGTGGCGCAAATAGGGTCCGGGTGGGGGGGGGGGGGGGGGGTCACCCGTTACTCAGTGGTGTACGCCTTGGTAAGAAGGCATATATAGTACAGTTACTTCATAAATGGCCTACCTCTTCACTGTAGGGTAGAAACACACTATGCTGCAAAAAGTTCCGGTTTCAAAAAGCAAATAGGGCTGTAATACATGGTAACACCCCGAGATCCAATTTGCGCCAAAAGAGTAAGTGGACTTACCAAAATGGTAAGAATTATATCCTTACCAGCCGTGAGAGCGAAAAAATCCAACATTTTTGAATGCTACGAATATTCAGAGAATCATCATTTCATTATAACGGGGCGAGGGTATTAAAAATCTTGTAGAGTCTATAAATACAATCATTCATCGACTACCCTCCAGCGACCTCGACTAGCCCCAGGGCTGAAGTTTCTAGCCGCTGTCGATCACCATCAATCGTTAAGTACCGCCAATACACCGTGCCCCCACTGCAGTTGTGACGGATGGAAACACACACTACACTTTTATATATATAGTAGGATCGACAAATTGATCAATACCGGTTGACGGCAATCGATACTCCAAAAAAGAACTTCAGATTCGTGTTCAGCAACCTCGACTACCCCAGGGCTGAAGTTTCGGACAGCTTGAACGACATCCATAAAAAACCAACAATTTGATCAATATCGATTGATGGCGATCGATACTTCAAAAACGAATTCCAGATTCGTGTTCAGCGACCTCGATAACCCCCAGGGCTGAGGTCTCGCACCGCTTTAACGATATCCGCAGAAAATTGATGATTTGATCAATACCGGCTGATGGCGATCGATACTTCAAAAACGAACTTCAGATTCGAGTTCAGCGACCTCGACTACCCCCAGGGCTGAAGTTCCTAGCCGCTGTCGATCACCATCAATCGTTAAATACCGCCAATACACCGTGCTCCCACTGCAGTTGTGGCGGACGGATGGAAACACACCCTACACTTTTTATATGTAGTACTAAACCTACCTTCAACGTCATACAGCACCCCTACACCAACATTGGACCTCGTCGCGTCTGCCGCGCTCGACACGGCCTCTGCGGCAGTGGCGGCCGACCCTCTGACAGCTGCCGCGCCCGCTGCCGCGCTGGCTGACCTCATGCCGCAGACGCGACAATAAATCGTTTGTATAGCTACCCCCCCAAACACAATCAATCGAGTGTAAAATGCAAAATTTCAGACGAGTGCATGGCGCATCCCATACCGCTCATATCTCGGCAAATTTGTATTTGCTTTAGCTTTCATATAGGCCTTTAGCTTCTTCAGTACCTTTAGTTTGAACAAAGCTATTACCTTTCAAACAGTGTATACATTTTTTGAGACTCCCTGTATACAATAACTTGTGGTGGCCAGCCGATAAATAAGTCAGTGTTTTATCCTTTCTCAATTCACCCACCGTGGACGGATGGAAGGCTTGCTTAGCCCAGCCGGGAACCGAACCATAAACCTTATTTCGAGTGCAGCCGAAAGCCAGTGCATTCTGCAACTACATTACCACTCGCAGAGTTCTGCATAAACTGGAAATATTGGGGCTTTGATTAAAGAACGTATTTTTAGCGGCTAATCTCGCGTCCATGCATTGCTCTCTATTTAATATTCATTTGAGATTATCCATTTGCGGCTTGATATTTCTATAGGCGTACAAATAGAACCTTCGTTGAGACGTATATGTCTTCGGACGAAGAATGTCGGTTCTGTCGGCATCGTATCATTTTTCTCCATAGAAATTACTTGAGACCTTTGTATTTGCGGCTTGCAATAGCAAAAAATTCTATGTCTTGCAATGTGTGCGTGATGACGTGTTCCATTTTATATTTGTCATTTTCATTTCTCTATATTTGTTAACTGTGTATCTTGAATGTAGAAAGGCTTAATTTGGAACCATTTTTAGGTGTTTCCGGACACGCCTTTGACGGATTGTCTGGATATTTTGCTCAATAAAGGTGTTTCTGGTGTTCCAGTTGTTGAACGAGACACTTTCAAGTGAGTAGCTCTTCTGTAAGATCTTTTTTTGCCGGGCTTGATTCTATTTGAACATTTTTGAAGGGTTGTTGATATGTACTCTCGATTCGATGCTGTTGGAATTGCTCTGGAAGAGAGTGCGAACAGCTTGGACGTTAGTGTCGAACAAGCTCTTAAATTCAAAAATTTGGGCAGGGTAAGTAAACGGTTCATAGGAGCCACAGTACAGTAGTTTTGACGGTTAGCGTGCTCTTTGCAATTGCAGAACGACAAAGATCGTGTTGTATCGGTGAGAGATACCGATACTTTGTGGAAGGCTATTACTGTTCTGGTGGAGCGAAACGTTCACCGCTTATGTGCTGTGAATGAGAAAGGCGCCATCGAAGTTAGTTTCTTCTCTTTTGTTAGGTTTACAGCTTCAATCTACAACGTAGGGTCCACCCTCCTTCATAACGTCCGCAATGTTTGTAGAAATACTTTTGAAACGAAAGCCTTGAGCATAGTTGCGTTTAAGTGATGACTGTAGAGAACACCTAAGCTTGCTGCGGCCTTCCATTTCTGGAGAACAAACAGGACGAACCCCCTCAGTGGTTTTCAATGTTGTATCAGACGCTATCCTTGTCATCGGAACGCTTAGCAGTACCGAACATTCCCATTATTTTCACGATTTCCTTTCTTTTTCAGGGAATAATTTCGCTTTCTGATGTCATCAATCATATGGTGGTGAAACCTGGTGCTAATTTGAAACCACTCCGAGTTCCACGACGTCATTATTCACAATACCCATTTGAATGTAACGACAAGGTAAGCGGCTTATCATCACTCCACCAGTTTTCTTCATTAGAATGTATCAGGGCTCTATTCGTTGTAAGCTTCATTCTGATTGGTTTTCATAGATTTTATCACAGTTTCATCTTCCCTATTAAACTGGGTTCTCCGTTGATCTTCTTAAGGACGACGTCTTATGTTTGGCCGAAATCGCGTAGCACTTCCTATAGATCAAGAACTGGAAATCTGGGACGAGCGCAAAGATGAACGTCTGGTTGAAACGTGATTCTCGTACATATCATTATTGAGGAGACTGTCACTTACGATCGACGTATGCACTACTCCACACCTTTCACCTAGAAACCGGTATCTTGTCGGAGTTTGATGACAACTTGTCAAAGGTCCGACTATTTAGTTTTGGAGAAGTGAGCCACGGAACTCAAAAATAATGCTAAAGGGAGATCGGTCGAATACTGGGATGGGAGGGCTGCACGAAGCTACCATGAAGTTCACGGCGCTTGTATAGCCCAACCACTCTACTGATTAAGTTTGGTAAAATGGAGTGGTGGTAACCGTATACAATACAATTCGCAAAACAAAAAACTGTTGGTGAAATAAGTGCTTTAGTGCCTTCCAGACGGCTACGGTAGCAATTTTCCGACAGTAGGGGTGGAACGTTTATTTGGACCAGTGCGAAGGGCCCTGACCCGGGCTGCACATAGCAGCCGACGCATCTGGCTGCGTTACCACAGGCCCCATTGAGGATTGGTGAAGGGGAGCAGTTAGCTTGGGTAGGGTGAGGGCCTGAACTTACGAATGTCACCGCTAATTGCGGCGACCTATGCCGCAACGCGGCTACGTCTACCGAGTCCCCGCCTTGACCCGCCGCCAGTGCAACATCCTCCACTGCAGCCGCGACGACATCCTATGGGCAGACGAGAGGTGAAGAAGAACGGGATAGGCTTCTGCAACACATGTTGCGAGCCTGCGAGTCTTTGAGATCTAGGAGTACTCTCATTGGTCTCCTTGTAGTCCTTCTGCTTTACTTTTACCCGTTCTACGCCCTTCATTTACCTTCCTCGGGATTATTTTTAGCCGTTCTTATGCTCGCTTGCAACAGTTCAGCAACACCATAATTTTTGTCCTTAGGTTTCCCTCTGAAGTTTGGATTCGTTTTCCAAAAATATTTCCAAGCACGACCTATTGGTTCCTGGTATTCGTGCGATCCAGTCTTCAGCGTCCTGTCCTAATTCCTCACCAGCTATGATCTATTCGCTTCGCCGCTCTCTTTACAATATAGAATGTAGCAGTGATCTTTTCTGACGAATGGAATGGCCGAATAGCTGGACAAAAACCAGTGAGAGCTTCATGCAAAGTCCAAAAGAGTAGTTGTAGCGTTCGCGGCAGCGGCTCCCGCACAGGCAACAGTGATCAGTGGCTAATTACAGCGCGGCGGTGGCTGCCGCAGCCGCGGTGACCATTCGTAAGTTCGATCCGCTTTCCGCTTGGGTTATCGTCGTCGCGAACGATATCGTCGTCGCCCACGATGCGACTTTTTCGGCCCGCCCCGAGTCAAGGGTGGGCCCAGCACTCTTCCTACTGTCTTCAGATAAACACGTTCTCTGCCAGGTCTATCTCGTGCTCGTTTCTATAAAACCACTGAACCCCGATTCCTTGGACGTTAAGTCCTAATCTCCCCCATTGGTGTTAATATTTTGGTGCATCCGCCGGGAATCGAACCCGGGCCGCCCGCGTGGCAGGCGAGCATTCTACCACTGAACCACTGATGCCTTGGACGTTAAGTCCTAATCTCCCCATTGGTGTTAATATGGGTAGGGTGGGAAATCTAGACAATGTACCTCGATCCATTGCGCGCGACAGTTAGCACCTTCCTCGATTGCGCTACCATGCGCTCAAAAAAGCATATAGCGTAATGTTATTGGTCGGAACATCCTCTGGAAGCGGTGGTGACGTCAAAAAGCCCTAAGCTGAGCAAATAAGAAAAAGTGCCAAATAAGAACTGACATGGGCAATACGCCACATTTAGCTATATCTAGACTGCTCAGGCGTTACCACGATAGAGTTGATGTACTTGTGCTTACCGATACATTTAAATGTACGAATAGGAGAGATAGTGAGATTTTCCTGCAAATAAATTTTACTGGAAGTTTTTTCTTTACTCAATAACGTCTACATAGAGTAGAGAGTTGCATTCAAAGTGTTATTTCTTCACATGGTAAGGCAGGGTGTGCACTGTTCTCCACATTGGTGGAATGCATCATTCTTTCTTCTTTCTCTCCTTTCAATCTAATGCATTTCAAAAAATATTAGGACTCATATAAATACGCAAAAATAGATTACTTGATACAAAATTGCTAGGTATTGCGCTACATACTCGTCAAACACTTCACATTGTGAAGCGAATTGATGGCGTGTGAGTTGAACCCATATACGACATTACCGAAACTGACTATAACACATGGCGGCCTGTCTTTTTTTCGACCACTAGACAACTGTCCGACACTGCGCTATCTGAAGCGACTGGAATGTGAAGTGACGCGAGGTGGAGTGGGAGTCACCAGAGTCGGATACTGGGTATTCTTTGAGGTGTGGGTGCTTCACTGAAGTGGGACTAAATGTGAATGTGTAGTGTAGTGATGGCATAGATATGGAATAAAAAGGAGAAAATAGTAGAACAACAAAGAACTAAAAACCCCATTCAAACATACGGAAAGACTTTCAGACTGCGGCAGTCCTTTTACAAGGGTGTGCAGCATCGATTGCCCTATTATCGCTTACAACCGTCATTCGATTTCTACTATTAGAGCATATTGCGCTCTTTTCTACACTCTCTTTTAATCACACTTTCGCAAAGAACACATGAATTCAATAAATCTTCCAACTAGCTCGTTATTGTGTAGCGCGTATAGCGCAGTCGGAGGAGGTGCCGGCTGTCGCGTGCACCCGATGCCAGGTTCCTTGTTCGGGGATCGGTGGAGTAGTACCAGACTTGCTTGGGAAGGATAACGCGCTGACTCGTTCATCGGCTGGCCACCGCAAGTCATTGTGTTGCAAAATACGCATTCAAATCGCCTCCACAACATCAAGTCAAAGAAAAAAGCGCGCCACATCCCAGAAGGGGTTGACTAACGCCGTCCTTTGTCCTTACCGTTGAGCTTTTCCGCCGATTATGCCGATTATGCAACGCTTGAGTGCTCATGAATGTATGTGGAATTTTGTGGTTGGTTAGTTCTTAGCGGCAAGATAGCAGCACGTAAAAATGACTGTTTACGTGGATTCTTTCCAACAGGAAAATGGGTACAAAACGTAGTTCTGTGGCGAGTTATTCAGCGTATGTATGTTTCGAGAAGCAACACCACGACATCTTTTCCTCAAAGCACTACCAGCAGCCATGCGCTAGAACCGTTGTCGTAATCGCATTCAAAGTTCGAGTTTTGCGACCAAATGCTGGTTATAAAGAATGACACATTTTTATGACCGTCAAACTTCGAATTCGAACAATATTCGATTATTAAGCACTTCGAATAATCGATTATTCGAACGAATTGTTCGAGTTGGAGTATTCGATCACAAATATGCATGCCAAGTCCACAGGTTGGAAACACTCACGATAGAAGTGTGCTTCTTTTCCATGTCCTTGTTCCAGATGATTTCATAAGGTTTCTCTTTGCAAATCTGTGCTCGTAATCATTACGGCAGGAGTTGAGTTGATATGTTTCTTGTGCTCTGATTCCAGGTCGGCTTTTGTTTCTGCTAGGCAATTTTTTTTATTACCATGCAATTTGTGATTTGCAGGAGCTTCGAACTCGTCTTCATGACAGCGCCACGCTTCTTGAAGACACGGCAACCGGAAAGCTACGTAAAGATATTAGCAATTTAAGCCTTCGCTAGAATTAACCTTTATCCTAGACGTTGATGGCATATTATGCTGCTTTCTTAACTGATTCTGATCTGTAACCTAAAGGTTAGACTAAAGGTCGTGCCTTTCTCAATGATTCGCATATGTTGTTTACTGTTTACTTGTTTACATTACTCAGACGTTTTGCCAGTAGAGTGATTCTTCTATTATGTAAAGATTCTAACCTTTCTTGTGAATTTCACGTCTCTGTGTTCACTCTAGGCATGATGTTGTGGTGCGCTACAACTCAGTTTTTCAAAATGATTCGTTCAAATCGCTATTCATTATTAGCTGCGGCACCCTAGTATTATAAATGATAGGGAACGCAGGTTGGTGCAAGTCCAATCAGGGGGTCTGCCTGATACTATAGTTAACATCATGGTAAGCGCGAAAAACCATGTAACGCGATGTATTACCACGCAAATCATGGTTTTCTGGTCGGTCGAATGGATGCCTAGAACGTGAAACAAAACCTGGAGCAAATTTGAACAACTCCCATTTATCAGCACACTCAAGCAGTTGTCGCACATTCATCTGGTAAGGAGACGTGTAAGGACGTGACCTGACAAGAGGGAGCGTGTTAAACGGAGGCGTGAAAGGATTTATTAATTTAAACGTGAGCATCAGGTGGACCCCTCGACTCGACTAGCACCGTTGATTGATCCATCAGCGCAAAGTAATTGCAGCTGAGACGCCAAGCGTAGATACCAGATGAATTTTGAAGATATAGAAATCACTTTCGAGGAATTATGATGATAAGTACACTTAAGATCTTATATATGTCGTGTGATGTATGTATTTCGTGAAGCAAATAAAGATCACTATTTTCAGTGCAGTCTTTGGTACAATATCCGAGGTAGGCTTTGCACATCTGATTTATCTGCGCTTTATTGGCGGCAGGTTTTCGATCGGTATGAAACAGTGGGTGTTCTTTGATAAAGTTTTTGTATTTTAACTCATTCGCGACAATGTCCACACATATGAGTGGACAGCGAAGAGGGCGCGACGGACGGTGTCCACTCATATGTGTGGACGGGAATTTTTTGGGAAGAACTTCTTTTTTTGATGTTTTTGTTCGATTTTCCATTCAAATTCCCAAATTATAGTAACAAACCAATGTCCAGATCTTCTTCCAAAGATCGATTGAAATTTACTTACAGAAAGTAACACCTCGCGAGGGACGATGTCCACACAAATGTGCGGGCACCCGCGCGCGCCAACAAGGCAGCGGGCCGTCGCGCGCATTGTGCGCGAGAACACTCTTGTCGCGAATGTGTTAACAGGGGAAGGGTCTGAAACGTATGTCTGCACTTGTCAAGAATCTCCACCTTTCAAATAGTATAAAAGTATGCTTCGTTTCTGCCAGGTCGTTAAACCAATCGAGTGGGGGACCCAGCATTTGCTGTGGAGTAGCGGCGGAGTCGCTCAGGAGTGTTCACTTGTATGCTCGTCTGTGAAGCAGATCGGGCGCAGTGAATAGTGGGATTGCTTCATGGGATGAGGTCGGTGGTTCGATTCTCTGCAGCAATTTTGGATTTCTAGTATTGGTGGAAATTAGAGAGGTCCCGACAGCTGGGAAAATCTGCAAAAAAACGCTTGAAAACTGTGCGGAAGTCGGGAACACTCAAATCTCAATCGATAGCGGAAATGCGAAAATGCTGCAAGTCACGAGAAGCGAACCCCGAGCTCCATCCCATGAAGCAGTCCCGCTATCCACTGCGCCCCGACCCGCTTCCCAGGACGAGCATACAAGTGAGCGCTCCTGGGCACCTCCGCCGCGACTCCATAGAAAATTCAAGGTCCCCCACTCGATTGGTTTAACGGCTTGACAGAAGCGAAGCATACTTTTATACTAATTGAAAGGTGGAGATCTGCCTATATGACTCGTTTTCCAAGTTCAGACATACACCTCTGACCTTTCCCTTGTTAGTCCCTTATGAAGAAGGCATGACCCAGTTTTTTCCTCTTTCGAAAGTAAACATTCGTTTCGAACTGATTTCACTAAGCACTCTCGTAATCTGCTTGCCCAAAGGGAGCGTGTGTTTAGATTTGAATACTACATGATGCGCTGAATACTAACCAAAAATCAGTCTGTGCCAGTACCGATTTCCTTCTTTAAGCATCTGAAACCCTTCGTAATTGAGCTGTGTTGGATCCCATCAATCAAATTGTTTTGCAAAAACGTGTTCACGAACAATCCATGCCTCTTCCTGATGTTGACCATTTTCACATCAAATTGGACAGTTTTCACACCAGGTTGGAGATTTCTCAAATTAAATTGGACACCTTTCAAATCGGGTTGGGCACTGTTCTAATCGTAAGCAAGCTTGACGCTTTTGAAATCAAGCGGAACATGTTCATGATTAATTTTTTTTACATATTTCAAGGAGGTGTACACCTTACTGTGTACACCTTACTTTTCTTGTGCAGGCTACCTCATTTCGTGGGCTCGTGTAGCACAGTCGGGGGAGGTGTTGGCTGTCACGTGCTACCAGGTTCCTGGTTCGATTTCTCGCCCAGGCCCACCAAGCCTTCCATAGCTCCGGGGTCGGTAAATTAGTACCGTTGTCTGGGAAGGATAAAGCACTGTCGCTGTATGGCCAAATACGCACTCAAATCGCCTCCATGACATCCCATAGAAGTAGAATGCGTGGGCATTCCTAAACAGGATTGAGTAATTATCCTTTTTACACTTAGGCTACTTCATAGTGAAAATCCTGTTCATATTTATTGCTCACGTTCATCATCCGAGATAAATGGAGACAACAAAATGCGTCCCTACATGAGATCCATAATGAAAAGAAGTAGACAGACAGGGATTACTACGGGCAGTTAGAGAGAATCGAGATCGCTTCAGATGAATGCTTATAGAACTGAAGCTCCTGAACATATTCTGAAATTCGAACAAATCGTATGAAATCTAGCACTTAGTTTCGTAATTGCGTTTTTTCAAAGGCTTCACAAGTGTAAGTGATGCGAAGAATGAAGCGCTGTAACCAAAACCAGACATGAGGAGGAATTATGTAGCCGTGAATCTTAAACCAGTATTCATCGTGAAGTGCTAATGGCTACTCCTTTCCTTAACAACATAATACGCAGAGACATCGTATAGCCGAATACGCAATCAAATAACCTTCACGTCATCCAGCAGAAGTATGTATGTAGAGTGCGTGGCGCATCTCGAAAATGTTTCATTAAAGGCGCTCTTCGTCCTTTGTCCTTTGTAGTATAGGGGCAGGGAGGAATTGTTTCAGGGCAATTCGTTACGCCTTCGTCTAATATCGCCTGAAGTTGTCCAATGCTGCGGATTAGAGGCAGACAGCATTATCCGACATTGCCGCGGAGGAGTTAACTATTATACTCCCTGTGGACTTCCTTGGCTCAGGTATTCGCAATAGACGTAAACTGATCCGCCCGTGACACTTGGGAATGCGGAGTTGATGACTTCGCAGAAAGTCGACCTGGTACTTCTCGATGAGTACGAATTGCTCAGGAGATGTTTGAAGACATGATTAAACACATAAACTGCGCAAATCTAAATGCCGTAGTAATAGACTTGCTCAACTGTTCCCGTTGTTCACTTAGCGCTATAGTTTTGTAAACTGCGGAACATTACTTCACAGAAGTGCCTGAGATATTGTAGGTGGGAGAAAAATAGCTCGAAAAAGAGAATTAGTCCTTTGAATAACTGAAATTAGAAATGCTGTGTTTCAAGCCGGTGAATCGTAAATCCGCATATTTGTAGTTTCGGTGGAAGAAAATAACGACATCTTCTCGGTACGATCTAGAACCGAGGGTCTAGACGGTATCTAAAATATGAGCGGCAGTGAAGTAAGAAGCTCATTGAACAGTTGATGGCTGGAAGCTCACCTGAGGCTTACCCTCAAAGAGTAGCGTCGGACTACGTTTAGGTGTATGTAGTCTGAGCGCGTCTTCTAAGGCGGCGATGAAATTCTGTGAAACCTTCACCTAAAGCGATTGCTTTTGGGGAAAATGATTCTCTTTTAATCTTAAACTTCACTTGAATGGGTGAGCAAAGTTTCCGAGCCGTGTGTCCTCCTGTGGTCCTGGGAATCGGTAACGCAATTGAATCGCTCTCGTCGGACTCTGGAACAGTTCATGATAGTCGGTAGGGTGCACTGTTATCGTGGGCATCACTAAATCATAAGCGCTTCGACACGTCTAAGAGCCTGCTCATGCTTCATATTGCGACGACGAGTTGCGCAGAGCAACGCGAAGCTGTCACACAAGCTACGCCTCGCTCGCTGCTGTGTAAGGTCTCGTTTATATTTTTGACACCGTGCGATGCTGTGTCATACATAGTGGTCAAATTGATCGATGGCATTGTTCGGTGTGCCAGAGTGCACCGCATGCAGCCACGACCAATCGCGAAGCTCGGCGGCGTATCCCGTTGCTCTCAGAATCAGCGCGATGCATCCGATCACGCTGAATTGGAGCGCACAGTCGTAGATAGATGGGTAGTAGCAGTTGCACTGCACATCTCTCCAAGCTTCTGTGTATGCGACTCAGCCAAACGATGACCTTGACAACAGCTCTGCTACGCTCTTGGGCAGGGATGTGTGGAATTTGCATTTCCTGAATTCAAATTTACGTCATGTTTAGTCCTCCCGCTCCGTATCTAGAATCACGATTGTTTGAACCGGAAACGACACAAAACTGACGAAACAAGGATAATAGCTTTGTATTGTAGATTTTTCACATCTAGAAATGAAAAATCAGAACAGGTTCATTAACTGTGTAACACTTCACTGCAGTTTGCCTTAGAAGGGAAAGTATATAACTCTCCTTTAAGCAGTAGTGGAAATAACCACATCGAATTATTAGATTGTAACGAATTAAATGGCACTGGCTCGCGCCATTTTTGGCGCGTCTTTACGTGTTTCATCAAGAACAAACCGCAACATGTGGCATATCATTTAGAAGCGCAAACTTTGCTTTATCGGTGAGTACCAAATTTTCTATGTAAAAGTAGGAAAACTTTAGAGTTTTATTGACTTTTTTGCAGATGGACAAAAGGGTAATCCGAGGGATTACTTGTATGAATTCAAGCTGGGCACTACAGCTAAGGACGTGGACGAGAAGATCAACGCCGCATTCGGTCAAGGGTGTTCCACAATTTGGACGGCGTATCGTTGGTATCAGAAGTTTCGGAATGGAGATGAGAGCTTGGAAGGACATGAAGGTCGTTGGAGGCATAGTGATGTTGATGAGGACAAGCTGAGAGATGTGGTAGAGGAAGATCAACACAAAGGTACCAGGAAGATAGCGAAGGTTCTTGGCGTCAGTCACAACACAGCTGCCCGGCATCTGAAGGAAATTGGAGAGACCAAAAAGCTGGAAAGAAGGGTGCCTCACGATCTGTCTGAGGAGCAAAGAAACCGACGGTATGAGATCTCGTCCGCACTGCTTCCACGGAACGAAACGGACCCATTCCTTGATCGCATCGTAACCTGTGACGAGAAATGGATAATGCACGACAACAGGCGACGATCGGCACAGTGGGTGGACAGCGATGAGAGCCCCAAGGGTTTTGCGAAGCCGGAATTGCACCAAAAGAAAGTAATGGTGACAGTATGGTGGTGTTCGCTGGGAATTATTCACCACAGCTTCCTCCCTCCCGGTGAATCCATCACGGCAGAGAAGTACTGCATTGAAATTGAAGAAATGATGAAAAAGTTGAAGGATATCCGGCCGGCCTTGGTAAACCGAAGGCGAGTTCTCCTTCTGCACGACAATGCTCGCCCCATGTAGCAGGAATGACGTTGCAGAAATTGAATGAGCTGAGCATTGAAACTTTACCACATCCTCCGTTTTCTCCCGACCTCTCCCCAACAGACTACAATTTCTTCAAGCATCTTGGCGACTTCTTGGTAGGGAAATTATTCAAATACCAACAGGATGCCGAAAGTGCCTTCGAAGATTTCGTCAATTCGAGAATTTCTGATTTTTATGCTACTGGGATAAAAAAGCTTGCGTCACGTTGGCAAAGATGTGAAGAATCAGAAGGTTTTTATTTCGATTAATAAACTTGCCTACAAGCCGAGATATTAACTGTTTAAATTTACAGTGGTTCAGTGCCATTTATTTCGTTACAACCTAACAGTAGCCTTCGAAGCAGGACTTCCAACACAATAAATGCTAAATGCTGAGAACCAAGATTAACTGCTAGTCACGAACACAAAATGACTCAGCCATGATAGACAAAAACATTTTAAGTGATCGTAAATAAGACCATCCCCATACTACTAAATTTTCTATGCTGATCCTAGATCTAGCTTGAAGAGAATTCACTCAAGTAGCTCAAATAGCCCACTTGAAGGGTTTGGGGGAAATCGGTTATCACGTCTCTACCACCATCACTCACCCATGCTTACCGTAACCTACCGTAATCGGCGGAAATTTCAAAAGCGGTTTGTCTCTTACGTGATGAATAATCCGAAGAACAACAATGTGTGAAGTTTGATCGATATCTCTTCTACTCGATCTCTGGGGTCGCGTAAGTGCAATAGTGCTTGAATGTGGTATTCATGATACAGAAGGATCAAACATATTCTTACATTATGTTCAGTTTCTGTCAACGCCGCTATCCGATACAGTGCATACCATTTATTGCCCATGGCTATAATGTTTGATTGAGTACCAAAAACGGACATCGCGTCCGTGATCCCTGAATAGCTCTCTCCGGCAAGGTTTCATCGAAGTTGGTGATCTTGGTGCCACCGCTCTTACCCCGCTTGCCTTTCGTAACGTACCAGCCGAAATTAAAAAAAAAAAACAGATAACAAATTCGCAATAAGCACCCAAAATAACAGAGGGCGAAGCTAATAGAATTTTTTTCCGGCCTCTAGAGTTGAGATTACAATAGTAACAACGAACGAATCTGACCGCCTCCCTAGCGAAGTTTTTCGTTCCGATTTCACATGGAGAGCTTCTATTGATCGTGTCTGATCTTCTTCACGCAGCACATGTTCCCCTCACCGTGGAATCGAATCAAATATGGTTTCGCTATCCACTGCGCCACCAGTGCCCGCCCGCCAGCGCTGCTTCCAGTCCTTAGCTCGACTTCTGTGATTGGCAGACTCTGGCCGAAGGCAGAGGGCCAACAAGGCAAAGTGAAGATGGCCCACAACTCCGTTCTCAGACGTCCTTTGCCGATGTGGAACACATATTTGGAATCACAGTTCGAAACTGCATTCCGTGACATACTTTTCATCTCAAAGTGCCACTGCAACCTGACATCCTTTCTTTGTGGGTTAGACTTTGTGGTTACGGCATAAGCTAAGCTACCACTCACCACTTTCCAATGACGTCATCCTCAAAGCTTTGGGAGGATGCATGGGCACATAATCGGAAGGAAGAACTAATTCTTTCGAGACTGGAACTGGTGAATCGAGTGCCAACACCATGGGCCTTTTTGGTGCAGGTCGCACAGGCTTGCATCCTAAACACAGCATTTGAAGGAAGAAGAAGGCATATCTGAAGAAAAATTTAGAGCCAGATGATCGAAAAAGTTGACTGAAGGCTGCTTAATAGAATTGTTACCTATCGCTGACATACTAGTGTTGACGAATGAGGACGGAATCGATGAACAGTGGGCATTGTTGTTAGCACGCAGGTATGGAGCGAGCTCCGTGGGAGGAGAATCACTACGGTGCAGCACACGCTTATTCGATAAAGGAAACTTCCTGCAATAAGATTTCTTATTTTTGCAGCGTAAATGTCCTGCGATATCCTATTTGTAGCACCCAGTGGCAAGGATAGGAATTAGATGCGGTCAGGTAAACATGGGAGCGTGAAGCGCAGTCGGAGAAGGTGCCGGCTGTCACACGCACCCGATACCAGGTTCTTGGTTCGGATTTCCCGCCCGGAACAAACAAGCCTTCCATCCTTCCGGCGTTGGTGAATGACTTGTCTGGTAAGAGTAAAGCGCTGACTTGTTAATCGGCTGGCCACCGCAAGCCATTGTACAGGCAAAATATTTTTCCCGATTTTTTTTTGAGTTTCGTGCAACCTGCTCAATGTGGTGGCTTCACTACATTCTAACAATGCAAATCAAAGGCACCAGCTTCTGGTTGATGTGGGTCTTCATCAAACAGCTCGCTATCAGACTCGGGGTTTCTGTCGCTAAATCACGAGTTAGATCAGACTTCTAACTTAGGACTTTCAAGGATTTCAACTTGTTTGTTGTTTGGCAAGTACGGCGGTTCGACAATGGTGTCTGCGCAAGCGTTTTTGCAGAAGCTTTATTAAATCTATTCTAGTCGGGTGATAGTTGTGTTCGCGCCGCATGCCGCATCACTATCTCAGCTGAATTTCTCAAAGAGCAGTCAATATCGTAGGAAACAAGGTGAAGCTCTCGAACAAGCTCAAGTAAGGGAGTGGTGAACCAAAACACCATACGGTCCCTCCAACTAGGATAGATCCAGGTTTATTATTAGTGGGCCGTGAGTCCCGCGTGACTGGATGTTTTTTGTGTTGCATTGTTTGATTAACGGAATGCAATTTTCGTGCCACAGATTGTCTGCTGTTGTTTTTTAACGATGTTTGCGTACATTTTCGTCTAGGCAATAATAAAATAGAAAGAGGTCCTGTCGTTTCGACTTCTCGTCGTCTTGAGAGGCCTGATCGGCTTCAGGAGGTGGTGTACATATAAGTTCACACCTTGCGTTCTACTTCATCATATACCTCAAGTGTTCTAGTATTTTCGACCTGCACCAACAAACCCAACAAGAGTCAAAATAGACGAAACAAACCTACCTACTGGATCCACCGCTTGTGCTAATTCACCCACCACTAAAGTTGACCAGTAAGGGCAATGAGGCACATTGAGAGCTTACAATGAGATGGAAACGGCAGAAAGTCACTCGCAGCAGAAACGCAATCTCGATGGTCAGACTTATGTAGTCTGACAAACTGCTCGTACTCTTGAGCAGTACCCTAATTTGTCACTCGACCATGTGATACAGCTTTCCGAAATCCACTGCGTATCAAAGAGCATTTGGGATGATGTCGCTAGAGGCGTCCACTAATGATCGAATGACCCATTCGAATAGGTCCAGGCTTACAGTGGCTGAAGCAGATAGTGTCGCCTTCATATGTCTTGAAAACCTTTCGCTTGTTCCCCGTGAGGAGCATTTTATAACACTCAAGTACTCCTTACAGAAAAATTCGTGTTCCAGCAAACAAGAAATTTAGACGCTTCCATAAGCCCTTTGATTCTACTACGCGTAAATTCTCCACCTCATTTTTACGATGCACGAGAGGGTTTATGAGAGGCCTGTCGATAAAAATCTCGCGCTTAACTACATAGGAGGGGTCCGTTATGTGTTGCTTCCATTTTTTCTTCTGGGCTGTCGTCTATCATGTCTATTATGCTGCTTGATTTTTCATTCGAATACGGATATTCAAAAAATCGCGTTTTTCGAATGTATTCGAATTCGAATATTCAGAAAAATCCACTTTTTTCAAACGCATTCGAATTCGAATATTCAAAAGAATAAATACTTTTTTCAAATATATTTGACTTCAAATGCTCGAGAATTTTAACCATTCGAATATTCCAAATTCGAGAGCATAAGTATAGTGTCCACCAAGACAACGTCGTCCGCAGTTGTGCTCTTACAATTATTATTCGGCACACGGCACACAACACAACTGATGGACGATGTTGTCTTAGCGAACACTCTCATCGGCAGCTGACAGGCGGCAGTTGGTCCCGAGTAGACTCTATGATCAACAGTGCATTTCGAAGAAGTGCAATACTCGCTCAAAAGGTAGCTTGGGGGATTGCTCAGAGGTAGGAGCAATTTATCAGGGTTTATCAGGGTGTTTGGTATGTAGTGCAAGATAAATCGCGGAGAAGGGAAGGGCAATGGGGATACGCGTAAGGGAGCATCTATCTGACGAGCAACGAGGAATGCTAGCCAGCCTTCCTGGAAAGTGATTGATGCACACAAGCGATTACGAGACGAAATGTACTATTTTTAGCCATCAAGGGACATCTTTCCAGGAAAGCGTGAGAGGCATTCTGGATTTTCACATGAAATCCGGGGATGAACGAACGAAATGAGTGCGCCTCGGCGACGAGCGACTCTCTGCCGCTTCCGTTTCCGTTGGTTCCCACCTATCTGATCTCCACTTAGAGCAAAGTTTGTAGAGCCTCACGTATACTTATGCTCGAGTGACCCATTCGAATAGGTATTCGAATGATTTTCATTCGAATTTAAATATTCGAATTCGAATATTCGAAAAATCGCGTTTTTCGAATGTATTCGAATTCGAATGTTCAAAAAATCGCGTTTTTCGAATGTATTCGAATTCGAATATTTAAAAAATCGCGTTTTTCGAATGTATTCGAATTCGAATATTCAGAAAAATCGCGTTTTTCGAATATATTCGATTTCGAATGCTCGAAAATTTTCGGTATTCGAAACCATTCGAATATTCGCAATTTCCCAGAAAGCAAAAATTATTCAAGTATTCGAAAAGTGTCATTCGAATGCCCAACAAGAATTTGTGTATCGGCGTATTTTGAAAAGGCTTGGTGGGTTTCTCGGGTAATTTGGGTCGCCAAAACGGTTCTGTCTGTGAATCAAACTGTGGTACGATGGTGGCTCGGTGCCCGGATACTGAGCGCCTCATCGATACTAGTCACTTCCCGAGAAGCCTTCCTGTTGAGAGGGAGAACTTCCACAACGTCTCACAATGTTGAATTGCAAAAAATTTTCCACGGAGAGCATCGCTGCAGTGGTGAATGACCGATCGGGGACCAGTAATCGTCGCCACCCCGACTGGTGAACTCTGAGAGAAAAGTACTTTCACCGATAAAAGTATGGATAGTATCAACCGATATTGATTGCCTGATCAATCTGTGACATCGTCTTCTGAATTCAGGCGCTCGTTGGAGACGTCTGGATATTTTCCAGTATTTTGTGTACCTATTCTACGCTAATTTTATGCACCTGTTCCTGTCAGTAATTTCTCGACGATCGACAGCTCTTAGCGCTCTCCTATATGGTACCAGACGTTTTTTTAGATCTTAGAGTATGGACATAAAGGTTAGTTTGATCTGGACCAGTTTTGCATTCCACTTACCGGACTTCACAAAGGGGAGGCGGCGTAGGTCGGCCGGATGTTATCGATCGATTTTATCGATTTTTGTTCTGAATTCGCCATTTGAAGTGGGATTCGCATGGATACGTCGGCCGTATGCCGGACTTTACATAGGGGAGGCGATGTAGGTTGGCCGGATGTTATCGATCGATTTTATCGATTTTGTTCTGAATTGGCCACTTGGAGTGGGATTCGCATGGATACGTTGGCCGTATGCCGGACTTCACAAATGGGAGGCAGTGTATGTCGGCCGGATTTTATCGATCGATCTATTTTTCTGAAGTTTACCGTAGTTTATCAATATGTATAATTACATTCACAAGTTCATCGCAAATAAGAAATATTTATTCCTACCACTTACTTGGGTGAATCGCCAGAACGAAATGAGACTGGCCCTCATGGGTAGCCTATTCCTAGCTACTTGTAATACATTTTGTGGCCGCAAAATCGACAGTGTGATATTTCACATTTGTAGATGAGCAGGACAGACTTGCTACAGATTTACATGTAGTACTTTGTCGTCAGTCCTTCATTAGCTGCCGCTAGGTAAAAGCACTGTTTCATGAAAGTTCGTTAACAGTCAGTCTGCCACCAATTTCAAAAAGGATTGTTTTAAAGTGACCTGGAAGCTTACAGTGGCTCAACCAGATAATGTTCCCTTCAAATGTGTTGTAAACCTTTCGTTTGTTCCTCATAAGCAGCAATTAACATAACACTAGTATTCCTTTGAGAAACATTTGTATTCCAGTAAGCAAGGAAATTAGACGCTTCCATAAGCCCTTTGATCGTTCTACGTGTAAGTTCTCTATCTCATTTTTACGACTCACATAGGGGTTTATGAGATGCCTGTCGATAAAAACCTCGTGCCTAACTAGGAAGGGATCCGTTATGTATTGCTTCCTTTTTCTCTTCTGTGTTGCCTTCCATCATGTCTATAATAGAGCCTGATTTTTCATTCGAATTCGAATATTCGAATCGAATATTCGAATTCGAATATTCGAAAAATCGCATTTTTCGAATGTATTCGAATTCGAATGTTCAAAAAATCGCGTTTTTCGAATGTATTCGAATTCGAATATTCAAAAAATCGCGTTTTTCGAATGTATTCGAATTCGAATGTTCAGAAAAATCGCGTTTTTCGAATATATTCGATTTCGAATGCTCGAAAATTTTCGGTATTCGAAACCATTCGAATATTCGAAATTTTTGGGAGAGCATAAGTATATCCTCACGCTTTGCAATAGAAAGACTTAGGCCATCATTCGCCAGGAGTGATGATTGTGGAGGAAGCGTGCCCAGCCATTGGTAGGACTGCTTATTGATGGTTGTCACTGGTATGCCCTTTGGTAAGGTTAAGGTTTTTGAAGGTGGGCTTCTGTGTGGTTCTATGCATCTCGTGCTTCTTTTCTCATCAAGGTTGATACGCTTGTTCGCAGAAAGTGATAGATGAAAAACATGAGATAGACGGGAAAAATGTACTCACCTGAGAAGAACAAGAATAACACAGATTGCTAAAGCAGGTCCGAAGGTGAACATGGTGTACAGGTACTGTCTTGCAATGACAAAGCGGCATGATCGTGGTTCGCATAGCGCGTTGTTGCAGAACCTTAAATAAGGCATTAAAGAAAGAATCATTTGGTAAAAAAGAAGGTTTCATGCAGTTTATGGGTGTAGGCGGAGTACTCGTAAAGTCGTTTTTCTTGCAAGATATTTCGATTAAAATTTGCAATTTTGCTTAAGCCTGTAATTAGTTGTTATTAAAAGCACGTCGTATGATCTCTGTTGTTTAGTAAGGTAACCGTTCCCATTCTTGTAGGAACCCTTGAAGCGAACGGCGGTCTCCGAAAATGAGCCTCTACATTTGCAGCTCTTCACAGACCCTAAGACGTTTCATTAAAATCAGTGGGCACTGTGGATGAGCTTTCAAAATTTAGATCGCTTAGTATTCGACCCAATTTTTGCCATACTCGGATATGACTTGAGGAATGCCTCGCTTTAGGTTAGATTTAAATTTTTGTCAGCAATCATGACTCTCGGGAAGTCACTGGGGCATCACTGAAGTCGTACTATAAGTAAAAGAACTAATCCATTGTTCTGTCCCGTGTCGGTATTTCCTTTTGTCCCAAGGCCCCTGTTATACTCCAGCGGGAGCTTCCGCGGATGGGCGGAAATCGCGTCGGGACCCTGCGTCGGGCCATTCGTCGCGGCCCGCCACGCCCGCCGTCCGCGGATCGCCGCCGACAGACGACGAGAGGGGTGTTATACTTCCCGCCCGCGGGAGGGCAGCCGTCCGCGGTGCAGTGCACCGCGGAAGGCTGTGTCCCGCGGAGTGCGGCGCAGGAAACACGCTCCGATGCGACGCTACCCGCCCCGGGACGACGACGACCGTCCGCGGGAGGGGTGGTCTTTATGTACGAATGGTCGCCGCGCCCGCTACGACGACTGTCGCGTGCGCGATGAGCTCCGCTGGGTCGTGGGAGCTGTGCCTCATGACTTGCTGCAGACGCTAGGTTTGAGTTGTTGATATCCCTTTCTGCTGTTGCAGGTGCTGGGGGAAAACATACTCTGGTTCAGAAATTGAGTTCGAGTTATAAAACTAAGCAACGGTCTAAGGCTCAATTTTATATGCTGCTTCTTCAGGAAAAGCTGAAAATATAACGCACTGTCGCAGTGAAACTGAGTTTGTATACACTTTCTAACACTTGATGTACAAGTTTTGATGCAGGTCTAGATACCACTGGCCGTTGAAGTCACCCAATTGCGACGTTTTCTGCCGCGCTCGCCGCGCGAGTCGCCGCATCCGCGGCGACCATTCGTACATAATGTCCCGCAGCCGCGCAGTGCCCAAAGAAAGAGCTTTACACCTCTAAAGACAAACTGGTGACATGTTTTACATTGCACAGATATGGTAACCGATGGACAGGTTTCACAACATGCAATCGTCGATCCGATGCTACTGTCGTACGATACTTTGGTCAGATTTGACCGGACGTCAAATCTAAACTTAATTAAACGAGGTAAGAATCGTGTGGAGATGCCGGCTGTGATGTGGGACTCCACAACGTAGACGTTATCGATCAACCAAGCTATATCAATCGATATTGTTGATCACCGGTGAGCACCGAGGGTTTTATTTGGGAACCGCGTGAATATGTTGAGTTTCCTAGGCGAAACATCAGATTCTGGAACATCGACTAAAATCTCATGTGATTGCTATGTCATTCAAGATACGATGTTGCTGCAGCAGACGGAGCGCGAGCTCTTCCTCCTTGACACAACGGCTCGCGTTTCTAAGCGTCCGGATCCAGAAGACGAGTCACTGGTATCGCGCAGCTGTGTATAGATTCAGAAAACACGTTGCCGACTATGCGTAGCGGGCGTCTGAATTCGGGAGACGTGTCAACGTTATGTAACGAGTGATGCTGGGCATCAAAACGTTTGCGGAGCAACCTGAGGGACAGAAGTGCTGAGCAGCACAAACCAATTACGTTACTGGATGGTCCACAAAGAATGCCTACGATGAACGTACGGAAGTTATGAGCGATTTCATTTCGTCAAAGTACGCACCAGAAAGTAGATGTTGGCGGCTTTCATGTTGTACAAAAAATGTTTTCCGTAGGTTAATAATGCTCTAATTTCGCGCTAAGCGCGCAAGTGCGAGACACGCCGTTGGGAGTGTCGAAACAATTGCATTTAAAGATTTTGGGTGCGCTAGATTTGGCTAGCTTGATTTCGACTATCAGCATCCTTCAAACAGTGTCCTGCATGAGTAGGGTATCTGTGCACAATCACTGCTCTTAGGCCTGTGTTATACTCCCGCGGGAGCATCCGCGGAAGGGCGGGAATCGCGCCGAGACTCCTCACCTGGCCAATCGCCGCGCCTCGCCACGCCCGCCTCCGCCGTGCACCATTGGTCCGCGCACGTTCCGCGGATGCTCCCGCGGGAGTATAACAGATGCCTTAGGGGTTATTTAGGGAGGGCGGAACTTTTACTCACTTTTGGCCGCGCCGACAGCCGCGCGCGCCGCTTGCGCGACGTCGCCAGCTATTCGCTGGCGCGGTGAGCACGATATTTACTCACAAGAGCTCCATTAGTGCACTTTTTGGTGCCTAGTATTGCATGAACATGCGAACAGGAACTGGCTACTGCGAATATTCCCTGTTACTAACAGCAAACTAACTCACTCTAAATGCTAACTATTATTGTAACTACTATTGTGACAAGGTCCTTACAATTAGTAGGTAGTTAGTGATATTAGTATATCTGATAGTCTAACCAGGATACTATCTCAACGGTGGGTCGGAACGGCGAAAGTGTTGTATATGGACAGAACCGCCTATCCATGTGTAGTAACAAGCTGCAGGTATCTCGACCCCAATACAACTCTGCGCAGAGTTAGGGGCGACGGAAGTCGCGTGTTGGCGCCCTGTTGATTCACGTGCTTCCACAGCTGACGGGCGCGCGCGGGATGAGGGCTCGTATCGCGAGTCGGCGCAGTGCACAGGTGGCGTGGTAGGGAAGAGCTCGGGCTCGTATACGAGGGGTCGGGGGTTTGAATCCCGCGGACTGCGCTTGTTTTGCACTTTTGCAAAATCCCTGCCTATCATACAGGTAATCCACCTAGGGGTATTATAATGTGTTATAGAGCATGTTTACATATAACATATGCTTCAAACTACAGATTAGCTAAAATGTTCACTTCTGTGTGTCACTTATCCTATTTTGTGTGAAGCTATAGTTATGTAACGATAGTTATTTTGTGGCACTAGTTAAAAGTTCCGACTCCACCGACAAGAATTCGGTTAAAAAATTTTTCGCTGAAACTTTGTCTAGGGGGTTATTTGGGGGTGCTGATCACGAATCTGACATCCGTTTTTCACGATTCGGTCGGAGGTCACCCATACCGTTAACAAGGGTGGTCCAGACAGGACCACCGATTTCGCTGAAACTTCGTCTAGGAGCGTTATTTGGGGTGTTGATCACGAATCTGACATCCGTTTTTCACGATTCGGCCGGAGGCTACCCATACCGTTAACAAGGGTGGTCCAGGCAGGGTCACCGATTTCGCTGAAACGTTGTCTAGGGGGGTTATTTGGGGTGCTGATCAGAATCTGACATCCGTTTTTCACGATCCTATCTCTACCTGCCGTCACCGGCAGAAACTTTAAGAATGTAATCCTGTGCCTTCCTGTATCTATATTATCCAGCCGAATCGTGAAGAACGGATATCAGATTCGTGATCAGCCCCCAAATAACCCCTAGACAAAGTTTCAGCGAAATCGGTGACCCTGCCTGGACCACCCTTGTTAACGGTATGCGTGGTATGTTATATGTAAACATGCTCTATAACACATTCTAATACCCCTAGGTGGATTACCTATATGATAGACAGGGATTTTGCAAAAAGTGCAAAACAAGCGCAGCCTGCGGGATCCAAACCCCCGACCCCTCGTTCACGAGCCCGAGCTCTTCCCTATCGCGCCACCTATGCACTGCGCCGATTCGCGATACGAGCCCTCATCCCGCGGGCGCCCGTCAACTGTGGAGCACGTGAATCAACAGGGCGCCAACACGCGACTTCCGTCGCCCCTAACTCTGCGCAGAGTTGTATTGGGGTCGAGATACCTGCAGCTTGTTACTACACATGGAGAGGCGGTTCTGCCGATATACAACACTTTCGCCGTTCCGACCTACCGCTGAGATAGTATCCTGGTAAGACCAATAGTAGAAACATTATTTATACGATTTTCACGTCAAGTCTGACACTTCTCACGTCGAATCAAGAAGTATTCTAAACAAGCGTTATGATTTTTGAAAACAAAGTGAACGTCTTCAAAATCAAAGCGACCGTCTTACGGTCAAACTAGAGGATCCCTAGGGAGAGCAGAATAATTGCTGGTTCAAGAAAATCTTGGTATAATTTTCTTTCAAATTTTTTTAGTTGACATGCCCGAGTGTAATAATTTTCTTGGTCATTTTTATATTTTGAGAAAAAATAGTACATTAACTTTTGTTTTATACGCAATAAAGCAGCAATCACTTACATTAAAAATTACAATCACTTTAAAAAGGGATCCCGCCATGCAGTCGATTAGCTCGTCGCGTTTTTTATTTAAGTGACGCTGAATGAGTGACGCTTGCATGCAAGGTGAAGATATGTGTACTCGTTACAATTGTTTTTGTTGTGTATTACAGGTGTGAAATGGCATGGAATCAGAAATTTTTCTATCAGTCAACCAAACATCGCGACATCTTAGACGAGGGAATGGCGTAATCTCTTTTTATGGAACAAAAATGGCCGCCTTTCTGCTCTTTAAAACAAGCTTTAAACCATTATTCTCAACAGAAAAAAACAATTTTATAACTTTTCAAACAATATCTTCACTGATTGAGCAGGTAAAATAAATATTATAGAAATCATTCTGAAGACGTTCCTTGAACAAAATTTATTCAAACCTTTTTGTAGAGTCTCCACTTTAACGTGGAAATGGCTCGTTTTGAATTGGAAGACATTCAGCTATTTTCTTTTTTTCTTTTCAAAAGCGTTAGACCTGTTTAGAATAGTGTCCAATTGTGTGTGCAAACTGCAACATGGTTCAGCAATAAGCAGTCATCAAGGCCGGGACGACGATTGGCAATTTGCCAGCTGTCGATAATCGCTGCAGGACCCACGCGTAAGGAGCTAACAAGCCGTACGCGTTTTCGCCGCGTCATCGCGGGCTGCGCGGACGGCGGCGTCGCGCCCGAGGCGCGCAGCCGAAAGTGAGTAAAGGTTCCCGCACCCGTTGTTTAGTGTGCGCGCGACGCGCGACGCGATGCATGTGTAAGGCTGGGGCATACTTCCATCGCCGCGATGCCATCACAGCGCTCAGTTCATGGCCATTCCTCCGCATGCGGTCGAATGGTCAGAGGAAACTTCGCCGCGGCCGTCGCAACAGTGGCAGTCGGCATGCGCGACGGCTTTCCGCGCTCATCGCGGGCATGACATACTTTTTCGCGCCGCGCGTGGTGTTTAGCGTTGGTCCTGGGCAGGTCGCCGTCGCGCTCCCTTGCAGAGCGATGAGCGATGCGACGAGCACTGAGAAGTTCAAATTCTTTCGCGCCGCTCTGCAAAACTCATCGCCGCGATTCCATCGCGGCGACGGGAAGTATGCACGAGGCCTAAGGCTGGGGGCATACTTTCATCGCCGCGATACCATCGCAGCGCTCAGTTCATGGCCATTCCTCCACACGCGGTAGAATAGTCAAAGGAAACTTCGCCGCGGCCGTCGCAACAGTGGCGGTCGGCATGCGCGACGGCTTTCTGCGCTCATCGCGGGCATGACTTACTTTTCGCGCCGCGCGCGGTGTTTAGCGTTGGTCCTGGGCAGATCGCCGTCGCGCTCCCTTGCAGAGCGATGAGCGATGCGACGAGCACTGAGAAGTTCAAATTCTTTCGCGTCGCTCTGCAAAACTCATCGCCGCGATTCCATCGCGGCGACAGGAAGTATGCACGAGGCCTAATGGCTAAATTGATGGAGCGACGCGATTGATCAATTCGGGCACTGCACATGGCATCGCGTCGCGCACACACTAAACTTTATTGATCGATAATCTCTGTAAAATCTGCAGAGAAATAAAGCTCTGCAGATTTATGAGCACAACATGTGCACATTTTTTAAACATTTATTCGCTGGCGTAGTGTCCAAACGATAATTCGATATCCATAACTACTCCTTACAGAAACGATGGAGTTCAAACCCCCCCCCCCACCCAACCGTTCACATTAGTTAGCAACAGAAGGCGAAGTGATTATTCGCACATATGGAGCTTGAGCGGATTGTGCGCGAACGTCTCTGTCACAATCTCTCTCCACTACTAGATGATGTAGCTGAGGGATGCAAAGTGCACTCGTCAATATGTAGTAGTTCAAGGCGCCAAGTACGAAATCCTGTCACATCAATGTGGCAATGATTCACCCGTATCTTCGGCACCAGATATTCGTTGCAAGAACCTACATTTACGCGCCTTGAACTACTACATATTGACGAGCTCACGAGCCCCGTACAGGAATTCATGTGGACGGCTGGAGTTTTAAACTACATGTGATCATCACATCTCGCTTCCGCGGGGAATGGGTAGGGAGTTCCGTATTTCCATGGTGCATTCAAACTTGAGAATAGAGCATTTTGAGGCACTGGTGGGAAACTGCGTCGCCTTTCTTGGAGGTCAGGGGAATTCGGATTGAAGCACGGTTGTTGGAGCAGACATGCTGCTGTTTAGACCAGGCCTTCAGCATACACCTCCACGTAAGAGCAAGAAAGGAGGAATAAGTTAACGCCTTCGTCCATATCTTGATTTACAGTGGCGTCCAAAAGTTTGTGAACGCTTGCATTTTTCGACATAACTTGCTTCAAAAAGGTCCAAACAGAGTGAAATTTGGATATGGTAGCAAATTAGATCGCAATGACGATCCCTTGATCTACGTTCGTTATTATCGATTTTTTACAAGTGCAAAGTCAGACGTGCGCGCAACGGTCAAAGGTGAGCTGCTAAAGCATTGAGCGTAGTTATCAATACATTTTCTTATGAAGCCAATCTAGTAGCGTTTTGATATACTGTGGTCTTTAGCAAACTCCTCGTTATGCCGAGAGGAAAGAATATCCCTCCTGAAGTACGAGAGGGAGCCGGGTGGTTTGAGGCCAAGGGAAGAGGCTGGCCCGGGAGCTGGAGTTCCACCAATACGTTTAGGCAATACGTGCGATGTGGGCAATACGTGGGGAGACCTGTGGGGCTAGGTAAGATCTGGGACCCTCCGGTGCCCTTGGAGCGACACGGAGCCGCAAAGGCAACTTGAGGGACGCCTCAGCCTGCGGGGCCACCGATCGCAACATGGTGCATCCGGCCGTTGGTAAGCGATCCCGTTGGTCAGTGGTGGTTACCCTGACCGTAAAAACGGCGCTACCACGCCCCTGTGCGAGGTGTTCCTCCCCGCACTCCCCTGGGAATTAGGTAACGTGATGGTTGGGGCTTTTGTGCGGGTTGGGGCCAAAGCACGCTAGGTTTGCGCGCTCCCACTGGCCCCGGTGCAGAGGTCCGGCTGGACTGTGGCAACCAGCCATCTGAAGCGCCGGGGGTCCCTTTGGGTAGCGTGGCGCCTAGGAAACCAGCGATGGGGAACATTCGGATGACAGACGGGGCTAGAGCAGCCCGAGAGGGCAAAAGGACAGTGAGGTCTGGACCGCTAAATTCTGTAAGTGCCGGAACGGTTTTTCTCCGGCCGCACCTAGGGGGAGCTCCCACATCCTATACCATGCGGACTGATCACCCGCTGAGGTAGTGTGGATCGGTGTTATGGTTGGTTCTGTCCTTGCTTGGGCCCCGCTGTCACTCTGGTGGTACTCATTCTGCGCGGTACGCGTACAGTCCCTCTACTTGTGCACAGTGCTCGCACTTCCCTTTCTGTTCAATACGTTACTCAACAGCCCTTTCGCACTGGTAACATCTCAATACGCTTACTCGTATTTCCCAGCATAGGCCTCTCCCAGCCTCAGTCGGTCACTCCGCGGCAATCTTCTACCCAGGCCTTGGGTTTTCAGTTTTCGGGTTTCTGTAATTGTCCCTCACCCCATTTTTTTCTTTATCCCCCTCTCCTTTCTTGGGTTCAAGTTTGCGTCCCCCTCCCTTTGTAACTATAGGCGTCTTTCACGGTTTCTCATCCGCACACGCCAGGTACGTGTCTCGTGGGGCTTATTCACTACGCTCACCAGGCATCCACTTACTTCTGTTTCGTCACTACCTCCTCTTCTGGTAATCACCCCTCCTTCTTTCGTAGCTTCCTAGTTCCTCTTATTCTAGGTTTTCCTCTCTTCCCCTGCGTAGTTATCTTAGTAGTTCTCTGCCTTTTCTCTTACCGTAGTTTCCCCTATTCCCTTCCCACTCTTCCTCCGTGGCCTCGAGTGACTCCAATACGTTCCATCTTTGTCCCTCCTTCGGCGCTAGTCGCTCGGGCACTCATCGGCATATTGTGTATGATTGGGCCCTTGAAGGATCAATACGTCCGGTAGAGTCCGACGACTACTCCCGCGTTAACATCGAAGTCGGCGCGAAAATCGAAGTCCATCCGAGGAGCCTTCACAAACCACGATTTTGAATCGTGGAGCGGGAACGGCTCGGAAAGGGCAGCATCGGGGCGCGGGACCGTTCCGTGCCAGGCACGACCCAATCAATACGGGCTGACGTGTCCAAGCCCGTCGAGAAGCGACCCAACCCTATGGGGAAGGAACCGACTCGAGGGACTTGCACAGGCCAGCCAAGGCTGCCAGGACACCCCCCAAGCGGAGAGATCCCCACTCGAAGTAGCCTGCTTCGTCCGGCTAGCGGAGTCAGTAGCGGCGGGGCTGCTGCTGACCGGTGCCCCGGACCGCTTGGTAAGGTGCGGCAGTCCACACATGGTCCGAACACATGGCGAAACCCCCTTCACGGAATCCTGGAGCAGTCAAGTTAGCCGCGAGGGTCTATACCGGCGTGCTACGACAAAATGCTCCGACATCCCAACATCCACCTACCGTGAAGAGTTTCAACTAGATCGTCTTAAAGTTCGGAAATCACTGCGTACATCACCCAATACGTATTCACTACGATAACGAGACGCAACACTCAACTAGCTCGTGCGACGGTACGTGCAATCGAGAACAAGGTTTTCGTCTTCATGCGCACAAAGAGCCGTCGAATCAACGAGCTGATTCCAATCAATACGATGCGTCCCCCGACATCATTACGGAAGCCGGAGAGCACTCAAACCACCTGCGGTGGAGCCAGCGACGGAGTCATGGACCACGGCAAGACAGCCCCAGGCGAAGACACCCATGGACAAGACCAGGGCGACGACGCGCACATGGACGACAGTGGTATCGTAGGTTGTACTTTTAAATTTTCCACTCTAGTTCGTCTCTTCATCAACCTATTAGTATGTTAGCAAAATTATAGTAGTCGTAAATACATCATTTTAGCCCATAGTTTAATTAGTTTCACGTATTAGCCTTAGTTTTCCCTCGTGGTCGTAGTAATACACCAATAAAACTATATATTCGGCGTTTCGCCCCCGTACTGTCGTTCCAGCGCGTCACATCAGCACGTCGGCAAGAGAGATCCAGATTTGCGAGATCAGCGAATCCTAGCCGACAACGCCCTTGACGGACTCTAATGGACTCGATCAACGATCTCCACCAATCAGGTCGAGGATAGGAAGGCCAACCATCAGGTCAACGGTGAGTCCTTAAACATATGTTTCTCGGGTGATCGATACGACATTCCGCAGTCAACATCGTCCGTAAAAGGACCACAGCGGAAGCGCCTGGAACCTTTCGGTGGCCTTAGGCTAACCGATTGCTGTCAATACGCAATACGGCCCAAATTGGCACAGTTCATTTTGCAGTCGTGTCAAACCGACTTGCCGTCAATACGATTCGTGTGAGATACTCCGTCCAATACGTTATGCATTCACCATCCTTGCTCCGCAGGCTCTACAAGCGCCACTAGAAACATCATAGAGGTTGAGCCGCGAGCCAAAAAACGAGCAGTGACCTGCAGTGCCTCTTTGCACAGAAGTTCGTCCCCTTGGCACTATCGGTCAGGTCAGTACGCGGGCCGTGAGGTGGTCGGAGCTGGTTAAGGGTAACACCGGTGGCACAGTTCCTAGATAGCCTCACGAGTAGGCTCTCTAATGAGAAGCCGAAGCCCATGTCGTCGACCGCAATAGTAACATCGCGCCAGGGACAACGAGAACGTCATTTAAGGGACGAGGTGGGACGAGTCGTTTAAGTTTTTCTTTACCTGTCGATCTTCTCGGTTCATTTCTCCCTTTCGTTCACTCTTTTTGCCGTAATTTCCACCCTACTTATTTCATCTCCCCTGTTTGTACTCTTAATAGTTTCCTTCAGCCTTTTCTAGCTCGCACACCCTTTTCTCATCATAGCTCTTATTAACGTCCCATCTTCTCTATCCTCCTTTCCCTTCGGTTAGTCTCAATAGCCTTCTCTCCTCTTTTCCTTATTTAGTTCGTAGTCATAGTTGCTCCTATTTCACCCTTTGTAGTTTCTCACAGCCGGGTAGCCTTCAATAGTTTTTCTCCTCTCTCTTTCATTCATTCCGTAGTAGTAGCCTCTCCTATTCACCCCTCTTATTCTTCACAGTCTTGTAGTTCGTAGTTCCTCTTATGTCCTCTTAGCCAATACAGTCCTCTGTCATTCAGTTCGTAGTCGTAGGTTCTCTTAATTTCTTTATAGTCTTGTAGTCTAATAGTTTCCTTCTTATCTCCTTAACCCCTACAATCTCCTATATCGTAGTGTCCCTCTCACTACCTTTCGCTCTCTAGGATAGTCTCCAACAGTCTCCTCTCTTATCCACATGTATCTATCAGATCGACTCTCCCCACTCCGGCCTGCCATAAAAGATTCAAAGGCGTCACTGGGTGACCGTGCCAACCGATACAACTCCTCCGGTCATAAGGACTCGCGCGCGGGCAGTCGCGTCCATCCAGCGACACATGCTCACACCTCCACCCTCATTGGCGCTCCGCCACCTCTCCAATTCATACGCCTCCCACTCAGCACCATTAAGGTGCGTCATTCAATACGTATTCATCCTCAGACTTCAATACGTTCCACGTAGCTAAATCTACGTTCACGTGCGCTTCATGCGTGAAGCATCTCCCTTCTTTAAGTTCCTCTTGATCAATACGTAGTCCCGCTGCAGGCAAAGTCATCAGTAAAGGCTGTTGTCAGGCCGAGCACGAGGGGTCCTGCAACGAAACACCCTAGCAAGTGCACCCCGGCAGGCGTATCACGACATAGTGGCATTTCACCATTCAATTCTTGCTCTCTCTTCTCCCTCCTTTCGTCATTCTCACTCTCCTCACCCCTTTGTCCACATACCTCTGATCTTACCACTCCTCTTTCCCTTTGTCGTCCTGTCTCCCTTCCTTCAATCGTGTTTTTCTCGTCTTTCCCTTCCTTCCACCCTTCTTTCCTCCTCTTTCGCCTTATCCATGTCCCTCACCTTAGTCACACCACTCCATCCGCTTCTTTGTCATTATCTCTCACATCCACTTTTCGTAATGTCCCCTTCTTACTGCTCTCCCTTCTACATGGATCCTTTTCTAGTTTTTCTCTCTTCTTTCGAGCTACACCTTCTCGCTTTGCTCACTTCTTCGCTAGGCTCATCCTTCACCTTCATTCTCCCCGGTTAGCTCACTCATACTATTTCTTTCTTCCGTTTCTTCCATACACATCAGTCTCTCTCCTTGCCATCCTCTCATTGCTCTCTTATTGCATAGCCTTTTCGACTCACTCGCATAGATACTCTTATCTCAGTTTCTCCTTCATGGTCTCTTTCTTTCTAATTCATCGCCTCCAAGCATTGCCGCTCCCAAACACCATCGCCTGCTATGCTCACTTCGTTGCCACGCAGCCAACACGGTTCATAAAGTCTTGCTTACGTCACGGCGTCAGGTCCTGCCACGAAGTGTTCTCCTCGACACCCATAACGCGCGTAGCGCCACATAGTAACCTCCCATTCCTTCGCTCCTTTTCCCCTCTTCATCTTTCGCACTCTAACAATCCTATCTCTATTCCATTCCCAGCTTCCATTCCTTTCGTTCCCTTCTATTCCTCTTAGTCATCTTCATAGCATTCCAACCACACTTCACTCCATTCTACTTCCTCCTCTCCTTCTAGCTTAGATCAACGCCTTCGTATTGTACTATCTTAGTTTCTATCAGTTAACCCGTTTCTTCCAGAAATTATTTCACAGCGCGTTCACTCTAATATGGCAGAACGTTCAAACGGAGGATCTTCTCGTGGCCAGGAGTTCCATAGAAGCAGCCGACGCGGACGAAGCGACAACCGACCTAGCCACAGTAGCCGCAGCGGACGAGGACGAGGATCCACAGGTAGGTTTGATCCTATGGTTGATGGCGGACTATCCGCACGATTATCCTCGGTTGATATGTCTGATGTACCTGTCACTACGGTCAGTACGACGACGACGCAAAGCGTCGCCGTAACCTGTTCATTCATTACGACTTCCTCGATTCCGATCACAGCTCCTACAGCCCAGTTGAGCGCTTCCGTTTTCATACCACCGCAGATTCAAGGCTCCTGGGCAGAGCACATGCAGTCCGAGGCTGCACTCAATACGGCATCCAATACGAAGGCAAGCGAAGCCTCCACACTGCGGAGCCAACCCCTTCCTACGGGTAATTCCCAGTCCACCGTCAGGGTTCAAAATTTCCCCACCATTCGAGGGACGCCTTCCGCGGAAGGCTCATCAAAAGTGACCCAGCACAATACCCCACGTCCCCAAGCTCCGCAGCTCCCCACCGATCCGAGGCCCTGTCCTGCAGCCCCAGCGCAGGAATCAGCTCGCCAGCCGACATCCGCACTCCCGCAGGAAAGGTCATCGCGGACCGATCGGAGGGCTGAGCAGACGAATCCGCAGGAGCAGCTGGAAAGGGAACAGGATCAAGTTCGTTATCGCATTTTGCTGGACGCCATTCGCGGCCAGTTCCAGGGTACTGGGTCCCCAAACACCCCCCTTCAACCCAATGTTTCGGTAGGGGTAGCCCTTTCGTCCTCCCAAACCCCTTCGCTTGCCCCACAGCCACAGACTAGCGACACGGGAACGGTCGAGGAGCTCACAGCCTCGCAGTTCCGTACCGTGTTCGACTATATAGTCTCTAATAATGTTTTACGCGACCTCGTCGAGCACCCCCAAGTTCCTCCTAGGGAAACAACCCAAGTGAGGATGGAGGATCACGAGGCGGCCGCGCAAATCATCCACTCACTACGGCTAACCCTCAACGCTGCCACGGAAGCCACACGTTCCTTTCACAATCTTGCTGTTCTTCTTGGCCGTGGCAGCCCACTACGTTATTCGCATACTGTTCTGATGAGCTGGATCCAGGAACTGACGCATCAAATTACGTCCATTGACGTCCAAAGGGAACAGCTCACAGAACTAGTTCTACCGCGTCTTTTCACCCAATCGACGCAGCAGGACTATTTTCGCAATACGTTTCAGCTCTTTAACATTACAGAGGACCTATTTAGAGAAGTCCTTCAATACGCATCCGCGGTCACGGCTCACGCCACGCGCATGATTAGGGTCCTTGATGCTTACCAGATGCTTCAGGCCCTCCATTATAGGGTGACTCCTCACACCGAGGAGAACGCAGAGTACACCTATCTCATGCAGGCGAACTTGCCGGAGACGCTGGAACCTAGCTCCTGCCTAGAGTCACTACGTTGGTGGCGCGAGAACTACTCCGACGCCCTCATGATTCACAATACGCGCGGCTACCTCAAGACACACGAGGTAGACCGCATTCTTCAGGAGCAACAGGGCCGACAGTCTGCCAAGACCGCACCCACTACGCAAACCCCTCAGTCAGTACGCCAGACCCAGACCCGTGCCCCAGCTCATACGGGGCCATCAACATCCCTTTCAGGGTCTCCTGCTCCATTCGGCGCAATGGAATCCTCGACGCCTGCTCAACTGCCAAGTGCCATCCTGCAGTTTCCACGACCTCAGCAGACAGTCACGACGCGGACCGTTGGACGCCACGAATCACAACATCGCGGACAACGACGAACAAGACCCACGTCACCACAACAGCGGAGTAAAAAGGCCTGCCCTGCGAAGAAGTCGGGAGACACGGGACGAAGAACAACACGGCAGTGCCAACAGGGCTCCACAACGAAAACTCAGCATAGACGGCCAGTTCCACCAGCTCAAGAAGACCGCCCAGGATCAAGCCGACGACAGTTACCAACACCAGCACCGGAAGGCGTGTGTCCGATCCCCAGCGCACATCAACGACAGGAGACACCGGCAGCTCACCTACATCCGTCGCTGCCGCAGCCGCTGAGAGACGGCGCATGCGTGTTCTGCAATCACCTCGATCACTCCTCGGACGATTGCCCGAAGCACATCAACATCATTGATCGAGTCGAGATTCTTAAGAACCGCAAGCTGTGCTCTCAATGTCTCAGTCGTCATCGAGGGGAATGCTTCGGCTGGGATCCCTGCAGTAGGTGCAACAGGACAAGCCACCACCCAGCCGTCTGCATCGACAACCCCATCGTCGTATGCGAGATTGAGGGAATGAAACATCGGATCTATCACCAGATGGCCGCATACACCCTCAGGCCATACCCACGGAACGTAACATCACACACGTCACCGACTCCACGTCAGCATCAGGAGCCGTCCACATCCGGTTGCGCCTATCGTTGGGCATCTACGGCATCGACGCAAAGCCGTCTTGAGGAGCCTCAGACAACCCTCCGCCGCGAATCAAGTCCACGGTCCCGCGCAGGAGGATTGTCTCCTTCCCAGGAAAATAGGGTTAACCCTCAGGCACCACATCGAAGTCAGCTGTCCTTCCGCGAGTTCTGCAATTATTCGCCGAGACCCCCTTCTTCTGCTGGCCGGGAGGCCTCGTCCTCGGACGAGGATGAGCTCACTAGCGGAGGCGGCGCGTGGTAAGCCGAGGCAGAAGCCGTAAGAGCAGTCAATACGTTTCAATCACTCAATACGGTTTCCAACGAGAGGTATATAGTCAATACGATAATGTTATAACCTTGAGACATTACAGGGAAGTGAGGCAGTAGGATCTAGAGTGGCAGAGCGAGTGGACGGCAGAGAAAGATCACGAGCAGTAGGAATGGCGCATAGGTAAGTGAAAGGTAAGGACACTGCAGTGTTGCAGGACATGCCACGCGCTCGTCGAATCAACCGGTCAACGACATCGACCAGAAGCCGTCCAGAGGTGCACACCATCTTCAGGCGCCAGCCAATCTCTAGTAGGACGTTTCCTTCCCTTAGTCAATACGGTCTTTTATTTATTTGCAGATTCTCGTCATTACGGCATGTGGTAAATCCGCGTAGAAAACCGGCGCATGGCATCAGGCCACGAGACGCCGTAGTGGTTTCCTTAGTTTTAGTTCTCTTCTACCTTTCTTCTTCCCTATTTAGTCACTTGTAGTATCCTTCTATTTTAGTTGCATGCGTAGTTGTAGTGGCTTCCCTTTCTATCAGTTGCATGCAGTAGCTTCTCCTCTATTAAGTCGGTAGATTTTCCAACCTCCTTCTCCGGGAACACATGTGATGTGCTGATTCTAGCCAGTGGCGATAGCAATGCGAGGGATCGGTCTGGTTGGGCTGCGCTTCGATGGGCGAGATGGCAGGATGGTTATGGTCGAGGAATATGGCCGCTCGTCGGGGCGCGGTTGAGCTATTACGTCCTCGTGACGGAACGCTCCCGCTGCAGCCCTGACTCCCCTCGTCGCCCCCTGAATCGCGCATCAGCGTTGTTGCTCCCTTTAGTCATTACGTATTCTTCTGTGTAGCAGCTTTTTGTAGTAGTGTTGTAGTAGATTTTATTGATGCTTCTTCGTCTTTATTGATGCGGGTCGGCTCGACTGAGAGCCCCGGTGACTTGTGCCGATATGTAGTTTATAGTAGTACTTTTATTCATTTGTTATCCCCTTGCATTGCGTTCCCCAATTCGTAATCGTTTATCATATGTAGACTCATGCATTTCTTGTTAGCTTCTTCCTATCGTAGCTTGGTAGTTCGATCGTTTTACCGTAGTACTTTAGTAGTTCCACACGTCATTTAGCGTAGCTTAGTCAATCTTCGCCGGCCAGTAGGTAACCGTTCATCCTCCAGCCAGTCTGTCCTTCGTGGCTCTCCTCCTTTATCTTCTCAATACGGTCCGGCGTAGTCCACATTCTGTAAATAGGTAAGCGGCCTCGTTCCTGGGCTTGACTGCCAGAGGCTTTCCAGTTAGAGGTAGGAATGTGTGACTTGCCCCTTTTCTTTTTGTGTCAATACGTGTGAAGGCGTCCTCCCGTCAGCCACTCCCTACTTCTCACATCTGGGGTTGTGGCGTTGGGCAGTGATCGCCTCACTACCCTTGTGTGTACCTCTCAGGACGCTCCCGCCTCCTCATCTAAAAGGGCAATAGGCCCAGCAGTAGGAGGCAGCCGACAGCGCTACTCCCCCATGGGGATGAAGTCCAGCAGGTCACTCTTCGTGGGCCGGGAGTGTCGCGAACCCGCGATCGCTCCTCGGTCCGTGGCCGGCCCGGGCGCGCTGTTCCCACGGTAGCTTGCCTATGAGGCGCCTTCGATCGGCCTGGGAGCATGGGAAAATCGGTGACGTAGCACCATCGATCGGCGCGCGCCGCCTCCTCTCGTCCGGCGCGCGGCCATTCGACGTCCCGTGCTCCCGCGACGAGGTCTGCCGACCTCTCGCTCTGCTCCCTGTTCCGGATGGCTACCGCGGGGCCTCGTCCCTGCGCTATTCGCTGCTGACACAACGGACGGGAGCGCCAGGAGAGGACCGCGGGGTCTAGTGTGCATCATGCTCACCCCCGCGGCCTCAGGAAGTCTCACTACGACGGCCACGGAGGACGCCTGACTATATTCTCTTCTATTGTCGGATTGTGGCTACTTACTGGACGCGAAGTGGAATGAATCTCATGGACTTATATTGTGTGCGTGTGGAGGAATCGGGTAAGTCCCTTTGTATCAAGGGGCAGTGGCCATGTGTGCATACATTGTGTGTTGTCATATATCACCTTGTGGGTCCCTCTGGGATCGGGTCGTCCCCCTGGAGCGGAGTGGAAGCGGGGAGCCGGGTGGTTTGAGGCCAAGGGAAGAGGCTGGCCCGGGAGCTGGAGTTCCACCAATACGTTTAGGCAATACGTGCGATGTGGGCAATACGTGGGGAGATCTGTGGGGCTAGGTAAGATCTGGGACCCTCCGGTGCCCTTGGAGCGACACGGAGCCGCAAAGGCAACTTGAGGGACGCCTCAGCCTGCGGGGCCACCGATCGCAACAGTTTCTGTGTACAACTTGCCTGCATTTGGTAATAAAGAATGTTGCCGAAGTGTTGTAACCTATGTGGTAGATTTCACGGTTTTTCCGTTTTTATACATGAAATATGGAGAGGACTAATATAGAACAGCAGTGATGATGCGATATAAGAATGTTTGTTAATTGTCACAACATATCCAAATTTCACACTTCTAAAGCTGATTTGGAGGGAGTTCTGGCGCAAAATGCAAGCGTTCACAAACTCTTGGACGCCACTGTATGTGATGTTTAGTGCGAACTTGGTGTGAAGCAGTGTTTAGCAGATAAGGAGTTTGACTTTTCGTCATTCTTCAATTCCAAATTTGTCCTGACATCCGTCGTCATTTCTCGGACGTCCCTCCACACGCATAGAGAACAGCTGATAAATTTTTCGTGAGGTACGACGCTTCATGCGTGGATACGTCCTGTTACGACTGGGGAGGTTCCCTACCGCACACTTCCGTAGGCGTGTTGGGGACCATTCCTGTCGGGTAACTTCTGCACTCCTTTAGCGGAACGGGGCTCCCCTCCAATCGGGGAAGTATGGATACGGCCGTTGTTGTTGACTGAAGCGGACCTACCTTGCCGGTCCGCAGTCACAGTCCTCGTATTCCTCAACGACTCCATTGCCACAAAGTGCCAGGCCACTGCGAGGCAGTTCTCGGGGCTGTTCTAAGCAGTCGATCGACGACAGCAGGTCAACGAGCGCCTGTGCGCTGCACTCGTTGTCGAACCCACTGAAAATACACCTTCAGGCCACAATCCAGTCAAATCCACGGTCCTTCAATCAGCAACCACTACGACAGGGACTGCGCTTGCAGAAAGATTCTGCTATCAGTATGCTTGCTACTAAATCTCCATAATTTGAATCCCTTATGATTCCCTTATGCACTACATATGTTGTTATGACCCTGACCGAAGTTACTCCAAGTGTCGCTTAGATTAAGTTTTTCAGCAGTCAAACCATCTGGATATTCTCCAATGGTCCAATAAATCGTAAAGTAGCTGTCGCTCATTTGAGTGCGAAATTGTTTTGTGGAATCTAAAGAAAACACAACGTTGTATTTATTTGCGTCTGACAGGGGCGGAAAGTCGATCGATGGAGGGAGAGCTAGACAATCTATGTAGTTCTGGCGTTAAAACCTTTCTCGGTTCACCATTTGATTTTCTTGGCTTATTCAACGCGTTTGTCTCTACAGTTTGATGAGTGAATTGGGAAAGAGGGGTAATGGAGAGAGTCTATGACGTACTTGATTCGGAGACAATTTCCACGGTCCTTCTTTGAACAGTGACACTCAACTTGTGCAGTGTGCGAGAGGCCGAGCAGATGGGAAAGTTCGTGGAAAAACACGGACGCGTATTCGTGTGGAGCTTCAGGAAAGAACTAAAATTGAAACGCAGGTTAGCTAGCATTAGTCGCTCTGCAGTTGCGATTCCGAGTTACAAGCTTTCAGAATAAAGGATCTCCTTGATGTAGGAACAGTATGCTAAGCAGGGGCGCTGACACATCTTGTCACGTGGTCTGCAGAGTGCGAAATCCAAATATGGAACTGAAATTGGCCGCTTGTCAGTTTGAACCCAAGTAAGCAGAGGTGAAAGCTCACCGACACGGAACAGGAGAATTACAGGTTACTTTGCCGTACAGTAGCGTACAACTGAATTAGAGGAGACTAGGATCATGCTTGCATGATTGAGGGATCCATTCCAGAGCGATGCATGTTTTTACATTTCTAATTGAAGTCCGAAAATGGATGGCTTCCACTTGCTCTGTTTTTTGACCTACTTTCACCTCCATTACTCGCTACTAGCGTGGCATCTGACCGTTAATCATAATGATGTAAATAGTCGTAGTCAAGGTGGGCCCAGATGCAAATCCAGATGAGGGTATTTTTCCTCGGAAAATTGCGTTTATGCTTTTGAAAGAGTTCGTCTAGTTAACCTGCAATCACAACGCTTCCCGCAAATTGCCGAACGATTTTCATTAAAAATTCGTGACCTCGTGCTAGCAGAGTTCAATGTGGACACGGAAGGAAACCACGACCCTGACAAAGGCGACAATTAGGAGTGGGATTACAGCGATGAAGAAGGTGAGGGCGCTCCGCTGGTGTAACGGCGCAGAGCAATACCCGATACCCGATAAACAGGTGGTGTGAGTTCAAGTCCCTCCTGGCACTATAATTGTAACCGCATCAAAACCTCTTTAAAACAGCATAAAACCTCAGCAACCGCCTCTTAAGGCTCAAAGCAAATGAATTCAAAGCAAGTGGGATACGTCTTCATCTTGATTGGCTCACATTAACCTTTATGTTTTCAGGTTCAGACGAGGGCCAAAACCGAAAAACCTGTACGATCAACGTCTTGTACTTGGCTGCACTGCAACTGCTAATAAGAGCTCATGTCACTATGCCAGGAACATCGCCGACAGTTCAACACGGACAGTCTCACCCCAGCGATGCCGACAGCCGTCCGCTTGCAGACTCCATTCACGTATGCGATTCCTCCTTCGTAACGGTATCGAATGAGAACCGCCACATCGTGTGCCACCTAGGAAAATGGCTGGAATGAATGACAGTACATAGCAATTCTATTTTTTTCTAAGAAGATAATAGCTCCGCTACGTCGCAGTACCCCAAACTAAGTTGCGTCTACATAAGTACCTGGCCCCTACCACGCAAACGGTGCTCTGAAATTGTTATTTTTAAATTCTTGTCAACCCACACGTGTAGATTTCAGCTATTTTAATATATTAATAAACTTAATATATTATATTGCATTAAGTTTTTATTTACTTTGCATACTTTACTTAATATATTATAATATATTTATAAGCTAATAAGTATTGGACAGAGGTTGAGCATGACAAAATTACGAAGTCTTTAATCATAAAGTTTCTTTTTGATCGCCCATCACGGCCTAAATTTAACATTTCTCCTAAACGTGAATGAATTGTGCAGAGTTTTGAATAACACCTTCTGTTTCTGCCATGCTTACTCGTTGCAGACGTCTTGAGATAACTAATTCACCTAGATTTTTTTTTGATTTTTAACGCATTTGTAATGCCTATTCGGTGAAAATAATAACATCGCGCACGGAACACTACTTCAAGCAGGGCACGCATCTCCACCGACAAGAGCTTGAACATCCGCTGTGTTGCCTCTAGACGAGGATGCAGTAGTTTGCCCAATGTTACAAAATGTTACTTTACCAAATTTGGCGTTGTAAGTTTCCATTCGAGGAATTTTTCCAGGGTGAAGTTGTGGCCGTGTACGGCAACAATGTCGACGACGATTATACGGATGTCGAGTTGAAATGCGTACTGTAAAAGCATTACCAACGCGAGAATACTTCCTGAAAAACGGAAGCAGACTAAGTACACACCATATTGACGGCGTGCATTAGCATCAGCATGGCAGTGCGTATCCGCTCCGGTTCGTGGCCATAATATCGAGCCTGAAAACAGCAAGTGACGTGTCAGCTCGGAGTGATGCGTGCAGTTCTAGGCTCGCAGCTTGCAATCAGTTTTGATTAAGCCTGGAGAGGTCAACGAAGACTTCCTCGCCAGAAGCAGGGTACATCAGGCGTTTCCGCGTTTTAGACACAGTACTTCAGGCACTCATAACTGCGTTAGCTCCTATGCCTTTGATAATGTCAGGGTTGCTTGCACTCACTAAATCACTTTCAGCAAAGTGTTTGGAAAATCTGCTAAGTTCTTTTAGAGACTAGCCTTTTGTTCAACGCGGAGGCTCCTTAGGCATCCCATTATTCACAAAAAGAGGCGCTTTCCCCAAACGCATTCTCAAAGGCTGGAAAATGCCTTAAGACCTTATAAGGGGCCAATGTAAAAGATACATACGTTGATACAGTTCGTTTAAATGGGTTTCAAAGTCTAACTCATGGAGAATTTTCACTCCCAACGAAGCGCCACCTTGCCTACTGCCCTCTCCTTTCAGGAGCTGTTGTGGAGGGGTAAAGAACTACCTCCCCTTCACTGCAGGACATTTGCGAGAAGATTCTTGCACAGTGCCCTTGCATTTTTAAATCCGGCTCTTCCGTAATCGGGGTGCAACGCTTCTATTCGATGGTGAGCTGCACCTATTAGACATTGCCAAAAGCCACAACCAACTCATCGAATTTGAAGACCGGTCTTACCTACTGGTTGAGGGAGTCAGCTGCTGTCCAAATTTTTCAAAAATGCTTTTTGCTGTCAAACACTGTTAATCATTTATTGCAAGAAATAACTTCGTTAAAAATGCGCATAATTCTTCAATAATGAAGAAAATAGGCTTAGGCCCGACGAGGCTTCAAATTATAGCTTATCATTATGTGATTACTTCTTTTCTGTATTAAATGCAAGAATGTGGTTCATCGCAGTATGCTTTGACAGCCCATCTCTTGGATAACCTTCAGGGAACACGGGACACTCAAGGTTTTGATTCTGTGAGTTTCTTTGAGCGACTGCTTGCCATGGTTTACGAGGCATCATCGTCTCAATTTTGGATTTTGCATCTAAGGATCTAGTCTTATAATTAATGCATTTAAATTTTCGACCAACTCCGACAGGATCTTCCAAATATGAAAAACACGAAGCGCAGTTAATCGATAAAGAGGCCTTCGCTTTGCCGAAACGACTGAAAACCTTTCCCTAAAATTCTTCATGAATATTTTGCATGCATTTGAAGCAAAAGGCCGCTGTCATCGTAACAGTGCATAACATGTAGCATATACATAGTTCACAACAACAGTAGCTAGAAAGCGACTAAACTTTTTCAATGCCTTCAATGAGGTGAAGGATTTTGAATGTCTATTGTCAACCTCAAACATTCAGTATGTAATGCTTCAAACCTGTCTCGGTCAATGTTAAACTATTCTACCTCAGAGCTAGATGAACTTTTAGATCAGCTGTGGCTCTATCTATAAGCCTTCGCGTTCATAAACCACTTTACTCCATCAGGTATAACTTATTCCACAGCCAAAACAAGCCATTGAGTCAGACTCCTACACTGGCATTGAGTCGCCTAGACTGAAAGTCTACGATCCATCGTAATGGCGTGGGGAAATGGGCGTCCCCAGGAAGGCGGGTTGAACACAGACGGACAGGATGGCGTCGCTTGCTCATACTGAATCAGTTAGGCATCGATAAGATACTATGTAGCATTAGGATTTGCTTGCTTCTCAGACAATACCTTTGTCTGACAAGCATATCTTTGTGAGAAGTAACCAAATCAGATGCCACTACAGTTCTGGTAACGCGGTCAGAATGCGTTTTGGACGCTTTGAAAGCAGTGCCTCATAAAAGATTTTTCCCGTAGAAGTGAGAACCCTGGGGGCGCTGGAGTAACAGAGATGCAGTCGTAACGGCGCTTCTATTACCACGAAAAACAAAGCATCATTTGATGCGAGAAATCGGTCCTCTTCGATGATTTCTGATCAAATCACAAGACGCAATTGCAAAATATGCACCGCCATTAAAAGTCATACTCCGTGCCAAACTCGGAAATGTGCGTAAGCGGCTGAAGTGAACTCGGAACTAACCACTGCAGAGTCAACAGCAAGGAGCACCTCGAGGTAACGAGGATATCTGTTCCTAACACCACTCCAATCCGGTAATGTGCTGTCGGGTGTGAGAACGCCTTTTTCGTGAACTTGCTGTGGACTTGAAACCTGTAAGTGGATCGAAAGGCACGACTGCAAGTAGTGGGCGAAGGCGAAGATTTTTTTAAAGTAAAGAAGTGTTTAAAAAAATCCGTTCTACATCTTTTCATAGCGGGTCGATAAGCTAGCGTGTTTTCACAGTTCCTACAGACATCTGTCATAGTTGCAACTCAGGGGCTCAATCACATGTATCAGTTGTCGTCACAATTCGAAAAAAAAAGAAAAAGTGAGTGTGAAGTAAAAAATGATGTGGGTGTGTTATGACTACAAAATGTGCGTCTCTGGCAACACACTGAATATGTAGCTCCTTGCTCTTGGCGCTTCTTAGCATCCGAAGGAGCTTTTGTCACTTCTGTTTCAGAAAAGCATTATTTCGATGTGGTTTGATTTGGTTTGACATGCATCTTCAGAGCTCCTTAATTGTTTGAGTTGCGAATCCTTCGTCCGCATATTTACTCCACTCGCCTGCGTTCATCTCCGAACCGGCATCGTTCTCTTCTCAGGATGTTTATCGTATTGGGAAATCTGGTGCCTTCCTAGCGTACTGTAGCGCAACAAGCGCAACATCCGTTGAGCATATCCGTGTAAAGTCTGGTATCTTTAGTGTTGTCGGTCAGTGCTCCTAATCCGCTGGTGCACTCTCACACCATCACCTCACCGTCGCCACGTTTCTCCGCACCTAGGTGGAGTAACTCGAACCCTGTGTGCGTTTTGTACCACGCGTTCCGATTATTCCAGAAAATTGGACTCGCCGATTACAGGCTCTCCAGACTCCTCCAAGAAGAACTGATTCGCTCGTACTCAAATCTATGCGCCTCTTCTTCCCATTTTGGCCTTCTCCATTGAAATTGTTACTTCAATTCTACAGATAATGCAGATATCTTATTTTATGTTCACTGTAGTCGATTCCCTCCCCCCCCCCCGCAGTTGCTGAGGCCTCAATATTCTTTGGGAGTGGTAGAATACCGCTCAAATTCGGCACAGATTGGCTGGGAGGAGGCGGTCAAGACCTGCAACAAGGAATTAAAAAGATTTCCAGATATTTTAAATAAATCGGAATCAGTTGAGGACCAAAGTCTCCGCACGGGACGGCTCTCAAGAGATCGATGGACGTTGCGTTTATTGCCGGCTCACTGCCGTTGGGTATAGCACGAACCTAGCAATGGCCACCGGCGATTCGGCCGCTGAGTGCAGGGCTCTGGTAAGTTCAAGTCGCAGCTCCGATTTGGAGTTGGTGCAGAAATGGTGAAAATGTCGATCGACTGAGTGGTGAAATGACGGTCAATAGAATCCGAGCCAACTTGTAGTGTCGAAAAGCTATTAACGCGGCCAAGATCGCCGACAAAACCATTTTGTCGACCAGAAACAACCCAAAGGACAAAGAAAGCAGAAGCAGTACTGCAATACACGCTGTGATGAGAGAAAAACCACCACCAGTGTCATGAGCTTGGTTCTGGAAACAGAGGCTTATTTTATAACAGTTTCTCAAAGAGCACACTTGATCAAAATGTTGTCGCCTTTTCGAGTTTTGTAGAAACTGAGGGAGGGTTTCAGACCTCTCACGATTTGTCACGATTCCGTGAAACTGAAACCCTGTTTAGTAGTCTAGTAACAATTGTTTGAGACAGGTACATTAGGGTGTTTGAAGAACGACTGGACCACATCCAAAAATGTGATACAGGATTCAAATCAAAAATCAAAAATATGATTCAGATTCAAAGGCGGAGGTGCATGTTGAAATCCGAGAACATAGAATCGTGAACAGTTTCATGAGAGGCTCTAGTGGAACTTGTCTAGTTGTTATCTGAATAGGCGGTTCTTGATGTCGTTCAGATTTTACGTAGAGTATGTGTATGCGTCCTAATACAGAAATCAGCGGATCAGTGCTCACGCGGGATCAAGCTGTATGAATGAGGGAGATGTTCACGACGCAACGGCTCTCACTAAAGTGCGCATAACAAAGTGCACAGAGAGGAACGTTGTAGTGTTTGCATACACGATCTGGGTTCTGAGAAGCTAGCGCAACGGATCAGCACATCAAACGAAAACATCGAAGAAGCCGTTTGGAAGCCGACGTAGAAGAATACTGAGAAAGAGGGGAGAAGGAAAGAAACGAGAAAGAGGTGTCAAGAAAAGAGGAGAAAGCTGAAGAGATGCACATAGCTGTTGCAGTGGACAAATATAAACAAATCGATCTCTGATAAGTATATTTCGAATGAAAAAGATCAACTTATGAAGAAGAAAAACTTACTTCATCTATAGCATATTTGTCGTGACTGCTATTCGTCGTTGCCGCTCGAGCAGTTGAACTTCCGATGAAAATGATACAGAACAACGGCCCAACTGCCATAGACGCCACCGTTCACCTAGTGCAGGGAAAGTGAGCAAAATCCAAGTGAGCGGACCTAAACAAAGGAGGCTGTGATAGACGAGGTGGCTCCAGAACGCGAAGGGCGACCTCGTTGTGAGGAGGAATTTGCATCGCCAACAATCGAAGGAACGGAAAACAGCGACGATCGTTCCGAGTGAGTTCGAGGGAGGCGCTGGCCGTGATTTCTTATTAATATGCAGTGCTCCATTAGGAAGCGGCAGGTGGAAGCGGCTTGGCGACGCCACGGTTTGGTGTGATGAGTCAGGCGGATGGTACGCGTTCTGGGTGAGTAACGCCGGTGATGAATCCTGTCCGGACGCACGACCACGCGACTGTTGCCAGCCGTTGGTGGGCGCGGGAGGTCGCGATTGGGGTACAGCCGGAGTTGCGGCACCGAATAGACACTCGCATTCACTCTTCTGAGAGACTTTGTGTGCGGAACTTCTTGCCTCTAGAAAAGTGCTCGTGATTCTCTCATTCCTTCATGGTCTTGCCTGTGGCGATGCATCTAAAAGCCCAGAGCTAGACGCTTCACGGAGACAGCTGCCGCTTTGTTGCTGCCCTAGAATGTCGCGCCTCAGACGTATTTCAGGAACTACAGCACGGCACATCATGTACTCCGTTTGCAAGGTTGCAGAGGTCATGTAGTTGTACCCATTTGTTTTGAATACACAAAGACCAACCACGTCAAATTGGACACTTCGAATAAAACTGTACAACTTGCAAAGCAAATTGGACACTCTTTTAAATGAGCTTGACGCTTTTGAAACCAAACCTAAAGTCTCTCACAGTGAAAGGAGCGTTTTTCAGATCAAACTAGAGACTCACCAAGAAGGTCAGAATAATTTATTGTCTAAGGAAAATTGTATAACGTTTTTTGATATTTTTTAATTCACCTACCCTAATAAGTGAATGCACTGTTTGAAATTTTATAAAAATTTATTTTTAGAGGAAAAATACTGTTTAGAGCTAGTTCTAGAGTGTGGGAAAGCAGCAGATTTAAAGCATGCTAAAAGATGCACTCGTCCAGGGCGGCATGATTTTATTTTCCTGAAAGGAAAAATCGTATTTGTGTGGAACTGCACACTTGTCATTACAACAAAAGGAGGAGCAGTGTAGACCAATCGCTCCATGCATAGATTTAGTCAGAATTTACTGGAGAACCTACTGGGTTGACTTTGATTTTTTGCTGTGAACTTAGCACTGTTTTGGTAGAGGGAACCCCAATATCAGCTCTTATCCACTATCTTGGCTGGACACGATTAAAATGGGAACTCCTGTACTTTCCTCTGACACGGATATGCTCTAGTTGATTCGCGAAACGTTTAGTTTTTCTTTATTGCAATTTTTTTTAAACGGGAGAGTTCGACTGAGAAGGCGTAAAAAATGATTACAAAATTACGGGAAAACTACCCGGATAGGGTGGACGAAGAAGCACTACTTATTCAGGCGACAATACCCGGCAACCTTCGGGAGGAGGTTCTCTTCTCCAAGCAGCAGGCCAATGCCTTCGAAGGTGTTAACACGCGTCAAGACGGGGAAGCGCGCGTAGGGTGACGGCAGTAGACGAAGTACATAGGGCGGAGGAATAATGGCGACCATGAAATCGTCAGTTCATGTGAAGGATGGCACCTCGCTGGAAGGTGTCGACTATGCAACCTTCACCATGTTCCTGCCGTGGCAATCCATTAAGAGAAGAGAAGGTAAAGCCGTAGCTGTGCCATGCCAGTATTAGGCGGTAAAGCTAACGCTGTGAGTAGCAAACTCACACAAGCCAACAGCTCTTCCATCTCTTCGGCGGCACCGCGGGACCATTGTGTCGTGCAAAAATTCTTCAAAAAATTAGCTTCTTCTACTGTTATGCCTGCCGCTATTAATTACAGACTGTCTGTTAAAGAGCAAGGAACAGAAGACACTTCTTCTGTGAAAATCCTTTCTGTATCGCTTTCCCCTTCCATTAATTAACGATAATTGTATCTGTAGTTTGGCTGTCCTAAGTGAAATAGATGGAGAACCTCCGGTGGTAAGAACTGTGGTCCAACCTCATCATGCGGTATCGCTAGAAAAACAGCACTGCCGGCTGACAACATTGCCTACAACTACATTATTTGAAGTTGGTTGTATCGGTGTGTAGGGCTTAAAACGGGATTGAAAAATACCTGCCGGTGCTTGGAAAAGGCCGAATTTTAAGCGTTACTTTCAAATAATGTTTGAACTCTGAAGGAAGCTGTAGCATTAATTCTAATTTGGTAAGCGCGAAATTGGTAGCACAGTCGGAGGAGGCGCTGGCAGTCGCGTGCAATCGGAATCAAGGTTCTTGGCTTGGATCTCCCGCCCAGGTCAACAATGTGTTCTATCCCTCTGGGGTTTGCGAAGCGGTAGCAGAGTTGTGCGAGGAGGATATAACACTGAATTGTCCATGGACTGACCACCGCAAGGCATTGTATATGCCAAATAGTTGCTTCCACGGTATCACGTAGAAGTAAAATGCGTGACACATTCCGCAAAGGGATTGAATAACACCGACCTTTGTCCTTTATGCAAGCGAGGGCTGTCGAACAAGCAGCATTTTTGACTTGATTGCATTGGTTCTACTTTCCAAGTCCTTGGTTTCGCTCGTGATGAAAGCTCAGAAGTGATTACGTAATTGAGAGCACGAATGACACGCGTCAACTAAGTTCTTCCAAGTACACATTAGAAACAACTGAGAGGACGACAGCAACTGGTGGAATAAGGGTGAAGACGGGTTCTAAATGAGACACGCTGTCAACCGTAGGGAACCGACGCCTACTGATTATCGTGATAGATAATCGCGCCAATGCTTTGCGGTTGAGGTCAGTTCGGTGACGGTAGGGTTTTTAAGCAGTTCAGTGGATGGATGGAGGGGATGGAAATTCTAACATCAAACGGTAACGAAGGGCAAAGGGTAAAGGATGACGTTGATCAATCTCCTTTGAGGTGCGCCATGCGTTGACTTCAACGGGACGTCGTAGATGCAATTTGAGTGTGTATTTAGCCTACACAATGATTTGCAGTTGCGAGCCATGGATCAGACAAGTGAGGAACGAGTTTACCAACCCCATAGAGAAGGAAGTGTTGGTTAGCCTGGGTGGGAATCAGAACCAGGAACCTTGAATCGAGCGCACAGAAACTCATGACGACAAGCGCTAGTGTAGAAATAGGGGCTTGATAATTCCGCGGATAAAGTATCTGATCCAGAACGTTTGCTTACGTTAGCGAATGTTATGGGATGGTAATCTTTTTGCGATCAACGCCATAATATGTTCAAATTCTGTCAGGAAGTTGCTTTCTAAACAAACGGTCCATCGTGCAGCAGAACAAAGAAGTGAAAAGCACCTTCATACATAGGTTGGAAGATGGGGCGATGCAAATGTTGTCAAACGTCGTCGTTAAATTACAAGGCCAGTACACCGTGAGCTCGCACTTTCGAAAAACATGTTTGAGTGTGTTACCTCTCAAAAAGTGTTAAAATATAGGCCATCAGCTCCTGTCGTGGTTTATAGTGCAGGAATAATGAACTCGTGTTTCCAGCTGCTTCAGCGACACTGCATGAGACCAAAAATTATTGAGAAATTCTAGTGACGCATCAGGCAACAACTTACTATTTAAAAGAAACCCCTTTGCAAGAGTGACTAGCGTCACGGCTCTTAGTTTAAGCAAGCGAGAACCAAAACCATCCAGATACTACGAAACAGTTTTTAATCTGCGCTTGAAAAGAACGAACTGTTACTGAGAACTTTTAGTTTCTGTAACACGATTCACTAGCGAGAGAATCGTGGAATTGGGTGCATACTAACCGTGGCGCGACACAAAAATTATTTTAAAACACTTTTATGTTTCTGTATTTATGCTTACAAAACACACGATGAAAGAAGCCTTCGAATTTCTCGCTATAAAATGTGTCTTCGTTCGTGCGAAATATGTTTCCTTTATGACTCTTAAATAAGTTTTAAAGGAGAAAAAAGGAGAAGAACGCGTTAGCCAACTCCTCTATCGGATACGCCCTACACATTTTGATTGCACCGAGAGTAAGAGAACTTGAAGGCGTGTTTAGTCTAAACGAAGTCCTGCGAATGCAGTCTTACAGGCAAGTCAGGGTCACTCGCCCTGCAGAAGTGTGGTGCCAACTCACTAACTATTAGTGAGTTGACACCACAGTTCTACCGCACGCGCTCAAACAAAATCTTTGCAAACCATTCATTTATGTATAGTGAGTGTATTTGTTAATGCAACTGTAAAATTGAGACGCTATTAACTTACAGTCCCGCTTCTGGTTAAGCTCTGAAAAAGTTTAGGTGTGTTTGCAACCTCCTGCACAGATTCAATACTCCCGAAATAACACATATAGCATATAAAATTATAATTAAAATAATTATTAAATTGATACGCATAAAATTCGCCTGTTGAACACAAAGGTAATTTACTTTGAACCACGAATCTACGAAAACCCATGTCACATCAGTACAAGTTGTTCGAGATAGTGCTGCAGCGTCCACAGGAGCCGACGCGCGCTCGCAAAGCTCGGCGAGTGTGGAAATTATGCGAGGGTTCCTGATGCGAGGACGGCATCGGAGTTGGCTGAAGCACTGGAGTGTAGAAGAGTTGATTTCTGTGCGTTGCAGGAGACGAGGTGGTCCTGTTGCAAGTCAAGGGACAGAGGACGAGGCTTCAAGGCCGTCCTATGTGGAAGTCCCAAGACCATCAGTGGCGTCGGAGTAATCGTCTCCGAACGTTTCCGAGACTCGATTGTAACCGTCGAGCGCTTTGACGACCGATTGATGAAGATCGTTGTCGCCGCGAAGTAGCGACTCCATCACTTCTTCTCTGTGGATAATCCACGGACTGGCAGAACGCACGTTTTGACGTCTTCGGCACGTCTTCTGAATCCGTACGCACCTTGGACGATATTGCGAGAAAATGCTGCATCCCCTTTCAAGAGAAGAGTTTGAAGCATATTTCAGAACGCGGAATGCTGGTCACCTAGAAAGAATCTCCACCACTCGACTGGTATAAAAAGGTGTTTCCTTCTTCTTAGGTCGTTAAACCCAAGGAGTAGGGGGTTCTTGAAGTTACTGTGGAGTCGGCGGCGCGAACTCCTCGCCAACGCTGTGTCCCGCGATGCTGGTGACGACGGGTGGCTCAGGAGGCAGTAGATAGTGAGGTTGCACTATGCGAGGGAGGTCGCAGCTTCAGTTCTCGTGTGTTGTGGTACCTTTGCAATTCAACTGACTTGAGGGGACTGACATCCACATCGTTTTCAGGCGTTCTTTGTACATTTTCCCATCTGTATGCTGTCGAGTTGCGACTTGTTTAATACTGACATGTCTTAACCAAAAGGCAATGAGAAAAATGTTGAGCATAATGAAGCATGAACGTTGAACGTTACTCGCGTTGGCTCAAACTATGCTGTCGTTCTCTGTGAATCTCTTGGTCCCACAGTTGCCAGATAGCTTTACTTTTATTCTGGACTCTTGGGCCGGCTTCTCTAATCACGTGGCGATTCAAGCTACCAAAAATCGAGAGAAGACCTCGAGTATTCGATTAACGCCTTCAGGCGCCACCGGCCAGATTCAGCCAGCTGACGTGGGTTTCTTCAGCTACATGAAGCCGCTTATGAAGCCGTTTCACTTCCATGTCATTGTACACTACCATACTTTTGATCTGCAAAAAAGCGACGACATCCTGGTGATGAATGTCGAAGTTGCGGGAAGCTGAAAGAGAACGGATCTGTTATAATGGCATTGAAAGTCGTGTCGCTGGTGTACCGAATCCTGTGTCGTCCTCGTATTGAAGAGCTGGTTGATTATGCTTGGTTCAAAGCTAGTCATACGACGTCGCATTCTGGTCTCTTTCAAAATGCGTGCAGGATGGTGTTTACCGAAGCCATTAGCCAATGTAGGGAAATAAGTGTGAAGACTGTGGTTTTATGTGGTGTCCGTATTGTGACCAGTCCTTCTTCTTCATGCACTTCGTGGCTGTATGTTACTGGAGTTGAATTTTCAACAACCGTACGTTGAATACTTTTCTCATTGCTTTCCGGTTAAAAACGGATCAGCAATTGTCAGTAATAAACAATTCGCAACAAAGTTACTCTCCACAGTATACAGCTGGAAAATTGTACACAGAACGCCTGAAAATTGCGTAGATACCCCTCAAATTTCACTCAGCCACTTGAAATAGAACACCACAACACACGAGAACCGAACCTCCAACTTCCCTCGCATCAGGCAACGTCACAGTCCACTGCGCCCCGAGCCGCTTGTGGCAGTGACATCGCGAGCTTACAAGAGATCTGCAGCGCTCGTGAGGACTCGGCGCTGCCGTGACGATGGCGATTTCAAGTACCCCATAGTTCTTGAATTTAACGAATTGGCGAAAATGAAACACGTTTTTGTACTAATCGAGGGGTGGAGATTCTTCCTATGTGACTCGCTTTCCCAGTTCAGACCTACGCTTTAGACCCTCCCCTTGTCCCATTTAATTGATCCTTTTACTGGTCCCTTACTTTTCTGATTCCCCACGCACATTGGACGTCTTCGGCGCTTCTTCTGAATCGCGACACACGCCGTATTTGTGGTTCACAACCAATTCTACACACTTTTTCAGTACGTATAATACTCTTCTAGTTTGGTCTAATATTCATATTGTTATTTTTCTGTGTCACTGTTTTGATTTTCTGTGCCACTGTTTCAGATCCTCAGCAAAATTTCCTGCACATACCGAAATATTTAGTTTTTTTTTGTTTCATTACGGTTGACGAAAAAATGCCGAATTGCAAAAAAGGTATAGAGATATACCCAGGCATCCACCTCTGGTTTACAGTGCTTGTGAAGTTTAGTAACTAACCAAACATAGCGTGATTCTTCACTACAATACCGCCCGCGTCGCGCGTTCAAAAAGACGGTTTACGAGGGAAAAATCCGTCGCAAACCGTCGCATGCTCTTAACTCATTTAATATTAAGTTGTTTGAGGAACAGTTGACACCGTTCGATTCGTCTCTTCGAGGTCTACAAAAGCCTGTATAAAACTTTACCAGACCACCGTGTTTTCGCTGTGGGTGGCCTAAAAAATGACTGGAGCAGGCAGTTGTGATTAGAGCACCTTATTTCCCAGATCGTGCGTGTTTTCGGAGTATCTCAGACATGGTGTACATTGTCAGTGCTCCGTCATGCCTGGAATGCTCCGAGACTGCGACGTGCACAATGTATAGAGTATCGGACTTATCAATCGAGTGGGAGAAAGCATTAGTGGAAAATGTAAAGCATTCAAGACTATTTCGAACCGTTTGGAAATTTTCAACCATTGTTGTCCTAAATTGCACGCGCGGGAGTGTTCTGAGAGCGAAAACTCTGTCACGCGTGAACCCTTTCCAATTGCAGCTTATGGGTTTTGTAAGCAGCAAAACGTTCTAGTAGAGCGGATCGCTAAATTACAGCAATGTAGCTTATGAGTGGACAGAGTTACAGCAGTGCGAAAATGCAGCCTTGTGTGACACAATTTTTTCCAATTTTAGTCGACCCCTGCGGGAAGATGCAGAGAGCTAACGGCCCACAAATGCGCAGACAAGCAGAATGCTTAAGGCTCTTTAAGAGGACCTGTTCACAACTCCCTAGCTGATTAAACTGCCTTAGTCCCAGCTGCCATTTTAGGGAGGCGGAGTTTTAGCGTTTGAAGTTTCCTGCGCCGTTGTTCGTCCACATTTGAGTTTTCGACACTCACGATAACACCATTAGCTTCAGCGCGAAAAGCTCTATCGAACGATGTCAATCTCGACCAATTTCAGAAAAAGCGATTTTTTGACAGTTTCCCATCCAGGAAATTTTCGGTTCAAGATTTCAAGGATACTTAGGGGATCAGCAGTTCGAGCAGGTTCAAAAGGAATGTGAACATCTGAAGGCTCCTGCTGAAAGTCCATCAACGTTGCCATAAGGCAGCAGTTGCTGGTTTACAAGTAACTCAAGTCTCCATATTGTTAAGAATATTAGAAAATGCGCACGCTCTCAGAATGAATTTAATTTCAACGGAGTAGATTCCGAGGAAATGTGCCTAGCGTCTTCTTGTATGCACCACAGGCACCAACTGTATTTAAGGTACAGCGCTATTTTTGAAATTATGTCGAAAGCTGATGGTGCTTATACACCTTATGTCTGGAAGAGTTTAAGAATATATAGCGCTACATTAGGAAGCAGGACTTGTTATGAAAAACATACAGCATCAATGCTCTCGGTGATGGACTACGCGTTAGGATGGCTTCTATTACATTCTATTCTAATACAACGACTCACAAGCCTTTGCCAACAGGCAAGCCAGATCTTTTACGTTTCTGAAAAGGTTGAAACCAAATCGTATGTCCAGAAAAGGTGGAAGGCTTAATGTAGGACGATCTGAAATTCAACTGGATCTTTATATTCGCTCGATTTCGCCATAAAGCGAGATAAGCCCCTTTTACCCAATTCTATCCTTTCTTGCATTTTTGAGTACCCTCGGATCTTCAAATGAATCAGATAAGGGTGATTTTCAATTCGCTGGATTTCGCTATAATTTGGATGAAGGCAATTTCCGTTTTACCGGATTTTCGGATGGTTCAGATATGGTTATTTCCGGCCGAGCCAGATTTAGGATAACTCAAAACCGGACAAATCCGAATGGATATCCGAAAACGCACAATTCGAACTCCAGGTCTTATGGCCAACGAATTAGCAGGGCAGGTGGAAACGAGCGCCTTGGGGAGTCTTCGAAAGAGTCGAAGAAACGTGAAAAACGAAAGATGTCCAGCTTGTCTTCCGTCTACAGAGTTCTTTCTTGAGGACGATGCTCGGAGTGACACGATTTACGCAAGTGAGAGATGGCGTTGAACATCGCTGACGCTAGAAAGTTAGAAACGCCATCGCATGGATAAAGTCACCGAAATTTAGATGGGTCGGCCAGCTAGCACGTTTCGCAGACACCTACGGGAGGAGTGCCATCGCTAACTGAATTCCACGGGATGTCAAAGGAACACCAAGACGTCCAATAACGTGTCGGTCAGACCTCTTCGTGAAAGTCCTGTACGAACGATATGGCGTCCTTCATGTCGCTCCAGCGAGGACGGCTCACTGGAGCACCCTGGCACGCGACAGGGACGAATGCCCAAGTAACTTTATGTCAAGGGGTCAACAGGTCATACATGTGATTCTCGACCTTTTGCGCAGTGCTATCGGTTTTCGCCCCGATCCAACCGATCGGGTTGGGAGCCACGCGAATATGATGGTCTAGGGATGGGCTTCACAGCAGCTGTGAGCCTTCGACCAGGTGACTAGTATCGACTTATCTCATTAGTTGTAGGCTGAAATTGGTCTTTTCCTTTGCTTGCTTGTCTGGCGGTGACGGTTAGGCGACACCTTATAGCTCCAGTATGTTCGACGTCGAAGACTTTTGCCGCCGAACATTGTATCGGAAGTGGTTGGGTTCCTCGGCTCAGGTTTTTTGGGCAAGTGAACAGGTTCAGTAACTATCGGGAATATCGACCTTTGCCCGAAGTTGGGCATTTGAGGATGAATAGTGAAGGCGCCTACAGTAATTTTGTCACTAGGGTGAAGAGAAAGGCAGTACCGCAAGGCATTAGGAGGGTCGCCTGACAGCCTAAAGGACTGGTTAGTAGTACAAACCAATTACGCTACTGAACCGTCTGGAGATGATGACGATGTTGTACGTATATCGGAGGGCTGGACGGCGTCATATCGCATAACTACAAGGTGCATCCTAAAAAAGGGAAGACATGCTTCGAGCATGTTATGGCTCACAAAAATGCTCTCTTTTGTATACTAGGGAGCGAAGAAATCTGCACAAGTGTAGCAGCTGGCTTGAAGGCGCGAAGCGCACAGGTGCTAGTTACTTCGATAGACGTGTAGGGGCACTTGTGTATTCCATGGTGGAATAACATGTTTATTTTACATTTTAGCATTTTTACATTGATATATATATATATATATATATATATATATATATATATTGCATCATTATATATCATGCTATATATTAGGTTGGCAACTGAATTCGTAGACTCTCAAGCACCTTCAACAAAAGTGTTTATTAACAAATAACAAATGACAATCTTCAATCAAAGTAGGATACCTTGGAACGAGGGAATGATTCCTATTTGTCAGCTAGATGGTCTATTCCGCAACTGTAGAATTCTTCTGCTTTTGAGGCCAAGAAACCTTGGAAGTGCATTTTGACCTGGTCCACATTAATAAATTGTCTTTTAATCAAGAAGCGCTGCAGCGGGCTAAACGGGTGGTAGCCACTCGTAGCACAATCTGGGCTGTAAGTTGGATGAGTAAGACGCTCCCAGCCAAGGTCTTCGAAGCGTCCGTGTGACCTAGCGTTATCTTCCTGAATATAATTCCCCTCCTGATAAGCTGTCTGAACGAATTCTAGCGGAGTTCAGCCTGCGCGCGGCCATGTTGAGTAGAGTAGATTTCAGCATCAATGCTGGAACCGCTCTTGATGATCTCCCACGTTAACTCCTTCTTGACACCACGAAAGGAGAGCGCTTCGCGAATGGGACATATCAAAAATTCGGAGACCTTGGCTGGGAGCGTCTTTCTCATTCACCTTACAACCCAGACTGTGCTTGAAGTGACTACCACGTTTCTGGTTGGGTGCAGCTCTTCTTGGTTGAGAGATGCTTTATCAATGTGGACCAGGTCAAAGTGCACCTCCAAGGATTCTTGGCCTCAAAAGCAGAAGAATTCTACAGCTGCGGAATGAACCATCTAGCTGATAAATAGGAATCATTCCCTCGTTCCAAGGTATCCTACTTTGATTGAAGATTGCCATTCGTTATTTGTTAATAAATACTTTTGTTGAAAATTCTTGAGAGTTCACGAACTTTGTTGCCAACCTAATATCCTACTATATATAAAGGAGTAAGCGGTTGTGTCTGTCCTTCCGTCTGTCCGTCCGTCTGTCCGTCCGTCTGTCCATCTGACCTTTCGTAAAAGTCGAGTAGTAGCTGTTCGGTTTCAGGCGAGGTGTCACCTACGTCGTGTTGAGAGGGGTCAGAAGACGTGTCGCCGGTGTCACGTCCGAGTTCCGAACATGTGTCATCGACGTCGTGAAGGCGAGCGTCCGACCTCAGAAGAGGTGTCACCGAGGTTGTTCAACAGGCGTCTGGGTTCAGAACACATGTCACCAATGCCGCGAAAGGCCTGCCCGGATTCAGACGATGTGTCACCGATGTCGCGCCAGGGGTTCCGGATCCACGCGACGTGTCAGCGACGTCCGGCTTGAGAAGACATGTCACCGACGTCGTTTATCAGGTGCCTGGGTTCAGAACACATGTCACCAATGCCGCGAAAGGCCTGTTCGGATTCAGACGACGTGTCACCGATGTCGCGCCAGGTGTTCCGGATTCACGCGACGTGTCAAATACGTCCGGCTTGAAAAGACATGTCACCGACGTCGTTTATCAGGTGCCTGGGTTCAAAAGAGGTGCCACCGATGTCGCGAAAGCGCTGTTCGGATTCAGACGACGTGTCACCGATGTCGCGCCAGGGTTCCGGATTCATACGACGTGTTACCAGTGAAGGTGGGACCAGTAATGGGGGACCGGTGAAGGTGGGACCAGTAAGAGAGACCGGTAAAGGGTTGATCAATATAGGGGGGACCATTCAAGGTGGGCCACAATGGGGACCGGTGAGAGGGAGGGGGAGGGGTCCAGTGAAGTGGGACCAGTGAGGAAGGGACCAGTAATGGGGACCGGTGAAGGGGGAAGGGGTCCAGTAAAAGGGGGGGGGGACCGGAAAAGGGTTGATGAATAAAAGGGGGACCGGTGAGGGTGGGACCAGTAAAGGGTGGCCCAATGAAGGTGGGAGCAGTAGTAGAAGTCGACGAAGGGGGGGGGGGGGGGCAGTGAAGGGTGAACCGGAAAGGGCTGACAATAAAAAGGAACCAGTGAAGAGGGATCAGTAATGAGGGACCAGTGAGAGTGGGACCAGTGAAGAGGGGGAGGTGGTCCAGTGAAGGGGACCTCTAAAGGGTTGACGAATAAAGGGGGAGCAGTGAAGGTGGGACCAGTAGTGGGGAGCGGTGAAGGGGGGGGGGGGGAGGTCCAGTGAAGGGAGACTAATAAATAGGGTACCAGTGAATTACCAGTGAAGAGGGGACCAGTGGGGGCGCCAATAAAGGGAAGACCATTTAAGGGGTTCAGTAAAAGGTCGAGTAATAGAACCATTAAAGGGGGACCCGCAAAGGGGACAAGTGAAGGGGATCAGCAAGGCCTATGTTATACTTCGGACGCTGTTGTTGGCGACGTCGGCGACAGTGTTACACGGGTTGCTACGCAGTGCGTAGCAGCCCGCGCAACACAGCGTCGCCGACCCGTCGCCGAAGTATAACATAGGCCTAAAAGGGACCAATAAGAGGACCAGTATTTTCTCTCAGTGTCGTCCAACGTGGCGTCAGAAGACGTGCTACAGACGTAGTGCCACGTGAGTCGGGGTGCAAAAGGCGTGTCGTAGATGTCGTGACACATGCGTCACAGACGTTATCCAATGTGCATCCGGATCCAGAAGACGTGCCACAGATAAGACTTTGCACAGCATCCATGAGATTTTCAGATGACCTTTTAAAGGCTCAACAACAAGTGTGCGCGTACTTGATTCTCACTACCGTTTTCTGCCTGCACATGGGTAAGGGGGTATTGATGGAGTGGGGGTGGGGGAGGGAGTGGGGAGAATGAGTAAAGGAATCGGAGTTATGTTATTCCCGTCGGACTGTGAACCGTATCGAGCGGTCTACCAATACCAATTGATTTCATTTGTGTTTCCGCAGAATAAGCACTTCGGATTAAAGCTCTCTATCTGTTCCTCGCCATGTATAGACCGAGTACTTCAGAAAATGAATCGCGTACGTGCGATAGAGGGTGTGTAGGCCCCATAGGAGCAGTTTTGAAGATCCTGGCCTACCATATCCCGCTATACTTTTCTAAATAGGAAAGCCAGTTTTTTTACTCTAATGAATGAGAGAAGGCCTAAAGAGGACAAGAAGACGGTCGGGGTGTTCAATTCTCCGGGTTTGGGGGCGAAGCCACCAACCAGACGTTTGGCGGCCAGAAGGCCGCTGAACGTCTGGTATTAATATAACTGATTTTTACAATACCCAAAATGCTCATATTAGCTAGGCATTAATAGATGCCTGTACAGTAACTGACCAGAGGCGGAATACAAGATGAATAAAGCAAGAAACTGCATTGTGATAAAAGAAAAAAAGAAAAAGGAATTTAGTATTGTAGACCAGGTGTTCTTCAACAAAGGTTTTGAATCAGTATAAGGATTGTGGAAGTGATCTGTTTCTGCCAACATTAACACAACGCTATATACAACAGTATGTTGCACTGTTTCGCGAAGAATGTGCTCTACAACTGCGCCTGGCCTTTGGTGCGAAAACCTCATCAATATGTCCGAAATCATTTCCGAAATACATTAAGGGAAGGCGCTGCAGAACCGGTTGCTCTGCTTTACTCATAGTGCAAACAATAAGAACCAGGGCAAGCCGAACCACCTTTGCCTGAACCTCTTACTTGTGAGCAATATCTGCCTGAAAATTTCAGTATGTTGGGAGCCAAAATTCCCTGATTTGCTCTCGCATGTTACGTAAAACTCTATGTGCAGCATTGCTAATGTTACTGTAATGTCTGGCAAGTAGTTCTGACAGCGCTTCTCTCAGACATGTGCACTTGACAGGCATTACAATAACACATAAATACGTTCTACATATATTACTGGTTAGCCCAAATTTTTTATACCCCTGCATTATTGTGACTTTTTCTCTCCATAGCTAGCGTCTTGGTAGATAAATGGCTTCGTAACCTTGTGAAAGTTTTGTCTGAACGCCGTCGCCACAAAAGCGGAGGAACAGGTAAGCGGCCTACTTCAACTGCAATTGACCCCTATTATCCATTCGTTTCCTTGAGCAGTCGAAGGTTTGAATCTTCCCGAAAAGCTAGCCAAGAGCCGTCCTCTTTCCGCCGTGGCACACATGACTCTCGTGCTCACCATTTGCATTCCTGCAAGGCATGTTCCAAAAGCGTTCCGTTTCCGCGGCGCGCTGTTCAGTTGTTTTCCTGCTCGTCAAGGGTTCCTTCAAAAAGACATCATTCTCATTCTACGGTGACTGCCTACGGTTACACAGACATCTATTCGCACGCACTGTATCGCATCGTCATCGAAACCAGCTTGACCGCTACTTATCTGATCGTCCGCCGACTCCATTGGGCTTCCCGAAATGTTGCGCCACGCTTCCGTCCCTTCCCGACTCAGAAGCCTCGCTCTAACCACTCTCATACGGTGGTAGGATAGGAGTGAACAAAGATATGATGGCGTAAGGAACCCGCCTCGATGAACCCGAACCTGTTCGCCGATCCACGCGCACTGTCTGTCCGTTGGGTGGTCGGTCTCGCGAGGGCTAGAAGAAGAGGGCAGCGTCGCGACGACGGCGTCGAGTAGGCGGACGATTCCGGCTGATGGACCGGCTTGCGATGCGATTTTTGTTTCTTCGTTGTCCACTCCCTGCTTTCCCATCCACAGAGCTCAATCACCGTGTTCAGATCGTTGTCGTTCACTAACCACGTCATCCAACCCTCCTCGCTCTTATCACTTTGAAACAGCCTATTTCTTCTGCCGAATTTGCATTCCAGCGAAATCAGCGGAAGTTATGTCTCCACAAAAGTGCCAATACCAACAACTTTCTGGTTCATATTTTGCGCTCACTGCTTCACTGTATGCTTCACCCAGGTGTTTGTGACCTTTTCGGCAACTCCTTGTGGAATTATCTATCTTGTGGAATTTTTTGTGCGTCAGTCTTCCCCGGCTCGAATACCTTCGGTTCAGTCTAACTGTAAAAGTGGCGGCGGCAAACTCCCAACTGTACGGCACTTAGAGTGCTCTAGAATTTTGTTCTTGGCACATACAAAAGCTAGACGAATTCGGACGTACATGCACAAGCGGCCACAATGCACGAAAATTCCCTATTTTTTCGAAACAATTCGTTAAAAATTCAGGTGCTAGTCAAGCTTTTCCTATTTTTGAAAACTTGATTCGGAATTCGAACGCAGTACCTTAAAGTCTCCTTTTTTTGGAAACGTCGCGAAAACATACATTTCATAGTAAAGGTCTTGGTAGATTGCATGCACTCCTCTTCGAATCGATGTTTATTTTTGATAGGAAACCATGATTTCTTCTACGCAACTTTCACTTAATAGCACCGACACCAAAAAATATACCCTACATTTGCACATTTACCTACTTAAATGAGATCGTGTAGCGTGACGTGGTGCTATCCCAATTAACCTAGCCATTTTCTCTGACGCCAATTTAAGGTTCTCGTAGGCCTCAACACACGGAGGAGACAAGTACTGTCCATTGAGAAGGTCCCAAAGAGTGCAATAAACTGTAGACATGGAACACTACAATTGACAGTCCTTTCCCACATAGTGATTCAGTTAAATTTCCATTCAGTTATACGGAAGTATCTCATCAGAATGGCTCCCAACATTTGTTATCAAGTGGCAGGTGGTCCGAGTCTCATTGCTTCTGGGAAAGATTTGGGTCTTTAGGCTCATTTAAATTCCCATATTTAGAGGCGTTAGCCCTAGAAATCGATAAGACAATGAGATAGGACAAGCACTGCATGCTGTACGACATCCAACTTTTCATTCAATGAGGTTGAACTCCTAAGAGAGCAAGGTCACATGCTATTTTTACGTAGAAGCGCGCTCGTTTATGCCATCTCGTGCGTTCGCTAGGCTCCTTCGAAGTTTCTTCTGCGTGCTGCGTGTTTCCTTTTCTGTCCGGCTTTCTCCTTTCAGCAGATGCTTCCGCATCAATCCTGATCCGTTTTTTGGCGACTCTCAAGTCCCGATCCAACCTCTTTTTGTCTTCTAGCCAGTGACCTTTTTATGATTCGGGATCTGATGCCTTCAGAAGCGAGTTTTGCAGCGATTTTTCTGTATCGGAATAGAAAGTGAGCCTTGATGTTCATGTATCATCATCGCCTTGGCCTTTTCAGATCTCTCAGAATCAGACTTCGCATACCGAGGTGTTTTGCTACTTAGCTCAAACCGTAGTCCACGGAATCGCGGTTGTTGCGGAAGACAATCCCTGAAAGTCATTCTTCCTATATTGTTAGCTGACCGTCAAGATGAGTACGTTTGAGGTCACTAAACCATTGTGCTGAAATCACACGAGCGGGCGAGGCTATTCGGTCACTGCGCCGCCTCCATTCCCACTCGGTATCGCTCCGATTCTGATAATATTCCGTCAGACACGTCGCAACAATAGTTGAAGTTTGGAGAAGAACAGAGAGCCAGTGATAGAGCAACTATCACAGGCTCTCTGTTCTTCAAAGCAACTGTCACAGGCTCCTACGCGTTCCTCGCGCTCGTTTCGTCAGCCGTAAATGTTCGGTTCTAGAAACGTTTGACTTTTCGAAAGTGATAAATTTAGCGGCACTCAGAGTAAAAAAAAGGAAAAGGGGATTTCTCTGACCACTTTTTAACTAAAACTTCAGGCAATGTAGTTTTGGCACGCCTTCGGAACATGCCTTTGATGTGTCGTCATCCCTTCTAGCGACATAGAATACCACAATGCATTCTGCCTTAACCTCTGCCCCGTTCTGCCGACACTGCCGACACACGTTCTCCTTGCTGGCTACTGTGTTCATCACAGTCATCACAATAAAATCATATGTGAACAAATAATGCATTTCGTCTCACCCTTTACCGTCACTTCTTTTTCGGACTTTTACCTTCGATTTCTCTCTCAGCAAATGCGTGCTCGACCCCACTCTCTGGTAAGCTATTCGGAGTGAGTCTCACTGATCAATTTTTCCTTAATTAATTAAAAAGGGAGTCGGAAAAAGTAACTCAGAAACCGACACCACTTTGCGACCATGAGCGATGATCGGTCTTGAACGCATCCATTTGAGGGGAATATCATGGAATAAATGCAATTCAGTTGATTTGCATTTTTAATTCTTCGACATTTCTTCGAACACTTTTTCCTGTCTCTAGTGTGGATCATACCGGATTCTAGCAGAACGTTTCCATTCCGATTAACGCTTGGTAGTCGTGTGCCTGTGATGGTTCTCAAGGAAAAAACCAAATCTGAACTGTTGCAGTGAAACAAGAAGTTCAGAAAAATGGGGAGCCTCAGGGCTTCCACATTCGTCTTTGCTACGGCTCTAATGTGTGCCGTCTTTCACTTGTCGAATGGTAAACTGAGCTCCTTCCTGTTCCTCATTAATCGCTTGATCTTACGACTTACACCGATGTTCAGGCTTATGCAGAAGAAACTTTTTCGCACAGCCCGTGATTTATGACAAGGCCATGGGTATCGATTTCTACTTCACAGGGTAAGTAATAGAAGTGTGGTTATTCAGAAGAAGCCAGTTTGTGCAGTGACAGTTCATGAGGAGTTGTCGGCATGTGTCAAAGGCTTTGTTTACGCTCGAAACTCCCACCGGTTTAGTGTCGAAAGCGGAACTTAACCGCGGTCTTTGACTGCTGTACTACGCGTGGAAGACCCGCAGAGAGAGAAATGTCAAATGAGAACCGAGTAAGAAATGTGAAGAACTAAGCCAGTTTGAATCTACAGCACGACTTCCGTAGTCCTTTTTTTCTTGCCCGGAAACGAATTTGCTCTCATTGTTCGATCTCGCATCAGTTCTGCTCAGACTACCTAGACCGCTCTCACACTAATTTGAACGAGTCTTAGTGACAGAAGGTCTATTGACGTCGGGTATGTTTCTGGTTAAGAAGTTAAGAAAGACCGGTAACGCTGATAGTTTGGGGGTGAGGGGGTCACGCACACATTGTCTTCTGGACTGTACCGCAAAGAATACGACAGAACTTGTTGAAAGTATCTTGTCCTAATCCGACATATTGTCATTTAAGTACGCCATATCTTCCTTAAGTTAAAGGAAAAATTGACATTAACTAGCAACTGGCGGAGGAGGGGAAGTCCTCTAGAATCGACTCATATAGACTCTAAAATCGTCGTTTATGATTCCGTCCTTGACAATGCATCGTATTCGCATCATACTTGTCTTGTGAAACTACGAGTTCCAGCTTCCGGCGGTTCTTTTTTCGCTTCTTCCACAGAAAAGTCCTAATTCGATATTATTAAAGTGATAAACTGATCAGCTGCTAAGTTAGGCAGCCCCAACTCAACGCCTTGGACACTTCTGCTGTTGTTGTCGCACAAGAAGCGCTCGTTCGCTGTATCTGGAAGTCCCTCCTTTCGACCAGTGTCTGGTGTTCACCAGCGTTTGCTCTGACGTGTTCCTCTTATGCTTCCTTTCATTTTCATGCCTCGTTATATTACACAGGTCAAAGGTACTGTGTCCGTTCAATTAATCTCTTTCATAGTTCTTTTATCAATACCAACATTTCGCGCATACTCTTCTTTGGATGGAGCAATTTCGGAGGTCTTTAAGCCTATTTCGAAGCAGTTGTTACCATTTTCGAGTTAAATTGGATACTCTTCAATCCAAAGTGGACACGTTTCAATGCAATAAGAAATCCTCCTTCAACCTACCCAAAAATTGCTAAATTTGAGCACAACTTCTGGTTCTTTTCTTTTCCTAGAAAGTAAAAATTTTGTAAGCTTTCAAGTACTGTGTTTACCTCTTTATGCGAATTATGAGTTTTCCAAAAAAAAATTAACAACGACTTTTGCTGGAGCAAAAATTTATTTTGACCTGCTTAAACATTGCCCTCCTTAATATGGAAGACGCTCGTTTTGATATGGAAATTTTGCTTCATGTGTTCGGTTTTAGCTTGCTCTAAAAAGTTGAGGACTCGCTCACACCAGGTCTATAGCACATTCACTTCAAATTGGACTCTCGGGCAGGCGAACTAAAAATTTCAAAGAAAGACATACTAAATTTTCCTTGAACAAAAATTATTCTAATCGACTTGGACAGTTTTTAGCTTAATGAAGACGAAGCTTTTTTTGATTTAAAATACGTTCACCTTGATTCCAGAAGTGTCGAGCTATTTTAGGAGGGTGCCAATTTGAAAAAAAAACGGTAAAGGTAAATTTGCTCCCAAAGATTCCCTAAAATTTTTGGATCACTCTTTCTGACTGAAATTCCATTTCGAAGCATAAGTATTAGGTTTTCGCGCATCAAAACTTATGAGTTATAATATACTCTAAACTCATTGTGGCAAGTGCACCTGTATCTACTGAAAGAGGATGAGCTGCTGAGTAGAAAAGAGCTCCCTGCTGCTAGATTCCAGCGGTTCTTGTAGGATTAGAGTAGCTTTACAACAAACGACGGCCTGAGAGAACGAGGGCTTTGTGGATGAGAACTGTATGCGTACTTGGTTTATACAATGACCTGCGGTGGCGAGCCGATGAGCAAGTCAGCGCTTTATCCTTTCTGGACAAGTCCGGTACCAATTTACCGACCCTTGATGAATAGAAGACTTGATTGGTTTGGGCGGGAGATCCGAACCAGAAACCTGGTATCGAGTGCACGCGATGGTCGGCACCTCCTCCGACTCCAGTCCAGGCGCCGGGAGACCTACATTAGTTTAGCATGATTATTGAAGGAACGCAGACGTGAACCACGAACAACAGTCGTTCAGTTATTTGGCTAAAGCCTCAGGCTTTTAATGTATTGCTACTGCTAACCGCTTCATGGAACCTGAAACTGAGCAAAATGCGCCTCAGTTGGGTGCCACATTGCGCATCCACGAGGGCAGCCGGTGATGGAGGGACATTTCTCAGAATGAGTCTTGCGGAAGCACTCTAGTTTCCAGCTTTATTCCGCGGAAATAATATGCAAGATTAGGCACAACCGTTCTTACTAGCGTTTTCCCATCGATGACTCTCTGAGGATCTTTTTGAAGACCGTTTTACACAACTGGCGATCTGTTGCTTCATTTTCAAGCTCAACTCAAACGACTATCAATCTTGGGGTGTACAAGGAAGATGTACGCTAAACTCGTGTTCTTAAGTCTGAAATCTACGAGTGGCAGTTATTCAATAGTTCTTGCATGACAACTTGTCTGAGCATGTTTCAAGGATCGCTATGTAAAAGTAGAACGTTCTCCAGATCAAAGGTCGTCGTATGCAATATTTTCACCAAACCTAGCCATATCCGAGCGCTTTTCTTATCGAACATCCAGACGCAGTCATTAGGAAAGCAATGCTTGTAAAACACTAGTGTCGAATTCGCCTTCGGTGATTTCAAGCGCCATATTTTATCAGATTTGTAAAAAAAGCGGTATCTTAATATTATTTACATCGGTAGAGGAGAGGTGCATAGAGCAATATTAACCATGGGTGGAGAGGTGCATCCTGAGCCGAGCTGTATACAAAGGATAAAGGATAGAGAGTGAGTCAATCAATCACTTTTGGAAGGCGTCATGCGTGTTCTGCACGCAGTTTGATTGCGTACTTGGCCTACACAGTGACATGCGATGGCCAACCGACAGACAAGCCAGTGCTTCATTCTTCCCAGACAAGTCTGCTACCAATGTGCTGACTCCGGGGAACGGAATACGTTGTATGTAAGCTTCGAAAACTGACAGAACTTCCTTCGCAACCTAATAGCAAAGAGGAAACAATAAGAATAAAATAAAATCATGAATAATTCAAAAGTTCCTAGGGGCGTGAAAAGGATCACGCCACAACTCATTTAGAACATCTTGGAGGAAGTGAATGAAATGTTAGCCTGAATTGATCGCGTGCGATTAGATGCCATCCACTGGGGCTAGCGCAGCCAATTCCCATGTTTAGTTTCAACGCTCCCCTTCCAGAATTGGTGTACCGTCAGTCAGCGCGTGTGCGGAGTTCTGCGGTGCGCGGAGGTTCTGTCGTACGGCCATCTTCAACTCTTACACGAAGACGTGCGCGATCTCGTACGAATACACGCTCAACTGCAGGTCGGCTGCTGACCAGGGAAGATCTTCGTCCTTTTTTATGGGGTTTTTACAGCTTTCGCCTTGCAGATACAACAAGAATCGATTCACCGACTTCGACGTGCGCCAGACGACCAGCAATCTCATACAAGTTGCCTGTGTGACGAAGTGCGGCGACGATTACATGGCTCTCAGTGAGTTTGCGGCCGAATCGTCGTCGTTCCGTTTTCGAGGTCAACGAACCCAACGCGTCGCGGCCCTGTTTCATGCAACCTCAATCCATCGGACTCGGCTCAGCGATCCGTCGCGCGTCTTGAGCACGGGCGCCGAACCGCGTCGGCGCCTCCGCAAACTGCGGTGATGCACCGCTCGCCGTCCTGCTCGCGACCTCCCCGAACAGCGGGCGGCTCCGGAAAATCTGTGAAAAGCGCCCGCACGGCTTAAACTGACAGGGGTTTCCCAGGTCCACGCACTAAGTGGCTATTAGGCGGCCGTTTCCGCCCTCCTATTCCATTTTCACCCCAAACAGAACAGTCTGTCCATTAGGCTTAGCACTTTAAGTGTCAAATGAGATGTAAGGTCGAACTTGAGCAGATGTCTGTGAAAACACAACGAATTCAATGAGTTCTCTTTAACAGAGTCCAACGTAGACGTTAGTAACCTGCCGCTTGCTTCAACCCAATATGCTTCCCGTCGCGCCTATCCTCTAGTCATGGAGAAGGGCTTTGGCCGCATTTCAGGCAAAGTTGCACACACACGCACTTTTCACGACAGCTCTAGTAGTCCACTAGGCGCATGTGTATCTTCTACCACTGCTCAAAGATTTGAATTGTTCCTTCAGCATGATCTTTAACGAACTTTTCTGTATTCGTCGGGGTACGCCAGAATTCTCGAACTGCCTATTCCTTTTTGATGTATTCAAGGGGGTCTCTCCGCAAGTCCTACAGAAGCCGATCCAATGCACGTAGTTTCATGCTGATAACATAAGATAAAGATATACTCCAGCGGCGGGTGCAAACATGGTAGAAATTTTGCATTCAAACTGACAGTACTTAACGACGACGTCAAGAGGGCCGACTAGCGTAATCGAGGCCACATCCATTAAGATCAACGTTTAAGATTAGCGCTCCCAAGTTTGTATGGTTTTCGAATATCTGTAATAACCGACTGCGCATGATGAACGCCGACAGACTGAAGTGAAGTGACAAATCGAGCTCGAATTTAGTTCGGTTCAAATCGCGCAATTTGAGTTCAGTGTCATATGAAGATAATAGGGCGCCTGAAGTTGAAGGTGTAAATAGCAGGAGTGCAGGCGGTAGCAAAATGTGGTGGTAAGTGCTGGCCTGCCATAAACTGCTGAAATCTGCACCTCAGCATGATGTAACAAAAAGTGCTGCTCCGGTGGGCAGGATTCATGCGCCTCCACCTCACGCGATACGATGCCATATCACAGGCGCTCGCCTTCTCCCCTTCTGCTACGGACTTCGTGGCGCTCGCTAGCCTCATTCCTGGGAAAGAGGGGAACATCGCTCGCAACAGGATTTATTGGTGTTCATCCCAAGAGAGTGTGGGATCGGGGAAGCAGTGGTGAGGCGCCCAAAAACCGAACTCCGGAACCAAGCCGACGCAAGCATCCAAGAAGAACAGGAAGGAGACTCGTACTCCGTGCTAAGTAGCTCGTCATTGCTGATTATTCGCTCTGCCTTTGACGGCCTGCTTTTGCACTTTGTTCTAATATCTGTCCTTGTCTAGGACTTGGTTTATTTACCTAAAGACCACTCTGAGCTCATTAATTAAGATCAGATTATATAGCTATCAGAATTATGAAATTGAAAGAGGATCAATGTAAACACTTGGTGTTCACTGAAAAAACTGCTGAATGTTACGTTATAGGCTAGCGATCTACGAAAATTGCAACAAAAAGTCCTTCAATAGCAAATTTTCATTGCGAAAATAACACAATTTTGCAGACCAAACGGGAGAGTAAGAGATGCAGCATAAGGAAAACTTTAAAGCTACTGATTTGCGTTGCGGTCAAAGGTTCACTCTTCTGACGAAAACATTCGTAGCGGAGAAATGCCATGAAGGATATTATGAACAGCGGTGAATCACCGATATAAAGACAAATTCTTGGGAATGTGTATTTGTGTACATTTGGTCACGGTAAACACCTATAGCGGCATGATTTTACAGTTTTGCAGAGCGAAATTGTTAAGGGACAATAAGCAAAGCCCTTACAAAAGCTTGATGTCGATTATAGTTAATTTCTACTTTAAGGAAAACTTGTTTGAAATTGAAAGTGAGAGAAATGTCACTTTTTAACTTAAATTAATCCTTGCTGTTCAGCCTTTTCTAGTCAGCCGACAGACTGATGATAGAAACTAGCTAACTAGAAAATAATGTGAAAGCTGCGACACGTAGTGAAAGAAAACGAGCCACCTTTCGAATTTTTGAGGAGAACTTGTTTCAGAAAATTACCGATTCACTGCTTTTTAACAGCTGAAAGGAATCGCTTGTGTTGAAATTAGGGAACTCATAGCTGAAGATGTTCCCAAAAAATGGATGCCACTATTAGGCACATATTCACAGTAGTTTTCACTGAGCAGTAGTGCTCAGGCAGTAATAGAGCATAATGAGCTCTGACATGACGAGGGTCTGGAGGATTCTTAAAAAAATCCTACGGGACAACGTCCTGTTCCGTTTGAATTCCGTAAGAAATCGGATGTCAAATGACAGTTCATTTCCTTTCGCTTAAGTTCCGCTCAAGAGAGTGACAGGCTACTTCAGCGATTGTCGGACGACAATGGTTCGATCAGACAGCTATGTCACACGGACGACATTTGAGTTTTTTCCTCAGAAAATGGGCTGTGCCCTCGACGACCAAACTAATAGAAAGGAGACAACGCCTTCAAACACTAACAACTGATTAAGCTGGCGACAACAAAAGAACAGGGCGACGGTTTTTTTTTTTGAGAAACAAACGCCATCACAAAGGAATTCCTTTAGATTCACTTCTACAAGTTTACCAATCAGAATCAAGATTTTTGCCACTAGAACGATGTCGAAGCAAGTTTTGCTAAAGATATTGAGAGCGGCGTATTTAACTTTGCTCACGTACACTGTGAGTGCATCTCCATCACGGTCCAGCGGACTACACTCTTGTCTCTGAATTGAGTGGAGTCTACGAAAGCTCGAGGCCTTGCTCAAAGCGGAAATGTGGGTGTCATCACGAGAGTTGTTGTCTCTTAGAAGCGTTTGCAGAAAGTGACAACTGGTTAAAGTTTTACAATGTTAACAGGGAAAGAACAGCAGTCAAGGGTTTCTTGTTACTTATAGCCTTAACGGAAGAGGAGCCATTGACTATAGTGATGTTTTCAGTGCCGCCGGGAAAGTATCGGCCATTGGGAATGGATACACTGCATCGACCGCCGAAAATGCTGAAGAAAGTCGAACTTATAACTGGCGATCCACATGACGGCAAAAACCTCGGTCGGGTTTTGACCGAGAAGGAATCCCGAGTGTTCGTCGGGACGGGAACTCGTACGCTGAAGGCAAAGTCGAACAATGGTGCGCTGCTAGCCATACAAGCCCTAATTAATTCGGCGCTTCCGGTAGACGACGGATTCCTGGGCCTGCTAACCAAAAGAGGTATGTGTGTTGCGTTTTTAAAATGTATTCTTCGTGAGAACAACAACTTATTGCCAAAGAAAAGTTTTTGAATTTGTCAAAAGCTGACTAAATAGGTTCTTAGTGTTAAGTTCAAACGAACGACTATGGCTATAGCTATTGAGTTATTTTTAGCTATTTTTTCTTAGCTTTTTATATGAGAGAGTATTAGTTCATCAAGAGGAATTTCGAATTTAAGAAATCGCATTCTGCTAAATGACAGCCCCTGAGAGCATTCTCTCAATGTTTCTACAAACAAATGCGATGAAAAAGTTAATTTGGTCGCATTTCTCTGAGCAGTGTATATACGAAGCATTAATTAATTTATTCATTCATTTAGTGGACACCTCCATCACAGGCAACGGTCCTTTGCTGCTCTTACCTAAAATGGAGAACACTGAAGACGCGGTAGTAGTGTCGCTATCGCGACTTTCTCGCGATCATGGGACGTTTTGTGGGATATTGTTAAAGAATTTAGTTTTGGGCATTATCAGATTGTCGCGCCAGGGAAACAATAACAAATTATAAAAGACAGTCGTATGGAGCAATCCACATTGCGCTCTTCTCATTGTTCGTTTTTATTTATTCCTCATGTTAGCTTCTTACAGGATGTATTTGGGATGCTCTCATATGTGATGTGTTTATAAATTGTACTGCTTGGTTTAATTACCCAAGTTTGACGTAAACCGTGATCCACGACTCGTGTATGTATTGTGTACCGAGGAAAACAGACGTAAACTGAACCACCTACACTCGCTTAATAGCAGTGCGGTGAAGACTTTATCTCAAAAACAAGGGGTCCTAACCGTCTGATGCCATTTCTAGACGCGAATAGTGTGCCCTTGACATCCCGCGGCTAAGGCGATTAGGAACGACGAACACACGCAGTTGGTGAGAGTGTATGAATACACTCTTACTAACTGTGCAGTGCACGAAGGCACGCAAGCGGAGCGAAGTAACGACAGAGCCCTGCATGAAGTTGGATCCCATGTCAAATCTTTCCATACAGTACAAAGTGACGACGAACGATAGGTGTTGTATGAATACATGCAATCAGTCGTCCAGCGGCAGTTGTGGAAATTGTTTGTCAGACGGACAGACCAAGGGCCACACTCCGACGGGCCGGCTCTTTCAGAGATAGTAAAACATTATGAGAGGAAGAGAAATTTGAGAGACATATGTTATGGCCTCCTGAGAGATAAAATTTTCACCTGTAAGCAAATTATCGCATTCTTTGATCTATGTATACGGCGAATGCATCCTTTTTCATCTTTTGTATTCATTTCCGTATATGTGCATGTAACAACGAATGAGATTTTTCAGGGCGCTCCCAAGTCTGCTTCCGAACAATAGAGAGTCGATATCTCCTTGGAGGTGCCTTCGAGCAACACACGACTTCCTCTCTTGACGAATGCAGGTTCGCGCGCACAATTCTCACCCTTTGTTTCATTCTCGCTTTCTCGGGAAAGTTGTCAAGCAGGAATTCGTGATGAATGCGTTTACCGGCACACCATGAAGGATTCGACATGGGATTTCCGCAGAACTTCCTAAATATGCGACTAAGCAGCATGCTATATCTATTTCACCTGCACAATATTGCGTTCGTAGGTAGTATCAACGACTTCTTCACGACGGCTCCCCTTGAAAATTGGCTTGAATTAAAACCTCTCATAAAAAAAACTTTAAACAGATAAAGGATAAAGGACGACGTTACTCAATCCCTTCTGGGATGCGCCAGCGCATTCTACTTCTACGGGATGTCGTGGAGGCAACATGAATGCGTATTTGGCCATACAATGACTTGCGGTGGCCAGCCGATGAACAAGTCAGCGCTTTATCCTTCCCAGACAAGTCTGGTACCAATTCACCGACCCCGGAGGGATGGAAGGCTTGGTTGGCCTGGGCGGGAAATCCGAACCAGGAACCTGGTATCGGGTGCACGCGACAGTCGCGCCTCCTCCGACTGCGCTACACGCGCCCTAAAAAAATCTTTACTGACACCTTTTTGTTTGGTGGAAATTCTTTTCGTGTTTGCCCAGTTATAGTCCATCTATGGAGAGCGGTTGGAGTGTAAGATCCATGCTAGGATCCCAGTCAATTTTCGAGAAGTGACGGCTAGCAAAGACCAATTTTAAAGATGGTGCAGACATTTGAAACGGTGACTCATATCTGGTCCTGAAAGGAGGAGGGAACTATACTCCAACTCCAACTTTCGGTAATCGTGGAAGAGTTGACAGTTTAATAATAACATGAACTACAGGACCACGGTACGACGTCCAGAAAACTTTCTGAAATGTGAATATTCATTAATTGGGCTTCGTGCGAGCTAAACGACGATTGAAGGGCCAAAAGTATACGAATATTCACAATTTTTGTGACGTAGCGAACGAATTCACAATTTGGAGAATAGGAGGATGTCTCTAGGGCAGTCACTGCCCTGTATAAACCAATACCTCCAAAACACAGGCACGACCTAAAATACCGACTGCCTAGCTTGTGGTCTCTTCAATCATCCACTTCTGTGGATTCACCTAAGGTCGGTTCTCTGCAGTTGATATCTTTGGTTTCCTGAGTAGTACTTCATCGACTTTCCTGTAAGGCTTTGTCGAGGGATTTGGTCATTCAACTTTGTGAATGTTCTGTGTCATTTAGGCCCTCGAAGAAGGCGATTTTGCAGAAACGTCGGCCTATAAATGGATTGACCGATCTCGTGCGGCTAATCAACCTCAACAAACAATAGGGGATGAATCGCGGCCTCTCTTCCAAATAACGTCGAACAAGGGGAGGACTACGCTTCGTTGAGTGGTGTCTCAAAGAAGTACTGATAGGCGTCGTCAGCATGAAGACAAGTTGGTGGATTGAAAGGGGGTGCGAAATCACTTTCTGGGAAGTTGATTTAAACATCTCATACCGCTGCATATGCACCTTCCTCACTAGCGACTTCACTAGCCATAAAGCAATTAGGAAGCAGTGTGGCAGTAGTTCAGACAGATGACGAACACCCCTCGGAGTATTGATTCAAAAATATTCTACTCGCCGGTAGTTATTGCTTTTTATACTGACAATTTTTAAAATGAACAATATGTAGTGTATCGAAGTCGAATAATGATGAGTACACCACCGTGGTAGAGCAGCTCTGTGTTTGTGGTCATGCTCATCAAGCTTTTCTGATGCTTCCTCTTTTAGCGACACAACTACTGCTAATTTAAAATACAACTTCAAGTCCATACGTGAAAAACAGACAAAATTGGAGGACAATCGCCTTTTTTAGAACTTGTGTTTTCCCAGCTCTCGTTTCTGGACTGTAGCCGACAAGTTAATGCAAACCTTCAAAGAACCACTGGCTGAGACTTCATTATCATGCACCAATATATCTTCTGCAAAAGTGCATCAGAATAGAAGAATGCGCAAAAGCTAAAAGGCAAAAATTCAAGCAACCCATTTTGGATTTTTCTATCAAACGAAAGTGCTCGTCGTCACTTGCGTCCAATGAATGCGTGATCATTCATTAGAATCCAACGTGCTTTTTTTGCGAGATGGCTATTGAGATAAGGGTAACTAGATCGAAGCTTCGAAATTTTCACGGAGTGTGCTTGCACCTGCAAAGCAGAAATCTGCTTGTGGTAAAACGGGTCGAGTCGGGTGTCATTCGGATAATTTGTTTAGGAACGTCTCTTGTAAACTTCCTCTACCACGTTTTACAGAATATTTAGTCCCAGGTCCGGTGCAAGCAAGGTTTTGGAGGCTTTGAGTATTCTTTAAGGCTCGCTTGGGAAGTCGTACGCGAACTCGTCTGCTCAAGTTCAGGCAACAGATTCGCCGTATTGAAACATGTGGCACACGAAGCAATTCCATTGGCTACTGTTCCCCATGCTTCGCTCCCAGCTGGTCCTCCTAACTCAAAGCCTTTACTTAACAGAAGAGGGGACTTAACAAATAAGCAGAAACCGTAGCTTTCTGCTTTTGGTGGTCGCTAATAGCAGAAATGAAAATCGAAAGGTAAAGGAGGTGAAAACACTGGGGAAAAACTGCTAGCGGAGCTGTTGCTTTTGCTCATACTAATGCAGCCTGACAGTTAAACACCGATTTCTAAACCCAGATGCAGACTCTCTATCATACGGGCACTTCGAAATTGAGCTAAGCAAGTAATAGAAAATCTATGACTACAGGTGTTTGTACTACTGCCACCATATAGTTGCTTCCTCCGTATTCTGCATAAAACCCGAAAATGTCCAACAGGTTTACTTGCTGTGACATCCGAGCACCTAGGTCATGCATGTCTTCTGCTGCCCATTTTCGAACTAATTTTGTTGCAATGAAGCGAAACTTATTTATTTTAAATTCTATTTGTAAGAAATGAATTTTCCGTCATTCACTGAAGAGCTGTCAATTTCCCCTAGCTAGGAACTTTTCGGCTTCATGTCACTCAACGGCAGGTGTTCGAGATATCTGTTCTTCATGCAGTTTTTTCTCGCTACGTCAGAAGCATCTGAAGCTGATCCGGGAAATATCGCTGACCAGATTTGGGTTCACTGCGAATAACTTTCCGTGCAGTTCTGTGGGAATGGCGATTTATTACCAGATCGCTTTGGAGAAGCACCAACAGTGTCCATCGATGTTCCGCGCGAACCGTTTAGCGATAGCATCGGAACGCATGCAACGAATCCGTATTGGCGCTGCAGAACGGGTCTTTCCCCGCACTTGCGCAACATCTTTTGAGCTCGAGATCTTGTCGGACCAGTGTGATCTGTTCCATCACTTAAGTGACTCACACAGCTCAGATGTAACGACCCGGATTTGAAAACTGCAGCTGAAGTATGTCAGACAAGTCATTAGGCCGTCCGACCCACTAGCGTCCCAGAACCTCGGTATTAAGGTTCGCCTGCAGCTACCGTATGTGTTGTAAATGCAGATTCACCCTTAGTTTGCGCAGTGCCAAATTTCTTTTTCTAACTGAACTTTATATTTTTACTTACCTTTATAACTTTTCAAACCTTCAGTAAAAAGTGATACATGGCAGTTGTGCATATACACCATTTTCACTTCAAATGGCACACTTTTCAAATCAAATTGGGTACTCGCAGAATTAGTGCAAAAAAAATTGAAATCAAAACGAACATCTTCGAAATCAAGACGAGCGTCCTCTGGGTTAAACCAGAGATTCTCCAACAAGCCCAGAATAATTTTTGTTCAGGGGAAATTTAGCATAACTTTCTTTGAATTTTTTAATTTTGAATTTTAAAAAATTGTTTTTTAAGCAAACCAATGAGTTAAATTTTGCTTTAAAGGCATGAAAACATAAATTATTCAGTGTTTTACAGAAAGTTCGCGCCTCGCACTCAAATATCTTTTCGATATAGATTTCGATCTTTTCTTCAAATGCAATAAATGATTGCTACCTTCCTGTGCTTTATAACAAAATTAAATTTATTATTTTCCTCCAAAATGAAATTTTCATAAAATTTCAAACAATGCAACTATTTATCGGGGCGCACGAGGTAAAAAAATTTAAAAAACCATATTAATTTTTTAAAACAAAAGTCATTTTAACCACGTTGAAGAACCTCTGGTTTAATTTGGAAGACGCTCGTTTTGACATGGATGCTGTTCAGTTTGATTTCAAGAGCGTCAAACTTGCTTAGAAGGGTGTCTAATTTGATTTGAAAAGTGTCCAGTTTGAGGTGAAAATGGAATAGTTTGAAGAGATTTTGACTTATAGTATTTTCTAACTCTCCGACAATGTGTTCCGACATATCATGGTTATAGGTCCACATGAGAAAGATGTTCGAAATGAAGTACATCGAACGAGGTTCTCCACAAACGACAAATTCTATACATTTAAACTCGAATATTCAAAAACTCACACTTCCCGAATGTCTTCGATTGAGAGTATCTTAAAGAATGCGTTTTTCCAAATGCATCTGAGTTTGAATGTTCAGAGAAATCGCATTTTCCCCACGTATTCTAATTGAAATGCTCGAAAAATGTAAGCACACTTTTGCGGCAGCCGCGTACGCGGCAGAGGCCAGAACAGCCGCGTACGCGGCTTCCACTGCCGCGTGCTAGAGTTCACGCGGCACTCCTCCCGCTCGCTCAATCACCAAGGCGGCAATGCGGCAACAATGCCTTGAAGGATTACTGCCGCAGCCACCGCGTCTGCCGCGTAGGCGGCACATCAGCGGCAGGCCGCGCCAGGCTAGTTTTGCCTCACGCGGCGACTCTGCGTCTCTGCCCCATGCTTAAAGATAGGGCTGCCGCGTTGCCGCAAAAGTGTGCGTAGGGCTTAAGGCCGTCGAAGTCCAGCTGAAAAAGAAGCTCATTAATTCTTGCTGCGTGCTCCCTGCTGTTCTATATGGTTGCGAAACGTGGTCATGGTCAAAAGAAACTGCTACAAGACTACGCACAACGAAGACTTGAAAGATCAATTCTTGGTGTTCGTCTGGGCGACAAAATACGGTCAAGAGTTATTCGCCACAGATCAGTACTCAAGGATTGGATTCCCCATGCGCTCAAAAGAATGTGGCTGTTCGCAAATAAGCTCTGTAGAACCGAACGTTCATGGGCACGCATTGCAGCTGATTGGATTTCTGATAAAAAACGAAGTAAAGGAAGACCAAGAAGAAGATGGCTGGATGATCGCAAGATACAGAGGGACAAGGACAAAAGAAGCCATGAGAAACTGGACCACTCTGATTGAAGGGAATCCGAACAGGAACGCTGAACTCTTCGCAAAAGAAGCACGTATTTAGATACTTGTTTGTTCTGTTGCGTTAAAAGAGGTGTAATAAATAAATAAACCTTTCCTCAGTCCAGGATGAAGAGGGCCCTTCCGTTCGTTGTTCTGCCTGAAATTCCCGGCGAGGGAATTCCACGCTTAGGTGTTTGTTGAGGTACCCTGTCACGTTATTCTAGCCACCGTAGTGCCCTGCCCTTAACATTCTTCATGTCTACGCGTATGTGCAGGCTAGACTTATGGCGTGCCCTGGTCAGCAGGCAGGTACGCTTTCCTCCCGTCTAGCTTCTCCTACAGGGCTTCCATCTTCGCATTCATCGTGCCTTCACTACGATTACCTTCTCCTTCCTTTTCAGGTTCCTAGAGGCTGTGTGATGCTCGAGTGTTCTCTTCATTTGCCACAGTTTGTATTGGGTCTCATTCTTTTTCTTCGCCGCCATCTGCACCTCTTCATTGGAGAAACATACCATCTTATATGTATGCGCTGATCATCCCCTATGTTACAACGAGGGTTTCCTTTGTACATTGCAGGATCCTATGCTCACATCCCTCAGGTACCTGTTTCAGTTAGTTCGAAAAGACCGTCTTCAAGTGCTCTACTTCATAGTTCGTTCCGCCCCGCGGTTTCCTCTATTCTAAGCTATGTCCTTACGTTAGGTTTACTGGGTTGAGGTATGGCGACATGACTAGCAAGAGACATGTGCTGTTGTGATACTTTCTCCCGAGAGGTAGTTTATATCCCAGACGGTTTTCAAGAAAGGTCTTCGCACCAGGATGTGGTCGATTTCCGTACCTTTCCTCTAGCATAAGTCGAATTCTGGCTTATCTTCTTCGCCAAGAGACTGTCGATATTGTTACCCAGATCTGTGTAATGTTGTTAGATATCCAGATCTAAATCCTCTCTCCACCTAGATTTATTTACACCTCTACCTCCATCCTCTGATTTCTTCTTGCCTAACTCCCAACATGTCGGTTTATGTTGTCCGCCATGGAATAATAGTTGTCTTCTCGTCCTTTCCTTTGTGGCACTTCCTCGAGCGTGAGAAGGAAGCCGTGCTTACCCTGCTGTTCAGTCTGTGGGGCGCAGACCGACAGGATGGAGCAATAACACTCCTTCGTGTCCAGTCTCAATGACACGGCTCAATCGTTGGTTACTTGGAGAGCAGCTGCCAGGTCCTTGAGGAACCCCGCAGCAACTTTCCCAACATTTTCCATTTCTATCGGTGTTCTCTCAGTTGTAGATAGTACAGTATGACACATCCAATCTCCCTGGGCTTGGCCCCTTTCCGTCGCGTCACCTCCCATACAGGGCTTGGGTCCTTCTGTCCTTCCTTCATCAGGTCAGCGACCTCTCAGGATTTATCGGTCAGAGTTCCCACAGAGCCCCTAGTCGAACCAACTCCTTTAGTCGATGTCGTTTCACCCTTGGCAGCCTTCGTACACTGGCCGCTGAACGGCGTGGGTCACTTCTGGGTGATGTCCAGGCCTTTTGCTGACTCCTTCCACTTTGTGATCATGACTCAAGACGATTTGTGCACGTCAACCGGCCTGCCAACCTGAGCCTGACCTTGAAACCACTGCCGTATTTGCAATTTTTGCAAGGCTTCTGGTGTCGGGGCTGGGAGTCGAACCAGTGACCTTGTCTGTAAGAGATTGCGCTACAAAGCACTCGGCACTCTGAAGGTTAAAAACACGGGGAAACCTGAAAATTTCCCACACAATTGCGCCCATCTTTTTATACGTAAGAAGGAGTTCTTTAAAAAGCCAGGTAACAAAGAAGTCAATTTCATAAGCATTCTTTTTCACATTAAGTCTATTGAGCCATTTTGCAGAATGGATCTATTTTTTCTCCACTTTTCGACAACACTTACTGCTATTCCACTGCACTTTCCTACTGTTCGACTCAAAAAGGTATTACGGGCTCTTGGCATTCGTTGTGATTGCTCGGCTGTGGAGACTCATGCAATGCTTAAGAGATTACTGTGTAGCATCGATGGCGGTCGAGGACTTGGAAAAAATTCTTTCTTGAAGATGCGTTCATTCGATAATCGCTTGAGCAGTTGTTAGCCAAATGTCTTTGTGCGCCCTTTCCTAATTCTCTGATAACGATAGAACTTTTCAAGTTTCATTTTCTATTCCCTGCACTTATAGTGGGGAAGATGACTATCAGTGCCTCAATCCAACCCAGCCCTTCGATGCGTTGATGGACACAGAAAAAAAACAATACTATTACAGAGTGGGAAGCTGGCAAAAAACAAGAGAGCGGGAGCCCCCTGGGCTATGCGCATTCATATAGTCGGAGGCTCGATCTATAGTCGAAGGCTCGATTTTACTAGGCTGCTCGTTTTTTGCCACTTCTCGACTCTGTAGTTGTAGTAATGTTTCTTTCTATGTCTGGCTTCAATTTCAATTGTAGTTTTCTCCCATAATGACGCGTTAGCGCGTTTTCATTGTTGGGATTCAATGTTTTCCCGTTCCTTTTAGTACTTATGAAATGATTTTAGGAGGTGACTGATACGGATACGCCGATTGTATACCATTCACATTTTGCGTACCCGGCTAGGTGGGTATCCGGGTTCATAATTCTCCCCTCCCCCAAAAGCCTCTCGAAGCCTTAAAGAATAAGTTTTAGAGGTCAGTCGAGAGTGGCAGAAACTTTAGTTGGAACTTGCTTTTCAAAGCGCTTGACTAATGCAATGCGTCAGAGCTATGGCGCGCTGGACCTCAGTTTGCGGAAGGACAACAACAAAATTAATTAATCAAATCACTTCGACGATGATTTGAAACATATACCATTTTCGCGTCAACCGGGACACCACTTTCAAAAGCAAATTACCCTCTCTTTAAGGCAAGTTAGACACACTGAATTCCAACTGAACAGCTGAACATTTTCCAAACTATTTAAAATGGACGTCCTCCATGTTAAGATACATAATCTCTATCAAGTCTGAATTTTTTCTCTGCAGTGAACTTTTGTCTTAAGAAAATTTGCTGTGACATTCTCTGGAAATTTAAATACATTCTTCTCCAATTAAAACGCCTCCGGATATGACGTGACTCTCGAATTAACATGGATATTTTCTCACCTCCTCCGGTGAAAACGCGGAGACTCCCGTTATTGCGTGGTTCGGAGAAGAACTCCGCGCTCGAAGTGACTCCTGCAACAACGCAAACAGGGCTCAATTCCGATGCCAGAAGGAGGGTAACGGCGAACAAGGTGCAGACTGATGGTGTTTGTGATCAGAGCTGCCCACCTCCTGCCTCCTTCACGGTCTTACGACAATGTGCTAATTGAGGGGTGAGAGGCCAAATTCTGTTACAGAGCGTTTTCTTACGATCAAAAGTCATGCATCAGACTGGACTCGAACTCACAACCTCTGATTTCCGGGTAGGAAAAGGAAAGAAGAAACGCTGTCGTTTGGACGACAACGCGAGGACGCTTGTGCGGAAAGGATGTACATAGAGCTGGCTTGTTACACAAACAGCGCTGCTTGACAGAAAACAACATCCTGATATAATGGATGGATACCGGCACGCCATTCTAGCGAATAGCCGCTGCTTATGCGTGTCATCGGGCTGTGATGGGCTAGCATCCTACCTAAAAAGGTGAGGGCGCGGATTCGAGTCTCGACTAGTGCCAGCCCGCGATCGCAAAAAAACGTAGTGCAGCATTAGGCTACTTTGTTGTTGACCACGTCTAGCTTACATCTACTATGTATGTAGTATACCTTACATAACTTTGTCACGATTGTGCTTCCACAGAGAATATTTCTGAAGACAGGAACAGCACAAATAATGCATGCATTTCCTATGCCCTCACACTGTATTTATGGTTGCGTATTTCATTGCAGCTTAGTCATAGCGTGCGACACTATGTAAATCTGCTCATTGAAAAAAGTGTAAAAAGGCAAGCCTAGGACGCGACACTCGATATAACGCGCATTTTCGTTTCTCCCTTCAAAGGCGTTATGACGGGGGGGGGGGGGGCGGCAAACATTCTAAATCAGTTACCCCCAAAAAACGTGAATACATCGTTTGAGACCTTCTGGAATATTTTATTATTTAGGAAGATGGTTGTAAGATAATTTTACTGATGCGATGCGAAGCGGCAGCTGTTAGTTGTGTTGTAGTGGAAGAGATTGATCCATGCACGTTGCGATTTTCATTTGATTGATCGTAAAATTCTGGAGTCATGCGCGTAGCAATTTTCACTTGATTGATAACAAATTTCGCTCCGCATGGATTAGCACAGAGCAACGGACGATAAAACCAACTGCAGAAAACACATGTATTTCCACTGCGCAGCTTCGGGTAAGCAGAATCTACGCTATCAATCAAACAAAAATAACGTCATGCAAGATGAGTGCATAACACATTCTCCCTCTACAACACATGGAAAGATTTATGTTTTTCTGACCTTAAAATGAACTTAAATCATAATTATTCTATTTTAAAAAAAATTTAAAAAATTCAAGCACTGTATTCACTTTTAAGGGCAAATAAATTTAAATAATTAAATTTTCAAAAAGTAATTACAAATTTTCATGAGACAAATCAAATATAGATAAACAAGTGCTACGACACGCCTAACGGCGTGTCTCGCACTAGCCCGCTTCGCGGGGTTATAGGTTTGCGCTTTTTTCTCAGAAAATACTTTCGCACAAAAAGTACGTGTGATCTTCAAAACAATCTTGTTAACAGAACAACAAAAAGACAGCATTTACTGAAGCATCTCAGTGAATACTACGTTTGGTATCGACTTGAGTCCTGGTGTTAACCAAATTTTCAGATGGGACTTCCGTCGAACTCGCGAACACGCCATGTACAGTTGGCCATGAGAAAATACTAGACTGGGGAGATATACGCAGAGGCGTACCTGGAGCGGGCAAAGTATTCCGTTCAATATGGGATAATGCGGAGTTCTGCATGCGGCCCGTCGTCGTGCGACGACGATGTGACCTATGCTTCCTTTCTTTTCGATCTTCTGACCCCAGAAGGTTGTGGTGCGACGAAAGGAACCCGTCTTCTGGATTCAGAAACGCGCGCAGACGCCGTTGCATCAAGCAGGAGGAGGCTGCGCTTCCTCTGCTGCAGCAGCACCTCATGCTCAATTCTGAATGCGATACCTCGTCGTAGAACGACGGCGTCTCCTCTTCTGACTCCAGAAGGTTGTGGTGCGATGAAGGGAACCCGTCTTCTGGATTCAGGGACTCAGAAACGCGCGCAGACGCCGTTGTGTCAAGCAGGAGGAGGCTGCGCTTCCTCTGATGCAACAATATCCCATGTTGAACGGCAAACGTTGCCCGCGCGGAGTACGCAGAGGCGTACCTGTTGCGGGTAAACTTTTCCGTTCAACATGGGATAATGCTGAGTACTGCATGCGGCTGGTCGTCGTACGACGACGATGTGACCTCTGCTTCCTTTCTTTTCGATCTTCTGACCCCAGACGGTTGTGGTGCGACGAAGGGAACCCGTCTTCTGGATTCAGGGACTCAGAAACGCGCGCAGACGCCGTTGTGTCAAGCAGGAGGAGGATGCGCTTCCTCTGATGCAACAATATCCCATGTTGAACGGCAAACGTTGCCCGCGTGAAGTACGCAGAGGCTTACCCGTCGCGGGTAAACTTTTCCGTTCAACATGGGATAATGCTGAGTACTGCATGCGGCCGGTCGTCGTACGACGACGATGTGACCTCTGCTTCCTTTCTTTTCGATCTTCTGACCCCAGACGGTTGTGGTGCGACGAAGGGAACCCGTCTTCTGGATTCAGGCACTCAGAAACGCGCGCAGACGCCGTTGTGTCAAGCAGGAGGAGGCTACGCGATCTCTGCTGTAACCACACCCCATGTTGAACGGCAAACGTTGCCCGCGCGGAGTACGCAGAGGCGTATCTGTCGCGGGTAAGCTTTTCCGTTCAACATGGGATAATGCTGAGTGCTGCATGCGGCCGGTCGTCGTACGACGACGATGTGACCTCTGCTTCCTTTCTTTTCGATCTTCTGACCCCAGACGGTTGTGGTGCGACGAAGGGAACCCGTCTTCTGGATTCAGGGACTCAGAAACGCGCGCAGACGCCGTTGTGTCAAGCAGGAGGAGGATGCGCTTCCTCTGATGCAACAATATCCCATGTTGAACGGCAAACGTTGCCCGCGCGAGGTACGCAGAGGCGTACCTGGCGCGGGTAAACTTTTCCGTTCAACATGGGATAATGCTGAGTACTGCATGCGGCCGGTCGTCGTACGACGACGATGTGACCTCTGCTTCCTTTCTTTTCGATCTTCTGACCCCAGACGGTTGTGGTGCGACGAAGGGAACCCGTCTTCTGGATTCAGGCACTCAGAAACGCGCGCAGACGCCGTTGTGTCAAGCAGGAGGAGGCTACGCGATCTCTGCTGTAACAACACCCCATGTTGAACGGCAGACGTTGCCCCCGCGAGGTACGCGGAGGCGTCGCAAGAGGTTCCATGAGATTACGCGTGGTTCAACGAGGCGTATCTCAGCCAGGTTTCCAACCTGAGTGGGATACGCCTCATCATCTACAGGGCATGGAGCTAACTCAATTATATAGTGGTAGATTAGATACATTTTTACTTAAGAAGAAAAGATTGTTTTAATCAGTAGGACATTCGTTTTGATTTGGAGCATGTCCGGATCGACTTCAAAAGTGTCCAATTTGACGGAAAGTAGAATAGAATAGAAAAGCGTTCCACTTGGTTGAGGCAGTGGAATAATTTAAGGTGTCTGTGTGCTGCGACATACTCCACGCTACGCCTGCATCGATGTCAGTCGCTACAATGGTACCGCGACGGGAAATGCGTTCTGAACAAAGGATCTCATCTTGGGAAATATGACCTCATCGAGGATAAGCTCTCCACTTATCAGTTCATCGCCTGTGATGTGCAAGGTAATAGTCAAGCGCTTAATAATCTGGCACCATCCCTGACATAGGCGCATACTGTTTTCAGTGCTTTTGGACGTAGCCTCCAAAGTCTGCAGCTCAGCGAAACTTCAGGCGGTCACCACAGGTAAGCCCACTTGTACCTTTCCAGCCCTTGTGAATATCAGATCCTGCACCATTTCCTTTTCTTTGTTTTCCTTTCTGGCTTTCACTGCGACTAGTCCTGCCGCTTGTCCGGCCCGCCGTACCGAGTCGGTTCCAGCTCATGTCCAGCTGTTGTAAAGTAGAAGCACCGCAAGGCTCACTGCATAGTTTCGGCGCATTCTTCCAAGCGACAACGATTTCAGTGCTGACAAAATAACGAAGTCTGCTTTTTATCTGAATCCAGAATCGTGTTATTCCGGGCGTAGTCCTCTCGAATGCTCGTCCCCTTCCTGTCTAGCGCACGGGTTTCTAGGCAGTTATTAGTACCGCAGGGATAGTGGAATAAACACAAGGTCTCTGTCGAAGGTTCGGTTCTCCCCTCGACACCCCTGAAAGCTTCATAACTTCCTTCCTTCAATCAGACCAGTTCTCACACCATGCTCTCGGTTGATTCGACTTCACGACTTAGCCACTCATAACTACGTTTAGGAACATCCTCACAAGAAGGAATTCTTTCAACACAGAAGCCACGCATGTGTTATTCTAAGGAGTAGCGAACGAGTAGATAATTTTGTGTGATGCTCGTTAGACAGGAGCGTATTTGCGTGGTGAATGGGTATTATAATCGTATTGCAGATGCACTGATTACTGCTGCCCTTTATCTGCCAAACTGAACCCTCCTGTTGACAGTTCAGGTTATGACAAACGCCTCTTTCCCTCGGCTTCCTCGATTGGTTTCACTGGTCATCTAACTTTTTCTAATTTTCATAGGTTCCGTCATGGTTTTCCTCGCTAAAAGATACTTCTCTTTCGATCGGCTTTAAGATAGAAGCGAAGAACCATCGTTGAAAATCTTCTTTGGAAAGGGTTTATTGGAACAGAAAGACGCGTCACGAATACATACAGGGTGTCTCAAAAAATGTATACACTGTTTGAAAGGTGATAACTTTGTTCATAGTAAAGGCACTGAAGAAGTTAAGGGCTCATATAAAAGCTTAGAAAAATAGAAATTTTCTGACATATGAGAGGCATGGAATGCGCCATACACTCGTCTGAAATTTTCCATTCTACGCTCGATTGATTTTTTCGCTTGAATACATGTTATATTTTCTTCACAAAGTGGCCGCTTCGATTGACTTGTGCTTATTTCAGAGTTTAAAACTTAATTACACATTTTAGCTTGCGAAAAATGGAGAGTATTCTAAAAATAAAGGTAGTATGTGAAGGTTGTAACATTGCTACTAGTAAAGCATTTGGAGATATTTGAGACTCATATGAAAGCGCAGGGCAACGGGATTGCTGTGACGTGCAAATAGTCAAGATTGCGCCATGCTCCTATCTGAAACCTTGCATTCCAGACTCGATTGATTGTGCATGGGCTGAATGCTTGTTACAATCGTGTTGCTACTTGGTCACATTAACCTGTGCTGTGCTTCTTTTACCGTTTTCCGTCGTCCATTAGCTGCAGTTATGCCAATTAACCTCTCCATTCAGCTTAAATGTTGGTTCAATCGTCCACGAATGCGTCTTGTAAAACGCGGCTCCTGCTCACATTCAAATCGTACAATCAATAAACTCGCATGTAGCGTGTCTTTCACGAGGTTGTCAAGTTCAGAACGTTAAATGGAACACAGCACAGGTTAATGTGACCAAGTAGCAACACGATTGTAACAAGCATTCAGCCCATGCACAATCAATCGAGTCTGGAATGCAAGGTTTCAGACAGGAGCATGACGCAATCTTGAGTATTTGCACGTCACAGTAATCCCGCCGCTCTGCGCTTTTATATGAGTCTCAAATATCTCCAAATGCTTTACTAGTAGCAATGTTACAACCTTCACATACTACCTTTATTTTTAGAATACTCTACATTTTTCGCAAGCTATAATGTGCAATTAAGTTTTAAACTCTAAAATAAGCACAAGTCAATCGAAGCGGCCACTTTGTGAAGAAATTATAACATGTATTCAAGCGAAAAAAATCAATCGAGTGTAGAATGGAAAATTTCAGACGAGTGCATGGCGCATTCCATGCCTCTCATATGTCAGAAAATTTCTACTTTCTTAAGCTTTCATATGAGCTTTTAACTTCTTCAGTACCTTTACTATGAACAAAGTCATCACCTTTCAAACAGTGTATATTTTTTGAGACACCCTGTATTGTAGGAATCCCCAAAGGGGTACTTCACCACTGACGAATCTTGGAAGTTATGAAAGTCGAGCTTCTTGCAGCATTTTCTTGTATGTGATTGTGTACAGCTGCATTCCTAGATCAGTTTTTTAGTTTTAGATCATTTCAAAGTGAGCCTGAACTTCTCGCTCTTTTTTCTCACTAATGCATTCACCTGATAGATTAATTGTTATCTCCTTCTTTCGGAGCTCACTCAGACTACCCTTCCGCTCAAAATGATGTGGAAAATTTCTCTGATGGTGAGCGTGTTTAAGGTCGAGTGGAGACGACCTCAATGAAATCTACAACGAGAAAATCGACCGTTCCTGTGGAGAGCACGGGTAATTTCGAGAAGTGACGAGTCGCTGTACATCCACGCAAGTCCATTTCTTGCGTAAAGTCAATCGCATAACCCTTTTTAGGTATACCAACAGCTTCGTGGAAATTCCTCACGCAAGTAACAACAACAGTTCGTCCTTCAACCACGACTACGACCTCCCCAACTTCCACTACTGTGATTACTACTGAGGCTGTGATTACTACTGAGTCAACGACAACTGAAGAAACCAGAGCAACAGATGCGACGGTTACCGAAGAAAGCATGAAAAGTTTCGTGACGGCGGATTCGGAGGAGGAGGAGAAGGAGGAGGAGGCGGCAAGCGCCAGGGAGAAAAGCACAAGCACACCAGAAAAACGGATCGAGACGGAGGTGACGAGCACTGTGATGAGCTCAACTATCTCGCCGAAAAGGCAGAGCCGTCAGAATGCTTCGGAGCCTGACTCGCTCAAGATTGGTGAGTTTTTCTCGCTTCCTTCGGAAGGACGAACATCACTTCACAATGCTTTGATTGTTTTCTCTTATCAAATGTTCCTGCACGAAGAGGCAGCATTGACGGTCTTTTACCAATGATTTACCTACCTATTGCAACATGATGACCCTGTAGACTTCCACAGAATTTCTAAATGTGTAATCTTAGTAAACAACGACTGCTTCGAGGAAATATCCGGTTATATGATGACAAATGTGGCCGGAGGTCTTGAACACGATGTTTCCATGGAGGAATGCAAATGCTTTTGTGCAAGCAGCAGGTAATATTTCGACGTTTTCAAAAGTTCTCACTGTCAAACAAATGAGAACGTCGTACACAGTAGAACGAAAATTCACGCGATTTTAAATTCCAATACCAAGTTCTTATCAATGACAATATATAAGGTTTATTTAAAACATCCCTTAGGGGCAAGTATTCCCTGAAAATGTATACTTTTAGAAAAATGAGTCTCGCCAGGTGAATACCATCAAAAGTTAAAAAATTCTCGCTTGCTCCGAGTATATGGAGCGCTTTAAAAGCTCAGTAGAACAAAGGCCTACACAGCTCTTTACTACTCCTGAAACTTCTTTTGGCCCTCTGATGAGAGCTAGTGACTGCTACACTTTGACAGGGGATATTTTTTTGTTCTTTTCCGCGTTTGCCTGATTCTCGTAGATCTTCTACATTTCGACTCAGATTGAGTGCATCTTACGCAAATTTGCGCTTACCAATGCTAGCATCTCATGAGATTCCAACATCGGTCAACAAATGCCCAACTATTGATCAAAACAACGGTAACGTCGTGCCATAGGTACCGCAAGCTTGTTCTCATTGCGTCTAACAGTGTGACTTACTACTAGAACTTCCTGTTTGGAAATGTTCGCGGCCCTCGGGCAAAGAGTGGAACCATTTCCCAACACTAGCGTAATAATCCTGTTGACGACGTAGGAGGAGAACCCCGAGAATACTGACAACGTGCAAGAATTACGAAGAAGCCATCCCGACATTGGAACACTGAAGACAGTCAGTAATAACATCTCATTTCTGTGCATGGTAAATAAGGGCGGTGAGAATCGTTGCTTTTACTGAACTACCCTTGCGAAGTCATCAAATGCAGAGAATTCTGATCGAATCTCTTCTTCCTTGCTGAAGAATTAGACTTGGATCACTGTCTTTGTCTAACACTGTTTCAAGGCCGGGATGGCTCTTCCACACTTCTCGCACGTTGACAGTTCTCTCGGGGTCCCCTTCTTACGTCAGCGCGACTGGCGCCCTGTTGTGGTGGACAGTCGCAGAATAAGTTTATTAGAACAGCAGCAGTCGAGTAATTGCAACAGTAATGGGAAGTCAGGAGAAGCAGTCAGTTATAGAGGACGCTATAGAAACACGCTAGGTTTATATACGCCTCCCAGTTTCCCTACGGCAATAGATCGTGGCAAATCAGCTCAAGTATCCAGCCATGGCGAGATCATCCGTGATCAGCCCTGATCCTTGTATGTTAGCTACACAACACGTCCCCTTTTTAGTTAAAATCGTATCGTTTCTTCAATGGATCGATGCCCAATCGGGGCGGTGTGCAGCGAGTCCGTGTAGAGCGTCTTGGAAACGTTGGTGTCGGCTGAATCGTGCTGCTCGAAGGAGGGGCGCAGAGGCCAGATTCCTCAATCGCTTACTGGCTGTTAGCGGCGAAACCTACCACGAAATTTCAAGTTCGTCCGATTTATCAAAACTCGGTAGGGCAAATATTTCCCTGTATCCGTTACTAGGCTGGAGCGGTTGCGCTCCACGGCAAAGTGCTGACCCACAGGCCACGAGTTGCGCTCGTTGCCAAGAGTACGGGAAGGTATCGCACTCGGGCACATCAGTGATTACTTCGCTTACTTGTATGACCGCGATGGCGATCCCAGTAAGCGGCGTGGAGTGCAGAGGATAGTGCTGCTTCATGATGTGGATGTCGGGCGTACGGTTCTCGTGTCTTTCAGCATATTTGCATTAACACTGATCGGGTGAGATTTGAAAGAGCCTGATAACCAACCACACAGTTACGTGCGGTCAAACAGCGCCGGTGGTGTAAGGCGAACATCGCTGCCCGGAAAGCAGAAGATGCGGGTTCGAGTCCCGCCTGGCGCAAGAGTTTTGATCGTAACAAAACATCCTGTAACAACATATAGCCTCTCTAGTAGCCGCTCCAGGCTAAAACAAATATGTTAGAACACACAGTTTTCATTTGTTTTCTGCAATTTTTTCCAATCATACTGTGGAAAGCAGCCTTGCGACATGCTTGTTGCTAACCGGTTTTTAACCCCAAGGCAATGAGGAAGCTATCCATCGTAATAATGTTTGAACTTTCAACCTACTGCTACACAGGCGCAATATCTTTGATACGGAAGGAGTGGTCACAGTACGGGTAGCGTAAAAAAGCTGCAGGTTCTTCTCAGCTTGTTTCCCTACATGGACCAGTGACTTCGGAAAAAAACCGCTCTGCTGGCTTTCAAAGAAGCCAGGATACGACGTCATATAATCAGCTTTGAACCAAAGGTAAGTAACCAGCTTTTCAACGCGAGGATGACACAGGAGCACCAGCAACATGACCTTCACTATCAGTATAGCAGCTCCGTTCTTGTTTAGCTTCCCGACACCTACCTTCGGGATGTTGACCCTTTTTTGAAGATCAGAAATATGACCGTGCACAATGAGTTGGGAGGGAAATCGCTCCATAAGCGACGTCATGTAAATGAAGAAACACGCGTCGGCTGGCTGAATATAGCCGTTGGCACCCGAAGGTATAGTCCGAATATGATTGTATGGACATCTCATTAACGCTGTCGACACATTTAGTTGCGCAGGTGCTTGCTCTCCTTCATCTGAGTTTCCAGCTTCTAGTTTCCCGCGTCGCTGAGAGACGGTTCGGACTATACATCGAGCGCAGGCACCACTTCGCACGCTGGTGACTGGACAGTATATACAGTGTTTTGCCCAAGTGTGAGCAGCCTGTTTGTAGAAGACAAGAGTTGAGTTCTCAAGTAGAAATCAGTTCGGAGCGGTGGTCGTTTACTCGAAGGATGAGATCAAGTGTAAGTGCACTCTCTCCTAGTTGTGGATAACTTTGATAAACAACCTATGGTAGGATAGCATGTGCGCTTCCCAGCATTGGCTTACCTCCGCACTAAGACAAAACGCTGCTCTTGTGTGGAAAAGGATAAGAAAAAGGTTCATCATAAGAATGCTCTTCAGTCCGTACTCCGGTTTGAACAAATAACAAACTTGTGCAGTAGAGCTACACAGACAAACCAAATAAACCTATCCGTCGCTAACAGCGTTCAGGAACATGATGTTTTCGAACTGGGCACATGAACATGACCGGCTCCCACGGCAAAGTACGTCCTCTTCGGAAGCCGACCTTGAAGAGCCGTTGTCCTCCCACCGCCAAATCACGAAGACGCATTGATCTTAACTACTATCACAATCTCTGCTTCTTATGTCGCGGTATGTAGACAAGCTGCTTCTCTAGGCAAATCCTAGCACCAAGAACGTGAGGGAGGAGCAAACCTTCCGTACGTTGAGCTCCAGGACTTCGAGAACCTTCCTGAGTTTAGTCCCCAGTAACAGGCCCGAGGTGCATGGCAAGGAACAAGAAATGCAAAGAACTCACAACTTCCATACGTGAACTGCTCCTCGATTAGACAAACAGCTACTTCTCGATGGCCTCCTTCTCACAGTGAATAGGAAGTCAGAAGAAGCGCTCAGTTGTGCCACACACTCTACAGAAACACGTCGGGTTTACATACGCCTCCTAGTTTCCCTATGGCAATAGATCGTAGCAAATCAGATCAAGTATCTAGCCCTGACGAGATCACCCATGATCCTAGAGATTGGATAGATCGCTATGTTAACCCTACAACACACCCTAATGTTGGGAAACGGTTCCAGCCTTCGCCCGAAAGCCTCGAACATTTCCAAGCAGGAATTTCTCGCAATAAGCCATGCTGTTTAAAGGGATGAGAACAAGCCTACGGCGTCTACTCACAATCTCATTAGGCATGAGCAGGCTTGAAATGACGAGAAACACTTTGATCCAAATTACCAATCTATAACCGTTAAACTACGAGGTGTTTTCTGAGAAAATTTGCCCATTTTTTGTGCTTTAACAAAGTAAGAAGAATTTTTATTGGATAGGGTAATATTTTATTGAGAAGGTGTATAATTTTTGTGGCTCTGTACGCCTGCTGCTAGGAATTCAGTAAAAGCAATAACAAGCTGGCGTAGATAGAAATCTCAAGGATTCTTCGGGCACGGATAAAAATTTGAAGAGTAGTTTAAGGGTTGGCGGATTCACTCCGTCACATAATATAATTTCACGGGTTATAGCTAGAACGTTCCTTGAAGATGCGGATAGAAAAATACATGAACGGATCAGTTTTTATAAGTTATAATAAAAGTTTGCTGAAGACAGTAGCGTCATTATTTGTAATTTTATTTCATAGGCATTTTTTCTAGGGCTTCTCGACGATACTCATTCGAGTGCCTTTCTGCCACATACTACCACGAGGAACGTGACTGCATATTAAACTTAGACGATCGCCATCGAAATCCACAACTTCTGGAGAAGCAGAACGGTCAATACGCTGTCACTTATCTCGCCATGACGTGCACAAAAGGTACCGTTATACAGTTTCAAACGGTAGTCCCTATTCAGCGGTTTAACTACATTGACAACTTTACCATATGTCAAAATGGAGCACTTAGAATGCAAAGTGGGAGACATGCACGTGAGAGTGCTTTGAACAAGCATCAACTCCAAGCTCGACCTATGAGACACTGTGTCCTTAGGCAGAAGCGCTGGGCTCTCTATCTGCAGGTCGTCTACGGCCTACTGTGAATCCTCCTTTCTCTCACATCGTTCACAAAGAGAATGCCGAAGGGTGCCATGGCCAAACTGTTATGAATGCACAGCGTTACTACTTGGCAAAATATATACTTATCCTAGTCCTCCATGTCAGCAACCTACTATCGATCAGTGATGAAGTTGTACTCGGGCTAGTTCTAAACAACATCTGCTTGTTTTTCTTTCAGAACAGGTTCTCTTCTTGAAAGACTCCAGCTTTCTGTGCCTGATATTGGCCTGTGAAGAGGGAGAGTTTTACATCATTGAAACCCTCGAAGTAAATTTTAAACACCTACACTGAAGGAATGTAGACATGTTCTCTTACGGTTAACGAAGGCTTTCTGCAACATCCTGTGTAACAAAATGCATAGATAGAAAAAGGTGTTTGGGCAGAATCTACCCATATATTTTGTATTTATACCATTTTCAAGTCGAACTGGACAGTTTTCAAACCAAACTGGACACTTTTCAAACCAAATTGGACAGTTTTCAAGCCAAATTGGACACTTTTCAAATCAAATTGGACACTTTTCACGTCAAATTGGACACTCTTCTAAGCTAACCTTAGACTTTTCAAATCCAAGCGAACTCTTCCAAATTGAAACGTGCTTCTTCTACATCAAAGTAAAAATTCTCCAAAAATCTTAGAATAATTTTTTGTTCAAGGAAAATTTTGGTATAACTTTCTTTGAAGTTTTAATTAACTTCCCAGCAAGAGGACACATAGTTTGAAATTTTATAAAAATTTTATCATTCGAAGAAAACAATTATTTAAATTTTGTCTCAAAGGGCAGGAAGGGGGCCATTTCATATTGCCAAAACAGAGGTTGCGCCATGCCCCCGTCCGGAACTTCGCGATTCGATTGATAACCAAATCTTTGTTTGGATGCAGTTTCACACTTGCAAGCGATGCAACACAAACAACTGTTAAAATACAAATATCCTAACTTTCTTGCTGCATGTGAACAGTATTTACACTATCAATCAAAAAAACGTCGCGTTGAACTTTTTGAGTGCATGGCGCGATCTAGTCTTTTGATGCAGGGCATGATTTTTGCCTTGCTGCGCCTTAACACAAAATTTAATTTATAATTTTTTCTCAAAAAATAAAAATTTTATAAAGTTATTTCACTCATTTGGCAGCTAAAGTAAAAAAAAATCACAAAAAGTTATTCTTGAATGAAGAATTATTCTAACTATCTTAGAGAATCTTTAGTTTAACCTGTAAGGAAGCTCTCTCGATTTGGGAGACGTTCAATTTGATTTCAAAATTCAGCTTGGAAGAGTGCCCAATTTAATTTGAGAATGGTATATTTATAGTTTTAGGTATTTTTGGGAAAGAAATTCGTTATCCACATCTCAAAAAGGATAGTGGGATTAGACTAGATTTGGAATTATCGGAAAGAACCTTATGAAGAGGTGTGCCGGGAAGGTGGACGGGCCGCTATATAGACTTCGTGAGCGAAAATGAAATCTACTATGACGAAACCCATATGTCGACGTCGGCCAGATGAGGGTGCCGAGCTTGGATGAAATGCTTCTAAATGCGGAGAAAGCTTTCAAGGGTCAGATGTGATAGTAGCTTCAAACGCTCCTTGAAAGGGGGAGCTGCTTTAATGATGGGATGTACACTTGGCGCAGGTTTTCGAACCAGGTCATATCGTTCCTTTTTATTACTTCTTGTTGAGTGAACTTGTTTATATTAACGGCAAACATTAAGCAATGACATAACCATTTTGATCATTTTGTTGGATGACCTTTTGCCATCTTTCGGTGAGCTGAAAAATTCCAGGTTCGAAGAGCCCTTAGTTTTTAGAAGCCAAGAACTGGTGAAGCTATTTAATTTTTCAAGGTTTGATCGGAATCAAAAGTTTTAGGATTTACAAAGGAAGGGTCTAAAGCGTATGTCTGAACGGGGGGAGCGAGTCATATAGGGAGAATCCTCATACCTCAATCGGTTTGAAAATGTGTTTATTTTTTGCCAAGTCGCTAAACCCAAGATACGGCGCAGCTCGCGTTTGAGGGTCTTGTGCGCCCGCGATGCTTCCGCATCCACTGGATGGGAGCGCAGGTGGGTAGAGGGTTGACTCATGCGAGAGAGGTCAGGGGTTTGTCTCCGCTGCGTTGCTGCACTTTTGCATTTCAACTGATTGGTAGAGATTTGGGGGATTCTGACGTCTATACCATTTTCAGACGTTTTCTGTGCATTTTTTCAGCTGTACGTTGTGGTATTCAACATGGTGATGTATAAATGTTCAACACCAGTCATACACAGGTACAAAGTGCATGAAGCACCACTGGGCACCTTACGAGTAGCGTATAAAGGCCACAGGCTCCTCATAGTCTGTTTCCATACATGGACCAAAGGCCCCGGGAAAAACCATCCTGCTCGGATTTTCAAAGGAGGCCACGTTGTGACGTCGGAGGTGGTTCAAATGAGAGACAAGGTGTGCGGATCCCGCAAATTAATCTAAACGGCATCGATACACTCTTTCCCTCATGTCTACCTGTCACCTGGAAATCAGAGGTCTGCTGAAGGTTTTGTAGAACTTAATGCCAACAATGTCCACCGACGGTCGAGTGGTGATCCGTCTGCTCACGCTGAAGTGTGGCCCACCTTTAGACAAAGAATCTTTGAGGGAAGAAATCAAACTGGCCGAACGAATGGCCAGCATACTCAAGGACTTCGAAGCACGTCAACTTAAAGTTGACGAAGGCGAACAGCTGAAAGTGTTGGAAGAAGAAGAGGAAGATTGGGATCCGCAAGATGAACTGATCGACGTGGAGAAGAGAGGCAAGCAGTGGGCATAATGTTTTGGAACTCTTGTTTCGGAGGAAAGGGTACTTCTTCAATTGGATTTCGGTGGCATGCTCATCTCCATGGAGGAAGACACCGCGATTCACTACACAGGCACTTTGTACCTGTGTATCACTGGTGCTGAACGTTTATCACCATGTTGTGTACCACAGCGTACAGCTGGAAAAATGCGCAAAAGACGTCTGAAAATGGTATAGACGTCAGAATCCCCCAAATCTCAACTAATCAGTTGAAATGCAAAAATGCAGCAGCGCAGAGGAACAAAACCCCTGGCCGCCCTCGCACGAGTCAACCCTCTACTCACCTGCGCTCCGAACCACTGGTTGCAAACGCATCGCGGGCGTACAAGACCCCCAAACGCGCGCTTAGCCGTATCCCATGGTGACCCCCTACTCCTTAGTTTTTAGGTTTAGCGACTTGGCAAAAAATAAGCACATTTTCAAATAAATTGAGGGGTGAGGATTCTCCATGTATGACTCGCTCACCCGTTCAGACAAACGCTTCAGCCCCTTCCTTGTTAGATGATTATGGAGGGAGAGAAACAAATGGTGATCTGATGGTGTTAAGTCAGTGCTATGGAGTCGATGTGGCATCAGTTCTCAATTGAGCTCTGTTAATTTTTGAGGTGTTATCATGGAGGCATAGGGTCTGTTGTTACCATGGCGGAATATCACGCCCTTGCGGTTGGTCTGTTCAGGGCGATTTTTCCTGATTTCATCGTCCATTGTTGATAGTTGACCATGATAGACATTCGAGTCAATAGTTTGGTTCATCTGTACCAACTCAGAGTAATATATACCCACGCATACACTGCGACCGGAAAGTATAGGGACACCAGCAAATTGCGTAATTCTGCTAGCTACCCGCAGGAATTTATCTGAAAATTATACTATGGAATTCCTCACGGCAAAAAACATATATACGGAAGAAATGGGCAAAATTCTCCGAGGTGGCAAGGAACGGGAAAGGATCACGTGACGGGACCCTGTTTTTGAGTGACCAGAAAGTATAGGGACACCACCAAATAAGGTGCGCGGAGAAAGGTACGTTGTTGAAAACTATTTTGCTATGCAATATACTGCCTCATAATTTGCTCATTGTAAGGATGGGTTGCGGATCAATGCTATCAATACAGGAACAAGCTCAAATCAAGGCCCTCAGAGATGCAGGACTCAGCATACCCCAAATTTCGACTCAACTGGGACGATCAAAGAACGTTATTAGCAAATTTCTACGCAGACCTGATCTATATCACTCGAGGAAGTCTTCAGGACGTCCCAAGCTTCTTTCGACTCGAGACGAGAGGCAAATCGTGCGAATGGTTTCCAATAAATCAATCAGTTTGGAGGAAGTGCGCAAGAGTTTGAGTAAGAAAGTCTCGAAAGAAACGATTCGGTGCTGCTCAAAACGCAATGGGAATGTTGTATATACCCAGCTCCGTTCTGCTCCACGTTTGACAGAAACGCACAAAAGGAACAGGCTCGAGTTCGTCTCTAAGAACAAACGACGTCTTTGGACTAAGGCAGATTTTTTGCGTTGTCAGTTCTGACGCTAGGTATTTTAACATTTCATAGTTCAGGTGATCTTCTCGGACGAAAAGCGCTTTAACCTCGATGGTCCAGATGGAACCGATTCTACTGGCATGAATTACGCAAGGAGAAGAGTATTTCCCAAGATGGAATTTTGGAGGCGGCACAGTTATGGTGTGGGCGGCATTCCACGCAGAAGGAAAGCTCCCTCTTGCCTTCACGTCAGCAAGGATGGACGCAGATGAATACCAGCAACTGTTGGAAACCAATCTGCTCCCATTCCTTCAACAGAATGCTGGTCAGGGATGGGTTTTTCAACAGGACAATGCACCGCCGCATGCCAGCAGATCCACAAAAGGCTTCCTCAGAAGAAATTCTGTTGAAGTTCTCGACTGGCCTGCATGTTCTCCCGATACGGACCCAATGGAAAATATCTGGGGACACCTTGTAAGGAAGATTTACGAGCATAACCAGACATGTTCTTCTCCGCAAGGACTTCGATCAGCAATTCTACGCGCTTGGGATGAACTTCCTCTACAAACACTTCGAAATCATGCTGCTTCGATGCCAGCTCTACTTGTAGATGTTGCAATGAACCGCTGAGGACCAACTGAGTACTAGTTATCAACGACTGTTTTTTATCTTGACAATGAAGCTGTTTTTTTCTAGTGTCCCTATACTTCCTGGTCAATTGAAAATGGTGTGTCTCCATATTTTGTTTCCTTATTTAGCTCGCATCAAACCGATTTTGTTAAAATCTCTTGCTTCGAACTTCTTTGCCGTAACGAATTTTACAGTAAAAAATTCAGTTCGATTGATATCGATTAGCGTTCGAAAAGTACAATTTTTAAGTGTCCCTATACTTTCTGGTCGCAGTGTATGTTAACGCGTTTGGTGAGGCGGATTTCCTTTAATTCGAGAAGAACCTCAACACTCAGTTTGTTCACCTAACCAAGCTGTTATAAGTCCAAGTAAACCAGTTGAATTCAACATCTCCAGCTTCTCTGCCCTCTCTGGAGTGTCATACGCCGGTTTGTTTCGATTAACGCCTGTATTTTGCCGTCATCAGAAGTGACTACATGACCAGTATGTGGTGCACCTTGCACATTAAAATTTCCAGAACGAAAGCGAGCAGACCAACGCTGGCACTAGCGTTCGGTTAGGCGGTCCTCACCGTAAACCTCACATAATTCCATTTCTGCTTGCACTGCTTTTTTTGAACTTTTAGAAGAAAAGCAATAAAATGTGCCGATAATGGTCTGTTTAATTGTCCAATTTCAACTTAATTTTTTAACATCTTTTTTACTAATGATGCTCAGTTTTTGAAAGAAGAGAGTACAAGGTCTTACCTTTAAGATAGTATATAATATATATATATATATATATATATAAGATAGTATGCAGTTATGTAAGCCCAGCAAGCACTACATACTACATAAAAATATACAGTTCACGCCAGTTCTATTGATTATCGAACGACCCAATACATATATTCCGATGCTGAAAGCACAAGAATCGATGAATTCGTGGAGAACGATCCGTCGTTTTGCATTGTTATTTAGAAGATCCGACAAAGCAAAGGTTTTTAGGGATCTTTCTATACCTTTCCAATCACCGCCCATCTGTACATTAAAATCAAAAGCACAATCCTGTTAATCGATGACGTCTTGTAACCGTTCGTAAATTTTCTACAATATTGATTAAAAAATGGAAATTATTGGAAAATATGTGGTCGCAACTAAACTGAGCTTATCACAAACCTCCCCGAGTATGACATTCGATCTCCGAATGTCATCGATAAATGTATTTGTGTTGCCCTATGTACTGATCGATAAGTGTTCACACCGTATGTAATTACACCACTGTATAGAAGTGCTTGAGCCACACACTTTGCAGAAGACACTGCTGCATACCTCTCGAAGGCCTCCTTCGGATCCAACTGCGAGCATGTCACGCCACCTCAAACCGTGACGCCAACACAGAAGCAGCGGAAAACAGGAGGTTCGTTTGCATGTGCTCATGTTCCAGGCAGTGCAGTTGTATGAGGACTGCATGATGCATTGCCTCACTTTTCTGTCCTAGTAGCACAAGGAAAATCGCGCCTTTGGCCAATCGAGTGCGGAACACGTTCCTGTATTCGTTACCCTTATGAACGATGTCAGATTTCGTCAAACCACTTGGAGAAAGGTTGAGCACTTTCCAGTGGCACACCTTCTCTAAACACAAGGCATGTCACGATTCGTTATGTGTTTATGGTCGTTTTTCTTCGACGCTCCACGTGTAGGCCTTTGGGTTCCTTAAATGAGGTGTTTACGACTGGGTACCCCTTGTCTTAGGCACGCTTTCGAACGCGGCCCAACCACTAGCTGCAGGCCTACTACAAACGGCGTTTAAGGCCCGTGTTTAAAGCACCGGGGTGGATTTAATTATAAGGGGCTCTAAACAAGAGTTCGCAAGAGCGAAGGATACTACGCCTAACACATTACTTATTCAAACGAAATGTACTTAGAAACGGAGCCGTTAGAGTCTCTTGTTTGCGGTATCGTCAGAAGTTGGGTGCATGAGATGTTTTCAGAAACAATCATGAAAATGACAATTCTACGCCTTTGAACCTTTCATGCCCTACACTAGCTACTTACTTTTTCAAATTTGCTTTAGCGAACACCGATGTCTGCTTCCTGGAACTGTCGGACTTCGTTCTGGAAGGCACTGCGTTGGCCATTGAGACCGCGATCAGTCACCAAGAATGCAAATGTCGATGCCTAAACGGAGAAACAAGGCGAGCTCCTGGGAAAAGCTGTGTGTCGAGTTCTGGAAAGCATAAAATTCTGTTTTAGGTATGGCGAAGCCTGCCAGTCGTTCCAGTACTACTTTGACAGCACTACATGTTTAATTAACAAACAAAACCGGTGAGTAGTTTGGGAAGTATCCATAGCTGTCCGTGCATTTCTTTGGGCTTACCTCTAAGTTTAGTTTAGCAGGTACACTGCTAATGAATCCTTTTATGGGATTCCACATACGCGCGATATCGTGAAGGCACTTTGACCGTGTATTTGGGCTATAACGTGAGTGGCAGTCGCCACTGGTGGTCAAGTCAACGTTTTGTTGCTCTCAAATAAATCTGCTGTCGTACTATCCACACATGAGGAGCATCGTTCGGAATGGGTTTGACCTAGAATGGATTCGGAGTCTGCACAAAAGTGGACGCCTGCTATCAACTGCGTCACTGGTGACATTACAATAGCTGCCTTTAAATCCGTTGAAGCTCTCTCAGTGTAGGTCGTGCAGCGCTTGAACCCGAAGCTTCCTCGAAAATCGAGGTTTACATTTCTAACACCGTATTTTTTGCGGTGAGTAACGTAAAATCCAGTACCGATCTAGGCATCCTAGCGACGTGTATGTTACCATAACCAGCTAAGTGAATGTTGATGCAAATAATAGTATAAAAATATGGCTTCTGGATTGAATTGAATTATGATACTTGTTTCAGATTTTCGAATCCGGAAAATTTCAACTTTGTGCCTAACTTACAACCACGTAGCTATTTCGAGCACAGATGTGCAACACGAGGTACGGTTGCTACACAAAAGCAATATTTCAATTTGTTTCAACACCGTGGGTGTTTTTGTATGCAAATTCTTAGTTCCCCGTTTTTGCCTCCTCAAAAGTCTTAAATTTATGCGCTCCTTGGAATGTGCCTTCTCTTCGCTACGGTCACTCTTTATACTATAAGTTTTGTTTGAGGAAGCTTTCAGCAATGAAGGTAAACTGCATGAAGCGCATGAAGCATTCACGTTTAATCGCTTCTGACCCCGTGGGCAGGTGCAGGGTCAGGATGAAGAAAGGTGGAGCTCTGAGCTTGCGAAACCCATTTCGGAGGCATTCATTATTGATGCGTATTTGGTACCAGGAATATCACAAATGGTTTAATCGGGCTGTTGCACATCCGCCCCGCATCTCACCATACGTGCAGATTCTGTTCTTTTGGCGATGACTACCACTTCGTGCTACTCTGCTACTCTGGCAACCAGATCCGACGATCGCGCTAGTCGCGCTGCGGCTCGACGTGATTTACGAGGCTCCTCGCATGCTTTTAGTTACGCCTGGAGCACCGCCAGACAGTTTAGAATTCATTCCGAATTTTCCTAACCTGCTGATGGAGGGGCAGAAGGGTGCGACGATGATGGAAAAGAGAGATGCTATTCGACGCTGCAAAGACTAAGATCTAAGCAAAAAGCCTGTGTTTAATTTCCTTTTCAGCACATTTCAGAACGTCCAATAAACTTTCGTAGTATTGGTGCTGTTGTTTCTTACCTGGATAATTTCAGATGATGTTCGAAGGAAGTATTTAGAAGAATTCTGTCACAACGATATAGGTGAAGTGCAGAATAATACAGTAAGTGCTGGCAGAAAGCCAAAGAAGGTTAATATTCGTTAGAGTTCAGTTTTTCATCCTGAAACTCCGTCTCAGCTTTTTATTTCATTCAGAGTAGGAAGACAGCCTCGGCCGGTAACAAGGTCGCACCTTCGAAGCCTTCTTCGCCAAGAAAGACAATCAGGGCCCCGGAAAACCTGAAATCGAAGGACATCAGCAATGAGGAAACCGAGCATTCGTCAGGCGGTAGAAAGGTGAGTGAAGCACGTCACCATCAACGCACAGTACAAAACTGGCTGCATCTAGTGAGTGTGGTTATTGGTCATCGGTATTCTGACTCCTTCGGGGGAATTTATCGAGTGCCCCGGCACCGTCGCCTTATTTAACCACGTCGGGGTAACCAACTGCTGCTGCATAGGAGGCCAGCAGGGACTGTAACGGCTATGACAATCATGCTAAGCACATAGACAGCATGGAGACCTTCTACAGAAGCAAGCTCCAGTGCTTCGAAATCCATAGCGTTGTTGCCATTAAAGCTGCCAAAGAAGTCACGAAAGCATATAGAAATATGTATAGGCATCGAAAAGCGAACGGCAAAAGTTGCGCCATGCACTCGTTATGGACTTCACATTTTACTGGTTTTTTATAGATTAAGTGATTCTCACAACTTTTTCCTAAACTGGACGTATTGCTGTCATGTGATACACTTAGCATTCAAAACTAAACAACAACACAACGGAACGTTTTCCGAGATGACTACCTTCAAAAATACTAGAACCTATCCAAACTATATAACTTTGCCGTCAATGAGGCTATCGTCAACAGTTAGGTCAGGAACTAAATGGTAAAAAAAGTAGACTTCACGTGTTTCACGTGTTAAAGGATAAGGGATGAATGAGGCGTTCCTCAATCCCTTTGGGATGTGCCACGTAATCTACATCTGCGGGATTTCGTGGAGGCGATTTGAATACGTATTTGGTCTATACAACGACGGTGGCCAACGGATGAAAAGAGCTGTGCTTTATCCTCCTCAGGCAAATTTGGTACCAATTCACCGACTCCCTTGGGTGGCCTGGACGGGATATCCGAACCAAGAACCAGGTATCAGTTGCACAGGACAGCCGACACCTCCTTCACTGTGTTCTACGTACCGCTATAGAATATTAGGATTGCGTAATGTGCATTTCCGAATTTCGAAACGTAAACTTCATTGAATGTGTAGGGCGACGTGAATGTCCCCGCTTTGTAGAAAAGTATACTAGCTAAAGTTTTGTTCAGTAAACTTTATTGAGAAGGCATTATTTAACTCCTTCACACCAAAGCAGGATTAGCTCAACAAGTATCTACGAAGTTCTGTCTTGTTCTCTGAAATGGGCTACAGAACTAGTTGTGGCGCCCCTCAGTTGTAGCTAACGTTATCTGCTTACTATTAAAGTGGTGTCCACCCCAGCTTCAGCGTAAAGAAAGAACTCTGCGACGCATGAATCTCCTATAATGTCGGTCGCGTCTACAATTTAAATTTTGAGGCAGTACAGAACGCAATCAGGGCCTTCTGCAACATATAGCATTCCTATTTTTGGTTGTATATTAGTACTGTGCCAAGCACGAGGTTCTGGGTGAACTTTGTTCCGGATTAACGTTTACGACAAGCAGTGCGTTTCGGAAAACTGCACTACATGTCCAAACAGTAGTGTAGGAGGCTGCTCGAGAGCAGGAGTAATCTACGAAATTGAGTGCATGGACTGTCACGGTAAGTACATTGGGGAAACGAGTAGGTCGCTAGCAGTGCGCGTAGAAGAACACCTAGCTAGTAAAAGGCGTGGCTCTTTAAGCAGCTCTCTTGCTAGGCATAGATTGCATGCGCATGATGGTAAGGACTACGGCGTCAAAGGCACAATTCTGGCCATTGAAGAGGAAGTGTCTGCAAGGAAAGCATTAAAGGCATTGTGGATTCTTGCTACCCAGCAATAAACAACCGGAATGAGTGCCTGTCCATCACAAGCGAATTTCTTCCCTTTGTTCCTCATTGCGACCTCTAGAACGACCAGTAGGTGGTGTGCACATCATATAATGATTCCTTGTACGATGGCTGCACAGTACGACTCAATCGCCTTGCTGGCCTACTGACGAGAGGGCGACTACGTCCCAGCTGTGGTGGCTTCATGAGTGAGTTTATCTTTCCCATCCAGGTTCTGCGTGCGAGGTCTTAGGCTAACGTCGGAACCGCGAGAGCGGTTATGGTGTTTGGTCGCTTAGATTGCACGTCAGAAACCTTGCGCCACTTTTAGGCCACTGCTGACGACGGTGCAGTCGAAACGTTAGGCCGAAATAAAGTCCACCTACAACCTCGTGTTTGGCACAGTACTAGTATACAGCTGAAACTTACCATGCCGAGGTTCTAAGAAGAGAGAAGTTGGAGACAACAAACTACATACCTTCGATCAATGCCGACATTTTTCGGAGCACCTTTTCTGCAAGAGGAATAGCGTTCGGCTCCATGCCGAACGCTATTCCTCTTGCAGAAAAGGTGCTCCGAAAGTGGCGCGAAGTGCATACATATTTGTAGGCATGGTGTTGGATATACTCAAGGACCTATAACAATCAGTCCCACTGAGGAATGACAGCATAGCAGTAGAACATTTACAGTACATTACGAACTTAGCGCAATTGCAGTGATTTGAAGAACTTGAGGGATGGTAAACACTTTCTCACATGCACCACCCCTCCCCTCAAGCCTCGTTCGTCTAGGGTCCTGGACGAATTTGTTCGTTCATCGCGGGTCGAGTGGCCTTCAGACCTCCGTACTAATGCATTGCATGGGTCCGGAAAAGTAACGAAGTATCGTAGGGAGACCTAGCAAAATGATAGACCTAATATATGTATATCTTCTACAGGTCACTAAGTTGCTACGTCGCTCTCGCATGTCCAAAGTTGTCTAAAGCCGCTTTCAATAATTTCAATTTTTTTACTTTTTATTTTTTCTTACTTTGCCATATTCATTATAATTTTGTCGTGACTAATTGTTTTTTTTAGGTTTTTATGCTGTGTGTTGACTAGTACTTTGTATATTCAAATGACCCCTGTATGAATAAGCAAATATATAAAAACCCTTACAAACCTTTGCAACCCTTCTTCAACTCCTTTTTGTGGTATCTGGTTAACATGCTCTTCATTTATATTAAAAGATAGTTATAAAAAAGAGAAATATTTTTTCAACAAACAAACAGGAGTAGTTGCTTGCTACATTTCTGTGCACCTGTTTCAGCATAAGCCTCTTGAGTTCATACTGTTTTAGGGGAACCAAAGTGTTACAGCCGAACAGGTATCCTATGGTGACGAGGTTAGGCAGGTTGAGGCAATTTGTTTTTATAGAAGAAGATGGTTGAATTCACTTGATAGCTTTTGATTAGCTGAGTCGCTGTGCTGTTGGATCACAGTAAGTGTCAAGGAAGGGCGGAACTTTTGTTTATTGTCTTCGATTCGTTCCATTCTGCATTTTTCTCTTTCTGCTTCTTGCAACATTGTCAACGTTAATCCGAAAACATAGGATGATGACATTTCGAAGAAATTTTGCGATAGAAATCAAGCCGCCGGAATTCAAGGCACAGCAGATTGCTGCTTCATCAACAACAAAAATATGCATGGAGTATGCCGACATCAAGGAGGGTGGTTCTTTGTGATGCGTTCCATTAGGCTCAATAAAGTGTGCACTAATCGAGACATTTGAAGTGCAGAAGAGCATGGTTCATCTTCTAGCAAACATGCCCCATGATAGCATCTTCGAAACCGTATTGCATCGTGTGGTGGATAGGTTGCTCTCTTAGGCTCCACAAACTCTTCTGACCATGTTGACATCCACAGATTGAAGGTCAAAAGGGTTGACATTGTGGTTCTACTAGCAAGACATTCTCACCCGCCATATTCCACCTATAAACAATGCGCGCAACTAGTTAACTCTGAGAGCGTTCAAATTTATTTTTCACATTTTCTTCATTATGTGGATATTCGCCCAGATTGACTCAAAGCAAGGATAAAACAGAGGCGCCTGGGAAAGATGCCAAGTATCGGAGCCCGCAGACGCGAAGCCATATCCATTCCCATCCTATGTGGGTGTCTGTGGGTGTTCTAACCATAAAAACTGAAAACACTGCTCTATTCCCTTACAAGAAAATCGTTGCGCCATAAATGGCTTCTGGCAAGACCAGAGCGTCCTAATGCGAGAACAACACTATAAAGTGGAGGTCTTAGAGGTGAAGCAGGACATAACTACTACTAAAATCCTCTACTAAAATGGCTTCTTGCACCCAAAACAACTCCATTCTCTTATGCAACGTTAGAAGGCAACAGATTGCAATGGGCATCTATCGAATGTGAAGCCACGTTTGCAACGTCGAATCGTAACTCGAGCAGAATCTGACCGATAATTGGAGCAGTACTTCATCAGTGATGGAATCGTTATTAAGGCGCCTGATGGCATCTTTTTATGAAGTTCCTCAGAAAGCGAGTTCTATCCTTTACTGCACCATAGCCGATTCCACTTATGTGCGGCTACTGCTTTCCTGTCGCTACATATGTCATTCTCACTGATTAAGCTCCACCATCTTGGAGAGAGATGACGATTAAGAGGGGTTAAGACGTGCTAACGATACAATTATACACAGCACGCAAACGTTGAGTGACCGAAAGCTGCGGTTTTCGACCTCTGTGGTGAAGTCAAGCTTAGGTTCCAGAGAAACGTTTATATTTGCATCTTAATCGTACACGAAGGTGATTAGAGGTGACAGTGATCCTGGTCCTCAGCACAGTAGAGGAATCACTCGGATTTGGCTTGCACCGCAGGGAATGCTTACTTGCTGCATTTTAGCTTTGATATGCAGTCAAAAGAGTTTCTGTTTAAATAAGCTTTTTGAAGGCGGAATGCAAGCAAAACTACCAAACGAGTGCCTTTTTAAACGATGTACAAAAGCAATAGTGAATTCAGCCATTAACGACATTACTTCTGTAGGCATCAAAAAGTGTGTGGGGATGTCTTCAAATTTTCTTAAACAACTTACAAGACTGCCATTATGAAGAAAACAGATTGCCGAGCAACAATTAGAAACAGCGACCGTGGACTCCTTGGATACATATTGTTTTAGAGCAACAAGAGTGCAGCAGTCGAACAGCTTCCTCCGATGGTGACAGAGATTTTCAAGAAGGTAAGGCCGTTCTAGTTTTTCATATGTCCGTTGAATTCGATTTGTAGAATTTTTGATTGCTGAGAGCATACCCTCCTTCGTCTGCTTTTCGATCCTCGACCGTCTCCGCATTCGCTCGTGCCGCATGCCTTTGCAATTTCAGGCTCCGTTACTCAGCGCCACCTTTGATTTCTTTCCATTGCAGGTAACCCCAGGAGAGCCCGAATGGAACACGGATAACAGAACGAGCGGTGGCTATGGCTACAGGCCGCCGCCTGTTAAGCCAGCTGAAGACCACTTTGTGATTCCGGAGGCGGAAAGCGAAGAAGATAGCAGTGTCCCAATGCGGAAACGTGTAATGCCGACAACAACCACCACCACCACCAGACGCCCACAAATGAAGCGATACGTTGTCGTGAGCAATTTAGCAACTTCCGTCTTACTTTGTTGTTTTTAGATTCTTTTATAGAAGTCTCTACACCCCGTAAATAGGTACGCAGTTGGATATGCAGCAGTGCTAACAGGGCACGCGTTCATTTATGGTATATATAGGATTGTTTCACGCGTAGGGCTAAGCTCAGAGGCGTTGTTATTTTGTCAACTCTTGGGTTGTATTTATTCAATTGTTTATTTTTATTTGATTATTTATTTATTTATAATTTGCCACTTTGCGCATGAGAGATTCAACGTGACGTGGACACAGGAAGCGATAGAGGAGAACATGTATTAGGCTGTCCCAAAATTAATCGCCGAAACGGAGCGCTTACTTCAAACTGCTATAACTCAGCTTAAGCACAGCTTTCATAATCGATGTAAAAACCGCCGGAATACTCTTATTTTTGCCCACATAATGGTGGCGGATCTAATCCTTTACAATAAAAACTGAGAACTGACGAAATCAAGGAGGGCATATTCAACATCGGCAAAATTAGTGAATTGTTTCTGACGCAAATAAGAACCAAGAGCTTGAGAAAAGCGATAGTGAGTGGGGGAAAGGTTGGCAGAATATGGTGGGTGAGGGAGAACTTCGATACATAAATGGGCCAATTTTCGCTGAGTGATTTGTAAGGTGTGTGATCTTGTGATACAATGCAAAAGGAACGGCCCTCCTGTATTCACCACTGCCGGCCAAAATTTTTGCAAACTCTCACACATTTAGTCTAACCAGGATACTATCTCAACGGTAGGTCGGAACGGCGCAAGTGTTGTATATGGGCAGAACCGCCTCTCTCTGGGTAGTAACAAACTGCAGGTGTCTCGACCCCAATACAACTCTGCGCAGAGTTAGGGGCGACGGAAGTCGCGGGTTGGCGCCCTGTTGATTCACGTGCTCCACAGCTGACGGGCGCGCGCGGGATGAGGGCTCGTATCGCGGACAAGCGCAGGGCTCAGGTGGCGTAGTAGGGGAGAGCTCGGGCTCGTAAACGCGGGGTCGGGGGTTTGGATCCTGCAGACTGCGTTTGTTTTGCACTTTTGCAAAATCCATGTTTATCATATAGGTAATCCACCTAGGGGTATTATAGTGTCTTATAGAGCATGTTTACATATAACGTATGCTTCAAACTACAGATTAGCTAAAATGTTCACTTCTGTGTGTCACTTATTTTAAGCCTATTTTGTGTGAAGCTGTAGTTATGTAACGATAGATATTTGGTGGCACTAGTAAAAAGTTCCGACTCCACCGACAAGACTTCGGTCAAAAAGAAATTTTCGCTGAAACTTTGTCTTGGGGGGTTATTTGGGGTGCTGATCACGAATCTGACATCCGTTTTTCACGATGCGGTCGGAGACCACCCATAGCTTTAACAAGGGTGATCCAGGCAGAGTCAACGATTTCGCTGAAACTTCGTTTAGGGGGGTTATTTGGGGTGCTGATCACGAATCTGACATCCGTTTTTCACGATGCGGTCGGAGACCACCCATAGCTTTAACAAGGGTGTTCCAGGCAGAGTCAACGATTTCGCTGAAACTTCGTTTAGGGGCGTTATTTGGGGTGCTGATCACGAATCTGACATCCGTTTTTCACGATTCGGTCGGAGACCACCCATGCCGTTAACAAGGATGGACCAGGCAGGGTCACCGATTTCGCTAAAACTTCGTCTAGGGGGGTTATTTGGGGTGTTGATCACGAATCTGACATTCGTTTTTCACGATTCTGTTTCTACCTGCCGTCATCGGCACAAACTTTAAGAACCCTGTGCCTTCCTGCATCTATATTATTCAACCGAATCGTGAAAAACGGATGTCAGATTCGTGATCAGCACACCAAATAACCCCCCTAGACAAAGTTTCAGCGAAATCGGTGACCCTGCCTGGACCACCCTTGTTAACGGTATGGGTGGCCTCCCACCGCATCGTGAAAAACGGATGTCAGATTCGTGATCAGCACACCAAATAACCCCCCTAGACAAAGTTTCAGCGAAAAATTTTTTTGACCGAAGTCTTGTCGGTGGAGTCGGAACTTTTTACTAGTGCCGCAAAATATCTATCGTTACATAACTATAGCTTCACCCAAAATCGGCTTAAAATAAGTGACACACAGAAGTGAACATTTTAGCTAATCTGTAGTTTGAAGCATATGTTATATGTAAACATGCTCTATAACACACTATAATATCCCTTGGTGGATTACCTATATGATAAACATGGATTTTGCAAAAGTGCAAAACGAACGCACTTTGCGGGATCCAAACCCCCGACCCCGCGTTTACGAGCCCGAGCTCTTCCCTACTACGCCACCTGAGCACTGCGCTTAGCCGCGATACGGGCCTCATCCCGCGCGCGCCCGTCAGCTGTGGAGCACGTGTCTCAACAGGGCGCCAACCCGCGACTTCCGTCGCCCCTAACTCTGCGCAGAGTTGTATTGGGGTCGAGATACCTGCAGTTTGTTACTACCCAGAGAGAGGCGGTTCTGCCCATATACAACACTTGCGCCGTTCCGACCTACCGTTGAGATAGTATCCTGGTAAGTCATCGCAGTAACACTCTGCCGTAACTGCCTGACCAGGTTGCAAAAAGTTGATTACACCTTTACAACGCCATCACAAAGTAAGCAAAACTTTTTTAGGATGAAGTTCAGGTTTAGGAAAGGACCACTTCGGCATCTTCTTCACCTTGCCGATTCTCGCCAAATATCTTGCTACCGTACTATGACGTACGCCAAGGTGCTCTACTAACGTTCGTGTATTAGTCTCCGAATTTGCTTCGACGGCTCTCCTCAAAAGGTCTTCGTCAAGCGACGAGCTTCGTCCGCGACCCGGTTTTCCTTCGAGATCAAAATCGCCGGAAGCGAATTTTTCGAAGCAAAGCCTCACTGTTCGTTCGCAAGGGCATTCCGTCCCAAAAGCGCTGCTAGGGTGACAGGATGCCTCTGCTGCAGAATGTCCCATTTTAAATTTGTAAAGCATGATGACTCGATAGTCGCGTCGATTCCCGATTTTACGGAGCCGTGGAACAGGTCGGCAAGAAAAAGTATAGAAACATCATCATTTGGTTTTTGAAAGAGCAGGAAAGAGCCTACCGAGCGGTATGTGCGGCTTTCCCTGACGTGGAATAATTTAGGGTAAAACATTTATTTATTAACCAGACGTTCAGCGGCCTACTGGCCGCCAAACGTCTGGTTGGGGACTTCGCCCCCAAACCCGGAGAATAGAACACCCCGACCGTCTTCTTGTCCTCTTTAGGCCTTTTCTCATTCAGTGGAGTAAAAAACTGGTTTTGCTATATAGAATAGTACAGCGGGATACGGTAGGACAGAATCTTCAAAACTGTTCCTATGGGCCTACCCACCCTCTATCGCACGTACGCGATTCATTCTCTAAAGTACTCGTGGCGTACATGGCGAGGAAGAGATAGAGAGCCTTAATCGGAAGTGCCTATTCTGCGGAAACACAAATGAAATCAAATGGTATTGGTAGACCGCTCAATGCAGTTCACAGTCCGACGGGAATAACATTACTCCGATTCCCTTACTCATTCTCCCTACCCCTCCCCCCCCCCCACCCACTCCACCAATACCCCCTTACCCATGTGCAGGCAGAGAACGGTAGTGAGAATCAAGTACGCGCACACTCGTTGTTGCACGAAGCTTTAAAAGCGCTCTGAAATTCTCATGGATGCTGTGCAAAGTCTTATCTGTGGCACGTCTTCTGGATGCACGTTGGATAACGTCTGTGACACATTTGCTGAGTCCGGACGCATATATCACGACGCCTACGACATGTCTTTTGCACCCCCACACACGTGGCACTACGTTTGTAGCACGTCTTCTGACGCCACGTTGGACGACACTAAGAGAAAATACTGGTCCCCTTATTAGTCCCTTTCACTGATCCCCTTCACTAGTCCCCTTTACTGTCCCCCTTTAATGGATCTATTACTGGACCCTTTACTGAACCCCCTTCAATGGTCTCCCCTTTATTGGCTCCCTTATGTACTGGTTCAGTCTTTACTGGTAATTCATTGGTACCCCATTTATTGGTCCCCCTTCACTGGACCACCACCTTCACCGCTCCCCATTACTGGTCCCACCTTCACTGCGCTCCCCTTTATTGGTCAACCCTTTACAGGCCCCCCTTCACTGGATCCCCTCCCCCTCCTTCACCGGTCCCACCCTCACTGGTCCCCCATTACTGGTCCCTCTTCACTGGTTCCCTTTATTGTCAGCCCTTTTCCGGTTCACCCTTCACTGCCCCCCCCCCCCTTGTAGGTTCCTACTACTGCTCCCACCTTCACTTGACCTCCCTTAACTGGTCCGCTCTTCACTGGTCATCCTATCCTTCACCGATCCCCATCACTGTTCCCACCCTCACTGGTCCCCCTTTTATCCATCAACCCTTTTCCGGTCCCCCTTCACTGGACCCCATTACTGGTACCTTCCTCACCGGTCCCCATTCACCTGATCCCCTTCACTGGTCAACCTTCTATCGGTCCCTCATTCACTGGAACCCTCCCCCACTTCACCGGTCCCCATTACTGGTCCCTTCCTCACCGGTCCCCCTTCACTGGACCCCTCCCCCTCCTTCACCGGTCCCTTCTTCACTGGTCCCCCTCACCGGTCCCCATTGCTGGTCCCACCTTCACTGGTAGCACGTCGTGTGAATCCGGAACCCCGGCGCGACATCGGTGACACCTCTTCTGAACCCGGACACCTGTTGAACAACGTCGGTGACATGTCTTTTCACGCTGGACGTGCTTTGCGCGACATAGTTGACACGTCGGGTGAATCCAGAACCCCTGGCGCGACATTGGTGACACGTCGTCTGAATCCGGACAGGCCTTTCGCGACATCGGTGATACCTCTTCTAACCCAGGCACCTGATGAACGACGTCGGTGACACCTCTTCTGAACTCGGACGCTCGCTTTCATGACGTCGATGACAGATGTTCGGAACTCGGACGCCCTTTGCATGACATCGGCGACACGTCTTCTGACCCCTCTCAACACGACGTAGATGACACCTCGCCTGAACCCGGATGGCTACTACTCAGGAGAGAGTCGTTGGATACACCGCCCTCAGAAAGGGGCGGGGCGAGGGGCGCGCCGAGCACAAGATGTTCGGGTCCCTGCCTTCACATGGAGGCATCGCATTTCTAATCACTTCCCTTGGCCCTGCATCTCTATCCTGAACTGATTTCGTTCTTGAGACAAGAGTCAGAACCTTGTTCACCATATTTGGAACAATAGAGTTTTCAGCTGCAGCGCCAAGGCTTTCTTCTGGTCCCGCCAATGTAGAACTGACCGGAATCACCCATAATCTCTAGTTGAGGCGAAAATTTAAAGAATTGTGGTGAAAATTGTAAGAATCTAGAGAGAAGAGCGACGTTCTCCTTTCCCCAACTGCTTCCATAACCGAACCGACTGGAAAATGACTTCAGAGTTCCCCAAGATGCGCTTCGCAATCGTCCCCTATCAGTTGCTAGGTTTTTGGACGACGTCACGCCAATTAACGACGGTTTCGAGAGCAGCAAACTTGTCCAAAAAGGGTGGCGCGCGCAGGGCGGGAAGTGGGCGGCGGGCGGCACGGTGTACCGAACGACTGCCCCCCTCCCCACTACTCGACGTTTACGAAAGGCCAGATGGGCAGACGGACGGAGAGGCGGACGGACGGAGAGGCGGACGGACAGACGGAAGGACAGGCATAACCACTTACTCTTTTATATATAGTAGGATACATACCTCGAAACGGAGATTAATTATGCGACAGCCTAATAGTAAGTAAGTATAAGAATTAAAATCTAAATAAGTATAAGAATTAAAATCTAAATGAAACTAATTTAAAGCAGCATGTTTTATGCGGTGAGGGAAGCTATCCAAGTGAACAACGGGAGTATACTATGTAGACGCTATAGAGAAATTCAGTTAAGGAAAGCAGTGAGGAAGGGTGGAAAACCATAGTGAGGAGCAGCGGCCCAACAACTCTGTAAGTCACAGGGAAGTCTGGCTCCGTGCTCCGACCAGAGATGGGCTTGAATTTGGAATTTTTTTTTAGAAAACAAAATCGACTGTCGGAAAACAGAAATCAGCAAGCAGAAAAACTCAAAACGCCAGAAAACAGAAAAATCGGAAGGCAGAAAAAATGCAGAAAATAAAAGAAAATGCAACAGAAAACTTCGAGATCTTCGCTTTAGCTATCTATTGTATTCAAAATTGCATTTTTACCAACAACCAATACTTTTGTACCATTTCGCGTCAAGCTGGACACTTATCGACGTAAGCTGGATAGTTTTGAACACGAAACTGAACACCTTCCAAGCAAAGGGAAAGAGTGTGTGTGCGGATAAAGCAGATTCTCTCTTCTTTTTTTGAAAACTTATAAACCACTTATCCCATGACCACTTAGGAATCCCAATAAACTGAGTGCTTGAAATTGTATGAAATTTTGATTTTTGCAGTTAAAATAATCAATCAAATATTGAATCAACGTGCAGCAAAGCATCAATTTTCGAGTGTACGAAATGAATGCAGAGACCACACCGTGTCCTCATCTAAGTCGTCACGATTTTTCTTTAATTGATAGAGCAAGTGCTGCTTACCTGGAACAGCAAACAGGATATGCGCATTCCCTACAATTATTTCGGTTGTACCGTTTTCATGCACGTAACTACACGTATTATAATTAAATTTTTCTCTATCAATCAAAGGAGAATCGAGATGCTGGTCGAGTGCATGGTACCATCTATTGTTTAAACACACTGAAAATATGCCGTTTTCCTACAATTAAAAAATTCGATATATTATTATTTTTACAAAAATAAAAATTTCATAATGATTCAAAGATTATGTTTCCGTTTTTGAGCAAGGCGAATTACACATTTTTCAAAAAAGTGATGGTGAGTTCTTCTGAGTGAAGAATTTCGACCTCCTTAATGGGTGCCCGCGACCGCCTTCTTTGGAAACTGATCATCGTCCAAAAGTTCCCAATTCGGTGTGAAGATGGTATGTATCGGTAGAAACGTGGTCTAAGGAGATCGCCACTTTGGGGAGCAAGTAGTGTTAATATTGACTCATTCCACCCACATCAGGCTCCCTTTCTATTGAAAAGGCTAGTAAACAGATAATCCTAACCTACACATCTTAGGAGGTCTCGAAATCTTAAGGATACCGCGCCTCTACCTATCTCCTCTATGCCTTTACTGCATAACTGCCCTAATTATTAACTCGAAGATTGTCTGTGAGGCAGCTGTAACAACCAGCGAACTGGCTCGGAGCCGAATCTGGGGATGTATACCTGAGGTGACTAAAAGTTATCGAGTTGATTCTACTACTGATTTGATTCCTAGGTGGTTCCAACCGATCTAGTAAACATCGCGACTCAGCGGACGAGTGAATGAGTCTCAACATCAAATTCGCGCTTAGATTTCTCTTTCCTGCCATTCAAAACAAGCCAGAATTGTCGTTGGAAAGCTAAGAGTTTATGGCCATTCAAACAGTGACAACACTCTTTTAAGAGAATCTGTATTGATGCACTGTTTTCATAGCACTAACTATCATAAAGTTTTCTTATGACCGAGACTGTTGCTTAAGCTGGAGATTCCAGAAATCCAATCCACTGAAGACGTGAAACCTTCTACGGAAGAACTGCGTTATAATAGCACTCATACCATTATTCAAACGAAGCAAACGAGTTCATATCACAAATTGTAATGAAAGCCACTACGCAAACAGTTTTTTTTCGAATTTGGAATAGCCTAGGAATTTTTTTTTTGGTTATTGAGGCTGCGATGTTGCGGTATATTTTAAATTCTGGCGGTTGCATACCTATAGTAACAATTCTATACCATTTTCTGTTTTCTGAGCAATTTCGAGGCTATTTTCCCAGAAAACAGAAATTCCGCCCACCCCTGACTCCGAAATAGCAGGTCCATAAACTCCATTAACGGCTCCAACAATGAGTGTTTGAAACACAGGATGTAGAGAAAGAAGGAGTTCAGGAACGGTAGTTAAAGCAGTTGATGGAGGGAAGCGAGTTATTGCAAACACCCATAACTAAAACGCGAAAGGTGGAAAGAAGGAGCAACGTAATAGTGCAGAGTAAAACTGTTAAGCAACAGTAAAGAAAGTCAGTAGTCACACTATACCAACAAATCGTAAAATATACCATTTCCACGTCGAATTGTGCTCTTCTCAAATCAAATTGGACACTCTTCTAAGCTAGTCTAAGGCTTTTGAAATCAAAGCGAACTCTTCCAAAATGATCCTCTTACATGTCAAACTACATACTCTTCAAGATGGTTAGAATAATTTTTTCTTCAAGGAAAATTTGCTATAGCTTTCTTAGAAGTTTTCTTATTTGGCTGCCTGGATGAATGTAGGTTTTGTAAGATTCTTATTTTTAAGAAAAAACTAGTAATTTTAGTATAGTAAATTTTTCGGTGAACAGTAGTGAGTAGTAAATTTTCAACTCAGTTTTATTGTTTAGTTTATTTATTTTTAGTCTATTTTTTTACATTTCCATTGAATTTTTAAACTTCGTTTGTGGATGAAACTCAAATCACCGCTGATCGATTTCAGAGGTCCTATGTGAACAGAAATATACCAGAAACGGACGGTTTAGACGAAACGGAGTTCGACAAGATCATCGAGCTAGAGTTGGTACGTTTGAGCTTCTACGTAATGATATATCTCTTTACAAAATCTGAAGAGGCAGATGATATCGTGCAAAATGAGCGCAATTTCAATGTAGCAAACCAGGTATTGCCCTCCGAAAATTCTTCAATCATTTTTGCGTTGGTGCATAAAGATACGTAATAATTTAGCGATACAGAATATGATGATAGCTTTCCCTCTTCTGCACTTCAGCCTGTCTCGTAACGTTGGTTTCAATCCCTTTATTCCATTTCGAATGAGTAGTGTAGATCACTCTTCTAGAATAGCTTTCTACCACCCAAGAATTTACCAAGAGTTGCAATTCTGCTAGCGCTGCAGTTACCAGCTGGATGCACGAGGCGACATCTCAGGCAAGCACGTCGATGTTCAGAGCCTCGATCCTTTAGGAGGCTGCAAACCCCTAGTGGTTGTCTCCAAAGGCTGCATGTATGGACATACGACTTTGCCGCGCGCGCGGCGATCTCTGTCGCATGTGCGGCGAGCCGCCGTTAGGCCGGGGGCATACTTCCATCGCCGCGATGCCGTTGCGGCGCTCAGTTCATGGCCATTCCGCCGCGCGCGGCGGTATAGTCAAAGGATACTTCGCCGCGGCCGCCGTAACGGTGGCGGCCGGTATGCGCGATGGCTTCCCGCGCTCATCGCGGGCATGGTATACTTTTTCGCGCCGCGCGCGGTGTTTAGCGTTGGTCCTGGGCAGATCGCCGTCGCGCTCCCTTGCAGAGCGATGAGCAATGCCACGAGCACTGAGAAATTCAAATCCTTTCGCGTCGCTCTGCAAAACTCATCGCCGCGATTCCATCGCGGCGACGGGAAGTATGCACGAGGCCTTAAGGCCTATGTTATACTTCGGCGACGCGTCGCCGAGGGCTCAGCAGGGGGTGTTATACGTCCGCCCCCGACGCTGGTTGCTACAGACGCGTCGTCGACGTCGGTGACGTCGCCACAGATGGGTCGACGACGGGCCGTCGCCGACCTCATCCAAGGGTGGCAGAAAATGTGCTCCGGGCGAGTATTTTGTTTGTGGGTGGGTTCTTCGTTCCCGGAACTGTCATCATCCTCGGCGGACCTCGAATTACGAAATCGGAAGTGCAAAAACGCCCGTCTTGCGGACAGCAATGATGAAATTTTTACTCTTTACTTACTTTTACTTTCTTAACTGTGCTTCTTTTCATTCAACTCGTCTTCCATCAGTCATATTTTAAAAACCTTCGTATGTTTACAGTTGCGACCTCATGTTTGTCAACAATTACTCTTCTCTTCTATACAGGGTGTCTCAAAAAACTGCATACACTGATTGAAATGAGATAAGTTTGCTCACATAAAGGTACTAACGAGATTAAGACCTCATATAAAAGCTTAAAAAATTGATGTTTTTTGACATATGAGCGGTCTGGATTGCGCCATGCACTCGTCTGAATTCTTACATTTTGAACTCGAATGATTGTTTTTCGCTTGAATACTTGTTATAATCTCTTTACAAAGTGACCTATCGATTGATGTAGGCTTCGTTTAGTGTTTAAAAGCTAAAAACAGATTACAGCTTGCGAGAAATGCAGGGTATCCCTAAAAAATGCAGGAGCTATTTGAAAGGTTCTAACATTGCTGCAATGGAGCCTTTGAAGACGTTTGAGACTCATATGAAAGCACAGGGTAACGAGATTTATCTAGCTTATAAATAGTCCAGATTGTGCCATGCCCCCGTCCAAAACCTTACATTTCAGACTTGATTGATTGTGCAAGGTCTGAATGCTTACAATCTTGTTGCTACTTGGCCACATTGACCTATGATGTGTTTTCTTTTTACGTTTAACACTTGACAATGACGTGAAAGACACGTGGCATGCGAGTTTAGTGATTACACAACTTAAATGTGAGCAGCAGCCCCATTTTCTGAGACGGATTCTGGGGAGTGATGTACCCACATTAAAGCTGAATGGATAGGTTAATCAGCATAATTGCAGCTACTGGGCGGCGGAAAAGGCTGTTGGCCAATGGCACATACCCCGCGGCGTATCGCGTGCAGTGACTTCAGGGTATGCCTGTAGATCGTGGGTCAGATTGCCTGCTATAGGCAAATCATAGCAGCTATGCCAGGGCTACGCGGCTGCTCATGGCGGACATAAATAGCCGTGAGGACCGTAGCGGGGTGGTCTTTTTTGTGGTAGTCTTAGTTACTTAGACTTAGTTCCTCCCATGCTGTTGGGCATATCGGGCGACGAGACTTCTCCATTGATACCTGTCTTGTGCCAACTCTTCACTTTCGTCTCTGGAAATATTTAGCAGTTGAAGGTCCTTTTCGAATGTTAGCCTCTATGTGTTTCTCGGATGACCGCGCGCTCTGCTACCACCTTCAGGAATCCAACACATGGCTACTCGGAAATCGGTACTCAGGCAATCGCATTACGTGTCCTGCGAGGCGTAGACGTCTTTGTGCGATTAATGCAGAAAGACTACTTGAACCGCTCCGGTTTAGGACTTCACAGTTAGTCACACGGTCTGTATATCGCACTCTCAATATCCGTCGAAGACATATCTGGTGAAAGGCGTTTAGCTTTTTGGCGCTTTTCATAGACATGGCCCATGTTTCACTCGCGTAGGCAACAATCGGGCCTCAACGTTGATATCCACGTTCATATCTGTTCTCCCTATGCTCATCACTTTCGATTTGTCCGGGTTTGATCGTGGTCCAACTTTCTTGGCTTCGTTCGCGAGGATTGTGGTCGCCTGCTGTAGTGAACCGTTGTTCTCGGCTATGATGGCTACATCGTCGGCGAAATCGAGGTCTGTTAAGCGGTGTGTTCTGCTCCATTTGATACCCGTTTCATCACCTTTCATGGATTTTCTCATAACAAAGTCCAGAGCAACATTGAACAGAAGAGGGGAGAGTACTCATCCTTGTCTCACTCCGGTAACAACTTCGAAGAAGGACGTGTGCATTGCATTCGTTCTGACGCAACAGGAGGAATTCTTGTACAGCTTCTTGAAGATTTCCACAAAAGGCTGGGGTATGCCGTAAATACTAAGAATTGACCATAGCGATTCACGGTGTATACTATCGAAGGCCTTCCGGAAATCCACGAAATTGATGAGAAGTTGCGTCCGAAATTCCATGCATTGCTCGATGACATTCCGTAGGGTAAATATCTGTTTGCTGCATGACCTAGCACCTCGGAATCCACATTGTTCTTCACGAAGTCTTTCATCTACCGCGGTTCGTAGTCGATTTAGTAGAATTAAGCAGAACACCTTGCCGGGTATAGAAAGCAATGTAGCTCCTCGCCAGTTTCCACATTCTGATAAGTCACCTTTTGGGTATTTTGACAATGACTCCTCTCTTCCAGTCTTCCGGAAGCTGCCAGCATATGTTAAATAGCCTCGTCAATGTAGTGGTCATTGCTCTGCCTACTGCCTTGAGAAGTTCAGCGGAGATTTCATCGAGGCCCGGCGCTTTACCATCTTTCAGACTTTCAACATTCGAAATTTCCTCGAAGTGCCATCGCTTCACAGCCCTCTTACGATCCATCAGAATGTGACCGTTCTCGTCGTTAATGCCAAAGAACTTCTCGACGTCTTCTGCTTGACGACAGCCAGCTTTAGTGGTAGTACATGGCAGCTAATTCTAAATTCATTTGGTATTGTTTCTGATAAGTGAGATCACACTTATCCATCCTTCTAAAAGCCAAATTTGGTTAGTAAGAGAAGATTCGGCAGATTAACAATGTTTGAGCAGACTGCCGTTCATACAGAACAAAAATCGTCATCAAGTCTTGAAACATATTAGGAAAAGCACAAAATGTATGCAAATTCGAGACAGATGTGGTCACTTAGCGTTTCTATTGGCAGACTGGTTACCGAATGATGACATTGAAAACGCGCTCCGATGCTCTCCTGTCAACGACGTCGCCGACGCCGCCATAGAATCCGTCACCGACGTCGACGACGTCGACGACGGTTGTGTGTCGACGTCGCTGGTGGCGACGTCGGTGACGGGCCGTCGGTGACGTGTCGCAGCGTCGGCGACGCGTCGCCGAAGTATAACATATGCCCAACGCAGCGCTCCTAACGAGAAGATTGTAGACAAGAAGATTGGTTGTAAGAGGACTCTTAGGTAGGGCTGTTATGTGGAATTTGAACTTAAATAAACTCCTGAATTATGTTATCTTGCACCTCAATATTACGTTTTTAGAAGAAAAGCTTCCTGTTGTAAAGGAACCCTTAATATTTTAACACTGAAAATAATTGTATGTTTCATCGTGTGGGTCATCCAATTTCCCTTCAAAATAACCACTTTCTCTGGAGGGCTCTGATGTAGTTTAAAAGAGACCGCAGAGGAGAATTATGCCATTACTAGAGCAGCGCACGCCATGACTGTATCAACACACGCTATGTTGAGGTCGCCCTTGCCACAGCACTCGCTGCGGCAGCCGCGCGCTGGCGCGTGTTCAGCCTGTTCTCCGTCGAGCTCGAGTGAGCTGGAAACTGCGCTCGTGGCCAAGCAGTGGTGACGGTGGATAGCGGGGCGGCGTGGCGAGACGGAGTGGTTTGTGGTCCAGCTCTTAGTGGTGGTGCAGTTTTTCCATACTTCCTAATAAGGAGCCACCACAATCAACCAAGGCACTATGTGAAATTGTAACGAAAAAGGTCGCCAGTACATACTATTATGCTTCACATTCATGACTCCAGATGTGGAAAAAAATTTCACCTAAACCTCTTCTTCTTCTTCTTCTTCTTCTTCTTCTTCTTCTTCTTCAGCGTTTGTCCCGCTTCGTCGCGGGGTCCGCTCTTCTGGTGTTGTGACGCCACCTTTCTCGATCCTGCGCTTGATCAGGGTAGACGCCAGTTACTTTCATGTACATGTGTAACGTATCGGACCAACGCAGCTCGCTTGCGATGGTAAAGTCTTCTTTCCCACGCAGAACGTGGGAAAGAAGACTTTACCATCGCAAGCGAGCTTCGCGCATCTTATCCACTATCGGCGCGATACCGAACTTCTGCCGAATAACATCGTTTCGGATGCGGTTCATGCGCGTGACTCCAGCCGTCCAGCGCAGCATCTTCGTCTCCATGACGCTGAGGCGCGTTTCAACTTCCTTAGTCGCAGACCAACACTCAGCGCCGTACATCGCTACTGGCCGGACCACTGCTCTGTAGATCTTCGACTTCAGGTGCTCTGATATCTTCCTGACGCCAGTCAGCGAACACCACTTGCAGCAAGCTGTACTCACGCGTGAGTTCACTTCAACCATCAGACCGCCGTCAGACGCTATTGCTGATCCCAGGTATTTAAACACCGAAGTGCGTGCAAGCTCAGTGCCGTTAATCTTAATGGAGCCGGACCCGTTCACGTCAGTCGTTAGGCACTCGGTCTTCTTGAAGTTCAATTTGAGTCCGAACATCGCCAGGCGGTCGCACCAAGCTTGCACCTGGCGCTTGAGATCATCTTTATCTTCGCAAGCGAGCATCACGTCATCAGCATAGATCAATGTCCATGGGACAGGCTTCTGAAGATCTTTCGTATTGGCATCCATGACGACAACAAAGAGGAGTGGAGAACGCGCAGAACCTTGGTGCACCCCAACAGAGATGGGAAACTCCATTGAGGTTCCTGCTGCAGCTTGCACACGACTCTTTGGACAAGAGTATAGCATTCGCACCCACTCTACAAGTTCTTCGGGAACACCGTGCTGTCGTAGGGCGTACCATATAACCTCACGCGGTACGCGATCGAAGGCCTTCTCCAAATCGAGAAAGGCAAGATGCAACGGCTTCTGTTTCTCGCGATACTTCTCCACCAGGAGGCATGCGGCGTGTATAGCATCCATGGTCCGCAACCAGACACAAAATCGCACTGATTGTGGGAGAGCTTGACGATTTCACGAATTCATCTATCGAGGGTCCGCTCGATGATCTTCATGCGGTGCGAAAGCAAGCGAATCGGACGGTAATTGGAGCAGTCTGCAGGACTGCCCTTTTTCTTCCAAATTGGAATCGTCGTACTGTTGTGGCAACACATCAATCTTGATCGTGCGGTGGTCTTGAGCGGTGGTGTTTGGTTTCTCTCCTATAGCCAAACTACCATATCAACTTATCTTCGCAGTTCGTCTGCTATATCAACGTATCTCCGCAGTTCGTCTGCTTCGCGATCGTGTATTACTACGACTATCGACTTCTTCGACGAGTCTCCTTGTGGCGAGGACTAATTATACAACCCAATCGCCACCTTCAGAGGTATATTTTTTCTTCTCAGTTCTGCGGTCAGGTTGATGGCGTGTTGTTCTTCTTCATTCATCCATGCCGTCGGCTCGTGCATCCACTGTTCCGGTGAGGAGAGTCACGCGATCCTCCACAAAAACGAATGGCAAGAACGAGGGATCAGCAGCCGACCGTTTGCACGATATGGCAACGAAGGATGACTTGCCACCGTACATCGCGCTAGTCTTCGAACTTCTAAATGAGACCCGGAACGAAACGAAGGAGTTGATCAAGACAAACAGCGATTTACTCGCGGAGATACGTCACCTCAAAGAAGAAAATTTGCTTCTCAAGCAACAGTTGAACAATTCCGTTGCTCCCAACGTAAATGGTGCACCTAGGTATGCTTCTGGAGCGTTTCATGCATCGGAATCTGAGACTGAAATGAAAAGATCAATTGTTTTGTCGAATCTCCCTGAGTCTTCTGATAATAGAGCATCTGTAAGGATTTCCCATGACGTGTCATGTGTCAGGCAACTTCTTGACTATTTAGATATTGAGTGCTTTCATACCGCAGTTTATCGGATGGGTAAACCCGATCAGAATCGTCCGCGACTTATTAAAGTTGTGCTAGCTGCATCTAAATTCCAAAGAGAGGCGGTAAGGCGGGCTCCTCGCCTGCGGTTTTTCCCTCTGTGTAAGGGTATCTACCTACGCCCTTCCTTATCAAAGGAGCAGAGGGATCGTAGGATACGCTACAGTCAGAGCTCAACAGTTCCCTGGGAAACTGATGAGTTCTCCAAGGACTGCACGTATCCCGATCTTGTGTCTTCTTTCAAATATTAGGGCAGTTGTCAATAATTGCAATTCTTTGGTTTTCAGCCTTTGTCAAAATAGCTATGATATTGTAGTCTTAACTGAAACTTGGCTTACACCTATTAATGATTTAGGTCCTCTCCTAGGTATAGGCAATAGCAAATACGTTGGCATTAGGTGCGATAGGCTTGAAAAAAAGTGGTGGTGTCATGTTGCTCGTAAAGAGTTCCTTCTTCTACGAAGTAGTTTTTTGTGAATCTGTCAATGAGGCATATGAAATTTTAATCTGTGATATCGAAATAGATACACAACCTTGCCGTTTCATTGTCCTTTACAGAGCTCCGAGCTGTAACACAAGTTCATCCGGCAACCTTGTTAAGGTCATAAGCGACTTTTGCATTTTTAGTGGTCCATGTGTCCTTTTAGGAGACTTCATCCTTCCTGACCTGTCTTCGGCTAACCCTGGAGTAAGCTCCAAATTATTTCAAGATCTCTTATATCCACGGCTTCCAGCAAGCAGTGCATAAACCTACTAGAAGAAACTCTTTGCTTGATCTCGTGCTATGTAACTCCCCAAAATTGGTACACGATGTAGCTGTGGGTGCCCCACTGGGAAATAGTGACTACGCTGCAATTACTTTTAAAATTATTTGTAGCAGAGATCAACGGACCGTTAGTTTGGCATGGATAAGAGATTTCAAAAAGGCTGATTATACCAAAATTAGAGAACACCTGACTAACATTGACTGGGTGGGCACATTTGGCGCTTTAAATGATGTAGAAGAAATGTATGAAACGCTGCTTTTTATCCTACACCATGTTATATTTATACATGCCGAGGAGGTTAGTTGATCCATATCGCCAGATCGTTCCAGATTACCTTGCTAGAATGAAGCGTCGTCAAACTACTTTTCGGAACAAGGCTACTCATTCCGCCCTGAATAAAGATTGAGCTGAGTATCTATATCCATTTTCCCAAAGGACAAGTCAGCTTTCTATAGGTATATTGCCTCTCGTACAGAAAGTGATAACTTTATTTCAAATCTAAGGAATGAAGAGGGTGTTTCTATTTCCTCAGCTCGTGGTAAAGCTAACCTTCTTGCAAAGGAGTTTGAGAAGGTCTTTAACCAATCCGCTTGCAGTAGTTCCGCGTTTTTCGCCTCCCAGGACAATGCATTACCTGGTTTCTCCCAAATGGGGCCTACGCTGTGGTTTCATAAAGAGGAGATTTTCGACATATTAATTAAATGGACTAAGTCTTTTTCAACGTCCCCGGATCATCTACCATTAACGTTTATCAAACAAGTGGCGGATTGTATCGCTTATCCATTAGAACTAATTTTCAATTCGAGCTATATGAGAGCTGAGGTTCCTACAAGGTGGAAACATGCCTTTATTACGCCAATTTGCAAAAAGCCACCATTCAATCAACCGGGTAATTACCGGCCTGTCAGTATAACCTCTGCATTCGTTAGAGCTTTTGAAAAGATTGTAAAGAAACACATGCTGGATCATATTGAAGAGCATAACATCATCTCTAAGGACCAGGTTTCCTGACTCGTGATTCAATCTAAATCTCAAAGTCACCGTCCAACATACACACTCAACGGGTCAATTTTGGAGCAACTTACAAGTGCACGAGATTTAGGGTTCCATTTCTGGAGTAACCTAAACATTGAGCATCATTATAAAGCACTTGTAAAGAAGGCTAACTACCGAATTTATAACTTGTTTAAGGTATTGATAACCAAAGATTAACCTTCTTTTGTGAGAGCCTACAAATCTTACGTAAGGCCCATTGTAGAATGTGGTGTCTCAGTTTTCAGTCCCTGTCAAAAGAAGGACATAAAACTCCTTGAAAGTGTTCAGAATAACTTTATCCGTAAGCTTTTTCTAAAGTGTCGTGGTCTAAATTACGACAATATTCCGAGTGGGTCTGACAGGGCCAAAATGCTCGGGTTGTCTAGCCTTGAGACTAGACGAAAGCGAGCAGATTTAGTTATGTTGTTCAAAGTTCTGACAGGAAGGCTTTCCATTGACCCAATTGGATTTTTTGGCACCCCTTTGACAACTGACAGAAGAGGGCATCCCCGAGTCTACCTGCCACTTCCAAGGTCAAAAGTAAGGTCAAGTTTCCTCATTCACAGGAGCATCAGAGAGCTCAGCATCTTGCTTTCTGAGAACGAGAACATTGTTAATATGTCTCTATCCTCTTTCAAACGTTTAATTGCACTAAGGCTTCGTTAGGCTTATCTTTTTTTTTGTTATATGTTATTGTTAGAATCTTACCGCATGTGATTGTTATCCGTGCCTTGTAATAAATAAACACTCCGGTACTTTCTTCTCCTTTACTACCAGGTTGAAGAACTCAGCCAAGCACTCAGCAGGATACCAGAGCTTCGACTTCCAAACACCGGCTGCCAGATCATCTGGTCCTGTCGCCTCGCCTTCATCTTCTTCAGAGTCGCTTCTGTTTCCTTCACGGTGATCTTGTGAACGGGACCGTGAACAGAACCCGCAGAAGGGATGGCCGAGTGAGGAAATTCCATAGTGGAAATTTCCTCAAAGTAATCACGCCATCGCTGCAGCGCCTTTTTGGGGTCTGTCAGAAGATGGCCGATTTCATCATTGATGCCAAAGAACTTTTCAATATCCTCGGTTTGGCGGTAGCGGATCTTAGCAAGTCGGTACAGATACCGCTCACCATCGCGTGACTCGAGCTTCTCGTTGACATCTCCATAATGAATGGTTTCGCAACAGCCACGGCTTTCTTTGCAGCCTTCTTCGCCTTCTGATACCTCTGCCAGTTGTCGACTGTTTTATCGCCGAGAAACACATGATACAGCGACTTCTTCTCTCGATCCTTCGCTTTCACATCGTTCGTCCACAGCAATGTCTGCTCGTCGACCTTGCATCGTCCAGGCTTCGTAGTGCCGAGTTCCAATCACGCAGCTTGGCGTATCGCGTCGGTTGCTCTCTTCCAAAATCCATCGACAGTAGTGACTGTCGGTAACCGAGAAATCACAGCTGCTTCCTTCTCTTTCATTCGCCACCACTTGATTCTTGCAGCACAGCATCGTTGGATCTGCTTCAGCCTCGGAGGGGCGATCTTTAGGGCGCAGATCAGCGGTTGATGCTATGGGGCGACCATCTCATACGGCACGATGTTCGCGCATGTGACAATACTCCGGTCGCGATCCTTGACAAGGACAAAGTCTACCTGAGACTTGGAGTTCCCACTATAGTATGAGATAAGGATGAGATTATGCGATTCCGCATACTCAAGAATACGCTCACCATCGGCGTTACGCGACCCATATCCGAAACCACCATGAAGACTGTATCCGTCCTTCGTAGCACCTACGTGCCCATTAAGGTCACCGGCGACTACGATGACATCTTTCGGTGGTAGCTCTGCTGTCTTCTCATAAAGCAGGCTCCGAAACTCGTCCTTTGTTTGATCGGAGCAGCCAGTCTGCGGAGCATACGCAGAGAAGAAGTGATAGAGTCGCTCCTTAGCGGCGACAACGATCTCCATCAATCGATCGTTAAAGCGCTCGCCACTTACAATCGAATCACGAAGTCGTTCGGAGACGATTATTCCGACACCACTGGTGGTCCTGGGACTTCCACATAGAACGGCCTTGAAGCCAGGTCCAATGCCCCTTGACTTGCTGCAGGACCACCTCGTCTCCTGCACCGCACAGAAATCAACTCTTCTACGCTCCAGTGCTTCAACCAACGCACACGAGCGGCCCGTCAACGTACCCACATTCAGCGTTGCCACGCACATCCTGCTTACGTTACCGGACTTTCGGACTAGCTCAGTTGCCCCCCGATGCCGTCCTCGCATCAGGGACCCTCGCATACTTCTCACACCCTCCGGGCTGTGCGAGTGCGCGTCGGCTCCGATGACGCCGTAGCACTATCTCGAAAAACTTGTACTGTCATACACCATATGATTTTACGTGGGCCTTAGTGGGCCGGCCTGTCACAAGGGCCTATCGCCTGCATTCGAATGTCTGCGCTTAGTTTGGTTCACAAAGCGAGCAGTTTCCAGTGGCACCACGAGGAGGAACGGACAACGCCACCAAAAATTTCACCTAAACATAGCCTAGAAATGTTATTTTAGCCGCTTTTTTTGATTGATTACGATTGGCTACTATAGGTATTGATGAGCATGGATGAGTGACCCTTACTCACCCATACCCACCGTACCCCACCTAATCAAGCGAAAATTTAAAAGCGAGCCTCATATTAATCATCAGCGCCTTAAATAACCTTTCTGGACGAAGTATGGGCGGAATCGATCATCATGATCCTACTACCCATTCGTATATTACGCCGTGTTATGCAGTGCCGTAAACAACCCCTTTTGATGGAAAATTTTTCAACTCCTGGGGTCGTTAAGGACAATATTGCCGACCTATCTATCAAACTGTGTTTTCGTCAGCAGTTGTTTTTATGTGCCCTCCGGTGGAGTTTGTTCCATGTGATTCCCCACGAGACAAGGGAAGAAGATAGATTGCAGTTTCTCGTACTTCCTGCCAGCTGCGCAGTACGGGAGCATTAAGGTTGACGATGAAGGAGGTATCAGTGTGGAATCAGAAGAGCAGGATCTTACGTGGTCAGTGGAGGAAGTTGGTGAATAAAACACTAGCGTCAGCAGCATCAATATTTTCGCTCCGATGAAGTGGAGGTGTCGGAGAAAGCGAATTTTGCGACTTTGTTTTGCTTGGGAATTTATTTAAACCTACAATCCTGTCAAGGTGGATGAGCTAATTTTGCGTTCCGCTCTACTGAAAGCGGCAGTCGTCCACTCTCAAGCAGGAGGACTACATTTTGATTCACTTCTTCTTCAAAATTTTTACATAACGGGGTTGCTATATAAGGCACTTACGACGCCGATCATACATATAAGGTTCGTTTTCAAAATTTCGATTGATTACGGCGGGTCTCATCAATACCTAGAGCAACTCACCGTAGTCAAGCGAAAATTTAAAAAAAGAGCTTTACATAAGTGATCAGTGCCTTGAATAACCTCCTTAAGTTACGTTTAGGAGAAGACATTTTTCCACGTCTGAAGTTGTGAAAGCACAGTGTGTAGTACCTGTGAATCAGGTTCCCTTTCTGGCGGCCCTTCTCGTTGCGATTTTACACAGATCTGCCTGATTGCTGCAGATTTTTGAGAAGGTGTAAAAATGTTGCACCGCAGATCGAACTACAAACCACTCCGTCTCACTCCGTCTTCTATCCACTGCGCCACCCCTTCCACAGCCGCCTCTGTTTCTAGCCTACTTGAGCTGTTGCGATTGGTGGACTCAGAAGGCAAACTGGGAATGGTCCACAACTCCGTTCTCAGAAGCGTTACAATATGTGGAACACACATCTGGAATCAGCGTTCGAAGCCGCATCCCATCTCAAAGCGCCATGGTCACCTGGTATCCCTCCCTTGTGAATTGCAAGTGAGAGCTGGTGCCTTCCCTTACTGCGCTACCACTCGTCGATTTGAAGGCAGCTAAAAAATAATTGCGTGTTTGTACTCAGCGCGGAATCTGCCTCTATGTGCCGAGGACGAACTTCGAGTTGTTTTCTTGAGATCCTGCTGTGGTCCTTGGCGCTTATGGGCCGCAATTTAGCCTTGCGACGTGTCTCTCGAAAATGTTGGCTCGTGTAAAGTCACTGTAGAAATTACGACGAGTGTCTTCCCGTCCAGCAATCTTCACCACCTCTGCCCCTTACGACCTGGAGTAAGAAGGTCCTAATATATCAATTGTATCGAGGAGCAGGGGAAGGCCGCCAGCTCTCTGTAGTCTTTGGACCGATACAGCAACCCTCAGCCCTGCAGCTTCCTTTTCAAAATTTGCCTCTATTTATTAAAACATCGGGTAAGAAATCCGCTCCCTATTCTAAACATGAGAATGAATCTAAAAATGGGCCATTCTGGAAACTGGAACCAGTGGGCGATTTCATCGGGCAAAAATTCGCGAAATGATAAATGCGCTGAAGCAGCTGCATCCTTGCATCGAACATTGTTATGTCAAGACCCTTTTCAGACAGATTTTCTTTCAGCCAGACGACTTCAAGGGAGATCCCTCGAAATTCGTGCCACCTGCAGATGTTGAACACTTGTATGTGAGCCGCAGACACGTTGAGCCATATTTGTTGTTGATGTGGCTTCTGCTTCAGAGTTATTCAATACCCTTCGCGTCTATCCGGTGTTCGAAGTGTGAAGTTTGACACAAAACGAAAGAAGTGGCAGGAAGTGGAACCGACAACCACCACGGCAACAACTACGACTGCAACGACAACGACCACCCCGAGACCGGTGATGCTGCTTAGCGGAGTTGCATTTCACCTATAAATGCCAATGTTTTCAGACTACTACTACGGGCACCGAAGCTGATGTACGATCAGCACTAGTTTACCCGTCAGTGGGACGATGCACTTACAGCGCCATGTACCAAACAGCCTTCCAGGGTAACAAGATGATCAGAACCATATATGTCAAAAGGTGGGCTTGTTTCTGCTTTGCTTCCAACGATATGGATAATCTTGCACAGAAAAGTCGAGTTCGATTCCTGCCTCAGACTAATGTAGCGCTTCTTCTCTAGTATGATAACGGCAGTGTTTTACTTTAGGCTCTTGCCGAGTGCAGAACTCCAACTTAAAGCTCTTTTTCTGCGCCCTTCGGAAAAAGAACTTCTATAAGGGTCAAGTCTAGTTCAGTTTTCTTCCTTTCTATGTAAAATAAGATTGGCGCCATTGGCATTGGTACTGGCACGACTTACCAGAACACACAACGTGTGCTGTTACGCACAGATCACTTGTGGTTCAGTGGGCAATCGGTATGCAACCTTATTTCTCTCGCGTGCGCTCGTTGGTGCTGCAGACAGAGGAGTGAAGCTAGTGGGGGTGGCAATGCAGCAATACAACGACACTGTCGCGGAGCGACAATAGAATCGTCGCGATGCGACACATCGAGTGGATAATAGTAGTGCTACGACTTCAACAGGATTAACCAATCTGTATGGAGCACAGCTTTGTTTGGAATTCTTCCTCAAAAAGACACAGCTTTTGAAAGCTAACGAAGGAGGTTTCTAGTGAGCATTTTGAACAGGGATTACGCTAATTGTGAACATCTACCATACGTGCGCACCAGTGCTAGTGGCACGTATTTACAGCAAACACCCTAGAACCTGTAGCTTCTGAAATTGCTCTGCTGTCAGTTCTCGATTATTTAGATCTCGACACGAATTCCATAAGTCCATTGGATAAGAAAACGGAAGCATACAAGGTTTTCATCTGTCTCGTCCTTATTCTGATCCATGCTGGAGAAACGGCTAAGCATAACGGCCTTCTTCGAATTCTCTTATGCTAGTGAATGTGCGTGCCTGCTTCGCCCTCCCCTCGCGAATTCCTATCCTTGTCACGCAGAACAAGGAGTGAATTGCGGCAGCAGACATAGATTCTTATAGCTTCGGCCTTCAAGGGTAGAGCTTTATATTGCCGATCTACAACATCCGGATCCAAAACCACTTGCTCCTCTTTCTTTCCGTTACAGCTTCCTAATTGCAGGCTTTTGTTAGCGCCTGACAGCCGAAACTTTACGATGAAGCTTAATATGTTGTTGAAATAGAAGGAAAATACTCCTTCAGCCTAAGCTGCTGACAAATCAGCTACCACTGATCAACTAATTGTCGGCTAATCTCTTGCATATTCTGGTAGATTAAAAGTATTTTTTAGCCCTGCCGACTGCTTCGCCGCCTGCTACGCCCACAGTTGTCGATCGGCGAACCTCATTTCAAATGGTTTGACATTTATGAATTTTTTGCATTTCCATCCTTGTTTAAGTTAAACGAGGATGCAATGTGCTCATTGATCACAATATTAGAAGCAGAACATTGGCAGTGAGGGAATGCGTACAAATTCCAGTCGTCTCAGCTTAAGCAGCGTGTAGCAGGAAGGATAGAGATTACAGAGCCGTCCAATTTCCGTAACACTAACACACTTCGTCCTGAGTCCGCGTCGTGTTTATCGCTCCCAGATAAAAGAGCCCATGCGGCGCCAATCTTGATCGCCGAGCATTTTGAGATGTTCGGAATGTATCCTTGGTCCGATCCATCGGGGATGCTAGTGAGGAGCAAAATCCCGCATAGACCTTGGGGAAGTTGCATGACGCTGAAGGCCCCTTTGTGTTGAAATTCAACGGGAGATCTTTCTATGAGAGAAACAGAGGACTGGAGTCTAGTTCGGAGACTGATACTGCTTGTTAATCAAGGAGAATGATACTAAGTATGACGTCCACTAAAACTTGAAACTGACTAGAGAATTCCGAAATTTCTTGAATAACCTACAAGATCCTGAAAATGCAAAACAGTAAACTCCCGCGGTATGCAGTTAACTTTCCGCAACTCGATCAATGAAGTTTTTCATTCAGGTGAGATGAACACATGCGAGTTGTTCCGCGATTCGATTATTGACTACCGCAGTACTGGAACGATCGTCTATGATGGTTCTACGGTGTTTTTCGACGGAATTAAATGCGAAGGACCACAGTGAAGGCAACGCTTGGGCCGCTTTCATACGCCGTGTCTTCACTGTGTATCGGCTGCGTAGCTAAGTGACCAGACGTCAGAAGGATTCTCATTTCGACTAATCGAACGAGTCATATCGGTACTACCAAATGTGCCTGAACATAGTGCATACGTCTATGCTTCACCTAATTTATTCTATGTTCTTTACTTCACTGTGCAAACTAGTACGGGTTTCATTGTTTTTACTCTGTGGATGTCGCAAGTATATTTAGCATTCTGTTACGAGAGAATAACGCTCAGGATAAAGTCGATATGGATAAACCGATGCCTTCATTCTTTACAGGCTTTTTAACTCGAGTTCCTATCAAACGGTCGAAAATTGGTTCCATGTTATTTTTGCTTCTACTTAGCCTGAAGCGACAGTTAAAGCTCATACAAGTTGCCACACAAACTGCTGTTGTAAGGTTCCAGAAGAACGTTAGCTGTGCTTGGTAAAGATAAGAAAATTTAATCTGCATCGAACCGACGAATACCGACATTACTGGAGAGAACTGCGAGAAGCCCCTGTTGACGCAACTTCAGAGGCGGACCATTAATGACATGAGTCGGCTTCTGTAGCGGCGGAAACCTGAATCATAGTCTTCCGAAGGGTCGCGTGAACAGTCTGGAGTGTTGAGATGTACTGGAGTCTAGTCCTCTGTTTCTCCTGAGAGGCGAAAGACGCCAGACACATGTGCTCTAGCAGGACATCGTTGCAGTCCATGTGCCCAGGACGACCAAAGATTGGCTTCACGTCACAACATAGAAGTAACGGACTATACGGCCTGCTCTCCTGACTGCAACCCGATGGAGAACATGTGGGGTATCTTGCTTCAACGAGTCTACGCGAATAACCGACAGTTCAGTGACGTGGTGTCGATTTTGACTGCTTGGGACACTATCGAAGAAAATCATCCAGGACTTTGTCAACAGCATGCATAATAGGATGTTTGATGTTATAAGAAATAATGGTGGTCCGATCGACCTTTTAAGTTTATAAAAAAATTGCTTTTCGTAAGTGGATATCACCTGTATCACCCGTCGTCCCGTTGATCATCGACTTGCTCGAGCGGGCGCCAGCAGCGTCTCCATTCGTCCCTGTCGCGTGCCAGAGTGCTCCAATGGATCCTCCTCGCTCGAGGGACACGACGAGCGTCATATCGGTCGTACAGGGCTTTCACGAAGAAGTCCGACCAACGCGTTGGTGGGCGTCCAGGTGTTCTCTTGACATCCCGTGGAATTCAGTCGGTGACGGCTCTCTCCAGCGGGTGTCTGCGAAGCGCATTACGTGGCCGGCCCACCTAATTTTCAACTTGGCCCACGCGACAGCGTCTCTGATCTTCGAACGTCGGCGAAGCTCGGAACTCCGGAGACCTTCTCTCACTTACGTGAGTCGTGTCACTCCAAGCATCGTCCTCTCGATTCCACGCTGCGCGACGCTGATCACGTGTTCATCCTGCTTTCGTATAGTCCAGGTCTCTGAGGCGTATGTTAGAGCAGGAATAACAGTGGAGTCGAATAGGTAGGCACGGAGTCGGACGTTCTTCGTCTTCTTCGCGACTTCTTCGACGCTCTTGAAAGCTCCCCAATCCGCTCGTTTCCTCCTACCCAGCTCTGGCGCTAGGTCGATCGCCATATTGACTTCGCGAGTCGCGACCCAGATACACGTACCTGGAGCATTTGGAGATCTTCGTTCCGTTGAGCGAGGATGGGGGATCAGAAACTTGTCCGTTCCTCATGAACATTGCCTTCGTAAGATTCAGCTGCAGTCCAACGTTCCCACATACACATCGATGTCGGCCAGCATTCGCTCCGCCTGGCTGATGCTCGGTGTTATGAGCACGATGTCGTCAGCGAAGCGAAGATGATGTAGTTGCCGGCCGTCGACCTTCACTCCCATGTCTTCCCATTCTAGTTCGCGCATGACGTTTTCGAGAGTGGCGCTGAAGAGCTTCGGGGATATGGTATCCCCTTGCCGAACCCCTCTCTTCACGTCGACGACGACGTCGTTGTAGAATGGTGAGATCTTGGTCGTGAATCCACTGTACAGCTCTCGAAGGACTCTGATGTACTGAGTAGGAACGCCCTGAGTGAGCAGGGCTTCGATGACCGCTTCAGTTTCGACGGAGTTTTTTTTTTGAAATATCCATTTCTCAAAAAGTCTGATTCTCGTGTGAGACGAAAAAATTTTCTGAAAGTGAGAGCCAACCTATTTTCGACCGCGAGGAATCTAGTGGAACTAGTGGGGGCCTGCATGAATGAACGCGAAACGAGATATGGACAAATTATGGGGTGAATACATACTTTTGAAACGCAATGTATAATATGATAAGACGAAGTCTGCATTTCACCGAAACTGTTGCAGTATGCAAGATGGACATGAACTAGTCTTAAGCTAAAGGAAATCTAGGGGCCAAGCGTGGAGTAATCATACCTGTTTTTATGAGATTTATTAGAGAACTAGCTCAGAAAATTTCTAGGAAGCGAGGTACCGCATCAAAGCAGACTCTGATAAACAGAATTCGAGAACAAGATATGAGATTCTAGCAGCGGCACCTTCTATCGGGCCTTGTTCCTCGCACATGCAGCGATATATACTATTTTTACGTTAAATTGGACACTCTTCTAAAGCCGCTTGATGCTTCTGAAATCAAAATAAACCTCCTCATACAGTGCATAAAATGATGAGATGCACTCGAAAAGCTCACCGCGATTTTTGTTGATTAATGAGCAAATGCTGCTTGCATGAAGCATCAAAGTGAGGATATGTGTGTAGTTCAAAATAGCTTTTGTTGTACTGTTTACAAGTGTGAAACTCCTCGAAAACAAAAGTTTTCTTATCAATCGAATAAAAATCGCAACGCCTTGAACGGTGGCATAAAATAAGTCTTTCTACTCTTCAAACCAGGCTTAGAACCACTATGTTCCCTCAAAATCAGAATTTTATAAAATTTCAAACAGTGTTTTCAATGAAGCTGATATTTACTGGGCAGGTGTAAAACCTCAAAGAAAGTAATATTAAATCATTAGTTTAATAATTAAAAAAATAAATTAAAATTATTAAAATATTTTTTCCTTGAGAAAAAAATTATTCTAACCTTTTTGGAATCTCTATTTCAACATGGAAAGAGCTCGTTCTGATTTGGAAAATGTTCCGCTTGATTTCAAAAGTGTTAGGCTTGTTTATAAGAGTGTTAAATTTGAGGTGAAAATTATACAGACATATGCCACGCTTGCTCTGCAGCGTGTGATCTTTGTGTTCTGACGACTCAGCACAATACACCAAACGAATCCAACACCTAATGATTGACGAATGGGAACAACGGCAAAAAAAAATTTTGGCCGGTAGAACATGTGGACAACATGTGGACTAGACATGGGATCCGACGTCGACTCGGATAATTCGGATCAGTCTTTTTTCCAAACCTGGGATAAATGGGTTGTGCTAACAACGGGATTTTTGAAAAGTCAAGATCTTAGGGCGATTCAGAAAGGGTTGATTGTTACCAGACATGGTTTTTGGAAAATTTAAATAACCCAAATGATCAAAAAATCTGATGTGGTACCCGATTCGGATATCCGATGTGAGATCAAAAGATAGATCAGTCGTTACAGGATGTTTTGCTGCGATCAAAACCGATCAAAACTCTTGCGCCAGGCGGGAATCGAACCCGCACCTTCTCCTTTCCGGGCGGCGATGTTACGCCTTCCACCACCGGCGGTGTTTGACCGCACGTAACATCCACGATATCCTCGAGGCGTCTCAGCACCCACCCGTGCATCGAGATGAGCCGGATAAATCAGTCATTTGGGTCAGAAGAAAATCCTTCTTGTTAAAGCTACTCTTATCTGAGCACCACCCAAGATGCGAGGCTTTTCAAACATGCCATTATTCACATAATCCTTTTAACCTTGTTCGACAAAAATGACTGATTCGAATTATCCGAATCGGTGTAGGATCCAATGTCGAACGTGGACAAAAACAATACTGCAGCCTTGGGGAAACATAATATTGTCTACCAACAGCGACCTATATTTGCCCACTTTCCGTTTCTTTCGTTTTCCCTAGAGGCCAAGGCTAGGGTAGGGACAACGCAGAAACCGTGATCACTAGTCGGGATTAACAACCTCGGAACAGCGGTGTGCGCCGCACTAAAGCCGAGGGTTCACAAGCGCATGAACATCAGAGCATCTTTTAAAATTCCACATCTGAGGCTAGCATCACCAGAAGATGCAATCATAAACCTCTGCAATCTTCTAAATCTTATTCGTAATACGCCCAAACAATAAACGTTTGGGCACGTAAAATGCTAATTCAAAAACGCATATTTATAACCAACGCAAATCAGAACTACGCACGATAAATAAACTACTGTCTCTTCTTGGCTGCATCGGTAGACAGCACCTTCTTCCGTTGAGCAAACATGTACAAGTAGAGTTGAGGGAAACCTAAAGCACATGAGATAGTGAGAAAGGCTAGGAGAACGGAGATGCGACAAACCTGGAATGTAGAACAGGGCAGATCCAATCAATATCCAGTAGAACGAGATTCCAATGTTGAGCGGGTTCGGCATTTCCAGCGTGAAGTATTTCTTCTCAGCAACCTGTGAAGGCAATGAATATGAGAGAGCTCGGCATTCAGAAACCTCTTCAGCACAAATGAAGCAAGGCCTCATCCTAAAGGCCTCACGATTCAAGTCTAAAATATTGCGGGGAAGAAGCTATTGAAATTGTATTTCAAATGGGTCATTGCGGTGTGAACGCAATAATGAGGCTGTCCAGAAATCCAACGTAATCTATTTATAAAGGGTCATAAGCACGCTTTAATTAGAAGCAGGCGTCTTTAGAAGACGACCTCACATATCAAAAGGGCACATGTAGAAGTCACAGTGCAGCAAGGAGCATTTTACGAGGCGAATGATTGTAAACACTGCAATACATTGAACGGGCACAGTAAATAACGCCCTATGTTCCTAAGGTTCTCAGAGAGGCTGAGAGTCTTCCAGAGAAATCTAAGAGATGGAAGTAAGGACCACAAAACATGACGAGCTCACCTCGGGGAGACTTCCGAACAGAGTGAGCAGCTCACCGGTAACACCAATAGGGTACAGCACGATGAAGAAGGTGTACCTCAAGCACTTGTTTGAACTGATGGCTAAGATGGGGTTGCCTGCTCTTCACATTTTCAAACACTGACAAGAGTTGCGCCTAAGAAATGTAAACCGTTCAGCACCAACTGATATAATAAACTCTCTATGTAAATGTATACCTATTTTTAAGCTAATTTTATTGAATACTGCTAAAACTTTCCAGCTCTGTTCGGTGTTTTCTAACAGCATAGAAGTACCGGCTCCCTGAACCACCTCACTCTGAAGGTAGAAAAAATCACCAGGAAGCTACGTGAACGTTAATTCTGAACAGCCGAAATACTACATATGAACGGAAATGCATCCTTCTAAATAGAAGAGAATGCAAGAATCTAGACTGCGCCATGCATAGAGCAAAACTACAGCTCAACAAAACTCGAGGCACAGCAGGCTTCCGCGGATGGGAGAGTTGCCTCTCGATTGCAACCGGCGATTAGTTCTATTCGTTAGGGTGGAGAACTCCCAATGCGAAGGTCGGTTGTGTGACACAAAGCATAAAAAGCATAAAGGGTGGCGTTCGTCAATCCCTGTTGGGATGCGCCAAGTATTAGGTTGTCACATAAGTTCTGTCCGATCCCGATAGGCGTTATTTGTGATTGTTTTTATGTATAGAGAAAGCAATTGTATATATGTTGTATACTATTTTGTAGGGCTTATTTCGCTCTATAAAACTTGGTGTGTTGCTTTTAAAAAGTCGTGAGCACTGCTTCGTTTTAGGTGCTGGACGAAACCATGGAAAAACGCACTTGCGGGTAATAATGCTTCATGAGTTCAAGCTTCGCCAAAGTGTTAGCGATGCAACTCAAAACATCAAGATGGCATGGGGAGAGGACTCCGCTAACGAACGCACCGTGCGCAGATGGTACCAGAAGTTTCGGGTTGAAGACGTGGACCTCGAAGACAATGTGCGTGAGATGGGGGAGAACTTTAGGTCAGTCGTGTAACCATTTGGAGGCACCTAGAGGCGATAGTAAAGGTGAAAAAGCTGGATAAGTGGGTGCTCCACGAACTCACTGAGGAGCAGCAGAGGTGTCGCCTGGAGATCTGTTCTTCCCTTACTATAAGGAACGAAAACGATCCGTTTCTTGACCGGATATTTACCTTGAGAAAAATGGATCGTATACGACAATAGAAGAAGATCAGCGCGATGGCTGGATAAGGAAGAACCGCCGAAACACTTTCCCAAACCTAGCCTCCATCCGAGGAAGGTCATGCTCATTGTCTGGTGGGCTGCAACTGGTATTATCCACTACGACTTCTTGAAGCCTGGTGAAACCATCACGGCAGAGAGGTACTGTCGTGAATTAGACGTGGTTCACCAAAAGTTGCTTGAAATGCGTCCTGCACTGGTGAATCGAAGAGGACCGATCCTTCTTCACGACAACGCCCGTCCACATGTCTCGCATCTGACCATCCAAAAATTAAATCAGTTGAGATATGAAGTTCTCCCGCATCCCGCTTATTCACCGGACCTAGCCCCAACGGACTTTCATCTTTTCAAACATCTATTGGTTTCCTCGAGGATAAAAACTTTACTAATGTAGCAGATATCGAAATTGCCTTCAAGTGTTTCATTGCTTCTAGAAATACAGATTTCTTCCGAAATGGAATTAATGCTCTGTATATTGTTGACAGAAGTGCATTGATTGTAACGGTTCTTACTTTGATTAATAAACTTTATTTTCTGCTGGGATATTACACCGCAAAGTTGCCGTCGAAAATCGGACAGAACTTATGTGACAAGCTAATATTTTAAGTTCCTCTAGGGATGTCGTGGAGGCGATTTGAATGCATGTATGGACAATACAATGACATGCGGCCACCAGCCGATCGGTGAGTCACTGCTTCATTCTTCCCAGATACAAACTCACCTACCCTGGACTGACGGAAGGCTTGAATGGTCCGGGGGGGGGGGCTGGCCGAACCAGTAACCCGGCATCGGTTGCATGGGATAGCCGGCCTTCGCTCCACGCGCGCATTGTTTGATATGTAAATACATATTGCCAATTTTGTTTGTAATATCAGCGAATGGTAGCGCAGCCGACGGAGGTACCAACTATCGCATGCACCCTGTTCCACCCTATTCCAGCTTCCTAGTTCAGGCTTTCTGCCCAGGCCAACCAAGTCCTTCATCCCTCCGGGGTCGGTGGATGGGTACCAGTCTTATCTGGGAAGGATAAGGCGCAGACTTGTTCATCGGATGGCCACCGCAAGTCATTGTATAGGCCAAATACTCCTTATCCATTTTTATGTTCCAATAGTAACTCAGCCAAATCTGCGACGGATTCCTCCTCGGAACTCCCGGGTGCGCTATCACCACGTATTTTCAGTCTTAATTTATTTTTCTTCTTATTTTTACTTTTTTAAACATCACCGTATTATGCCCACTACTGTTACCTAATCTATAACATTATTGATTTCCTAATTTGGTGTTAGATGACAGGGTTTATCATTCGTTCTATGGAGTGGCAATCCTCATGCCAACGAAAACACGACTGCCTCGTTGCTCAAATTAAGACACGAAAAACCGTAAATACACCTTGGTTCCAGTAGCAATTTTTTGCGTCTGGCTCTGAACACGGAAACATAACCCTGAAACAAGTCCTACGCTTAACAAGCAGTGGCAAAACGTTCGGTACCTTATCCAGGTCAGAAAGTACGGAACGGCGTTGAAAAGACCAAGCGCGTAGAACGAGTACCTCACTACCTCAGTGAACGACCATGCCAGTAGCAGGAGAGGTACTCCGACGCTTGTGCGAGCCTAGAAACGGACTGTAGCAACAAGCTTGTACGATCGCTTGAAAAGTCGAAATAAAAGTTTGCCTTAGGAAGGCTTAGCATTTGCATCGTAGAAAAATTACAATTCACCTGCCCCAAAAAGGTGAACACAGTGTCCGAAACCTTCTTCTTCTTCTTCTTCTTCAGCGTCTGTCCCGCTTCGTAGCGGGGTCCGCTATTCTGGTGTCATGACGCCACCTTTCCCGATCCAGCGCTAGATCAGGGTGGACACCAGCCGCTTTCAAGTCCGTATGTAACGTATCAGCCCAGCGCTGCTTCGGGCGCCCTCTAGGCCGCTTTCCTGTTACCTCGAAGTTAAGGCCTATCTTGCGGACGCTGTCTTCTTCTCCACGCAGAACGTGGCCGTACCATCGTAAGCGAGCTTCGCGCATCTTGTCCGCTATCGGCGCGACACCGAACTTCTGCCGAATAGCTTCGTTTCGGATGCGGTCCATGCGCGTGACTCCAGCCGTCCAGCGCAGCATCTTCGTCTCCATGACGCTGAGGCGCGTTTCAACTTCCTTGGTCGCAGGCCAACACTCAGCGCCGTACATCGCTACTGGCCGGATGACTGCCCTGTAGATCTTTGACTTAAAGCGCTCCGGTATCTTCCTATCGCAGAGCACCCCAGTCAACGAGCGCCACTTGGACCAAGCTGCACTCACGCGTGAATTCACTTCGACCATCAGTTTGCCGTCAGACGCGACTGCTGATCCCAGGTACTTAAAGACCGCAGTGCGTGGAAGCTCGATGCCGTTAACCTTGATGGAGGTGGACTCGGTAACGTCCGTCGTTAAATACTCGGTCTTCTTCACGTTCAATCTGAGTCCAAACCGCTCCAAGCGATCACACCAAGCTTGCAACTCTCGCTCGAGTTCTCCTTTATCTTCGCTAGCGAGCATCACGTCATCGGCATAAAGCAACGTCCAAGGGACGGGCTTCTGAAGATCTCGTGTGATGGCATCCATGACGACAACAAAGAGGAGTGGGGAAAGCGCAGAACCCTGGTGCACCCCGACAGAGATGGGGAACTCCATCGAGGTTCCAGCTGCAGCTTGAACTCGACTCTTTGGACAAGAGTAGAGAATTCGCACCCACTCTATGAGCTCTTCGGGAACTCCATGATGTCGCAAGGCGTACCATATCACTTCACGTGGTACGCGGTCAAAGGCCTTCTCCAAGTCGAGGAAGGCAATATGCACTGCCTTCTGTTTCTCGCGATGCTTCTCTATCAGGAGGCGAGTGGCGTGTATGGCATCAACGGTGCCACAACCAGCCACGAAGCCGCACTGATTTCTGGACAGCTGGACGATGTCCCGAATTCGTCCATCGACAATTCGCTCAAAGATCTTCATGCTGTGCGGAAGCAAGCGAATCGGACGGTAATTGGAGCAGTCTGCAGGACTGCCCTTCTTCTTCCAAATCGGGATCGTCGTACTTTGGCGCCAACACTCAGGCACTTTCTTCTCCGCCACAACCTGATTAAAGAACTTCGCCAACCACTCAGCAGAGTACCAGTACTTGGACTTCCACAAATCAGCTGCCACGTCATCGGGCCCAGTCGCTTTGCCTGGCCTCATCTTCTTCAAAGCCGCTTCAGACTCCTCCACGGTGATCTTCTGAACGGGGCCGTGGGTTGGAGCCGTTGAAGGGATGGCTGGATGAGGAAATTCTACCGTAGAGATTTCCTCAAAGTAATCGCGCCATCGCTTCAATGCCTTCTTGCGGTCCGTAAGAAGATGGCCGTTCTCATCATTGATGCCGAAGAACTTCTCGATGTCCTCGGTCTGGCGATGGCGATTCTTTGCAAGTCGGTACAGATACCGCTCACCATCACGAGACTCGAGCTTCTCGTTGACATCTCCATAATGAGTGGCTTTCGCAACAGCCACGGCCTTCTTTGCAGCTTTCTTCGCTTCTTGGTACTTCTGCCAGTTATCGGCTGTCTTTTCGCCGAGAAACACGTGGTAGAGCGACTTCTTCTCTCGAACCTTCGCTTTCACGTCGTTTGTCCACAGCCATGTCTGCTTGTCGACCTTCCGTCGCCCAGGCTTCGTAATGCCGAGTTCTGACTGTGCAGCTTGACGAATCGCGTCGGTCGCCTTCTTCCAAGTTTCGTCGACAGTCGTGACTGTCGGTAACCGCACGCGAGAAATCACAGCTGCTTCCTTCTCTCTGATTCGCCACCACTTAATTCTAGCTGCACCGCATCGCTCAACCTGCTTCAGCCTCGGAGGGGCGATCTTCAAAGTGCAGATCAGCGGTCGATGCTGTGGGGCGACCGTCTCATACGGCACGATCTTCGCGTCTGTGACAAGACTCCGGTCGCGATATCTCACAAGGACAAAGTCTATCTGAGACTTGGAGCTCCCACTATAGTATGAGATGAGGTGGGAGTCGCGTTTTCGGAAAACGGTGTTCACAATGGTGAGATTATGCGATTCCGCATACTCAAGAATGCGCTCACCATCGGCGTTACGTGATCCGTATCCGAACCCACCATGACAGCTGTACCCGTCTTTCGTAGCACCTACGTGCCCATTAAGGTCACCAGCGACTATGATGACATCTTCCGACGGTACCACTGCTGTCTTCTCATCAAGCAGGCTCCAAAACTCTTCCTTGGCTTGATCCGAGCAGCCAGTCTGCGGAGCATACGCTGAGAAGAAGTGATAGAGTCGCTCCTTAGCGGCCACAACGATCTTCATCAATCGATCGTGAAAGCGCTCGACGCTTACAATCGAGTCACGAAATCGTTCGGAGACGATTATTCCGACACCACTGGTGGTCCTGGGACTTCCACATAGAACGGCCTTAAAGCCACGTCCTATATCCCTTGACTTGCGGCAGGACCACCTCGTCTCCTGCACCGCACAGAAATCAACTCTTCTACGCTCCAGTGCTTCAACCAACTCGCACGAGCGGCCCGTCAACGTACCCACATTCAGCGTAGCCACGCGGGTCCTGCTTACGTTACGGGACTTTCGGACTAGCTCAGTTGCCCCCCGATGCCGTCCTCGCATCAGGGACCCTCGCATACTTCTCACACTCGCCGGGCTCTGCGAGTGCGCGTCGGCTCCCGCGGACGCCGTAGCACTATCTCGAAACACTTGAGCTGTCATACACCATGTGATGTGACATGGGTCTTCGTAGGCCGGCCTGTCACAAGGGCCTGTCGCCTGCAATCGAGTGTCCGTGTTCGGCTTAACTCGCAGAGCGAGTAGTTTCCAGTGGCACCACGTGGAGGAACGGACATCGCCACCTGTCCGAAACCTTAAAAATCTTTATTTTTCAAGGAAGCATAACGGATCAAAGCTTCTTTTAAATGCAAAAAAGCAGCAATTGTTGAACGTATGTATTAAAAGAGGAGGCTGCGCGATGAACATGTCCGTTACGCTGCAATTTACCTTCGGTTGATTTGATAGTGTAAATGCTCCAACTCGGAAGCGCAAAAGCGAAGTTCTCTCTGTTTTCTACCATTGTTTCTCATCTGCAGTAGATCACCGCCTAACTCCACGTAATAGAATTTTTATTGTCAGTTAAAGGAAATTGTGAAGTGATGGAAGAGTGCGTGTGCAATTCACTCCTGCATCAAACTAGGGTAAGGCTTTCGACTGACCAAGAAGCGCACTCGTCCTACGTGAGAACACTAGCCGTATGCTATTCCAAATGGAAGACGACAGTTCGGCTATTCCACCGCCCCTTAACATTCACACTGAGAGGGGAATGCAACAGGGTGACACCTTGCCGCCGAAGCTGTCCAACGCAGCACTGTAGTGAATAATGAAGTCTGAGACGAAAAGAGCATACGGTGGATGGAAGATTCCGCTCAAATCACGGTTTTGCTGACGACATCGTACTCTTCTCGAATTCTACTACTGAAGCAGATGTGATGCTTGTTGAGCTAAGCGAAGCAGGTAAAGGGATAGGACTGTGAATGAGGAAGCCACAGCTCATAAAGAACGTCCACTGCGAGGGAGGAATTCAACTGGAAGCCTCTCATCTCACTGAGACGACGCCCTAGTACCTCGGACGTTCGATGATATGAAGACCGATATGAAAGACGAGCTGAGTAGGAGGCGGACCCCAACCTTGGAACAAGCCTATACGACTAGACTGTTCTCCCTGCGCTCTGTTTCGCGGCGAAGATGTTAGCCGATACTACTGCCACGTCAAGGACGCTATGGACTACGCACAGAGCGATGGAACGGTACCTTCTGAAGTACAATCGGAGAGCTTAACATCGAGCCGGACTTTATAGTTCCGACGTGCGAATGTTTCATCTTTGTGACCCAGCGGACTACATTTGGAGGGCTAAATGCCGATGGGCCGATCACTTCATGATGAGGCTGGACAACTGATGGACGAAAAGAGCACTGGAGTGCATCCCGAAAGACGCCAGGCGCCCTTGTGGAAGACCTTCAACAAGGTGAGCAGATACGTCCGTCCTACCGCTGACCCAATTGCCATTTCAGTTGGGAACTAATCAAGTTTCTCGTCAGCGTCACCAGGTTCGAATGGCAACAACGTCCTGGATGACGATGGCCAGACAACCAGAAACGAATGGGAGCTGTGCTGTGGCTCGCAAGATCAGTGAAGCCGTTGGCCCTCTAAGTATCCAAGTAACTAAGACAGCTAACGTTCATCCCGTTCAAGCATTTTATCGGCGCAAATGGAGTCACACCACAAGAACAGCAGCAGCGAGAGAGACGCTAATGAAAATGAGAGCCCTCCACTTGCTTTGGATGTTGTCCACCAAAATGTGTATTTCGAAGATGCTTTTTCACCGGCTGAAGGAGGTGGTACTCGAATGGACCTGTCTGGGGAATCCGGGGATTGAGGTAAATCTTCGTAACCTGCTCCCTGTACCTTTTCACAACCAGCATTAGCGACACATGGACGCGCATTTAATGCCTTGTCGTAGTCCCTCACGTGGTAACCAAAAGGCAAAACTTTGCCTCTCCCAAGGACGTGAAGCAGTTCTATGTAACACTCCTTCACATCCTCAGCGTGATTCTTCGGTTGTTAGCCAGTTTCGCTGCCAAAAGAACGAGTGTGAAAAAATACTGGGTTGGCTTTGAGGGCACTACGCAGTCTGTTAATCGTTCACAGGAGAATAACGTCTAGAAGTTTTATCCGCCTCGAAGCGCTGATACTAATGGGTCATGAAACCGGATCAGACAAGTAAACACTCTGTCAGTGTTAAAAAGTTAAAATTTAACTATTCCATTCGTTATTTGACTGCTGAAAAATCTAAATTCTTACTTTTCGCCGATTCTGGTTTTGTTTTTACAACTATTTTTTCCTACCTTTCATCCACTCCCGAGATTAACGCTTTAGCAAAAACACTTCAAGATACAACAGAAAGAAACTTACGGTAGCACAGGTAGAGAGCACTGGCCAGACAAGTATGAGACGGCTTGCCACTTGCATGAGAGTTGTTCCAACCGGAGAACGAACAATGCCCGACATGGCGTGGACAACATGAAAAGAATTTCATTGTACTAAGAACGGAAGGTGGACTCTCCAAATTTTCCATCACATTTCATAACTCACAACCTGCCTAGTTATGGTCACACTAGAAGCTATTAAATAAGGTGAGCCACTGAAGCCAAAGCCATCAAGCTGGTTTACTAGAAATGCAATACATCCAAGAACTAGAAGCTGCAAGGCGTCACAAAAACAACCTTTGTTCCATGAAAGAACAAGTCGCAGGAGTTACGTTAAGACGTTAATACGTGAAGACGGAAACGTGATGAACAGTGTTAGCGAAAACCAAAATGTTGGATGAATACCTCAAGAATGGCGAGAGTCTGGAACAGCTTTACTTCTACCTCTACGGAAGTATACAGCTGAGACCATGTGAAGTGCTCAGACAGACCATAAATGGTTTTCAGGAGGATGACCCCCCACCTGAAAATACAACCTCAACAGCCTCAAAGTTCAATAACTTTTCATAATTTCATAATTTTCCTGTCACTGCGTAAATCAGTATCGGTTTGTTTGAATTTTTATATGGCAATTTTTATTTCTAACGTCGCTGTGACAGACATTCAGCTCCTGTTCCGCTTTTCGCCTGGAATGTGCTCTAACAAGACAGGGATCTGAAGCGCATGTCTAAACGGCAGAAGGAAGTCTAATAGTATCTTCACCTTCCATTTATTTATTTAAAGCCATACGATTAAAGCTCCCTCGAAGTTTCCTATAGAATCACGGATACGGCGCCTTATTACAAGCAGTGGAACGTGTCAAGTTGTGCAGGAGATATCGGTCGTGCTTTATCAAAGTGGCGATCAGTCACCCCAGACTTCAGCAGTTCCGCACCTTCAATATTTGGATGATATCTGAGAGTGTCCGGCTTCGACATATTTTTTTAAATCCTTGCCATGCTGTAATGTAATACGGGTTCCCATGAGTTCCTTCTTTACTAACAACTTTCAACATTCAAAACCATGAGGGGAGACACTTAGCATAGTGATCACCCGCAGGTATCAAGTCCGTGAAACTACAGATCACATACGGACAACATATAAGAGAGCTACAAACTACTCACAGCACGTTTTCTCACATGAGCTATCGGATTCGCGAAAGGCCATCATGCTCCAATTTAAAGGGAACTAGGATACGTTCCACGCTCTGTAGGACCTGGCTCACCGCACAGCGGCCTACTTACTACTTTTCGACTTCACTTGTAAAACGATTTCCTGCAAATCAGATTTGCGTCGTTGTTCCACTTAAAATGTGATAAGGGAAGGACACTAGGTGACCATGGGACTTTGAGGTGAGATGCGCATCACGGGATGTGGCTTCGATCGGTGATTCCAAATATGAGTCCCGTTTCTGCCAAACGCATCTGTGAACGGAGTTATGGACCACTTTCAGTTTGGCTCCTTTGCCCTCCAGCTGCAACCGGGGTGAGCCAATCACAAGAAAGTGAGCTCAATTAGGGTGGGAAATACGCTGGCTGTCGAGCAGTGGTGGCGAAGGGGATAGAGGAGCGGCGTGTTGAGACGTGGTGGTTTGTGGTGCGACTCCCTTGTGATGCAGGATTTTCGCACTTTCTAAAAAAAGATCTGCCATGATCAGCCAAAGCTCTCTATGTCAAATCGCAACGGAAAACGTCACCAGTAAGGAGAGTTTCATTGGTACTTTTGTGAGAGAAAAAGGTGGACAAGTTTCCTCACCTAAGCATGGCCTAGAGGGAATTATTTAAGGCGCCCATCACCTATATCGGGTCCGTTCTTAAAATTCCGATCGACTACGGTAGGTTATTGTAGGAATGGGTGAGCAAGGATCATTGATAAGGATGAGCGACTCTAACTGATACCAACTGTAAAACGGTCCATAACTCCGTTCACAACGTTCACAAATGCGTTTAGCAGAATTTGAACACATATTTGAAATCAGTATTCGAAGAAGCATCTCGCACAACACATCTCAAAGTGTCATGATCACCTAGTATCCTTTCCTTGTGAGCAAGATGATTTTCGCTGAGGTGCACCGTCGACGTAGGAAACAAGCTGCAACTTTGATACGCTGCTCATAGTGCGGGTCGGTAATTCTGAACTTCCGTTAATCCAGAGGCCAAAAAAACTTTAGCTGGTATTTCGCATCGGCATACTACCTGAATGCATCAATGCAACGTTTTCATTATTACGCGTAATATTGAAGTTTAAAGCGGGTACGGTGCGCGTAGAAAATTTACTGTTTCTTATGCTCTTGGACATTCCATGGTCTTGACATATCTAGGAGCACCTATGGCGATCCACTTCAACAACCTACCTTACTCCACATATCAAACGCGAACATGAAATCCACAATCTAAGTCCCAAATAATCTACAAAGAGAAGACTGACTATCTTCACCATTTGGAGCAATGAAATAACAACATAGGAGACCGGTCCATATAGACCAGGGGTGTGCGTTAATTTTTTTTTTTGCAAATTTTTAACTACTATTTTTTATTGAAAAATTTTTGCGTTAAATTCGGTAAAATCGTTAAATAAAATTTCACTTGGCTGCAGTCGGTTTGGTTGTATTTTATTGTAGTATGTCATAAGCGAGATCTTCTTCTCCTTATTGAATTTTTCGACTTCGTCTACATGGCGATCACAATATATGACTACATATGTCTTCATCTTCACAAAAAAGCGTCAGTCCATCTATCATAAACGCAAAATGCTAAGGGAGAAGAGTCATTAAGATTTCAAAACCAAACAGTAACAACATGACTTATAAAATAACAAGTTTCCAACCACGCCTAGTTCGTTTAGCATGTGGAAAGTCCAGCTTCTAGGATGATCCAAAGTGCAATACAGCATAGCACGGTTAAACGTTTTTGAGCGTTTTCGTTTGTGCTGACAAATCTTTTTGCAAAACTTACGCTCTCTAGGTAGACTCTTGCACAGCCCAGCGTTCTTCTATTATTTCGGAAAACTACAGAATGTTTCAATGAAGTATTCAGGTTCGGCAGTGACCACAGCGAATTCTTTGTTGCAGTTCGTCCTTGGAAGATATTTACGAAGCCCATAGATCTTCCTGTCTCACAGAATGATCCCCTTTATCCCAAAAGTTCATATGCTTATTGCAGACGACAGCAGAGAATAAAATAAGCAGCCACGGACCGCTGACCAAATTTTAATCCAATCGATTTTTTCTGCATTGAGTATTTTTGTCTTTGCCAAACGGGTAACCTAGATTTCAATTTGAAAAGCGCATTTGTCATATATTAAAGTGGTCCATCTCGTCTCTATCCTTTCCTGATTCCTCCATATAGAATTCGCCATTGCCTGTCACTCTTTTAGAACTTTAAAGCATTTGACCACTCTGATTTTCTACTTGAAGCACTTGGTACCATACTATGCAGCACATTTGCTGGAGGTTCGATTGTGTTGTGGGTTTCACAACTTCTTCTTGTTCCTGAAAAGCACATTTTGGATTGGTGAACGGCATTATAGTGAATTTGCAAATTGGACGCAAAAATCTACAGACAAAATTGCCTGCTAGAGATAGACCTGCACCTTCAAAGATATCTATCTTTTTCGTAGAAATTTTGAAAAATCTTCATACATTAGACTGTATATAAACCACCTGTTTTTAGAGTAGCTTATTACACAATAACTGACGAAGAGTGGTCATCGACTTCTTCTCTTTTTTATTTAATTTTATTGCTTCCATGTACAACTTCTCTGCGTGATTTGGGCTTTATTTTGGACACCCAACTTTCGTTCAAAGAACATATTGAAATAATATCGAAAAAAGCTGAACGAATTGTGCACAGCCTCTTCAAATGTTTGCGAACAAATTCAATACAACACCTATTAATTGCCTATAAGTTGTATGTTAGACCAATTCTAGAATATGGCACCACAATTTTTAGTCCCAAATATAAGCGTGAAATTGCCAGGCTGGAATCTGTACAAAACAGCTTCACAAGAAAGCTATGGATACGAGTACACGGGTATGATTACAACACCATCCCCTCACCGGCTTCACGAAACAGATTCTTCAATCTACATACCCTTGCACGTCGTAGGAGAAGAAATGATTTAATTGCGATATATAAGATGATAAACGGGCTTACTCGTATTCCCCTTCAGGAGTTCTATACCTTTTCTTCATCGTACACAAGGGGTGGTCAGTGGAAGATCCAGTTTCCTGGAGCAAAAAGCAGTGTAAGGTCTCAATTTTTCACTTGCCGTGCTGGCTCTGATTTTTTGAGGTTATCTAAAAAACACATTATACCAAATTCCTTAAGGAAGTATAAAAAATTTCTTGACCGATATCTTCAGGATGCAGCTTAGTAGTTTTCAACTGTATTATGTCGATTCTTGTCGCCTGTTTTGTTTTTTCATGTTTAGAATTACTTTAACTTATGTTTAGTTTTACCTTGTTTTTCTTTTGCATGGTTATCCATGTTGTGAATAAATAAATAAATAAATAAATATGCCCACTGTTTTACGAGTATACTGGGGTACTTCTCCAAAAAAAAAAACTGCTGAGAGACCTTTCAAAGAAGGCGAAAAGGTTGAACGAAATCGTTGACATGCACGGCATGAAAACAATAAACAATAAACAAGCAGTGACAGAACCAGTAGCCATGCTCTATCAGTTAGGCGGAGCTCAACGTTTCCTTAAACTAGTCCTACAATCATCATCAGATGCTGCACGAAGAACCCGTCCTACTTTCTGAAAAACTTGCGGAGCAGAGTGAGGACCCTTTCATTCCCTCGTTTCATTTCTTATCCTTGTTCTCTCTCATTATTTGGGTTTCGTAGCGTTTTCTTCGTATTTTCTGTGCGTTTTCGAACCAAGTTGTGGAACAAATATCACAAAAAACTGTGGGAAACTGAATGGTAAGGTCAAGAACTATAATAATAAGCAGCAACCAAACGCGAGAAACGTCCTAGGAAGTCCAAAAACTCAAAACTACGGCAGAGAAGAGCGGGCACGCACGCAAATAATTTGGTCTGGGAGCACGAAAAATGCAAACAATTTCCGAAATACGAGGACGATATAGATTGCCCTTCCCACTTATTCAAATAAGTAGAGTATTGCAACAATACTCATTTTCATCTCAAAAAATCTACCAAATTCCTCTATACGGAGAAGAGGTAAAATTTCAAAACTGATGTGTAAAATGTTAATGTTGAATGTGTTAATACAATTTAACGGAAATTTTCGTCGTTAAATTTCGTTAAAACTTTTTAACGAAAAATGCCGGTAAATCGGTAAATCGTTAATCGTTGAACGCACACCCCTGATATAGACGAGCCCTCTTCGCTCCTCCGTGATTACTGTGGTAAGATATGCTTGCGTATGATCACTTATTACTAACACTGGAAATGGAAAACCTTCGAGGTCTGCGGGGACCGAAACCAAACACTTTCACTAGGATAACCAAGAACAAAAATAAGGAACTTGCCCAAGAAACTGCACAGCATTGTAGAGGAAAAGATAGAGCTGGGAAGGCTTCATGATGGAATCGGCAACGAACTGAAGTGTTGATGGTCCTCGTTCTGTGAGGAGCTTTCTTGTTCTGTGCACGAATTCTGCACCACTCGTACCCAGCTCGCTGAAGTCGTCAACATTGAACAAATACAGTGAAACTGGCATGCATACGCTACACTTAAAAATCGACGCATTCATGGATGAAAACCTGGGAACGCCTCGTTTATCACGAAGATGTACAATCGATGCGGCGATAAGGTGAGAAGGAGACGCCCCACCTCGCGAAGGCCTAGAATCGCACGATAAAACCACGCCATACCGAAAAACATCGACAACGCACAGGCACATTTTGGATTTAAAATGAGACGCTGCGTATTTCCAACTAGCAGTGACGAAATTCCTGTGCTGTTTCGAGGATGACAATTCCCTTAACACTGGGTCCCATGCAGCGCCGGATTTCACGTTGATGAAAAAGCAAGAGCAGCACAATCTCCTCTAGTCCACACACAAGAGAATAAGCGTTTTAAAGACGCTGTTGCTCGATATTCAAATATTGCTCGGCGAAATGTTATACTTTCACGACCCCAAAGGTCGAAAAAATGGACCCAAACTCCGCCCAGCGGGTTGTTTGGGATGCTGATCACGAATCTGACATCCGTTTAATGGTGCCGATTTCTCAACCATAAGTGCTTCCTCACCCAGGCAGGAAAGGGCACAACGATGTAAAACTGCAGTCTCTTCCCGGCTAGTACCCGCTGCCGCCAGGTCTCGGGCACTGCAAACGACGATCGGGCAATCGCAGGAGGGTCGCTTCGTGATAGGGAAGCAGGGCAACGGACAGACCTCCAGGCTGGTTGCCCCGAAGTGTCATTTGCCATCGCCAGCTCAGGCGACACTCGTTACCAGCACGAAATCTATCAAATCACTCAGGTCTGCTGCTGAACGAAGATGGTCCCAGGGCAGAAGACAAAGACAGCTTGAAGAAAGAACGACTTCCTGAGCGTGTAAGTTAGCAGTGACGAAGTAGTAAAAGTGGGTTTCCAAGGCTGTATGTCTGACCAGGATACTATCTCAACGCTAGGTCGGGACGGCGCAGGTGTTGTATATGGGCAGAACCGCCTCTTCCTGGGAAGTAACAAACTGCAGGTATCTCGACCCCAATACAACTTTGCGCAGAGTTAGGGGCGACGGAAGTCGCGTATTCGCCCCCCTTGATTCACGTGCTCCACAGCTAACGGGCGTGCGTGGGCTCGGCGCAGTGCACAGGTGGAGTAGTAGGGAAGCGCCCTGACTCGTGAGCGAGGGGTCGAGGGTTTGGATCCCGCAGACTGCGTTCGTTTCGCACTTTCCATGTTTATCATATAGGTAATCCAGCTAGGGGTACTATAGTGTGTTATAGAGCATGTTTACATATAACATACCACCCATACCGTTAACAAGGGTGGTCCAGGCAGGGTCACCGATTTTATTGAAACTTTGTCTAGGGGTTATTTGGGGAGCTGATCACGAATCTGATATCCGTTCTTCACGATTCGGCTGGATAATATAGATACAGGAAGGCACAGGATTACATTCTTAAAGTTTCTGCCAGTAACGGCAGGTAGAGACAGAATCGTGAAAAATGGATGTCAGATTCGTGATCAGCACCCCAAATAACCCCCTAGACGAAGTTTCAGAGAAATCGGTGGCCCTGCCTGGACCACCCTTGTTATCGGTATGGGTGGTATGTTATAAGTAAACATGCTCTATAACACACTATAATACTCCTAGGTGGATTACCTATATGATAAACATGGATTTTGCAAAAGTGCAAAACAAACGCAGTCTGCGGGATCCAAACCCTCGACCTCTCGCTCACGAGTCCGGGTGCGCTTCCCTGCTACTCCACCTGTGCACTGCGCCCACTCGCGATACGAGCCCTCATCTCGCGGGCGCCCGTCAGCTGTGGAGCACGTGAATCAACAGGGCGCCAACACGCGACTTCTGTCGCCCCAAACTCTGGGCAGAGTTGTATTGGGGTCCTGCAGTTTGTTACTTCCCAGGAAGAGGGGGTTCTGCCCATATACAACACTTGCGCCGTTCCGACCTACCGTTGAGAACGACATCCTGGTGAGCCTACGAATGCTTGCTGCGAGCGCGGCGGCCACTGCCGCAAGTTAGGTGATTCACCATTGACGCAATGTTCCTGAGCAGGAAGTGTCTCATCTATATCCCAGAACTGCAGAATCGAAGATTACGGGAATACCCCTCATCCACTAAACCCGTAACACTTACAAACCAGGTTTTGTTTCTGCCAAGCCCTTGAGGCGAAGAAGTTAGAAGCGTTCAAGCTTCCAAATGGCCCATCAAGGCCTACTGTTTGCGTGATTTTGGTGGTGCAAAGGTAGAGACGCTGTTCTGAGAGCAGGACATTGGAGGTTCGACAACGAAGGCACTGATCTCACCAACGCGGAAAAATTGGGGTACGTGTCGTGGATGCGCACCGCAGTGGGAGGTAGGAACGCGCCAGCCAATCAGGCCGCATCAACGGGCCGGCGTGCCATTCAGAGAGGGTGTACACGAAAGTTACCCTGGTTGGCTGGCATGTGATGTGGTCGGTACTCTGCTTGTTATGATTGGCTGGCGCCTCCCTACATCCTATTGCGGTGCGCATTTCTGACATGTACCGAAATTGCTTAGGGTGAACCATAAGTCCTGCAAGAAAATTAGGCGACCTTATTAGGAGTCTTTTTTAATTGCATAGAACCACATACCAACTGTTACGTAGCACATCCTGAGTGCTATAGTCCTTGCAAGTACCATGGTTGTAGCTACTAATATTAGAAAGTAGTGGGCTCTGTCGTCGAACTACCGAAAGCCTTCCTCTGGCCCATGATGGAGCGCTACCATACTGATGAGGCTAAATTTCTGAAGATTGGTGATTGAACATTCGGTGTTATGGTGTCGTATAGGGAAATTCAGATTCTTCTCAAAAGTGAACATTAAATGAATGGATCTCAACTACAACAGAAGAATGCTATCAATTTTCTGATCGTACACGATGCATGCAGCAACGAGATGGAACAAATGCAAGATTCAACCGTGTGCGTAATCTGTTATTATGCAATGTGTAGTTTCTAGAAAACTACAAGGAGAGCGCTACAAGTCTACAAGTAAGGCGAATACTCAGCTATGAGGAGAAGCGAGTAGAGAGAAAAATTTGTATGCGCAGTTGGAGCGCGTCGCATAGAATGGTTATTCAGCCACCGCTTCATTTGATGGACAAATTCTCAAAGCTGAGCGATCGCAGAAAGGCCAAAGTAATGCTCATTTAATACTACCTCTGGGAAACATGATGATATGCAAGCAGCGGCTACGCATGGCAGTTGTTCGTCTTACGCGATTTTCCGAAATGTCCCCCCCCTCACACCTCAGGTTTTTTTTTGTGTAAAAAGAGGGAAAATCAGCAAGAAATATTTGTTCGATGGGCACAAGAATACAGTGCCATATTTTTAGGATAAAGATGATGAATGAATGATGCATGAGGATGGTTATGATGAATGAAGATGGCGAGGATTGTGACCTCACCATTCTCATTCACCGTAACTTATATAGGTCAAAATTTCAAAAACGGATGGCAGATATCTTATGGACAGTGGGCTCTCAACTGTTGGTGGTGGTGAAGGTTTTCCAAGAATTTCATAAAACGTCGCGCTATATACATTGGGATATTAGTAACGAATCACGAAGTGCCAACAAAGGATAGTGAGGAGGTCACAGCGCTGCAACCTCCAAAAAAACGTGCAGGTGCGACTCCCCGACGAAAACTCGATGGAAGATAAAAAATGCAAAACAGCTGGAGAGTGCAGGAGTCCCCGACGTTCCGCTTCTGAAGCGACACCTTTACTTCTTCACCACCTATGGCACGCCCGCAGTGCATCAGCGACTGCATGATGTGCTCGCGCCTGCAGCTACTGTTAACCGTAAGGAACTTTGAGTGTTCCCTGTTCGTTTGCCTCAAGGATTCTGTGAAAACGAAACATGTTCCGAAACTATTCAGAGGATAATGCATCCTCCTATACTATTCGCTTCTACAATTCCGGCGTACCGTCAGGGCAGTTCCCTGGTAAGTCGGCTGTTAACAAAATTTGAACTCTAGCCAACTTTTGCACGATTATATGCTGTACAGAAATATCTGTAGTCTCGAGCAATGAAGCCCGTTCCCATGGCGCTTAAACCTTTCACAATGGAAACAGTTTCTTTACATCTTTGGTTAAGTTACCCAATTGTTGTCCGATCAATTTCTACTCAACGTCCGTCAAACGGGGTCACCGCAGACGCATGAGGACACGTCACGGTATGTCATTGCCAGACGTGACACATCCTTTCAATGTTCGCCAGCACCTGTGCAACTTTTTGCTATTGGCAATGGCGCGTAGATAGATACAGTGGATGTACAATACCGGCCACGTTTCCTGGTCATTGGGCAAGGAGGCGCCAAAGAGTAGGAGCCATACTCTTTTGAGCAAAGCGTCATTTTTCATAACTCCTTTAGAATTCCATATTTCGAAATACAAGACATGTATTTGAGTTCGCCGGCTCGAACTCTTCGCTTTTTTGATATACAAATTCCCGATTGAGTTAAACAACGAACATATGTAGGATCGACAAAGTGAATCGAGTGGGCGCGACTACTTGGAAAATGAACTTAGCTTGATGAAAACAGCTTAGCTGAGCATATGGAAAGTAAGTATATAAATATACGGAAATTAAAACAAACTAATTAGATTTCCTTCGTCTACTATTCACTGAATTCCTGTAACTAACCTTATCCAACTACCTCAATTCGATTGACTGGTGGAGTGCCTTTCAAGGCTATTCTTCTGCTGATGACCTGCATGAGAGGATGTTGATCTAGTACCTTTCGGACTGTATTAGAGGGGGGGGGGGGGCAAACGTAATGAGACTCTCCATGCCGTGCCTATATATGCCTTGACTGGAGTCCAGTTCCGTGCTTCTCGTATTTGTATGTTTGTTGGCTACTTACTGAAGGCCATCTGAGAAGTGACCACTTTCGCTCTTTCCAGAAGCGTGCCAAAACCCCAGTCTGTCTCATGCCGAAACCCCAGTCTTACAAGTCGACCTCTGTCACGCAAATCTTGCCCAATTCCCAACCCCGAGCAGTCTGGACTCAATAGTCACGCAAGATGAGAAGTACGTCTTCTACCTTAACCCTGCCAAGCAGCGAGTCTGGGTGAGGCCTGGTGACCTGTTACCGACCTTCGTTCGGCGAGATGTTCACGGCGAAAAGCATCTTTGGAGCTTTTGGGTCTGCGCCCATGGATCGGTTTACCAGCTGTTTCCCAAGAGCACTACGATGAACTCCAAGGCCATGGTGAACGAAATAGAAGAGATGGGCCGGCGACTCGCACTTGTTCGGTCTCAGCACTTCAAGAAGGTCCTCCTCTTCGACGACGCCCCACCCTATCGGGCAAATGCGACCACGGATAAGCTTGCTCAGCTGGGCCCCGCTCACATGCCTCACTCACCGTATTTGCCGGACATCTCTCCATGCGACTACTACTTCTTGAGCCTATAGGACTTCATGGTTGGAAGGGGCACAAGGACCCAAGCAGACCTCGACAACCATAACGAGCGGTTTATCAGCACCAAGCCTAAGCAGTTCTGGAAGAATGGGATCAGGAAGTTGGCTGATCGATGGCAGCAAGGTCATTGAACTTAATGGCGAATACATTCCTCAGCACCGTTGAGTTGTAATCGAGTTATAAAGAGATAAAGAAATTTGTTGAATTTGTCTCATTACTTTTGGCCCACCCTAATATAACTATGCGCCCGTTGGAATCAGCGTCTTGAGGAAGTTAACTACCTAAAACACATAAGAAACCTGACCGCTCAAAAAGACCGGGTCTCTCTTTCAGCTTCAGCAGATCCGCTATCTAGTCAACATTATAAAAGAATGTGTTCTGAACTAGACCGCCATTTGGAGACATTTCTAGAATATAGAGTAAGGAAAGCCGCAGAAAATTCAAGCAGCAGGACGCTTTTTGCAGTAATCAGGTATAAAATGAAACTGAAACCAAATTTCCCAGTACTTCAAGATGAAGATGGAAATCAGTATCTGACTGCTGCTGATAAAGCTAAAGCTACTGCATCATTCTTCTCTTTTGTGTTTACACCTCGCTTTGGTTCGGTTTCCGGTGTAGTTCCAGTCAGGGCTGTGCGTAATTATGATTTGCGATTTACGGCGATTTTTGGCAATTTTTTACGATTTACAATTTACGACAATTTGGGTCGTAAATCGTAAATTTTCGTAAATGTTATCGATCGACGGCAACTGACGTCTAAACGATGGGATGCACCCCGGGTAAGAAAGATGGGCTACTCTCCCTCCTCTAATAGCTCATCTCCACTTCGTTTTAGCGTAGTTTTTTTATTGTTCTGATGTGGCACCGCGACACCATGTCGCGCGCAGTTTTTTTCAAGTTCAACTGAACTTTTCTAAAACTTTTGGCGAGACACCTTAGCAACATGTGCTCGAGAATTGTCGTGAAGAAAGTAAAAAAATATCCGTCATGGCCGTTTTCACTGCCTGGCATCATTCAAATTTTGCAGTTGAACAGCGGGCTCGCAGCCACTGCGGTGGTGGCTCTAACAAGGAGCTCGCGGTAAAGCACTCCCTAAGAGTCCCACCAGCAGTACAGTAGTACCTTCTTCCGGTGAAGGTCGGACATTGATTGCTTCGGAGTTGGTTCTCGTTGGGGGAGCCATCGGGCCTTCCGAGCATGGCTGTCGTAGAAGACCCGGACTCATCTACCGTGACTGTGCACCCCCCAGAAAGTTCTTAATACGAAAGTGGAGAAGGAGAGACTGAGCGATGCTCAGTTGCGACGACAGGTCCGACTCACGGAGATCGTGGGCCAATCAAGTCAAAATCACCTTAATTATTTATTAAAGAATATTCTAGAATATATGACATGATGCTCTAGAATGTTTAGGCTGTGAGGCCGTGGCTCTAAGCCAGACCGTAACAGGTTTTGTTAAATCTTGAAAATGACTGAAAATTTTGTTGCAGGAGTTTCCGACAACCTAATAGAAAATCTAAGACCTTTTGGTGCGTCCTAGGATAGAATTGCACCATGCATTAGCTCAGTACGCGATGTTTGTTGAACTTCATGCGCAGTTGCTGGTTTCTTCGATTAATGGGTAGTGAAATGATTTTTCTGTTCTGATAGCGATTTTTTACCATCGCTTCTGCTAACTCCTAGATTTATACACACCTAAAAAACTGATAATAGGTTGGAAACTTAAATAATTCCGGTTTGAGGCCGTTTTATGTCCTTCCGTTCCGTTCCATGTTCCGTTTTTTGGGGACCGGAAGACGGAACGAAAAATATGACCTCATTAGTTGTTTTGTACTGACCTCTTGAACTTAAAAAGAGCCAGAATGAGGAAATCTGCCATGCAGCACAATGGCACAACACAATCCGGATGTCGCAACAGCGTGATAACCAAATGGAATTCTTTTTGAGAAACATTTGAAAAAACTACCTACCACAGGAAACGTTGAGTGTTAGCACCAAAGTGCGGGCTGGAAAGAAAGGAGTCATGCACCAAACCACCACGGGTTGTGAATCATAGGCTATTCACCTTCAAGCTCAGAACTAAAGCATGGGTACAGCTTCCGAATGGAAGGGTCGGTTAATGTTAGGAATTCGGAACTGTTTGGAAACGATGTACTGCCCAATATTCTTACCAGGATACTATCTAAACGGTAGGTCAGAACGGCACAAGTGTTGTACATGGGCACAACCGCCTCTCCCTGGGAAGTGACAAACTGCAGGTATCTCGACCCCAGTACAACTCTGCGCAAAGTTAGGGGCGACGGAAGTCGCCTGTTGGCGATTCACGTGCTGTTGGCGATTCACGTGCTCCACAGCTGACGGGCGCGAGCGGGATGAGGGCTGGAATCGAGGATCGGCGCAGTGCACAGGTGGCGTAGTAGGGAAGAGCTCGGGCTCGTGAGCGAGGGGTCGATGGTTTAGATCCCGCAGGCTGTGTTTCTTTTGCACTTTCGCAAAATCCATGTTTATCATATAGGTAATCTGCCTAGGGGTATTATAGTGTGTTATAGAGCATGTTTACATATAACATACCACCCATACCGTTAACAATGGTGGTCCAGGAAGGGTCACCGATTTCGCTGAAAGTTCGTTTAGGGGGGGGGGGGGGGGTTATTTGGGGTGTTGATCACGAATCTGATATCCGTTCTTCACGATTCCGTCGGAGGTCACCCATACCGTTAACAAGGGTGGTCCAGGCAGGATTACCGATTTCGCTGAAACTTCGTCTAGGGAGGTTATTTGGGGTGCTGATCACGAATCTGATATCCATTCTTCACGATTCGGCTGGATAATATAAATACAGGAAGGCACAGGATTACATTCCTAAAGTTTCTGGCGGTGACGGCAGGTAGAGACAGAATCGTGAAAAACGGATGTCAGATTCGTGATCAGCACCCCAAATATCCACCCCTAGACAAAGTTTCAGCGAAATCGGGGACCATGCCTGGACCACCCTTGTTAACGGTATGGGCGGCCTCCGACCGAATCGTGAAAAACGGATGTCAGATTCGTGATCAGCACCCCAAATAACCCCCTAGACGAAGTTTCAGCAAAAAAAAAAAATTTGACCGAAGTCTTGTTGGTGGAGTCGGAACTTTTAACTCGTGAAAAACGATAGTTACAAAACGAAATGTTAAGTTACAAGACGAATAGTTCCACAAAATATCTATCGTTACATAACTACAGCTTCACACAAAATAGGCTTAAAATAAGTGACACACAGAAGTGAACATTTTAGCTAATCTGTAGTTTGAAGCACATGTTATATGTAAACATGCTCTATAACACACTATAATACCCCTAGCCTGATTACCTATATGATAAACATGGATTTTGCAAAAGTGCAAAAGAAACACAGTCTGCGGGATCCAAACCCCCGACCCCTCGCTCACGAGCCCGAGCTCTTCATTACTACGCCACCTGTGTACTGCGATGATCCTCGATACCAGCCCTCATCCAGCGCGCGCCCGTCAGCTGTGGAGCACGTGAATCAGCAGGGCGCCAACAGGCGACTGCCGTCGCCCCTAACTTTGCGCAGAATTGTATTGGGGTCGAGATACCTGCAGTTTGTTACTTCCCAGGGAAAGGGGGTTCTGCCCATATACAACACTTGCGCCGTTCCGACCTACCGTTGAGATAGTATCCTTGTTAGACCGCAAATGTTTCAAGTGCGTTCGAATAAAGAATCTAATTCCTTAACCGAAGCATGCACCTCTTTACTTCCCCAATGATCCTAGATCTGGCTTGAAACACCAATACTAGCTCAGAGTTCTATAATCGATCTTAGGTTTCTAGCAGTGCTTCCCATACCCGACTTTCGATAAGACAAATTAAGTGGCATGAGTGTCAAAATCTCTGGTATCGTCAAGAAATGTTAGCTTCATTGCCTTCTTCCTACTCGCAGGAAGATTTTACATAAACCTCGATTTGTCACGCTAGCAATATTTGAAAAGCCATCTTAATAATGATGCGAACGCAAGGGTCTTTTGTTGTTATATATTGCTGAGAAGAGTCGCGTTGAGTGCTTCCTAAACTCATTAATGGCAATGTAGGCATTGCCGCCACCATTTTGGAAATATTTGTGAGAAATTAAATAAAGTAATGAGTTTTGTGTTATTTTCGTTTCTGCATTTCGTATTTCGGTTTTCGCCCATTTTAAGCTCTTCCATTCCGCATTCCGTATTCTGCCTTTCCCGAAAAAAGTTCCGCACATCCCTGTCCATGATGTCTGCGAGGACTTTCATGCAAAATCAAAAGTTGTGGCGTTGTGGGATAGGATGACCGGCGCATTTGTCATATTACGGATGCTCTCTCTCTCGTCTAGGACAGATCCCAATTCGCTAATTAACGGTAGCACGAAGTGAGCCCTACGGCCGCTGATTGTGCTTTGCTGGTTTCACCTCATCTCGTCGTAAAATCTCGACCAAAGCAGGCGCGGTACCCGATCATCCTACCGTAATCGAATGCGTACAGCACCGGAGGGTTCTTTCGAATAGACGCCGCAAAAACCGTGATTTTGCGGTTTTTGCATCTTTTTGATATAGCTCGCCTAAAATTCGTTCACTTCAAAAACTATGGATATATTTGAGCTCAGGAGCCCGAGCTCTATCGTTTGGTATACATTGATCATATGGAGCCATGAAAATGTTCGAAATTGAAAACTTGCGCTCCACTGCGAAGGGCGGTCGCGGACGAGCTGTCGGTCGCAAGTCGTCGAAAACCGTTGCGTGCTCACAATTCCTCTAATTTGAGGTTTTTTGAGAAACGGTTGGTACTGCTCGACTCGTCTCTTCGAGATCTACACAAATATGTATACAACTTCGACGGACCACCGCGTTTTCGCAGTGGGTGGTCAAAAATGACTGGAGCAGACTTTTTGCGGTTGGAGAAGCTTATATTCCAGGACTTGCATGTTCTCAGAGTATCTCGAGCATTGCGTAAGGTGTTCTGCCATGCCAGGAATCCTCTGAGTCGCCGTGCGCAATTCATATAGGACCGATCCCATCAATCGAGAGGGGGACAGCCTTTGGGTAGTTTTATCAGAAATTCCCAGCCGCCCTACTCAGAAATTGCTGTACTCTGTCCCGGCAAAACTTTGGAGTGCGCTGTGCACAACGTACATAGGATCGAGCCTATCAATCGACTGGGCGCGAGAGCTCGTAAATTGCACCGCGGGCGTGTTGGCCGGAGTGCACAGAAAAGGCCGGGCTTTTCCGTCTGGAGTCTACCTTACCACGCCCGGAACCGCGCTCGCAGGGGCGAGTAGCCTCGCAACCGTGAGTCAAAGACGGTGTTCTGGCAACGTTAGCCATTCTTCGCCAGAAGGGCAATCATAGATCCACAAGTGCTGCGACACGCCTAACGGCGTGTCTCGCACTTGCCCGCTTCGCGGGGTGATACAGTTAGTCTTTTTCTCAGGAACTACTCTTGTACAAAGAAAGATGTGCGCTTCAAAAAAAAATTATTCATAGCGCAACGAAAATGGTTTAATTTTTACTCAAACATTTCGGTGAATACTACGTTTGATATAGTCTTCCGTCCTGGTGGTAGCCAAATTTTCAGATGGGATCTCTGTCGGACACGTGAGCACGCCACGTACAGTTGACCATGAGAAAAAACTGGGCTGGGGAGGTATACACCGACCCGGTCGAATGTTTGTCCCTGACTCTTGTTTATTGTCATTGCGTAGGCCAAACGCACAGGAAATTGTCTCCTCTTAAATCTGCACGGTGAGGTGTCATAGGCAGGCGGACAGAATATTATTCTAGGAATAAGGACGTATTTTCCTTTGTTCGCTCCAGTTGCAATTTTGCAGCCAAGAATGTACCTATCCATATGTTCAACGGTGAGTCGCGTACCATTGCACAGACCCTGGTTGACTCTAAGATTCCGCAGAAGCGTTATGACTGCTCCTTTCTTTAGATGGAGTTCATGTGGCGGGTATCCCTGGGGTGTGAAGCTGTTTAGAAACTCCAATGAATACTCTGTGTCGTTGTTAGCTTCAGTTTCGTCATTCATAACCTCATCTATGCTTCTGTAAATCTTCTCCTGCCCAGGTAGTTTCGAAAGCACTTTGTTGTTTATCTCCAAAGAGTCGAAATTCCTAGGCGTCAAAATCGCTCTACCGACTGCAGCGGACATATCCTCTAAGCTCACTATATCACCAATCTCATCTGCTATATATACAGAGCTCAGCATATCGTCGGGCACTTTCACTTCATTGGAATCGCTTTGGAGCTCACCGTTTCCAAGTTGAATTAGAAAGTTAGACCAACCGATTCCACCGCTGGACGCCCTCACATTCTCAATCTGTATTTAAAGAAATGAGGCCACAGTGGGGAGCTCTTAATAGAAACGTTCAGAATCTCGGACCGTCCTGCTTTTGGCACGACAGGAGGAATTTGTCTGAAATCACCTCCTAGGATAATACAGATGCCTCTAGCGCTACGTAGAGGACCTTTTTTCTGAATCGAGACGTTTAGAAATACGTGTAGTTGCCGTTTGTCAAGCAGGAGAAGGCTATACTTCCTCTGTAGATCAGCGTCCCATGTTGAGTTCTGAAAGCGCCTGCACGCCGGTGACACAATTCTTTAATTCAGATGCTTCTAGGGCGGCGTAGAGAACCTGTCCTCTGAAACCAGCACCACAGAAGACCCACCTTCTGAATGCAGAGGATCAGAAGCGCGCACAGTTGCCGCTGTGTCGAGCTTGAAGAGGCTGCGCATATGGCAGATTCCTTGTTTCGCGTATAAATTTTCTTACGTCTCCCTTCTTGCTGGTTCCCCGTCCTGGTTCCGCCTCCAGGTCCCTTGTTCCTGGTCGATCTCCCCCCCCCCCCCCCTAGGGATTCTCGTTAATACTCTCCCCAATTAATCCTCGTTAATACTCTCCCCAATTAAGTAGCTCTCCCACGCTCACACACAACGACGGCGAGCGAACGCCCATTGCGTGTCATCGATGTCACATCTTCTAAATCCGTACTCTCTTATTGGTAATGGGTCCCCTTACTGATCTTCTTAACTGCTCCCCCCCCCCCCCCCCCTGATTGCTAACTCCCTACTGGTCCCTCCTTAATGCTTCATTGATCCCTCTATCGACCCCCCCCCCTCCTCCTTCCCGATGCTTCCTCCAAGTCGCTACCTCCTGGTCGCTGTCGATTCTCCACCCTCGAAGTCCCCCTTATACTCTTTCCCCTTTAGTGGTGTTCTTATGCTAATGGCACGAAGTCGGCAGCACTGCTTCTGAATCTGGACGCTCAGGAACGCGCGTAAGTGCTGTTGTGTCAAGCAGTAAAAGGATGCGCTTTCCATGCTGCAGCAATTCCCACGTTCAATGGGAAATTTCGACCGCGCTGTGGATGATACCTCACTTATTAGATTAGATAGATAGATAGATCATTCGACCGCTCTCGCTGTGGATGATGCGGCCTTCCTCACTTAGGTTAGGTCATTCGACCGCTCTCGCTATGGGTGATGCGGCGTACCTAACTTAGGTTAGATCATTCGACCGCTCTCGCTGTGGGTGATGCGGCGTACCTAACTTAGGTTAGATCATTCGACCGCTCTAGCTGTGGGTGATGCGGCGAATGCGGCGTATCTCACTTAGATTAGATCACTCGACGGACAAACTCTTTTATATATAGGTGGTGATGACCTCTAATAGAATACTAGATCGGGATGTCTGCTAAAGGCCCTTCGGAGACGGGTACAAATTTAGGAATATTTATTCGCCAAGGTTTTGATGATAGTACGTGGAATCTAGTGCAAGGTCTTGATATTTTCAAAGGTTAGAGCCGGATCGTTCCCCAAATGGACAAAAACGTTATGCATTCAGACGCTATGGATTTTGCGAAAGGAAGGATCACTGCGAAACATGGAGAATATGGTATCGATTATAAGCTTATTGAAGGAATGCAGTGTAGGAACCGCCATTTTCAACACCGAGTCTTATGCCAGATTTATGCCACCGTCCAAAGGAGCGTGAAATCTTCTCCACGGATGCATTTCTCGCGTCGTAATTTCGCATGGATGGAGAAACAAGCGCTCAAAGAGGCTCGAAAGGATCGCCTTGCATTCAGTGGTTATCATCTTCGTAAGAAGGCACATGAATGCACAGTTACAACAGAAGTGGTCTAGCTCAGTTCACACAGACCACACCAGTGCTGTGTAATCTTTTTAATTCAGTGCAATAAAAATGTTTTGTAGCGATGCCTCACATGGTGACCCCCTACGAGCAGCTTTGCGCCGAAAAACGCTTTAGCGGTTAGCGTCAGCTCAACAATGATTGGAAAGATGCACGTACAAAATCAACTCGAAGCGCCTGTAACCCAAAGAGAAAACCGAAAATTGACAGCCTAACCCACCGAACTCATAAAAATCCCACGAACCCCAAAATCACTTCACATTTCCACATGAAATTCACAAAAAGGGAAACAATAAAAGAAACACAGACCACTAATTCAATAAAATATTACGTCCTTGCGACATCTGCGAAGCGACTGCCCTTGGAGCGCGCTTCCATCCGGAGGAAAACACACTAGCAAATTCTTTATCAAAATTGAATATTTTCCTTCCAAGTAAGGAATGCTGGAAGAGGTTGAAACTGTAGAAGTTGTAGTACGTTGTTATGCAAATTATCAAATTATTTGAGCACCGAACCATAATGATGTAAAATTTCCCTGTGGCTTCATCACTTCATCGAGAAAGTGCTTGTTTGGTATACAATTGCTCAGTTACGAATCCGTGTGTTTATTTGAGTGTTCCACAACCATGGTCTCATAATGGAGCGAGCACCAACCCACTTAGTACCGCAGTGCCTTCCCAACAAGTACTTCCTTGCTAGGGCTGCGCCTCCGAGCTTACGAATTTTCGTCGCGTGGCGAGAAGCCACAAGTGGGGTGAATCACCGTATTTGCTGATGCAACGCTCCAAATTTGTTGTAATATTACTGCTCATTTCCTATTCAGCACATTAATATTCTTATACAAGCAACGGAAGAGAGGAAGTCCGAACTTCAGGGTTTGGCAGCAGGTTAAATAAGGCGCTCCAATACGAACGGTTGCACACGGCAGCGCGCTCTCTGCGGAAATAGTTTGCTGGGATGGGTTCTTTTAATCAAAATTTGTAATCAGGTGTACTGTCTAGGGTTCTAGCTCGTGAAAGGGCATATTTTGATGTATCTGGAGGTTTATGAAACATTCCTCGTGAGCACTTTAGTATCTCGAGTCTACGTGTACTGGGCTAGGATTTTTTCTCGTTTTTTTTTATCTCCGTGCTCTTTATACCTGTTCTACCCCATATCTTTCAATGATCCAAAGCAGCCACCACTTGCCTTGTCTACCCCATTAACGCCTTGAGGTTCCTGTTTACTAGGGGATATCACTATCGCAAGGCTACGTTAATGTGAAATCTCCTAAAAAGGTGAAAATGTCTCCTAAAAGCAGAAGCTCCCGCAGATTTGATGTCGACCGGTCGCACTATTCTTGGAAAGACTGGCCATTTCTTCACATAGCCTTCGCATACATGGTGGACGACATACGGTTGTGACATTAAGGAAGCATTATTTCTTGAACTTTTATTAATATATGTCTAGCACAAGTGGGGCGCTTATACACCGAAGCTTATCAGAACCACATATATAGTATTATTAGTTCTATCACACCGACTTTGCCATTAACAGCTAGCGGCGCGATGACTAGCGTCTAAGCGGCTTTTGGAAACTGCAGCAATCGCGCTGCGCTTCAGATTTGACGCGCCTCTCCGGGGCGGGAGTGTAAAAAAACCCCTAAGGTGCTACTCGCCGATACACTTACAACCGCAAAAAAACCCGTCCGAGTTGTCCGGGTGCAACTCTCAGCTGCGCGATTCAAACATGGTTTTTATTAACCATTGTACGCCCTTACTATAGGCTTTATACGTTGGAGCCAAGGATGAAGGACATTAACGACGCTTTTCTGGCCATCAGAACCCCCCCCCCCCCGACTTTATTTGCGCCGGAGAAGCATGCAAGCAAATATCACTAGCTGCAGCGACTGATTAGCAGAGGGATAGGCAACTCGGTCCCACAACGATTTCCCTGAATTTCACTCCGAAACTACGGTGAATAACTCAGATGGTTTTTTCCGGTTGTAAGTTTATCAAACACTTAAGGTGCTTTGGCCTTGATCTCCGAGTTCGCCCAACCTTGCCTAAGGAATTGTTTGCACTGATCACGAATACGATATCCGCTTTTAAAATTGCGAACGATTACGACAAATTACGGTCGACGTGGATGAGTGGGGATATGGGGAGTCGTGATCACCGATTTAGCCGAAACTTTGGCTAGCTCTCTTTAAGGTGCCGATCGCGATTATTAAGTCCGTTTGGTGTTGATCCTCACGCCACCATCATTATTCACTCCTACTTACACTGACGCAATGTAGTCTGGCGACATTTTAAAAACGGCTATCATATTTGTAACCAGCATCCTTGAACAACGACTCTGAACTTGGACGAGAAGGTCTTCTTGACCTCTGATGCTGTGAAACTAGAACTTGGACAAAAAGGTCTTCTTGATCTCTGATGCTGTGAAACTAGAGAGTGCGTACGAATCTGGTTGCCTTCTGAGTAAGTTTTTCGTTGCGATTTTACATGGAGAGTTTTCGTTGGTCATAACGGATCTTTTTTTGGAAGTGCAAATTTAGTACACCACCGGGGGTCGAACTACAAACCCCGTGCTTTCTATCATACCGCTTCCCTATCCACTCTGCGGCCACTGTTGGCCGTCAGCGATATTTGCTGCCTGCATGAGCTCAGCCTTTGTGATTGAGCGACGCTCATCGCAGAGCACAAGCATAACAAAACGACATAACAAGCGCGTTCCGTGTTTCCGTTCTCCGATGTCCGTTGCAGATGACTAGAGTCGGCGTTCGAAGTTGCAGCCGTACATTTTACCTCAGTGCTACTGCGACCTGATATCCTTCCTTTGTCGGAGTGCTTGAGTGGTTGCAAATGCTCAAGGAAAAGTTGGCGGAGCCAGTGTTCGTTGCTGGCGATCCCATCCCAGGATGGCGAGCATTCGTATGCACCCGCGTGTTTCATCCGAGTGACCGTGAACTGCTGTTCATATCGCGCCTAGATTTCTGGAGAAAACACCGAACATTTCTTTACGAATGACATTCCAGGGCAATGACCGAGAGGGAATTGGCCAAATCTGAGGACTGTGATACTACCTCTATTCCAATCACTGCTTTATGCATTGTTTCCGACAAGAACAAGTGCCCGAAAGGATTTACACCGGTATTTTTGAATTTTCTCCTCACTATTTCTTTATTTTTGATTTTCCTTTTTTAAACTCAATTCACAAGTAACCTTCCCTTCTGATTTGAACGATCTTGTTTATACCATGGCGTGTCGCAATGGGTTAGCGAGAATCATCACCGGTACCCCTCGATAAACCTACAAAATGTTAGCGCTTGTTATGTCGCAGTTTCGAAGTGAAATCCAGGACTAGTTGTGGGACCTGGGGCCAAAGGCAGTAACAGATGCCCGCCGTCAATCGAATGGAATTTATAGCTATCCGTCGCGGAACCACGTCCTGCTCTAAACAGTCCCCGTAGCTTATTTATTGGTGTAATAGCGAAATCGCTGAATTGGTGAAGTGTGGTCGGACGTAGTCTAAACCTTTTCTCAGCCGAGCTGCCTATCATTCTCAACGTTATAAGTAGAACGCAGGAAAGCAAAGCACGTTTATTCAAAAACCGATAGGATATCTACTGCAGGAAGAAAGGGACTTCTCATCTAGGATTACATTAAGGCTAAGGAAGGCAGAGTACTTGAAGATAATCTACACATAAATTCTATGATGTTGACTGCTGCTTATGAGGCACGAATTCAAATCCATTGTGTAGACAACCAGGACTAGCGCAGCCCAGCCGGAAAATTATAGACGGGCAATGAAGGAATGTTAAGAGGGAAATGAAATACTCACTAGTCCACGAAAACTTACCAAGGGCACTCCTATCGAGGCATCACCATGTTCACTGTACTTCGCGTTCGATGATTTGGCAGATCATTAAAAAATTGGTGCAGTCGCAACTGACTGGGTTCAGTTTTTCCACATTAACCCTTTCACGACACTCGCGATTTTTACGTGACTGCCGCGTGGGACAGCGCGCTGATTATTTGTATTATTTTACCTGCATTATTTGTTAGAAAAAAAATGAAATGTGAAAAAATGAAATGTGAAAAACAGTAACAAATGGGGTTTCCTATGGACCATCTTGACCGTAAATATTAATGGACTCAGTGACTAATATTGTGCTATTAAATGTTTGATGACTTTCCATGAACTATTTTTATGATGGTCTCCGACGACATCGTCGGGCAATGTCGTGAAAGGGTGAAGATTTAGATATAACAACATGTACTAAAATCAGTTATTCAGTCTTGCTTTGCTTTTTCTTTTCTATTCCGTTATAGTGGAGATACAGGATCGCCCTCACATATCCGCAGTCGATTGCATTGGAGGCAAGAACCTAGAACATAACAAGGAAAATGTACCAATCATTAATCATCCCACTGACTTGCGAAACTGCGTGAAAGGTTGAGCGTTGAATAGTGGAAGTAATAGGAGAATGCAGGATACGAACAGGACATGGTGAATACTTCTTGAGATTCCTGCGAGCGTTGAATGCGCTGTGAGTAGAACCAGGGTAAAACCTGACCGCCGCAGGTCGCGTGGCTGGCGGTCCGGTCTTCGAAACTGGGATTGGTAATAGCTGAATCCAAATCCTCGATTGTTTGGCAGTACTGTTTGAGTTCTGTATCTATCTTTTTATTCGAACCGCCACTGTTCCGCACTTACCTCACTGAGCAGTGAAACGAAAGGCTTGAAATATTAGTGCAGACTTTTAAGGGGGGCTATATATGGTATCAGCTCGCTCGGCGTTAGAGAATGGGACCTTAAAAGGTGCACAAGCTGAGGAGAGAGATATATTTAGAGGGGTTCGGGAGTCATGTGTAGAAGAGTGAGGTGGACGCTGCTTTCTCTTATTGCCTCTTAAAAGTGGCGGCACAACCGCCTCAAATAAATTAGCCTAAAACTACTAGTTTTGATCATTTCGACAGTATATGGTCTCCACCGTATTACATGAGAAAAGTTCAAATTGTTCTTCCTTGGTAGACGCATTTGAAACTTACTGCACGATGACTTTTCTCTACACTTACTGGGCTGTTTAACGACGAGCCCTGGATGGAGATACATAGGAATTGATGAACTAAAGATGCCATCCGAGTACCAGACCACCTAGTGCTAGTTATACAGAAACCATCGGGAGGTCTTTCAGTGCTAAATCCTGAGTTGATTCGAAAAGAAGGCAGTGCTTATCATCCTTAGCAGTAACCGATGCTCTATTTTAAAAAAATCCTGTTTCCGTGCTGTTGTTTGAAGCAGGCGTCAACGCAGCATTCAAAGACGCCTTCTAACCTACGTAATCAGCGTCTTATTTGAACTGCCAAATAGGTTATTTCTCAAACACAAATATGTGTTTGCTCTCATGCATGTTAGGCAGTGTCCCATGACTCATGCTCAAGTTTCGTGGGTGCAATTTTGGCAACCATTGCAATATTGTGGGTTCTGCTCATGTATAGTATTTTTATTCTGGTAAGATCCTTGTTACACTTTGCTGAAGCTCACCTTTATCTTAATACTCAACGAAATTGTAGAAGAAATGAAGTGAAAAGAGGAAGAAAATTAAATGTAGAAGTTCTCTTTACATTCTTAACCTACGCTGTCTTCGTGGCTAGTATAATGCAAGCTGATATTTGCTGGCGAAACGCGCCCATCATTGCTAACCAGCCAGTTTGTCTATCTTCCATTCTATATCGTTGATAGCATTTTCTAATTCGCGGTTTATCAAGATCACTCGATGTCACGACGATGGCACCGACGCGGACTTGTGGCGTGAGAGTGCGTTTTCACTGTGGTCGCGACCTGTGAGATATTTGGCGATCAGTCGAGAAGTACCCGAAGCAGCGATTCGGGTAAGTTTTACGTGTTTTTGAGGCAAAACATGGAATAAAGGCGAGTAACCAAAGATTTTCACTTTGTGCGTGAGGGAGAGAATGGGCAGCCGAATGGTGCGATTTTCGTTTTGCCAGTTTAGCAAATGTCGGGGGAGAAGGCAAGTCTTTCAGTGTCACATGAGCTCCTTGTGAGGAAGTATTCCCTAGATAGGTGAGAGGAAAACCTTGCTTATGAAGATACGGAGGAGAAGAATATTATACGTCAAGACCTATGTAGATCGGTCTATTCCCCCAATAATTAGTTGCAACCGTTTTAGTGTTCTAACAGCCACAACTGGCATGTGTAAAAGCATAGTTTTGAGTCTGCTGTTACACAACCAGTTCCTCTCCTACTCGAATTGTATCAAACAGGGGATTACAGACACCTGGAGATTGGGGCGTCTAGCAGCTTTCAAAGCTTTTACAGTTTTTCTGATCACGTATTGAAATTCCCAAACTAGACTCCTTCGACTACTTTTTTATAGCTGACCTTGTTATAATGTTTATTTTTAGGGAACTGTGTCGGTCGTGACGGACATTACTGTTGTTAAAGATACCGACCCCATTCCCCATGGTTTCGTAGCCATTGATTATTGCGCCGATTCGCGTAAGTTCGTTATTTTTTCCCGTTTCTAATGCGAGACCGTTCATGACAAAATGTTCTTTTAGGTGAAAAATCGTTAAGGAAGCGGTTTATCTGTCTGAAGACGGAGCCAAGAGACTCCGTTGTGGATGCTATCGGAGAAGTTATTATCCTGAATAAGCAGAAAAAGACTCCGAAGGACTTTACCTTAGCAGGGTTGGTCAGATGTGATTCCGCATCGCCGGTTATAAGCCGGAAAGGCTATTTCTTATTTTGGTGAAAAGGCGAAGCATATTCGTTTATTCTGTTATTTAAGTGGCATCCCTTAACTGTTCACTGTCACGATACAGTTGTTAGTGTCTTCAGTAGTCAGTTGATATCATTCATACTCTTTATACAGCTACGTGAAGACAACAAAGTTGTCTTTTCTTAGCCTTTTTTCATAAGGCGCAAATAGGGTCGGGGGGGGGGGGGTCACCATAGCATGCCGCGGCGGGCGGCGTGGCGAGTAGCTACATAGCATTGTTTGTTTGTTTTCTATATTATCAGTGTGTCTTGTCTCTTTTTTCATGTTAGTGACACTTTTTATAAGGTGACCCCTTGACCTTATTTATTTGCGCCTTTCATAATTATTCAATTCAGCGAAGTGGATGGTGCAGCTATTTGTTTCCGTGTGGTCGTTGTTCCCCCTGCGTTCGGACTGAAGCATAGCGCAAGGTATTTTGTTGAAGACGTTTTCGATGGACAGTCAAGATATTCGCACACTTTTAGCGACCGCGGATTGTCTTCAAGCACTGGCAAGTTGGTGCCACCCATTGGTCTCTACCCTCAGCTAGGCCTGTCAGGGTCAACTCCGGCGAAACTGGGCGAACAGCCAGATGTAAATACGTTTACGATCAAGGTGCCGTTGTGTGTTTTCACCTCTGCTTGGTTTAGAATTCCTTCTGTTTTTTTAAGTTGCCAACCACCTCAAACCTTTGCTAGAATGTGCTCCATTTGCATGCTCATAGTGAAGGAGAATCACAGAAATGCCTAGCTCATATTATCTCGTTTCTCATTGCATGAGTTTTAATGAAAATTTATTCATTTCATGATTTTGGTGGCACTAACCAAAAACAGTTTCATTGTTAATATGCCTTTTATAAAGATAATTGGTTGCGGTAATCAAAGCAACGAAACCAACGTTTATTCAGAACCATGACGGGGTACTCCTTATGAAAGAAAGAACGTAGTAGCAGCTGTTGAAAATTGAAGTTCTACGCGAACTATTTCATGATTTTCGAGTTCGGTTTAGTTTGGTAAGTTATGAGTGAGAATCGAAGATGTCTACGTGGGTAAGAAAGTGTGTCTAATCTGGATTTGGATTTTTGAAGCTTTTGCATGACCTCTGGGCTCGGTTCAGTTGTATGCATGTGTTTTTAGCGAACTATTTTGAAATTGTTTATCATTGACTGTTTACATTAGTATCTTTGTTCTAGAATCTCAGTCTAGTGAAGATTCGCGGTGAAGACGGTATTCCGTTCAAGCTGAATCCTCAACTTGCATCGAGGTTGAAATCACCAGTGGTGAGTTCGTTGAATGTTCAGCACAGTATGGTCTTGAAGTATACTTTTAAGTCCCTTCTAATGGTCATTTTAATGTCTGTTTAAAGTGTTTGTTTTTGGTGCCAGAGGTAACTGTGAATATCTGTATTTTCTGCTTGCTAGAGTTAGAAGAGTGCCTATCATCTTATGATATCTTATAGCTGGAATTGGTAGTTTTAGCTTGTGCCCGAAAAAACAGCAAACCCGATGACAATCAAATCCCGCGTGGTGGAGAATCGTTAGCGGTCTTCAATGACTATAATCGAGATTGTCGAACTAAAGTTTGACTGGGTTTCATGTCGTTCCAGATGGAAGATGTAAGGCAACAGAATAAGAGCTGCATTATCGCTGGTTTAGGCGATTAAGCATTCCATCTCTGTTTCTTTTGAGAACATGCTCAGCGTAGGTTCTGGACGCTGTCTAGTGCGGTAGATCGACGTTGTATACCTCCCATCATATGGGCGGTATACAGGTATATGAGAGGTAGATCGAGGAGATAGATCATATGAGAGGCGGTAGATCGACGTTGTATACCTTCCATCATATGCACCTTTATATGCTTCCCTATTTTTCACATGTGTGATGTTCAGTAATGTTCTAGGTTTTGAAGGTTTCACATATAGTTTTAACTATTCAGTGCTATTGCAATATAAGCTGATGCCATTCTTTTAAATTGTAAATCGTTGGGTAACCTTTAGGAGTTCATGCTTCGTAGCGTTTAGGTTCAGTTCAATTTCCTGTACCTTGCCTATGCCAATTTCAGAGTGGATCATTGCCTGATCCAACAATTTCTTTCGACGTTAGACGTGTTGATTCTGACGAGTTCAACTACAGCTTTGCTCTGGAGCGTGCTACGCTTGCCAACCTGCCGTAACTGTTTTTTTGTCTTGCCTGTGTGTTGGTCGCTAGGGCACGAAATTCTTTTCCTGTCGGTTTCGCGTTTTCCTCCTGTTTCAAAATGTATATAGCGTTCACTTATGGTGCAAGCTGTTCACCTCTTATGTTATGTACCGGTGTGGGTACTGCTCTTTTCTGTCCTTGAAACAGCAGATCATTTAAATAATGTCAGTGTGCATTAGTATGTATTAGTATTAGTGAGACGCGGATGCCAGTACTTCAATACTGTTTATCCTATCCTCTATTCTCTCTGTTTTTTTTTGTTGTGTCATCTATTTTGGGATTCTTAAAGAACTCTGTTTAAATACCACTCAATAAGTGGTCGTCTGTAATGTATTTCGTGCAAGATTCTTTCATTCATTCACTGTATATGAATATGTTCAGATGCTGTCGCATGTAGCGAGCGGTGTGCGTTACACCTCATATTATTGTAGCTGCGCAAACATGTCTAATGCACTGTTTCTAACAAGTCCTGGCAGACGCGTTACTGGTCTACCGCGATACACAGGACGAATTTTTCGCTACAGGCGTTACTGGGAATTTCTGTTTTTATTTAGGACCTATAGGGCTTGGGCTGGAGGCACCCCTAAAATGCACGACTACTGGATAGCACGGTTAACATAGAACACGATTTTTTACTGCCTTGAATCATTCCTTTAGCTATTTCAATAAATTTCGCATTAAGCTTCATGCGTGAGAGCAGAATCTCATGCACTTCATCGAGATTATTACCTAAAGAAGAAGGGTTAGAGGCTGTACATCTATACGTCATCGTCCATGTTTGTAATATCACATGTACCACATATTCAACCTTAGTCGTCGAATTGCTCGAGCAAACGCCTATTTTTAGGGGCCGTGAGCCAGAGTACTAGATGGACTGTCCTCACTCCAAGATCAGCGTCATACCTTTTGTCAGATTTATCAAGAGCTTTGACCGCACGTTTCTGAGCGTCTGTTGTTCTTTTGATACTCAGCAGACTAAGCGTTTACGGCGCTCGTGCAGCGTTTGTCCAGTGCAGATGCAAGCGGAACGCTTTACATGGGGCAGCCCACCTAATTTTCATCGACTTGCCTATGCAATGTTTCCTCTGATCATAGACGGTCAGCGGGGCTCTGCGTATGCTCCGCAGACTGGCTGCTCCGATCAAACCAAGGATGAGTTATGGAACCTGCTCGATGAGAAGACAGCAGAGGTACCCTCGGAAGATGTAATCGTAGTCGCTGGTGACCTTAACGGGCACGTCGGCACGACGAAAGACGGGTACAGCTTTCATGGTGGATTCGGCTATAGGTAGCGTAACGCAGATGGTGGCTGCATCCTTGATTATGCGGAATCGCATAACCTCACCATAGTGAACACCGTCTTCCAAAAACGAGACTCCCACATCATCTCGTTCTATAGCAGAAGCACCAGGACTCCGATAGACTTTTTCCTTGTGAAGGATCGTGACCGAAGTCTCGTCACAGACGCGAAGGTCGTGCCGTATGAGACGGTCGCCCCACTGCACCGACCGCCGATCTGTACTTTGAGGATCGCCGCTCCGAAGCTGAAGCAGGTCAAGCGATGCGGTGCACCAAGAATCAAGTGGAGGCGAATGAGAGAGAAGGAATCAGCTGTGATTTCTCGCGTGCGGTTACCGACAGTCACGACTGTCGACGAAAGTTGGAAGAAGGCGACCGACGCAATACGTCAAGCTGCACAGTCGGAACTCGGCATTACGAAGCCTGGGCGACGTAAGGTCGACAAGCAGGCATGACTGTGAACAAATGACGTGAAAGTCAAAGTTCGAGAGAAGAAGACGCTCTATGTGGAAGTCGAAGTTTTGGTACCCTGCTGAGTGGTTGGCAAAGTTCTTTAACCAGGTTGTGGCGGAGAAGAAGGTACCCGAGTGTTGGCGCCAAAGCACGACGATTCCGATTTGGAAAGAAGGGCAGTCCTGGGGACTGCTCAAGCTACTGCCCAATTCGTTTGCTTTCGCACAGCATGATATGATTGAGTGAATTGTCGACGGGCGAATTCGTGACATCGTACAGCTTTCCAGCAATCAGTGCGGCTTCGTAGCTGGCTGTGGCACCATCGATGCCATACACGCCGCCCGCCCCCTGTTAGAGAAGCACCGCGAGAAACAGAAGCCCGTGCATATCGCCTTCCTCGACATGGAGAAAGCCTTTGACCGCGTACCGCGTGAAGTGATATGGTACGCCTTGCGACATCATGGAGTTCCCGAAGAGCTCATAGAGTGGGTGCGAATTCTCTACTCTTGTCCAAAGAGTGGAGTTCAAGCTGCAGCTGGAATCTCGATGGAGTTTGCCATCTCTGTCGGGGTAGACCAGGGTTCTGTGCTTTCCCCACTCCTCTTTGTTGTCGTCATGGATGCCATCACACGAGATCTTCATAAGTCCGTCCCTTGGACGTTGCTTTATGCCGATGACGTGATGCTCGCTAGCGAAGATAAAGGTGAACTCGAACGAGAGGTGCAAACTTGGTGTGATCGCTTGGAGCGGTTTGGACTCAAACTGAACCTGAAGAAGACCGAATATCTAACGACGGGCGTTACTGAGTCCAGCTCCATCAAGGTTAACGGCGTCGAGCTTCCACGCACTGCGGTCTTTAAGTACCTGGGATCAGCAGTCGCGTCTGACGGCAAACTGATGGTGGAAGTGAATTCACGCGTGAGTGCAGCTTGGTCCAAGTGGCGCTCGTTGACTGGCGTGCTCTGCGATAGGAAGATACCGGAGCGCTTCAAATCGAAAATATGTATATAGAGCCGTCGTCCGGCCGATAGCGATGTGCGGTGCTGAGTGTTGGCCTGCGACCAAGGAATTTGAAACGCGCCTCAGCGTAATGGAGACGAAGATGCTGCGCTGGATGGCAGGAGTTACGCGCCTGGATCGCATCCGAAATGATGCTATTCGGCTAAAGTTCGGTGTCGCGCCGATAGCTGACAAGATGCGCGAAGCTCGCTTACGATGGTACGGCCACGTTCTGCGTGGGAAAGAAGAAAGCGTGCGTAAGATAGGCCTTAACTTCGAGGTAATAGGAAAGCGGCCTAGAGGGCGCCCGAAGCAGCGCTGGTTAGATACATTACATACGACTTGAATATTACTGGTGTTCACCCTGATCTGGCGCTGGATCGGGAAAGGTGGCGTCATAACACCAGAATAGCGGACCCCGTTACGATGCGGGATAAACGCTAAAGAAGAAGAAGATGGATGGTCAGCAGGGCTTGGAACACTCAGGTCTCAAGGAACTGAGGGATGAGAGAACTCGACTTGAAAGTGCAAGACTTCTCAAGCATGTCTCCAGGAAATGGAGAATGTTCACGGTTCTGTGTTCTGAAAATGATCAACAATCTCAAGATCAGTGCTAAAAAGGGAGTGAAATCCTTCGTACAACGAACAAATCTCGAAAAACATCGCTTGAATTTAGACGACTTACTTATTGTTGCTAAAAAATTACTTGAAGAGATTCCTCAATTTCCTAAATTCTAAAGAACAGGTTGGTCTCAAATCAGGATTGCCATGTGTTTCTACAAATTATCTTACGAGAAGAAGTCGAGATACCAGTTGTTAGAAAACATGGAAAGCCATCTAACATGGTTAGAGTTCGCACGAGAGATTGCAAACTGCTGGTTCGTTTCATGTTCGTCTTCTTGAAGAACATACTAGGGTTTATGGAGATTGAAGAACTCATCGAAGCACATAATAGGGAGCGAGTCTATATTCACTCTGTATGGAGTGTTTGGAAGCAAGAGATTCGTGGCCAAGGTTTTCTCATTCTATTAGCTTTAGTCATAAATGTTGCAACAAAATTTGTCAAACTCTTCTCTTTTGTCAAGCCAAAAATAAGATTGTGACAAAAGAAAATGATTGACTTGAACTATGTAATTGGAAGCAATTGTCCAAATAACTCCGTGCTCGTATATGCCAGTTGTGCATGCAATACGGTCACCGAGTGCCCAACAACGTGTGGCTCCTCTTCCACATTTTCAGCTTCAATGCGTTCCTGCATTAAATTATTGGGCTGCTTAGAAAGTCTTGACCCAGCATTCCACCTAATGTGCTAGTCAGCGATTCCCTTCTCCAAGATATGCACATCTTCCGAAAAAGTGTCTGCCCTATCAACCTGATGCTAGTATAGCGGACCCCGCTACGAGGCGGGATAAACGCTGAAGAAGAAGAAGAAGAAGAGGGGAGACTGGAGGTCAAATCGCTGGTTACCCTTTCAGCATTTTCGAATCTGGTGAATTCTTTCTCCGTTAGGAATACCTCGAACGACCGGAGTAAGTGATGGTTGGAGAGGACATTGTCAGGGGAATAGGGTGAGTGGAGAACCGTGTCCAGCACATCTCGTACAATTTTTCACGCTTCTCTTTAGCAGTACCGGTTCGGTGCATGGGTGGACGGAAGCACGTGTCGGCTGTTCTCTCGAACAGCATTCGCCAGTTTTTGAAGCTGATTGTCGTAAATGTTACCGATGACGGTGCTCTTCCGGGAGTAACTCATATTACAACAATGCTCGCGATTCCCAGAAGCAGCAAAAGGGACACTTCTTGGAGTGAATGCACAATATGGTTTGCGTGGGCGGGTTCTGCTCGAGAGTATCATACGGCGCGATACCTGTTAGAATCGTAGAAGACCCAACTCTCATCTCCAATAATCGGGTCTTGCACAAACGCCTTGGGAGGCGAACGGAAAAGGAGATTCTGGCAGATGGATGTGCGTTTGAATCACATGCTCTCGCTCAGGACATGAGGAACACAACGCGTCAGCACCTTTCTGTAACCGAGGGACTGAAGGCGACTGAGGACTGTTGGATGAGAACACCTGAGTCTCATCGCAGGACTGCGGGTGCTAACCTCCGGATCCTCTTTGACAGCTTCGAGAGCGATGAAGGTTTCCATATGTTGGACTTCAAGACCGAAGTCCATGTCTCCTCCTCTGAAGCGAATGGACGCTCGTTTGGCAGTGCTGATGTAAGTAGAGATCTCTCCTTGCACGGTTAGTGTTTCGAACAGTTGCCATCCTTTCAGTGCTTCGACCCCATTCATAGAAGTAGATATCACGATGTTGCTTTTGCTGAATTATATTAGGTTGGTGAAAAAGTCTTGCACCACAGCGTAATTTTTTTTTCAAAATTTTATTGTTTCTTTTGTGAGCGACTTTACTCTACAGAGTAGTTACCATCTACATCTAGAACCTTCTGCCATCTGACGGGAAGATCATGAAATCCTTTCTTCCAGAATGAAGTCAGCTGTGAACCGAAGAAGTGCTCCACCTCGGATTCCAGTTCGGTTCGGTCGTTGAAGCACCTATCCTTTAGGTGTTGCTTGAGAACTCGGCGCAAGATCTGACGAATACGGCGGATGGGGCAGTACTTCCCATCTAAACTCCTGCAACTTCTGGCCAGACGACCTTGCAATGTGGGGGCGAGCATTGTTGTGAAGAAGGTAAACATCCCTCCACCCCCGCCGTTTGCGCGACATGGCATCGCTCAGCTTCTGCAGCTGTGTAGCGTAGATCATCGCTGTAACTGCGGTGCCGTTGTCAGGAAGCTCACGATAGAGCGTTCTTCGAGATCCCATCAACAGCACAGCATTACCTTCCTCTGGTGGATGTCCGCCTTGAGGCTGTGGTTCTCCTTGAGGGAACCTCTGGGCTTTCCGAGTATAGTTAACGAGGAAGACCCAGGATTCATCTCTCGTGACGACATTCTCGGGAAAGTCCTTATTTCGAAAACGAACAAGGAGAGACTGAGCGATAGTCAATCGCGAAGCCTTGTCCGAGTCACGGAGTCAGTCAGTCTTCGCTGCAATCGTAGTATTTACATATATGCCCTCAGAAGCAAATTGCCACGTATACGAAATATTCTAGAATGTTTGTGCTACAACTACGTGGCACCAAACAGTCTTTGGAAGTTCCTGTTAAATCTTGAAAAATTTTCAAAAATTTTGGTGCAAGACCTTTTCACCAACCTAATAATTCAATCTAAGGCTGGTCCTAGGTTTTCCGCATGAAGTTTTCCCAGAGATACCTCTAGTTTTTCAGGGAGTCAATGAAAAGAAGTTTGAATTGTCAATGTCTATGATCCCTGCGAGCATTTTGAACACGACACACACACGTCCCTGAGCCTACGTCGAGACTGCAATGTATTCAGACGAAGATACTTATATCTTATTTGTGCTCTAGGTACTCTATAATATAAAAAACTACCTGTACGAAGCATAAGTTTCCTAGTGAAGTTATTTTGCACCTTCTCAATTTGCACACTGTATTTCTTCGTGTGCGGAGCAAACACTGTTGTCGCACTTTCAACTATTGGCCTAACATAGGTTTTATATGCTTTCAACAACACATCTTTGTTTCTCGTGCTCAAAGCCTTGAAAATTTGATATGGTTTGCCTAGCGCACTCCTACTAATTAAACTACAATGCTCAGCAAAGTCCAATTTGTCATTATAGTGGAAACCCAAATCTCTAACACTTGTAACCTTAGATATACAGTGTTCACCTACAGTATACTCACATAGAACATCTGACTTTCCCAACCTCATACACAGTTTTCTCCGGTGCTAGTGGCAATTGCCACAGCAGGGACCAATTGTATAGGAGATCTGATCCGAACCGCAGGGCAGCACGATCTGCTGTGTAACTACCTCTCTATACAACTTCAAATCGTCAGCAAACTGTTTGACCACCACCGCACTGCCTTCCAACAATGCCGGGACATCCGATGTATTAATTATAAAAAGAAGGGGTGACAGCAATCCACCTTGCGGAACTCCACTTCTAACTACATACTCGGATGGATGAAAAACTTTCACCAATTTTCACTTGAAAGGTTCTTCCTCCAAGACAGATCTTAAGCCACCTAAAAATGACAGGATGTACGCCTAATTTTGCCACCTTATGCGTCAATTTAGCATGACTTACTCTATCAAAGGCCTTTGAAAAATCATGGTACATCACATCACAAGCTTTTTAGTGTCCAAGATCTCAGTCTAATCATTAAGGCTTTCCAACATATCACAACGCCAGCGCATCCCAAACGGATTGACTAAAACCGTCCTTTACCCTTTATCTTTTTAATTTTGCTGTAAGACTTTAGAGCCACCCTGTGGAATGTGTCGATACATGTTCGCGAAGAGTCTCAATCAATGTTCCATCCTCACATCTACTGGAGCTAGGACTTCTGTATAAATGTATGAAAAAATTTCACTGCATGAAACTTTATCAGGATTGAACGTGGGCATTACGGGGGATACCTAAAAGCCCTAGTTATACCGCAGTGTGATCAGTTTATCTCAATCAATCATTTGCATGCATAACCTGTTGTTGCGTCTACTACCGAACTTATTCGAAATTTGGAATTCGAATTGCTTGAGCAAACGCGAGCAACATCTCCACTTGCAGTGCTGAGTGAGCGTCGAACTTTTCGTTCAGTGCTCTCACGAACAAGCCGACTAGCGCGTTGGCGGACCTACTCGTGTTCTTTTGACACCTCGATGCTGGCTACGTACGGTACGGCTATCTCTTCACCAACGGGTGTCAGTGAAGCGCACTACATACATGACCAGTTCACCTAATTTTCGACGGTTTTACCCAGGAGATAGCGTCTTTGATGCTCGAACGCCAGCGAAGCTCGGAACTCTAGAGGCCTTCACTCTCACTTGCGTGAGTCGTGTCGCTCCGAGCATCGTCCTCTCGATTCCACGCTACGCGACACTGATCTTCCTGTGGCCCAGATATTTGAGACATTCTTTGGCGCAGGAAGAACACTGGAGTCGAAGAGATAGGCACGGAGCCGGACGTTCTTCGTCTTCTTCACAACTTCTTCGGCGTTTCTGAAAGCTTCCCAAGCTGCAGGTTTCCTCTTGCCCAGCTCCAGTCTTAGGTCGTTGGCCATTTTGACTTCACGACCTGCGTATACGCATCTGGAGCATTAGGTGATGTTCGCTCCGTGGAGCGGGAATGGGACACCAGGAACTTGTCCGTTTTTCATGAGAATTGTCTTCATAAGATTCAGTTGCAACCCAACTTTCCCACCTACACGATCAAAGTCAGCTAAAATTCACTCCGCTTGACTAATTCTCGTTGTTATGGACCCAATATTGTCAGCAAAGCGAAAATGATGCATTGAAGATGTAAGGTGGTGCAGAAAAGCGTCCGAATCATGGCACAATCCGATCCTTGCACGGCAATGTTCGGCCACCCATTGCAAGAACGACTCGCCAAAAGCTTCTCGACCTTGGGTGGGAAGTGTTGCCTCACCCACCATACAGCCGAGATATTGCACCAACAGACTACCATATTTTCCTGTCTCTCTCCAATGCCATGCAAGGAAAAAAGTTCGATGACGAGGACGACATGGAGCGCCGGCTGGGTGGCTTTTTCGAATCAAAGCCAGAAAAGTTCCACGCCGAAGGCACCGAGAGTCTGCCTGAAAGGTGGAGAAGAGTGATAGAACATGGTGGCGGTTACTTCGTTTGTTGACGTGTTTCGCTTTTTTTGCAAAACTAAAAAATGTGGTGTCTTTGAAATGGCGAGAACTTCTGCAACAACCTCATATTTTCAGGTTAGTTGCACTCTCAGTCCTAGGTTTGAGTTGAGCAACCACACTTGGTACCACACTCTGCGCACCATTAAGTACGTATGAACAACTTTAAAAATCACGACAGCGTATGTTTATTACCGCAAAACAAATGCATGCTACAACTGAAATTGTGAATAAATACGTTATTAAGGAGAATACTTGATGCCATCCCCGTAACTTCTTTTTGTTCCAAGGAGGCGCAATTCTGGGAAGCAATCAAACAAGTTTGGTTGACAACTGTGTGAATTCCCTCGGCGCTATTACATTTGTAAGCGTACAAGAGTAACGCATTAATTTTTATTTTTGTGAGCAGATTTATTCGATATTGACTGTAATACACCACCGAAAGTAGTACCATCGAAATGCAAAATGCTATAGGAAACGTAACTTATTGAGAAGCAGATGACAAGCACTGAAGGAAAATCGGTTTTGATCGCTAACCCGGCTTCACAGCAGCCATCAGTTCCGAGCTCAGTCACACTTCCTCATTTGTTTTGGCTTCGTTGGAGATATCACGTCCGTTCCGCTACACACTCGAGCCGAGGCCGAGTCGAGTTGTCAAGCTGATTGTGAGCAGCGGTGATTATTTCTTGATTGGAAAAAGTCACCTTAGCAACTGGCCGCCATCGCAAATAGCTACCTTTATCACGGATATCACACGACGTTCTTCTCCTTCCCCTCATGGTCCAAAATGGACGCTCGTTAATTTCCCTCGCAATTCTGAAGAATGTTGACTACTTCACCTTTCTGTTCCATATGTGGCTTACTAGATTGTTCTTTCGTCACTTTGTGATTCAACTGAGGGCAAACGCATGAGTCAGCCGTTATCATTAAACTAATAGCATGATTGCATCAGTAAGGCCGACGTAGGGGTAATCACTAGGGGTAGTTATCGTTTCATCTGAATTTTTTCGAAGAGTTTGATAGCGAAATCTGTGTTTAGGTCCCACGTGTATCATAACTGTAGACGCGCCATAACCTATTTTTTCATGGACGAGCTTTATTCGTAAAAGCTGCTGGATCACATATTAATAGTTTGTCAGTATTTGCAAGGAGACGCTAAGTAACTCTGACTGTGAGCATTTTTACCAATCACCTCTACAAAGCTAAAAATGTGCAGCTTTCATACATCCAAAAATCCAGCGTCCACAAAATCACAGTTGTCCGATTCATCCAAAACAAAAATCCGGGGTCAGCGAAATCGCCGTTATCCGAATCATCCAATTACCCGAAGATTTTCGATCCAATATATACTGTCTAACGTATCCTCCTTCTAACATATGTTTGCACCTTCAACTGCTCGGGACCCAGGGCATCACCCTCCATCGAAAATGGTGACATAGGTGCGATGGCCGTACTAGGCTCAAGGTTTAAACCTGCTGAGAGTGGTGTGGTCTGAAGTACCATTTTCGCCCATTCATTGGGACTTTTTGGGGTGCTGCTAATGAATCTGGATCCATTTTTAACTCACTTTATATGGAAATCAAAATTCGTTATCTTTCCACCTTCAAAGAGCTCGAAGAACTTTGTGCAAAAATATGTTAGACGTGAGGATGAAGGGTAAAGTAGAGTGATTTCTTAAGAAAACGTAGTAATCGGAGAGAGCAAGTTTTAGGGAGTATGGATGCTGACTGATAGCCATCCTTACTTCCAGTTCAGCGATGCTAAACTTTGCAGTGTCTGTCCTAGCGTTGTTTTTCTGGAAGCAGCCATTGTTCTGCTGTCACCCTGTGATGCCAACGTGGTCCTACAAATTAAGTAGTTTACCATCGCACGGGTCTGTCGTCACTGCCGTACCTTCTTCTGTCACCTCTCTGTAATCTGCACCCTGTGTGCCGCACTAAAAGCAGATTGTCGCTTTTCTACGAGCTCCTCGAAAGCCGAAACGTCCCCTAAAGGCCTATGTTATACTCCCGCGGGAGCATCCGCAGAAATTGGTCCAACCTCTGCGCAAGACAGTGTATCTTACAGCAGAGTTCCTACTAACAAGGACTATCGGTGATTGGATCCACGGACAAGCTCGGGGTCTATTTCAATATGATTGATTCTATATTCAATATGATTTACAGATTCTGCTATGACGGCTTTGTGATCCAAGTCGCGATGAGTCAGTACGTGGATAGCATTCGACCGAATGTTTCAGTTGGCTGAGTAACATCAAGTGACTGTAGTTCGAGATCAGTTTGCTGCACTGCCCCTTCCTGCTTGTTTCACAGCATCTCCATAAGGTTTGTTCTCGACGGAGTAGACTCCATGACTGAGCTCCCAGCGCAAGCAGCAGATTGTGATTTAGAAAGGAAACGCTCCCTTTCTAAACTCTTCGCATTGTAGATGCAACTGGATAGTTTTGTAGAAGGGTTGAAGTGGGAAAATCATGATGCCGCGGATTTGGGGTTCAGAAGGCATGAGTTACAGAACCATACTACCAGTTAGGAAGTAGATTGAATGGAATATTGGAGGAAGTTTAGTAGGTCATCCCTTATGCTATCGGGGTGTTCTTTTCACAGTGGAGTCATTGCTCAGAGCGCTTTGAAAAATATTCTTGAATGAAGACATTCGTAAGTGTAAAACTTATGTTTCAACCTATTAGAGAAAAAACAGCGGTCTTTCTCAAATTCGTTTCTGTGTATTAGCAGCGCACTTCCCTTATGATGTAAACTGGGAATAAACAAAGTAAAAACAGTCCTTAAAGAGTACTCTACAAGCAACTACATATGTATGTACTGTAGGTACTGATAGCGGGAATGGATGTACATAGTGCCGCAGAAGTTTAAGACGCTTTCCCTAGGAACGATCAAAGAAGGTAAGCACGCTTCCTGTGAAGGAGTAAGCTAGTTTAATATTTATTTAGGAAGAAACTTCGTTGAGGAATTAATTAGGTAAATAAGCTAAAATCTAGTGGATTCTGATATTTTGGAGGTTCCAGTTCTTCATTCTTTCATTGTGCTGTTATAAATGTCTTATTGCTGTTGACGAATGCGCACTTTGAGTGCAGATTAAGTAAATAAATAAATAAATAAATAAATAAATAAATAAATAAATAAATAAATAAATAACATTGCGGAAAGCTCAATGAGTGCCTTCGCATGCTGCAGGACAGGTTTGTGATTTTAGCAGTTTTGCGCCGTTCGTAAGTAGCACTCTGCTGCCAATGTGTTCAGTTCATCGAAAACCGACGCCTGCAGTAACAATGCAATAATGAATGAAAATGAAGGAGCAGCTACCTTGTGATCCATACACGTTTCATGACCATCTAGGCCTCTAATGATCTGCTAGCAGAATGATGACTGTTGTTGCATAGCTGGACTCGCAGCTACTAATATTTGCATGAATACAGTCTCATTGATTTTGGTCTCGATGTCTCCTTGACGACCCGACTTTCGGGCCGGCCGTGCGCTCCAACAATGAGCTGAAAATGGAGAAAAAAGGAACTACCCTGGCAACTCGGCGAACAGCTCAAGCACGAAGCAAGGCTGATGGATATCGCGACGTTGCCCCTTCCAATATTTGGACATTTCTCTTTTGCGGCTACATACGTCGTAATGGAATTCCGGCTGCATTACTAGCTAATAAGAAAAGTTCTCTAAGTCTGTATTTAAAAACTATCAGTTCACTTAGGATGCTCCTCCTCTGGGTTGTTAGGTTTACCACTAATCACACTCTGCTTGAATGAATCCTTATTCTACCTTATGAATAATATTCTGGAATCTTGGCCAAGTGATGGCCCATGGACATCTTTAAAGAATGAATCCGGATGGCTTGAAGTTCAGTCTAGGAATAGTAGACTAGAAAGAGGGGAGAACGTCTTGCTCTGTTATTTGCCTATGTGTTGCATGCATGAAGAGTACGAAGACGGGTTGTTGCCTTGAAATATTTGTCTCTTCCATCTTATCTTGAAATTATCTTTTGCTCACTTCGATCTGTGAGTGAATGTGAGAGGATTCGGGGAGAAATAATGGATTTGTCTGACAGTGGATCATCCGACGATGACTAGTGAATTTTCAGTTCCCGGTGAGTAACGGAGGATTAGAAAACGTTCTTAGAGCCTTATAGGTAGTCGCGAAAACCACAGTACTCGTTGCTCTTCTAGAAGATCGATTTCTGGGTAAATGTCATAACTTATCGTTAGTCAGGGAGCTATGCATAATTAATACTGACTTGATTCGTCCTAAAGACTGCAGCTGCACACTCCAAACGCATCGGCTGCCAGCTTTGTTGACGTAACACGGCCGCTAATTGTCGCTCTTCCGGTTGTTCGATCTGAGCTCCACGAACCGGTCAGTTCAAACGATATTGGAAAACTCCTACATCCTTAGCTACCCTTCATTTTTTGCCACGAACCGGTATCATTTAAATTCTCTAGATCATGGAAGTTCGCTGTCGATAATCCGTTGTCTGTCTGCTTTCGAGCGTTATCTTCGTGTCTCTCGCACACTTCGAAACTCGTGAATTTAGTCATTGAGCGTTACGTTCAAAGCACGGTCTTCTATACTATTGGCTTCATACTAAAACACAACTGTTTTCTCTAACTTTTCCTAAAAAGTATAAACAGACAAGTAGTTATTACAGAGTTAGTTCCAGTCTACTTTAGTTACTGTTCCGTTCATCCGGAATCGAGGTGGTTGTTTCGAGTTTTCTGCCCAAGTAAACAAATCCTTCCACTCCTCCGGGGTCGGTGAATTGGTGGCAGATTTACCTGGGAAGAATAAAGCAGTGACGTGTTCATCTACGCCCATTCAAATAACGGATTGCATTTAGAATATTCATTATGTGTGGTACAGCATAGTGTCGGATGTCTTTAACTGCTCCAGTCACAAGGAACCCGCTGGCAATTTCAGCACGAGAGCTGGTGCTGCAGTTCTCGCCTTTGAGGAATCTGGCTGCGACGTGCTGGCATGCGCAGGCAAATATTGGTTTTGCTGTTGTATGAGCGTTTTCTAGGTCGGCAAAAAAGCTGACTCTCCCAGAGATTGACTCCTCATCTAAGCTCGACGAACTGCCTTCGAAAGACGTTCTCCGAACTGGTAGCACTGCAATGTTTCAGCGCCGTCTGACGGCATATACCTCAACCCACGCCTATGAATTAATCATGAGCCGTGGGTGTTGTTTGCTCGGAAAACCAACACCTTTTTGCGGATCACACGCTCCCGTGTTGCTCTGAATGGCAATGTTTCTCACTGCTCTTGAACTATGTAGCGAGAGATTGCCCTCCTTCTTGTGCTGTATGATCACTCTATTCGAAAGACTACTGGAACTTCACCTGAACCTCGAGATTACGATCGCTTTGAACTATTCTCTTGGTGAAGTCGCATTGCGACAACGCTCTTGTGGACATCTGTTCCATGAATTCTCCTACACTACATACACTCACCTTTTGACTCCTAGCAATTATTTCCACTTTTTATTGAGAGGATATCTACCCACACAGGTTGGATACCGAACTAGAGGTGCAGCATGAATTAGCGAAAGCCGTTTTGTAGAAGTCAAGAGCATGTTGGGAATACCCAACACAGAGGTGATCATAATTCGGATTCGGGCCGCCACTGCTCAACTTATTAGTTGGGTGGAAAATTGACTACTGTAAGAGGTGTGAATTCTTGAAAATTAATTGGTCTACTTCATCAGAATGAAAATATCGGGAAAGCTGCCGTTCTAACTGGAGGACTCCTGATACCGTTGCTTGGGAACAACTGTCACATATGCAGTCCTTGTGCTCCAACATGAAGGCGGTCCAAACTATTGGACCGTCAAATGCAGTTATGTCTCCCACAGAGTCATGAAATTTGTATATACTGACCAAGTTAAGTAGTGTAACAGGGAAACTATTTATACAACACGATATGAGTTTGGCAGGCACGTGGTATACAACACACTTCATGGTAGGAACGATAAGATCATTCATGTCGAAGAATCTTGGAGGACCTTTCAGTCAGCTGTGGGCACATGAAGATTTCTCGTTTTTGATTAGTAAAGCTGTAGCCGTCACGATCGTTAACTAATTACTGGAATATGTTACTGCACTCTGCTCAGCGATCTTTTTTGTTTGAATTTCAAATATTTTACAACTACGTAAGCTTGAGGAGCTTGGTCGAATTCGAAGTGAAAACGCAGGACGCACAATGGATTTGGTAATAACCGAATCCACTCAGCGTTCTACGTTTTACATCGCTTTAAACTGCAATGCCAATACTTTTGCGAAAAATGGCAGGCTTCAAAGCAAAACAACTACAAGGCGTCTTGTAGTTGTTCAGAGTTCGTGCACCACTTCATCGCAACAATAAGGTTGGAGGCCATTCGGTGCATTCGGTCACATAGTATGCGACATTGTCGTGTATGGGTGGCTTTCCTATTTCCTTGACGTGGAACTGGAAGGTAATCAGAGAGGCATACTGTTCTAACAGCTGTACCTGCGCCCTAGTCCTCCGAGCACCGGATAAGATCCTCCTGGACGCTATAGGAAGCTCCTACCGAGGAGAGGCCATCCAGTGACGGAGCCTTAGCCTCCTCGGATCCGGATGTCTTGGAACCAGAACTCGGGAAGCCCCCGTCTCACTACACAAGGACTGTCTGTTCGTCTGCACAAACAACTGCCGTACTATCGCATCGAAAGATGATCTTCGAACAGTTCTACTCAGGACTGTGATGCGATAGACGAAAGGCAGAACGCAAATCATTACGCAGAAGGACCACAACGAACTCATCATATTGAAGTTGAGGTGAACAGCAAGAGCGTAGATGAAGTTGGATTTATGATTAGCTTGACAGTAAAGCACTTGGTGGAGAGGAAATCATCAGTCCGCGTCTCCACGTTCTTCATTTCCAATTCCAGAGTCAGGGAATCGTATCAGTATAGATATGACGTCACCTTCGCAGCTACATACATCGAAAGTAGTTCTCTCAACTCTTGGAGAAGATCTTCACGCCGAGTGACGCTACTACGTCAAGCTGGTTGTTGGTGTCTTTAACGCTGTAGTTGGCCCTAACAGCGACGAAAACTAGAGTCTAGAACAGCACCGTTCCTCCAGAAGAAACAAGAAGAGAGAACGACTTATTGATCTTATGCCACTATGCCGTCCCTTCCATGGGACCATAGAGTCAAGATCGAGAAGCCTTATGAACCGGCGATGGACCGGGAAAGTGCGGGTGGAGAAACTCACTCACAAGAAACTCACTTGTCTGTTGGTTTCATCTTAATAAACAGGCATTGAAATCCTTTCTACATCTCCGAGCTTCGTTCGTTCGACACCTGTTCAGATCAGCGCGTTCTCCGTGTGAAAAACTTCTTTATCAAGGAGATATTCAACCGCGACACTCACAGACTGCCATTTATTCGGATCGCGTCGCATGAACCAAAGGGGTTGAAATCAGTGATCGAGTCCTATATACCAACGTAAGCTTCTCCTTCGGAAAACTACGAAAAGCCCATCATTTCAGCCACTACAGTTAGGGATGGTACATATAACCCGAACTTCACGAAAATCCATGCCCAACATCATTTAGGAGAATTATTGGGATTTTTCGCTCCTCGGCACCTGTCCAAGATTGGCTGCTGAAGAGGATTCTCCTATTATTTAGTGAAAAGTTGCCTTTACCATCAGAAGTTTGAAGGGGAGCATCTGGCGCAGATAATATACACGTACGTGGAACTTTACTTCGACTAAAGTCACCTGTTCCACATTCGGTTCTCACAGAGCACTTCATTCTCCATTCGCGTTTGAAAATTATTTCAAGCAAGAGTCAGTGTTGTTGCTGAAAAAGGGGCAGCGTGAGGGGATTGCCATCTACCAACATATAAGATTGCCTTCTCAAAGACTGTCAACAGTCTTCACGAAGTTTCTTCTCAATCGCATGGAAAGGTCCTTGTAGGACAAGCAACCTGTGGAGCAAGCCCGTTTCGCATGAAAATAAGTAAGAGAGGTAGATAAGATAAAGGCATCTCATCGACAGCAAGAAAAGCAGCAACCTCCGTTTTGCCTACGATGTTATTCTGATAACAAACAACGTTGCGGTGATGGAGGTAATGCTAAACGAGCTGAACATGGCTGATATGTAGGTCGGCTTGAAGATGAGCATTAACAAAACGAATGTCATGGTTGACCAGTGATATGAGACAGGGACAGTAGAGATACATATTAGGAGCTGTTCTACAACAGGAGGATTCCTACGTCAACCTGGGAAGAGAGCTTACACGCGTACATGTGGGTGTTTGAGGGCAGCGAGTGGACAGCACTGTAAGTTTAATAGGAAGATGAAGAAACTCCGGGTACTAACTTCGCCGGTCCCGAAATCACCGTGGTCAGCACTGCACGGCGCTGGTACTGCAACCCCATCGTTGCACCCTGCCTTATTCGGAATGATAGGAAGTGCTGGCTTTTCAAGGGTTTAAGCAAGGAAACATTCGTACCCTGTCTAAGCAAATTCAAAAGCCTGCATCTTCTGCTGAAAAAAGTTTTGAAAGCGCTGTAATGAATGAAATAAACAATGCTTGGTCAATCTATTTACGAAAAGCACTCCGCATTCTACCTCTACGGAATATACTGGAGACCCAACCGATGGGCAAGTCATAGTTTATCGTTCTCAGAGAGCTCTCACTTCGTGGATGGAAGGCATAGTAGGCCTTGGCTGATCGCGATACGTCGTTCAGAGGGATGCATTAAGGAGTGGTCATCTGCCACGACGACGCCTGTATAGTATTGCTGCTGAGACACAGCTCCCACCCCCAAACATCAGGCTTGTTTAGCGACTGATCCTCAACGTGCGACTGAGAAATCGACCTTTTGTTGCGGCACGCAGAAGACCTACTTCTCATCGTCACGTGAACAAGAATTGGCTTCCAGGCTTTCGCAGAGTGAGGAGCGCTATAAAATGAACCAACTGAAGTCAGCCACATCATGCAACTACATTTGAGAGAGGATGATCTTCAACGCTGCCGAAATTTCTAATATTTTCGATATCTCCCTCCCAGCTGGAGGCAAGCTGCGCCTTCTGGGAGGTGTGAAAGTAATTTCGGTGGCAGTGACTAGGCTGATTTGGTCTGTATATGCTAAGATAGAGCAGTGAAAAGTTGCCGCCTAGATTGTCTTTTTTTGCAGTCTAATCTCAATTGTGGGGCTGCGGTGTTAGCGGCTTCAATATAAGCCGGGAAAATCCAATTGCCGGGAAACAGTTGTGTCGTGTTCCTGTAACTAACTTTTGGCCGGCAGAGGGAATTCAATCTCGTCAAGGGATTTGTGTTCGGGGTATTTTCTGCCTCTTAGCGGCACGCGAATGTACGCAGAACTCGTTCTTTCACGCTGAGTGATAATCTCAACCTTCTAGACCATTCGAGCCATCCTGTCACGCCACTGCTCAGTACCATGTCATCGCATTTTCATCTTTGTCAATTGTTTGAATGCAATTTCATCTGTTCCAGAAGGAATCTTGCGTTTTTTTGTGAGCGCACCTCACAAAATGCTCCACATTGAGCTCATCGTAAATTAGAAAACTGCAAGGCTTCTGAGCACTAATGCGAGGATGAAGTGTAAGGATGCGGCAAGAGTAAGAAGGGCCGCCTGCACTGAGACGACCTGCTTGGACGAGTCGTCTGCAATTAGCCTAACCTCTTTTACAACGCGCAGCAGTGGCGTTTGTTCCATGGAGATAAGGAGTAATCGGTAGTCTCCTCCTTTGCTTTGCGTTTTCTCGAGGCTAGTATTAGGTTGGCCGGAAAGTTTTGGCGGTTTCTGTACAACTTTCGACCATTTATTACTGAATCAATATTCAGCTTACATCGCTTTTTATACAGGGCGTAATACGGAATTTTTCGCTCTATCTGACGGAATAAATTGTGTTTCACTTATGTTTAAAAATTGTGCTTCTTTGCAAACTTTTTGAAGTATGTATGTCGAGCAATTCCGAACGATATTTTATTTCAATTTCAAATTGGGCCAATCCACCGTCGATGAGCCCGGCAAATCAACCATGTGTGGCGGTCGGATAGTGTTGGAGAAAGGACAGTTCAACGGTGGTTGCGCCAACCGACTACCACCTTTTTAAGCACGTTCAGATCTTCCTCGCTGGTAGAACCTTCGCGAATCAGGACCACGCAAGAACATCCTTTCTACAATTTGTCGCATCAGACCACCCAGCTTTTCGCTGATGGAATCATTCAACCAGTATCGCGTTGGGTGGAGTGTGCAGATTTCAATAGTGCTCAGTTCGACTGAATCTGGTGAGCACGAAGAAGGTTAAGATCGTTTGAAGTGGACCAGTCAAAACCGCGCTGAACTTTCCGGCTAGCCTAATAAAAAAGCTCATCACAGCATTGAACAAACATCAAGAGGCTCGCTGTATCGCGTCGAGCTGCCACTAGCTACTAGCTAGAAAATCATCGGAGCAGTCGTGGTGTCAAGCAGGATTTCTTGTGATATCAGATTGAATAACGACTAAGAGATTACTAGATATGTCTGAAAGCCACACACAGTATTTTCTCTGTGTTTGTACCCTTAATACGTTGAACGCAACATGTCTAATATTTCCATTATAGGTATCTACCAGACGTCCAGCGGCCTAACGGCCGCCAAATGTCTGGTTGGGGGCTTCGCCCCGAAGCCCCAAGAATCGAACACTCCACCCGTCTCCCTTTCTTCTTTAAGCCTTCTTACTTTAATTACAGTACAAAACTGGTGTTACTATTATATGTGGAATAGTATGGCCAGATTTGGTAGGACGGAATCTTCAAAAACGCTCTTATGAAGTGTGTCCTCTTATTCTCCAAAATACCCATCCCACGTTGCAAGAAACGGATAGTGGGAGTCCCAATCAGAAGTGTTTAATCTGCAGAAACAAAAAATCAATCAGTATTGGGCGACCATCACTACCATTTAATGTCCAACGCCAATAATACTACTGTAGTTATTCTCACGTTGTATACGGCAGGTCTTCTGCATACCTACACACGTTGGGCGACGTCTTCATCAGATCTTGTGATTCCCGACGCACCTTGGACGACGGCTGTGGCACGTCTTCTGATTCTCGGCGCTTGGCACTTGATTCTCATCCATGTCCTGACGCGTTGCCCGCTCAAAACATTGTAATCATGGACGATTCCCCGCCAAGGATATAGTTCGCCAGCAATCTCCCATGGTTAAGCTCAAAGAAATCCCTGTTGGCATACACCGCTCTGTCGAAGGCATCCCTTGGCTTCCCCCTTCCCGAGTCTGACAACGTGTCCCACGGATTTAGAGAATTATGTGTAGTAAGACGCATTTATAGGGTCTAAAATAAGATTTGATTCTACAGCGCCGAACAATATCAATTACTCGACGTTCTACATCGTTAATTTATTGGCTTCGTTTACGGCATATAAGTCAACCTTCCCTAATTTTCTTGTAGCTGAAATCTTGCTTAACACAGAGGGCGAAAGGAGGAGATGAAGAATGACTGGCAAAAAGACAAATCTTAGTTCAGTTTTCGTTTCCGTAATGCTTTCCACATTATGATCTGGTTTCGTATTATTGCAGGACCGCCGTTCGCATCGCAAACTACACACGAGAAGTAGGCCTGTTTTCCTATCAAAATGCTGAGCACTGCTTTAAAGAATGGGATGGTTACCACAGCGTAGAGCCAAAGCAAACCGATGCGTTCAGGTATAGAGGTTGAAATGGTGGCTGGGAAACAGAAAGAGAATCAGATGGACCGTTCTAAATTATTTTATCCCATCAGCCGAAAAGGACATGTGTCTGTAATTCAGAAGGTTAACGCCTGTATGCATTTTGAATCAATTTTCTTCAGAAATTATTAAAAGAATAGTAGAATAAACGCAGGACATCATGAATAAATTCCGGTACGGTAGGATGATAAGGTCCAAAAACAGCAGAAAAGCAGTGGGCTCGGCAATGAATTAAACCATTCAGGCTGGCAGGCACTATCACGCAGTTGGGTCCAGCGCAGCTGTCTACTCGCGCTTTCCTAGGACCCGTGGGGGAAGACAAAATTCACGGCGGTACCTCTCGCTTCTCGCTCGTTGACCTGTGCGGATCTCCGTCCAGGGAGCGCCTCATGGACTGTTCTGGCGATCGGGGTAGCCCGTCGGGCCTCGTTCACATCAGCGCTTCAGTGCCGGTGTCAGCGACCGCGGAGGTCGGGCGAAGCGGCGCATGCCACGAGCGTTTCGACGCTTTGTGGCCCTGTAGTGTTTGCCGAGTGCCGTCGACAATCGTCACGAAAAAATCCTCGTTGTCGCCGCGCCTAAACCCTGACCCAGCGCCCTCCCGAACTCTCGTGCTCCCCTTCCGTTGTTTTCGCACGGAACTGAACTGCTCTTGAAAAACCACCAGAAGGCCTGTTTGTCTCTCGAAGGTCGCTACAGCTTTCATGCTCTGCGATGACATATGAAGTTGCTCAAGATTTTCTAACCACTTCAGTTGCGATTCGCTTTCTTCCTCGAAGGCATCTGTCCCCAATTACCGCCATTTACACGCAGCGGGTGTAGTGATGTAAGCGCAACAGAGAGTTTGTTTTTAAAGCACACCGAATCTGAAGCCTTGACAGCCCATTCATGATCAGCGAGCTCTTTTATACAAGAGTTCGCGCTTGTTTTTCATCGTTTTCGCGACAGATTTCACACCTTCCATGTAAACTGGACACTTATGAAATCAAACTGAGCAGCACCTTCATAATCAAATTGGACGTCTTCCGAACAAGCTATGCACTCTGTCAAAGAAGTCACAGCAGTTGATCAGTTCGGAACATATATTTTCCATATTTTTCTTCGAAAATGTATTATCCGAACGGCCCAAAAGCGAAGGAAAGCTTTAGATTGGTACAAAAATAAGATCAGGTTTTGCTAATCTAAGCTTGACCGTCGATAGCATGAAGATGTAAATATTTGTAGAGTGGTATAAGGAGTGTTATATTGCTTGTAGTCACAAATTCGACGCTATCAACACGTTAGACAACTCTCAATACAAAATTATTCACTTTTTGGAGTGTTTTTTCTGACTTACAATTTGACGATTACAATGCTTTATTTGTGCCTTCAAAAGGAAAAAGAAAGATAAAACGCTGCACCAAAGGAAACAGCTCGAAGAGTCCAAATCCAGGATACCTGCACTGAAGATCTAGTACGGTTGACAGTTGAGTTCAGTTGGTTTTGACATCAGCGAGTACACAGAGGAAGTCAGTGTTCATCTATATAATGAGGTCGTGAGCGGGTAGCAGACATTGACGAAGCCCATATGGAGGAAGGGCAACTGTAACCTAGCTAATGCTTAAATAAGGTAGGCATCATTCCCTTAGATGCGTGGTTAATATATGCATTTATTTTTGAGCAGGGGGGGGGAACCTTAGCAACGAAACAGTCCTGACTTGCACGCCGATAACAAGGGCGCCTGGTAGGGAGCTAAACTTGCCCACATTTTGCTTCACCGTTCGGAGCAGACGATCAGCTGCAATGTTACCTGCGATAAGACTCGGACGATAGAGATCATTCTAAAGACTAGGCTAACCTATGCGCTTTATAGCAGCTTTCAGAAAACGAATTTGCAAACAGTGATAGTTACTGCTAGAGCGAATTTCGCCTTTCGAACATCCGAGAGTCCCATGAGCACATAACTATGTTATACAGGGTGGCCCATAAGTAGTGCAGCAAAAGCTCAGTAAAATAAAAACGGTAGGAATTGACGAAATTTGGAACGGTTTATAAAACATTAAGCACATGCATTAGAGATTATGACGGAGCAGTATTATTCATAAGCAGCCTCTCCTGGCATGATAAGAGCACTCAGACCCAGTGGGAAGCTGCGTCGTTGCACCTCTTGTAGAATTTCATTCCTCATTTGTTCCAAAGAGGATATTAAACTCTAATTTTTCTTACGATGTTTAGAGCGGGATCTACTCTCTAAGGCGTCATATAAATGAAGTACAACAGTCTAAAATAGGAGAAATTTCTTAGCTATTCTTTTGCAGATACGAAGTTGAGTAGGTGGACCGGAAACCGCTGCTACGTGCTTTTCTTCTTGTTCACAAAACGTCGCTTTACCGCAATATTGATTTGGCCTTTGAATAGCACGATTGGGAAAAATAAATATGGTGTTATTTTTTTGTGTCTATTGGACAGTGGTGTTTACTGATTTTCACTCCTTTTACTCGAAAAGCAAGGGTGTATGGAGACACATGTTTGGAAAATCGTAGAAAACGAAAAATTGCAATGCGCAAAAATTATTTGCATGCCTTCAGATTCCTTAGAGGAAATATTGAGCATGGTACTATCTTGGCCTTTCTAAGAGACCTTGCTTTGAGAAATGTTTCATCAAATAAAGCGTTGGCCTGGGCGGCACGCTCTAGCTACTCTAACACCATTTCCTTCCTACTCTCTTCTCCTGATAGCCTCTGAGTCGTCGACTCACCGCGGTGTTGTAGAGCTGCGCTTGCTGTTTTTAAAAACCAGACGCTGCATAATAGTGAGTTATGCAGCTGAATCTTACATTTTCCAGCTCGCTGCTGCATTGTGTGTGATCAGCAAACTAGTCGCGTTCGTCAGTTGCAACGCAGATGCATTTATCTGATGTTCACTATAGAGAGGACCCCATACTGCCCTACGCTCTCCTACAACACTGAGTGTTCAACCGCCAATCTTCAGAAATTTAGCCACTTCGGAGTGGGAGTGCTTCATAGGGGACCAGTGAAATACAGCTTGAAGATTTACGTGGGAGCGCACTACTTTCTAATAAGAGTAGCTACAACCATGATTGCTGCAAAAACTCTAAGAATGTGCTACATAATAGTAGTACACTGTTCTATGCAACTGAAAAGGTCTCCTAATAAGGCAGCTTCATTTTGTTGCAATACTTATTGGCCACCTTGTAGAACATTCACGAGTCGTAAAGCACCTCTCAGAAGGTCTTTCGAAACACTGGTTAGGAGTCTTACAAACCAAAGCGGGAGTTTTCTAGATTGAAGCAGGCACTCTTGTAAGAAATGAAGATATGTCTATTTTCTACAATTATTTCTGTTGCACCGTAGATTAGTGACAGGAAGAAACAGAATTTATAACTTTTACTTTTAACATACAAAATTTACTGCTTACCTGTACTTCAAAATATGCATTAATTGATTATTTCTCTCTAAAAATAAAGTTTCATTCACTGTTCTTCAAAAAATTATAAAAGAATCAAGGTGTATAAGTATGAAGGCTACTTTAATTGTGAAAGAATGGAAAGGAAGAAATAATTTGGTTTCTGTTTCGCAAGCGTACAAGACGAGAACCAAACAGGCCAACCAATTTCCTTCCTCCCGCATATTTTGTAAGTAATGGAAATATAAACATAAATATAAAACGTGAATAAATGAAAATATAAAGGTATATTGAATTATATGAAGAACTGCTGTTAAGAAGCCACCAGAAATAGTGAGAGAAATCACGGAAAGGAGGATCACTACAGGACAGCACAAAATGAGATGAAATACAACTACTTAAATCCGCCATTATTTTTGGAACAACGTTATAGGCTGAAAGTCAATCAAGCCTTACTTTCCATCGCAGTTGTCTGTACTCTTTTTTTAAATTTTAACTATTCAACGGAGGTCCAACAAGACATTTTCGCTAGAAAATCGCTTCAAAAACCTAAGGAGCAGAACGTAACGCTTCCCTGCCAATTGTTGAAATGCTTTAAATACCTTCTCAGGCGCAATTTCGCATCTTAATTAACATTATCTCCATTACTTATTTGGCAATTCATTTGTGCTATTTCATTTCAATTCCCACAAATTCGATCAGTTCTATAAAACTGGTCGAATTTGTGGAAATACCATAGTCTGCTATCTTTTAATGGCACATGTTTTGTATTCGTCTTCTCACATTTGTTACATTTGTTGACTGAATGCAGCGCTGAAACAACGGGTGGTGTAATGGCATAGCATCCTACCCGATAGGAAGGCGGTGCAGGTTCGAGTCCGCCTGGCGCTACAGTTTTGATCGCGGCAAAACACCGTTATGAGAGCTTATCCGTACCAGCCACTTGAGGCTTAAAGAAATTGAATTAAAGCGTTTATATCAAGACCTACATCTTAGCTGATTCATGCTGATATTGGCTCATCCCGATATATGGGGGAATAATTTAATTACTAAACATGCGGGGCTTCAGTGCAAGACATATTGAAAAGCAGAGAGTTAAGGTAGCTGCACTTCAGCGCTTTTAGTTGGCAACCCACTTCGAAAATGTCAGTGATCTGTCGTTTCCTGCTCAGGCTTCACAGAGTGTAACCCTGCATGGAGCTCAACGTAAAGTGTGATTTTCAACTTGAAATATTCCTCCGAAGGGAAACCATTTATCGCTTGCATCACATGTAGCGCTGATGTGAGGGTGTGTCCCTCCTAATTGTGCTGATCTGGCATGCCCTAGAGAAACTAGTCAATCGCCTGGGTGAGCTACGAATTCCCTTTACTCTTTATCGAACCTGCGATTCTGTTCGAGATTCTTCATTCTGCCAATACCGACCTACCGATCCTTGATGATGCCTCAAAAAATACTAAATATTCTTGTAGGTATTCTCCACGTTCTGTCTTCGTAAAACCTCGGCATGTTTCGTAATGTGTTAATGCTTCCGTGCCGAACAGGACGAAGGCCGCTTAATAAATTTGATCCACCTACAACCTTGTTGGGCACAGAAGCTTTAACACATACTTTTTTCGGCTTCAAGGCTCTCTGCTGAGAGTGCGTATGTGTTCTCACGCACTTCTTTCTGCAGCTGCAGATCCCGCACGCGGTAGGGTCTCAGTTAGTGTGCCCCGACCAAGTTACTTTCAAGGCGCTAATCAGAGTCTGTTCTTCTGACTGTCCTAGCAACTATAGTGGCCTCCGAGGGGTCTCAGATTCTGATCTGAGGGTTGATCGTTTTCCCGTGATGGCTGGTCGCCTTAATCGTGAATCACGCGAACATGTTGGCCAATGGACACAACGGGTGGGCAATATCGATCGACCCATTCGACTCTTACCCAGTTTACCTACTTCTGCTCGGAACTTGACGTTCTACGTGGAAGCTATATGAACAGATTGCTCGTTGAGTAGGCTTCACAATAAGTAAACAATATCGATCGGCTGACCGCCGTATATCGATTTTAGTGGGCGTTGGCGGTTATAGGTGGGAACTAGAAGTGGGCAAAATGTCCAGTTGCTTACTTGAAGCTCCAACGGGTGGTTCTCCCCCTTTTACAAGTTATTTTAAATCAATCTAATTGACTAACGTGCAACCTGTTTCAGGAGTTCAACATGTTATCTTTGTGAAGCTGCTTGATGTGAGTGATGTTAAGCATGCATAGATGTTAACATCATTTAGCCCTGAGGGACGAGCAACTATTTTTGCTTAGGGTCTGCTACCTAAGAACGGAAGCTGCGCATATAGGGGCCGCCACCTTCCCGAGCGCCTAGAGGATTTCAGAAATCACTTTGGAATTGAAGACTTTTTTAGTTGGGACGCTTGGGGCGACGCTTATGGAATCTGCAGCCGAAGGTTGAGTCTAGCGAAAGCACAACTGGACTCTGCGCGAGAAGCCAATGAAGCTTATAAAAATGATTTTTGAGGTCTTATCAAGAGTTGACGGATCGATATTGGCAGACTGAACAATGTCGAGTAGAATCGCAAGGCTGATAAAGAGTAACGAGGAATTCGTAGCTCACCCAGACGTTTGACTAGTTCTTCTAGTCACTGCCGGGTGAGCACAATTTGGAGAAAACGCCATCACATTAATACTACATAGATGTGATGTGAGCTACGAATAGTTTTTCGTTTGGTCGAAAATTTCAGGTTAAAAATCCTAATTTGTGTTGAACTCTATGCGAGGTTCCACTCTGTGAAGCCTGAGTGCAAAATGTCATGCCAGTTCACTCAAATTTTTGTCGTGGGTTGTCAATTTAAGGAGCTGAAATTCAGCTATCTTTTTTGTCCCGGCTTTTCGGATCTTGTTGCACAGAGGCTTCGCATTGCATTTGATCAGCTCAAATATATTTTCGCAAATTCACTGCATCAGCTATAGATTTTTAAGTCAGAATGCGCTGGAGAAGAGTAATGTTTATCAGGGTCTCGCTACTTCGCAAATTGGACTCCTGGCAGACGGCTTCCAAATAATCCAAAACACTGACTTTTTCTAATAATCTCCATACCTACAGCATGAGCAACCTTAATGCTGCGATCACAGTTGAAACGCCAATCATTTGACCGCGAAAACAGGTAAAAACTTCGATCGTGAATTAGGCTAAAAGCTACTGCTCTGCAGGTTCAGCGGTCGCCAAACGTCTGATTTGGGGGCTTCGTCCCTAAAGCCTTAAAATCCGGACACGGCCGCTTTCGGTTTTTTCCATAGGCCATTTAATTTTCATTAAAGAAGAAAAAACTGGTATCGCTTATTACACAAAATAGGATAGGGTAATGTCCTCAAACAGTTGGTTCGCAGCTTCTCCACGCATTTGTGAGACTCTTACTCCGGAATATCTAATCTGCAGAAAATTCGATAAAATCGATAGATGTTTGTCGATTGACCGATACTGTTGAACTGATAGGTGATCCCGAATCAGTATTTCCTACTACCCCCACCTGAACTCCTTCCTTTTAATGACGACAGAGAGGCGAACGCACAGACACAGGTGCGTTCCCCACTTACCATATAGGATTGAAAAGTCTGTCCATCGGGCAAGTATTCAAGTATCGGAGATCAATAATCCTAATCGAGATCCGAATCTTCTTCGGAAACTGTTAGGTTCGGTCGGTCGGACGATTGGAAGGACAGGGACAGAGGGATAGACGCGAGTCCTTGTATATGTTATGACGCTCGTCGAAAAATCGATAATATTGATCAATATTGTTGTGCTTAACCTTCACATACTATGAATTCCATCTGCCAGCCATGATATTCCACCCCATCGGTCTCATTGGGCGAAATCCGGTCACACAGGTAGGAAAATCGATAATATTGATCGTGTGACCGAATATTAGGTTGTCCCATAAGTCCTTGCAGTTTTTTCAACGAATCACTGCAGATTTCACCGGCGGTCTTTTTCATAGCGCTGCATAGCTTTCGAAAGAGAATGATTTGCTCTATCAGAAAATGTATTGCATTTCTTTTTTCATCACGAATTTTGTCAATTTTTAGGCCGTTGAAGTGAAAAGTGAAAAAGTAGTCATTTGCGCACTTGTTCTCTCCGCTTAGGTTCATAATTTTTTGCACAGTTTTTTATAGCATTTGGAAGACAATGTTCTGTACTACAAGAATATGTGTTAGTGCTATTTGCTCGTTTGTCCTTTATTGATTTTTAGGTCATCAAATTGGGACGTCCGAAGGAGGATGGTTATTTTGCCGACAGCTCCTGCTCTGTGGTTGGACTTTTTGGATTGGTGTTATATGTCGTTCGAAAAAGAATTTCTTGCTCTATAAGAATTTGTGTCGCGTTTATTGATTTCTTTTGAATATCAACAAAATGCCAAAAAGAGAAAAATCGTCATCACCAACAACTCCTTCTACTTCCTCTGTTGTTGATATTCGACAGAAATCAGCGTGAGCCAATAAACGCGACACAAATTCTTACTGAGCAGGACATCCTCTTCCAAACGACATATAACACCATGCAAAAAAGTTCAACCACAGAACCGGGGTTTTGGTAAAAATTCGGACGGAAAAGTCGGACGTCCCAACTTGATGACCTAAAAATCAATAAAGGACAAATGAGCAAATAGCATTAACACCTCTTCTTGTAGTACAGAACATTTCTTCCAAATGCTATAAAAAACTGCGCAAAAATTACAAACCTAAGCGGAGAGAACAAGTGCGCAAATGGCTACTTTTTTACTTTTTCACTTTTCACTTCAACGACCTAAAAATTGACAAAATTCATGATGAAAAAAGAAATGCAATAGATGTTGTGCAGCGCTATGCAAGAGACCGCCGGCGAAATCTGCAGTGAATCGTTGAAAAAAAAACTGCAAGGACTGATGGGACAACCTAATACTTCCACCCGAAGCGAAGTCCATCCATCGGCCAGTGATACTCATGTGATCCTCACTCCTATCGGCGAAATCTCGGCGAAACCGATAGCCCAACCGAACGATCGATAATATTAATCGACATTGGCTTTCCAATCAAATCCCCATCAATGTTTCAAGTCAAGCCGTCAATTTTCCTCACTTTCCAGCGTTTGCACGTTAGAGTCACTTTGACGGGTTATCCATTCACCTGCTGGTCACCTTCACAGGATCGACACGTTTTACAGGCTTATACAGCTTTGTGGAACAGACAGACACACACACACAACAGACGGACTAACTTTTTTATATATGGCAGGGTTTTTATTATAATTTTAATTTTATATAATTATTTTAAAGGCGCGTGTAGCGCAGTCGGAGGAGGTGCTGGCTGTCGCGTCCACCCCATATCAGGTTCCTGACTTGAATTTTCCCAGGCCAACACTGTCTTCAATCGCTCCGGGGTCGCTGAATTGCTACTGGACTTGTCTGGAAAGGATGGAGCGCTGACTTGTTCATCGGCTATCTACGCCAGCGCATGTCATTGTATGACCGAATACGCATTCAAATCGCCTCCACGACCTCCAGTGGAAGTAAAATGCATGGCGTATCCCAGAAGGGACTGAATAAAGCGGTTCTTTACCCTATTATCCTTTATTAGTATTGCTCATCGTTTGTTTTTGAGGTCATAAGGAACGGTAATCATAGAAACCTTCAGCGTCCTTAGGTTCTTTTCGAGCTAACGTGCGGCCGCAGTCGGATTACTTTGACTTAACTGAGTCCATAAACGCAGAACTATGGTTCGTTTCATAAGTATATGGATATTTTCGGAGGACTCTAATAATTTAAACACTTGAGCTACCGAAGCTAGTTAACTCGAAAGTTTTGCCTTGAATTAAATTTGCCGAAAATAAAATGAAAGTGTACAGTGGGTAATATTAATCTGTGAAAATATAGCACTATCCTCCTCACTACGTCGTTTCATCTTTATTCTGCCATTAGGCCATTCCTCAAGACACATATGGTGATCGTTATTGATGTTTTCCACGCTTCTTTCAAAGAGCAAGCTCTGGCAAAAGCTGTCGATGCTGTAGAAAACGGAGTGCAGGAAACTCGTCGTTAATTGGAATGCAGGAAAGCTTCAGCGAGTTTATTTTAAAAAGAATCCAAATTTGCTCGTCAAGCGAGTCCATGGGGGAAAATACCAGAGCGAAGAAGGCGTTTAACTACAAGGTAGAACTTGCCAATAAGCGGTGAGACTGGAATTTGTACCGGTAACCATGACGATGTGCTGAAGCAAGTATTCTGGTCTTGTATTCTACGGAACCAGAAAAGGTCATTTGAGCTGTTAGAAGTATGCCTAGATGCGATCAAACTCTTGCGCCAGGTGCGACTCGACCCCGCACTTTCTGCTCTCCGATCGGTGATGCTACGCCTTATACCACCGGCGCTGACCGAACGAACATCCACGATATCTTCCTTCCTAGTAACGCCTTATCAGCACTCACTCGCGATATCGGGATGATGGTGGTGTAACGCGCTTTTTTCGACTTGATCGCAGTCAAACGCCCTTCTAACAACTTCTATTTCCTTTAGCAGCCGATCTAGTCGTAAGCGAAAATTTAAAACATCATTTCTACGAAGGTCATCCAGAATTTGGGGTTGCTTTGAAGCCGACAAGAATGCTATCAAAGAAGCAGTCTAGTCGAAGTCTACCTGCGAAAACGACTGCCTTTTCTCAGAAGTAGAGATCGCTTTGTAACTGCTCCCCCCCCCCCCCCCCCCCCCCTTCAGCGCTTTGCAAAAACTGACCATTCAAAAAGTCTCAGTCATCACCGTTTCGTCAAGATTTCCTTTCTATCAGAAGAAAAAGCTACTATGAGGCTCCTTTCTTCCAACAAGCACATACTATAATTTCTTCCCAAAATTTACCTGTCTGAGCTTTCGGCATAACTTCTGCTTGCTGTCCATTGCTTTTTGTGGAGTGCGAGGCTAAACCGTGAATGTTAACGTCGCATATGGCAAGAGTATTTTTGTAAAAAAAAAACGCCTCTACAACAGACTTGTACTCCGATTAGCCTAAATAGTTCTCGATGATTAGCCAACCTAGGGGTTGTATTCGATGTTTGTTCCATAGAACTGTATATCATTTCCTGGTGCCAACAGCATTTATCAGCAAAGAAAAATAGCTGTTATTTTCGTCATTTTTCAGTTGTTTTTGGTATAATTATTAAGATAACAATCTCTAGATAAAGCACTGATCTCTTTCCGAATGTTCGAATATTTTCCTGAAATACCTGTGTCCTACCCACTCGATGAATGCTAGACTCAAATTTTCTGTGAGTCAGAAAAAGCCGTATGTATTGGTGAAGATGTTCGTTTCCATCAAGTGGGGCTTCTGACCTTGTGAAATTTGGACTCGAGCCATTCAAGATGTGCGTTTTGAATTCGATATCACACATACAGCGCTTGTGGAGACATGACCCGATTCTTGCAACGAGGCTTAGAGCATTTCCAAGGTAGTGCCTCTTCATTCATCCCTCGAAGTTATATTATCGTTTGGTGCTCCGCTTTAAATGAGAAGTGAGTGTAGGCAACGAAATACCTAATGCAGGTCATTGAGAGATTTCTAAATTTTAGCAGAGTTATAAACTCAAGGATGCGTCAGAATCGGGGCGAAAGCCAATTTCTAACCACTAGATATAGGTCGAATTTGCCGTCGCACCATTCCTCGTCGCTGTTCCGTGCCTGAGACTCTCGCAATGTCCGATTGCACGGCTGTCGCCTCGGAAACGGTTTCCGTAAAAAATTTCCATCGCTCGTCATTCAGGAATAACTATGCCTACAGAGGAAGGCGGCACGGAACTATACGTTGTAATGCTCGGCTCGTCTCAGAAAAGTATTTTGGTGAGTGAACTCTACGCTTCTAAGTGGCAGGTCCTCAGTTTTTCCTTGCATTTCTACTAATGAGCCCTTACACTTGTTAGAAGCCGAGAGCACAGCAACGTTCGAATGAGGAGGTATCCAGTAGTAGCGTCATTTACCAGCGCTGCTCATCGTTAGCACTGACAGCACATCGATCTTTCGGTGGAGTTCACCCGAAACGTGAAATATTTCCGGCCGCCAACGAGCCATAGGAGTACTATATACGTGATGGAAGAGCGAGACGATTTAAATTTTCATCAGATGGCAGATGTGCAAAATGCACTCGAAGCAAGGGCAGTTTTTGGTGCTATCATAAATTCATTCGAGCGTTCTAATTGATATATTTTGGAAGCGACAGACTGCAGCAGTTTCGAGGCCTAAAAATATTGCTATCGGTTGTTAGCAAAAAACGGCAGGGAAGCTTAAGCGATGAGTAAGGGACTCATTCCCTGATCATCTCAAGCAGTGCATTTATAGAGAATGTAATTGTCAATGAGAACGGCACTGAACCATCACGACGCTTCATTCGCTCCACAAGCGCTTTATTATGTGGTGCAACTCTTGCTACTAAAAACTCGATAATTTTCTATAAGATGCTTCGGAAAGTGCAATAACTTTTCATAGAAGAAGGGGGGGGGGGTAATTTTGTTGTTGTAAACTGAACTAAAAGTAAGTGTGCCGCAACAAACGATGGTTTTCAGTTCGAGAAGCTGTGCCAGGCGGCCACAAAATACGAACGACACGTTCATTATCAGGACGTCCACTATCTCACCGTTGATTGCAATGGGACGGAAGAGCTCCTGGAGTTCACTGATCCTGGTCTCGTGAGTCATGCGTGTCAACAGTTCTGCCTCCATTTTTCTACCATTGATCGCACACGCTAAAACGAACTAGTGGTGGAGCGACGATCAGAATGGTCTTTGAGGTGCAAAGTCTGCCAACATAAAACGTCATGTTTAGGCTCGTACTGGTGGGCGGGAGATGGCCATAAAGCGAGCCGATCTAGCTCTATTGTTCTACTCCGCACTCTCACTAAGTTCCCTCCACAATTTGCAGGCACTCAAGGACAATTTGGAGATGAAGGCCAACGTAAGCACTTTATCATTTAACTGCAGAGCACAGGAAGCGATATCAAGAGGAAGGTGCTGTTTCCGCTGTATAGCTGGCGTCTGCTGGCTGCAAAGATGCTTGCGCAGAATTTGTTACATTAATCTGAGCTTGTGTGTTTGTCCTGTCTTGATTCCCATATATCACAGTTATGATGCATAGACAGGGTTCATACACTACTACGCGTACCATTCATAGGAAGGTTTGCTCTGGGATCAGTGGAAAACGAAACCCTCTCATGAAAAAAGAAAGAAATAACGTGCGAACAGTATTATCCGCGGGTAAAAAATACCATCTATAGCTGCGCTATAAATGGTATTTTTTACCCGTTTAATTTGAAAACCTCTCTTCGTTTTCGAAGCGACCCTCATGTAGATTATCCCTTCGTAGCAGATCCTTTCGAAAGCCGATTTGGTGACGCCCTTGCAGTCGACTCATTACATTACATTATATAGGTGACCGCCATTCAGTTACTTATGAACCTGGACTTGCGTCAGGTGAAGCACAGTGTGTTTTATCAACACTACGACGTACGACTTTCGCTGACGTTACAACTGAAATGTTAGGGAATCAACATGCCGCTGCACCTTTGGACACTTTGCAGAATGCCGTTTAGCCCATACATGCGTATGCACCTTCCTTCGGAGTCGGCCAAGTGGTAGTAGACTTGTCTAAGAAGGAGAAAACATTGGCATGTCCAACGTCTGTGTTCACATATCGTTGTGTATACTAAATATGTACATATTCAGTCGCCTCCGCGATATCTCGTGGAAGCAGAATGCATGACGCAACCCATATAGGAATTGTTTAGCACCTTTTTTGCCTGTATAAGCTGCTCGGTCTGTACGAGGAGCGCTTTCTGACAGCTACGATAACGGTCGGTTTTGAATCCAATTAGTGTCGAACGTCATTTGGATGCAACTAATGAAGGCGTTCCTCTCTAATGAGTATTCCCTGACGCTTTCAAAAATTTAGCGGTCAAAAACACAGCAAATACAATACAAATAAATAAATACAGAAAATGTTTTTATGGCATTAGCGTGATTTCGTAGATCTCCATCAAAATGTTGTGCGAACTTAAAAAAGGAGGAAAACCAAGATGGTCACAGCAAACGCACAGAAAGGATGTGACTACATATTGCATTTAGCGGCAATTTTCCAATCCTTGTGCTAGGTATCGTACATCTGCTTAAGACTACAGAAAGATTACTGTATCGCCTGTCGTCCCGTTGATCACCGAGTTGCTCGAGCGGGTGACAGCAACATGGCCATTCGCCTCCACCGCATGCCAGAGTGTTCCAAAGGATCTTCCTCGCTCGAGGAAAACGAAGAGCGTCATATCGTTCGTTCAGGGCCTTCACGAAGAAGTCCGAGCAACGCGTTGGTGAGGGTCCTGGTGTTCTCTTGACGTCCAAGAAACAAGCTGGCGAAGGCACTTGTCAGGGGTTGTCTGCGAAACGCTTGCGTGGGCGGCTCACCTAAATTTCGACGACTTGGCCCACGCGACAGCTTCTCTGATCTTCGAACGTCGGCGAAGCTCGGAAGGCCTTCTCTGAAGAAAGATAGCAGTAGGAATAACACAAGTGTACGAGTTTGGTGTTCGGAAGACATGAATTAGGCAGTACTACCTGCTGCGAAGTAAATACAGGGTGTCTCAAAAAGATGTGTACACTGTTTGAAAGGTGATAACTTTGCTCGCAATAAAGGTACTGAGGAAGTTAAAAGCATATAGGAAAGCTTAAGAAATTAGAAATTTTGTGACGTATGAGCGGTATGGAATGCGCGTAGCTTGCGAAAAATGAAGGGTATACTATAATAAAAAATGCAGTTACTATTTGACAGTTCTAACATTGCTGCTAGTGAAGCTTTTGAAGACGTTGAGACTCATATGAAAGCAAAGGATAACGAAAATTTTGTAACGTGCAAATAGTCAAGACTGCGCCATGCTCCCGCCTAAAACCTTGCATTTCAGACTCGCTTGATTGTGCAATGCTTGTTACAATCTTGTTGCTACTTGGCCAGAATAACCTGTGATGTGCTTCTTTTAGCGTTTACCGCTGCCCTGTATGTAGCTGCAATTATACCGATTAACTTCTCCATTCAGCTTGAATGTTGTCAACAGTCCACAGAATCCATCTTGGAAAATGGGGCTCCCGCTCACATTTAAATTGTGCAAACAATAAACTCGTGTCTTTATCGTAGTTGCCAAGGTCTAGCAGTTAAAAAAAGCAGAGCACAGGTTAATCTGGCCAGGTAGTAATAAGATTGTAACAAGCATTCAGCCCATGCACAATGAATAGAGTCTGTAATGCAAGGCCTCAGGTGAGGGCGTGGCGCAACCTTGACTATTTACACTCTACAGAAATCTAGTTTTTCTGTGCTTTCACGTGAGTCTCAAACATCTTCAAAAGCTTAACTAGCAGCAATGTTAGAATTTTTCAAATTTTTCAAATAGTACCTGCATTTTAGGATGCCCTGCATTTTTTGCAAGCCGTAGTGTGTTTTTAAGTTCTATACCTTAAAAGAAGCACAAATCAATCGATACGGCAACTTTTTGAAGAATTTATGACAAGTATTCAAGCGATATCAGTCGAGTATAAAAGGCAAAATTTTAGACGACTGTATGACGCACATATAATAGAAAATTTCTACTTTTTAAGCTTTCATATGTGCTTTTAATTGCTTTAGTACCTTTATTGCGAGCAATGTTATCACCTTTCAAACAGTGTATACATTTTTTGAGACACGCTGTATAATGAAGGGAACGTTTTAGACAGTTTTGTAGAGCATTTTTCTCCACTAGTAGGTTATCGCTTTCAAATTCGTCTACTGCCTACACTGAATAAAATAAATTCTTCTTGAATGAAAACAGTCACAAATTTTTGGGTGAAAACTTAATGTAACCATGCATTAAACTAATAGGTACTTAAGAAGTATACATTAACCGAATAGGTTAATTTTTGAAAGCTTTTTTCATACTACTCCTTTTTTCATATTTCTGGAAAAGTGTAAGGAGACCTGAAACCACATGCTCATACCTCCAACGGCCTTGAACGCCACATCAGAAACGCAATTTTCGGATTTAGAGGATTCCTCACTCCACACTAGCCTCCACATGTTTGTAAGCACTTGTGCTTTCGCTGCGCATCTGGCCGAAAGCTGGACCAAATCGGATCAAGTTTGAATATGTAGTGGTAGATACATTCGCGAGCACTTTCTCTTAACAGATGTGAGCATTTACCAACTTTTGGAGAGTGATGACGTGTCAACCATTTTTCGAAAGAAATGTGGGAGTAGATATGGTACTAAGCTGACTGGTGCCCGCTGTACACCACAAAGGTATCTTAAAACGAGTAAGTTAGATCAGCCACACCCCGGAGTTCAGTCCCTAGCCTAGTTCTGGGCTCTCCTCCGCGTCAGCGGGGAAGAGCACAGAAACCGAGTTTATTCGAGTGTTCCACGACCATTGTGTCATAATGGAGCGGGCACCAGCCCGCTTAGTACTTAGTAGATATCTACAGTTTATTCTGTTTAATGTAGGAAAGTCACAGCCTTCAAACTTGTAAAGGCTCATTTTCACTACTAGTATCGTTTCCACTACACCATAAAGACTAAACGGTCAAGACTCTCAAAAGCAACAGTTTCTCGCATGGAACACGTTTCCGATACCCACATGAGGGACCCATTTTAGTCCTAGGACCTCTCTTTATTGCAAACAGTATCAACAAAGTGTGGAACAAAAATCAGCTGGTTCTTCACTGTCAGGAATACGCCAACTCACCGTGTCCAAAGAAGAATACCTCACTGGTGGGGGTGCCAAGGAGTGACTTAGAGCGACCTGAAAGTGGCAAAAGGGGAACTTTCGCTTTCTGAAGCAAACACTGGAAATGGATGGTGAATAAGGGGGGTGTGCGTTCCCTACGCTATCCCACCCGCCGCCCACATCCCACCCTGCTCGCGCCGCTCTATTTGGAGGAGTTTGTGGCGCGCGAAAACTGCGGCACAGTGTGTTAATTGGCATGACGTTGTCCAAAAACCTCGGAAAGCGCGGACAAAGCCTTCGCACAGAGCAATGTGGTGGGACTTGAAGAAGGCCTTGACGCTGCAGCTGGAAAGTCTTTTCCTCCAAATGTGGGGTACGACAGTCCGATTGTTGTCTCAAGGATGAAATCTGCTCATGATAAAGTTGCAAGGTCAAGGGAAGTGATTAGCAACGAGATGCCTACATGTGATGGTGTGGACTGGGAAATCTCATTCACAACGAACGCTCGGCGCTCCCCTTGCTCCGCACCTTTCCAAGGGCGGTGTAGGACACGCCTCTCCGCCGGTGGATCACGATTAGTTGGTCGTGTAGAAGAATTGAAGAAAAAAGAACGTTATCAATGACAAAACATGAGGGAGAGAAGTTGAAGAAAATTGGCCAAAGGAAGACCTGCATAGGAGAATATGCGCTGTTCCTTGTATGATTTTAAAAAGTGTGGTAATCATCAATTCAGATGAAGTCGACTTTCTGGAACAGTCAGGTATTTCAGTAGGGCCCAAATACCTAGAATAAAATGCCGCAGAGGTGTGCTTGTGCTGCAGTGAACAAGTCGGAGTTGGACCACTCTGTCTGGGTGATGACATCAAATGTACCAACTTTAATTGGAGATACTCTGGCTCTGCTATGTCTGGGTAGGAGAATACTGCATTCCGTTTGAATTTCCAGCACGGGAACGACGACACCCACAGACACGCTCCCAGCAGATAGGAATGGATGCAGGCGAAAAGACAAGCAAATGAATAAAGACATACTATCCATCGTCTTCGGATGTCATTCTGATTGACCAACTGTGTTACCATGTCGCAAGGTGCGCAGTAAACTAAGGCTTCTAAGGTGTAATAGAAAAATTTCCTATCTGGAGCAAGATAGCAAAAGGAAACTGACTGCTCCAGAGCTTTTCTAAAATCGGTTGAAGTCCATGTTCAAATAATGGCCAGCGATTTCCAGCGCATAAGGCTTTTCAGCATGTTCCTAGTGACATGCTCGCTTCTGTAGAACCGCCTTGTTCATTGTTTGTTGTATTTTAGGAGTGCTGAAGGTAGCCACCATGGGGTGCATGTGTTATAAGGCCCGAAATCCGAGGAAAACTCACAAAAATGCTTGAAGTTCTAAAAAGTTAAGAGCCTTGAAAAATAAGGTCGATGGGGCCTAGCAGTTTACAAAAAGCATCAGATTTTCATTATTAAGTATGGTCAGATCTTCAGAGTGATACAACAATAGAGGCGGGTGTTGACAAACATGTAGAGGCAACTGCATGCAAATCAGCGGCATACGGGTGTTCTATTCGCCAAGCTTTCCCCGGAATCTGATGTGATGCTCATTCGTTTACATACTATTATTTGGAAGAGACTTCCGACAAATTACGCTTTTGTCTCGAAGATACATACAGTTAATCGTGGCGGCAATGTACTACAGCGAAGGTCATTTATTAGTAGAAAACTATTGGCAATATTCTGTCCAAATATTTTCGAAGAGTTGGATTGCAAAAGCTGTGTATAAATGAATTTTTTTCGTAAAGCACACGAACTTATATTGACTGTTTGTCGGCATTTAAAAGCAGGCACTAGCGGACTGGCTAGTTGGCTAGTTTGATTTGTTGTTCTTTTTTTTACACCACGTATTTCCTAATATGTTGCGTCCATGTTAAATGTAGTATTTTGTGCGCACGATATTGTGCAAATAATAAATAAATAAATAAATAAAAACTGAGTACAAACATCTCTTAGTGATCAAGGATATAAAAAAAGAAAAAAGCAAGATTTTTTGAAGTGCCCGATTCACGACGTGTGATCTGTCGTTATCTTACTGAAAGATAATTCCGCTCCTTAAAATCTATCTGAACCGGTTCTAGCGGATTTCAGCCTGCGCGCGGCCAGGCTGAGAAGAATAGATTTCAGCATTAATGCTGGAACCGTTCTTGATGAGCTCCCAGAAATTAATACCTTCTTGACACCACCAAACGGAGAGAACGTAGCGAACCGGACGCCTCAAAAAATAGAAGACCTTGACTGGAAGCGTCAAACTCATCCACCTTACAGCCGAGACCTTGAGCCGAGTGACTACCATATCTTTAGTTCGATGCAGCTTTTCTTGGTTGGAAGACGATTTATTAATGTGGACCGGGGCAAAATGCACCTCCAAAGATTCTTGACCTTGAAAGCACAATAATTCTAGGGCCGTGGGATAGAGCAGCACTTCTGCGTTCCGAGGGATCTTATTAGGGGGGGGGGGGCAAAAGTAATGAGACAAAATGAAAAAAATCTTTATCTCTTTATAACTCAATTACAACTCAACGATGCTGAGGAGTGTATTTGCCATTAAGGGCAAGGACCTTGCTGCCATCGCTCAGCCAACTTCCTGATCCCATCCTTCCAGAACTGCTTGAGCCTGGTGTTGATCAACTGCTCGATATGGTTGTCAAGTACTGCTTGGGTTCTTGTGTCCCTTCCGACTAGGAAGTCCTGTAGGCTCAAGTAGTAGTGGTAGTCGCATGGAGAGATGTCCAGCGAATATGGTGGGTGAGGCATGTGAACGTAGCCCAACTGGCCAAGCTTATACGTGGTTACTTGTTCCCGATGGGGTGCGGCGTTGTCGAAGAGGAGAACCTTCTTGAAGCGCTGCGAATGAATAAGAACGAGTCGCCGGCCCATCTCTTCTATTTCGTTCACCATGGCCTTGGAGTTCATCGTAGTGCTCTTGGGAAACAGCTGGTAAACCGATCCATGGGCGCAGACCCAAAAGCTCCAAAGATGCTTCTCGCCGTGAACATCTCGCCGAACGAAGGTCGGTAACAATTCACCAGGCCTCACCCAGACTCGCTGCTTGGCAGGGTTAAGGTAGAAGACGTACTTCTCATCTTGCGTGAGTATTGAGCCCAGGCTGCTCGGGGTTGGGAATTGGGGGAGATTTGCGCGACACAGGTCGACTCGTCAGACTGGGGTTTCGGCATGAGACAGGCTGGGGTTTTTGGCATGCTTCTGGAAAGGGCGGAAGTGGTAACTTCTCAGATGGGCTTCAGTGAGTAGCATACAAACATACAAGTACGACAAGTACGAATTCAGACTCCAGCCACGAGATATATGGACACGGCATGGGGTGTCTCATTACTTTTGGCCCCCCCCCCCTAATATTTTGACTAAAGATTGTCATTTGTTATTTGTTAATAAATTCTTTTGCTGAAAATCCTTGAGAGTCCACGAAATTAGTTGCCAACCTAATACATACATATGATACACGTGAAACACTAGACAGAGTTCAGGAATGAGACTTGCGCAGTGGCAGCAACGTGGCCAATGAGGCCCTGCCGAGGTGGGTTTATGGCTGATTGAAAACCAGGCAGAGTTTTTGCAATCTAATGCTCTTTTGAATAGAACGATGAATACTAGTGACTAGCCTCTGCGCAGGCTTTGCTTGTAATAAAGGCACTATGCGTTTGTTTGTGTAGAAAGTAGAACTACCATTTCCAGGGTACGTGTATGATTATGGTACAATCTGTATTCAACCGGCTTTGGACGGCTTCGAGGATTGCTCGAAGCCGTCGAAAGCGTAAAGGAGTCCAAGCGAAAATGCGAGCTGTGTGTATTTTTATTGCTGGAACCGAAACACTCCACTTGTATTTCGCGCAAGATCGCAAATAGCCCAGGGCGGCTTCCACTTCTCCATTCTTAACGAACATCTTCTGCGGTCTTTAATTATGCATCCTCTCCTTAGATAACCGCTGTATCTAATTGATGGCCTACCAAGTGCTGAGTAACATTGGTATCTTAAGAACAGACCTTGTGAGGCTGATTGGAGACTACAATCCATAGAAGTGTTGCAGTTACCGCTGCGGCTATTGTGCGATTCTGACGAGGTCGTTGAGGATGAGGAAGACGGCGACTCAACGGGAATCAGTTCAGTTTCAGAAGGTAACACGTTTGACGTCGTCTTCTCAGCCACTTGTTACATGAATGGTTTTTCACAATTCTTCTTAATATGGAGAATCACAGTTTCGCTTCAATAGAATAAAGCCCCCAGTAATATGCACTACGCACTCTTACAGCGTAGGTAATGTCAGTTAACCGCTCAGGATCATTCGCTCTAATGTGACAGTCGCACAGCTTCAAGCACAATGCACAATCATTCAGCCATCGAAATCGAGAGATATTATCAACTTTGTCACATCTGGCCATGTAAGGTGTAAACCTGATGGCTGTTGGAGTGTTAATATTCCACATTTCAACTTGAACATTTTTATATTTTTTTATATTTTTTATTTACGCCTATTTGCGTCTCACGACGTGCCACGAATGTGAAGCGATAAACCAAACAGAAACAATTCATGTGACTGAATTACTCGACAAGAAAAAAAAAACTAAAAAAATGAATGTGGTTACAACAGACAATTTGTAGCGGCGACGCTTATCAAACAAAAAGAAATATCAGAATCAAAATGGAAATATTGGGACCCATTCACACGGTTGATGCGGCTGACATACTCAAACCTGCGGATTCAACAGATTAACCCCACCTCTGGGGGTTTTATGATACTTCCTACTCTTCGTAGCATGCACTGGTAAAGGAAGAGGACTGGTCCCCTGCAGAGGGACCGTAAAACCAAGCAAGAAACCACGGAGAGTCGAAACAGGAGCAACTCAAGTTCCTGCATCCAATGCGCCGGCGTTGATGAACCAAAAGCTGGGGCGTCGCTGTGAAGCAACTACTGGTTATACGGCAAAAGTAGCTTGCGATCTGATGAGCATGTAAAGATTCACCTGTCACCTGTCACCTGTCGTCCCGTTGATCATCGACTTGCTCGAGCGGGCGCCAGCAGCGTCTCCATTCGTCCCTGTCGCGTGCCAGAGTGGTCCAATGGATCCTCCTCGCTCGAGGGACACGAAGAGCGTCATATCGGTCGTTCAGGGCTTTCACGAAGAAGTCCGATCAACGCGTTGGTGGGCGTCCTGGTGTTCTTTTGACATCCCGCGGAATCCAGTCTGTGACGGCTCTCGTCCAGCGGGTGTCTGCGAATCGCATTACGTGGCCGGCCCACCTAATTTTCGACGACTTGGGCCATGCGACAGCGTCTCTGATCTTCGAACGTCGGCGAAGCTCGGAACTCCGGAGGCCTTCTCTCACTTGCGTGAGTCGTGTCACTCCGAGCATCGTCCTCTCGATTCCACGCTGCGCGACGCTGATCGCGTGTTCATCCTGCTTTCGTATAGCCCAGGTCTCTGAGGCGTATGTTAGGGCAGGAAGAACAGTGGAGTCGAATAGGTGGGCACGGAGTCGGACGTTCTTCGTCTTCTTCGCGACTTCTTCGACGCTCTTGAAAGCTCCCCAAGCCGCTCGTTTCCTCCTGCTCAGCTCCGGCGCTAGGTCGTTGGCCATGTTGACTTCGCGACCCAGATACACATAGCTGGAGCATTCGGAGATGTTCGTTCCGTTGAGCGAGAATGGGGCATCAGAAACCCATCCGTTCTTCATGAACATCGTCTTCGTAAGATTCAGCTGCAGTCCAACGCTTCCACATACACGATCGAAGTCGGCCAGTATTCGCTCCGCCTGGCTGATGCTCGGTGTTATGAGCACGATGTCGTCAGCGAAGCGAAGATGGTGCAGTTGCCGGCCGTCGACCTTCACTCCCATGTCATCCCATTCTAGTTCGCGCATGTCGTTTTCGAGGGTGGCGTTGAAGAGCTTCGGGGATATGGTATCCCCTTGTCGAACCCCTCTCTTCACGTCAATGACGACGTCGTTGTAGAATGGTGAGATCTTGGTCGTGAATCCACTGTACAGCTCTCGAAGGACTCTGATGTACTGAGTAGGAACGCCCTGGGTGAGCAGGGCTTCCATGACCGCTTCAGTCTCGACGGAGTCGAATGCCTTCTTCAGGTCAATGAACGTAAGGCACAGCGGCAGCTTGTACTCTCGCGACACTTCGATGAGCTTCGTAATGGTGTGTATGTGGTCGATCGTGCTGAATCCTCTCCGAAATCCTGCTTGTTCGCATGGCTGTCCTTCGTCCAGCGTTCTACTAATCCTATTCAGGATGACTCGAGTGAACAGCTTGTAGACTACGGACAACAGGCAGATCGGGCGATAGTTGCCAATGTCGTGCACGTCTCCCTTCTTGTACAGCAAGACGGTCTTGCTGGTCTTCCACTGAGACGGAACCTTGCATTCGGACAGGTAGCGTGTGAAGAGCCGCGCCAAGGTGTTGATGAGCGCTGGCGGGAGGTTCTTCAGGTGTTCAGCTCTGATCCTGTCAGGACCGGGTGCAGTACGTTTCTTCACCGACGAGATGGCGTGTCGGATCTCGGAAGGGAGAACAGAGGGGATGACGTATCCATCCTGCGGAAGATGGCGTAGGGGCAGGTGGACGTGGCTATCGAAGAGATCGGAGTAGAAGTCGTGGATGACTTTCTCCATGGTCCTTCTGGAAGAGGTGACGGTTCCGTCAGGACGTCGGAGAGCGGTCATCTTGGCCTTGAAGTTGGCGAAGTTCCGGCGGGCATTGCGGATGCTCAGCCCTGCCTCTGCTGCTTCAGCCAACACTTCCGCCCTTCTCTCCTTCAGATCTTCCTTTATCGCCGCTCTGCATAGCTTTGCAAGCTCGGACGTCAGTTGATAGTTGCCTGACGCTCGTGCTGCTCCACGCTGGCGTATCAGCTCGAGAGTTTCCGGAGACAGGCGTCTCTTGGTGGTCTTCAAGCTCTCGGCTCCCTTAGCACTATCATGGAGATGGTGCACGAAGCGATCGTATTCCTCGTCGACGTTGTCCATGACGGCATCTTCCCAAAGGCCGACAAGAGAGGTGTAGAGATCCCAGTTGATGGTCGTTCTGGGACTCCTCTTCTTGAACTTCGCGGCTTTCTCTCCTTGACGCGAAAAGCGGAACCTCGCGCGAAGGAGGCGGTGGTCCGATCCCGTGTAGAACTTGGGGACAACGGAGACATCGATCAGGCAATACTTGCGATTGAAGATGATATGGTCGATCTTGTTGTGGAACTGGCCACCGGGGGATTCCCAGGTTCATCGTAGGGAGGGAGGCTTCTGGAACTGCGAGTTTCCATGGATGGTCTTGGTCGACATGATAAACTCAGACAGCCTTTCACCTTGCTCGTTCCACTCCAAACCGTGGGTTCCGATGTGAAGTTCTTCCGGCGACCTTCGTGGCCCGATCTTGGCGTTGAAGTCGCCGACGATCACCTTGTAGAAGGTGTGATCTTCCTTATAGAACTTCGCCAGCTCCACGTAGAAGGCCTCGACGTCTTCGTCGTCGTAGTCGGATGTTGGGGCATACGCGACGAACACAGTCAAGGCTGGCACGGAGCCACATCGCTTCAGTCGCAGACGTCCGATTCGGCTTGTCAGAGACTCGTACGAATCGATGTTCATGGCCAAGTGCGTGTTGACTAGGACACCAACGCCGCCTACTCCCCTGCTGTCGCATGTTCCGAGGAACAGTTCTTCTCCGGAGTCGTAGGCGGCGTGTACGGGGTGGTGTCTTCTCGTCTCGGTCAGTCCGATGACGTCGTACTTGATCTTCCTGGCTTGCATCATCAGGTCCTCGACGGATGCTTCCGACGCAAGCGTGCGGGCGTTGTAAGTACAGATCGTCATCCTAGTCCTTCTCAGTTTGCGCAGCCTGGTTAGGCCCTGAGATTTTAGCAGCCTCTCCGTACTCGTCCTTCCCATCGCTGCAGAAATGGGGGCTCTTTCGGGGGCAGGGGAATGAGGCCCTTTAGTGCTGCTGTGTTTGACTGGAATACAACACGGGTAGCTAGTCAGGCTCTGTCGTGCGGGCGAAGAACTCCGGGCAGCCAGCCAGACTGCCCGAAGGGACGGGGCGAGACTTAAGGCGGCCTCGAATCGCCTTACATGTACTCCCAGTCTACCGAGTGCAAGCTTTTGGCCGAGCCGACACAGTTACAATCCGCACAGTCACGGACACATCCACGCACACTGTGCACGAACATGCCGCTCCCACGCACAAGGAACGCATCGACCCGACACAGCAGGAGCAAGGAGTCCATCCCCTGCATCCCACCTGCGTCTCTGGGCAGTACACGGTCGCATTTGGTTCGCGTTTAATTCCCCTATCCACCACCCGGGGACGCGCCACGTGGCCCTGCGACAAGCGGCCCGAGATCCCTCTTAACAAGAGAGCCCGAAGGCTCTCTATCGAGGGAGATCCGTGGTGTGTAAAGATTAATAGAGGCAAACCTATAGTAATGCACACCTCCGCACAATTTCTTCGTGTTAGGGTTTCCATTCGACTTTTTGAGTCAGACATATGGTTTCTTGTCCCAATTTGTTTCAAGACTATTTTAGGGTATGAGTCAGACAATGAAAGAGAGCGAGGAGTTCGTCGGCGGAACTCTATGGAGAACATTCGGAAGGCGCATGAGAACGGCGTAATTGCCGTCGAGCAGGTGCGGATGTTTGCTACGTTTACTGAGTTCTTATCCATCTTAGGTACAAGTTTTGTAAGCACAGGCAGAAGACTCGATGATTTCAAGATATTTTCAAACGAACGTTAGCAATACTCGTTTCAGGGACAACAGTGGGCCAGTGAACTTGGACCGGATTGTGAATTCATGTTGTTCTCATCGTCTCAGTTTTCCGATGCCAAAGTATTCCTGGAAGGCATTGTCACCACAATTCGATCGCACCGAAGGACACGGAGTCGAGCGTTCATCAGGCGGCTGAAGTGGGTAGCTTACATGAGCTTTGCTGATGTTCGCAGAGGCAAGTGATAACAGCTGACGATGATAGTTTTTGAACCAAACAATAGGGTTTCGGAATCTGGAACAAAAGGATAAAAGGAATAAAGGATAAAAGGCGTTAATCAATCACTTCATGGGATACGCCTAGAATTCTACTTCGACGGGATATCGCGTCGCAATTAGAATATGTTTCTAGCCTATACAAAGACTCGCAGTGGTGAGCAGTTGGATAAATCGGTGTTTTACCTGTCTCAGATAAGTCTGTTACCAAACACTCGACCAGGAGGGATTGGGCTTTGTTGGCGTGGATGAGAAGCAAACCAAGAACCCTCGGTCCATGGTGCACATGGCAGCTGCATCTCCTCCGACTGCTCTACCATTCGCAACCAAGGAAAAGAGGACTCCTCTATTGTAATTGATTTCGAAACTCATGCCCATCTCCATGTGTGTTACACTCAATTGGTGTCATACTTTTCGGCATTTAATTTTGATAAATTTACTAATTGTTGTTGCCTTATTGAGAAGGGAGAAGTGGAATATACTGTAAGAAGTTGAGTATTTCCGTTTCAGGCCTCGTAGTGTCTCTTCGTCGAGAAGGAAATCAGACGCATCCAAGGAAGGACGTTTGAGCACGAAATCAACTGCCAGCACGAATTCAGGCGGTAGCAGCCCTGGAGAAAGTAACCCTTCAAAAATTTGTTCCCTTATGTAATTGCCCGTATTCTAGATACCGGATTGCGAGTAACTGTTTTCCAGACGAATGATATTTCCCACACGTAATACGTTGTTACTTCTTATCTCAATACACCTGGGTTTCTGCTTTCACCTCACACTTAGTGCTTCTCATACAATCACAACTGGTCGTCTGCTCGTTCGGGAGGATGAAGAGTTATACTCTAACTGTGTCTTCTTATAGTCTTTGGAGTTTACGTTGTCTGAAATTAGATTTGTGCTCTCAGTGACATATGTACGGTTGCATGGTTTCGTTTAATCGCATCTAATATCATAATATGAGTATGGTTTAGGGTTTGTACTATAATATGAGTAGGAAAGTTTAGTGCAGTCACAATCACCTTATTGCAATCATATTTTCACATTTTCAAATCTGTTTCTATTTTCTGCTGTCCATTCATGCTGGAGGTCCTTGAAAAAAAAAGTTTCTTTGCTTGTCCTTCGAGCTTACAACATCATTAACAGGCATTTAGTGCTTAGAAAAAATAAACTGATTGCATGGTGGTCCAACCATAAAATCCTTCTATTATATATTTGGTTGAGTGATAAGTTTGTCTTCCAATTTGCCTTCCAACAAAAATGAGATTATACCACAAAGAAAAATGATTGGCTTAAACGAAGTAATTGCCGTTATTATCAATGAGTTTCTTCCGTTTTTTATGAACTGAGTGGATTTCATCTCTGTGGAATTTGGTCGGTTTCGACCTGAAGAAGTCATGTACCACTGCCGTGAACTCATCGACTTCGACGCGCCTAACAGGGGAGAAAGAGCTCCGTCGACCGAAGCAGATGGCAGTCAGACGACGCAATGTCTGTAGTGTATAGTGGTTGTTTGATTTTGGCCCAGCCCGATTCCTAGCTTTTTGCCGGTGTGCCGTATGCGGTCGGCGGTTGCCCTGTGAATGAAACATTGGCTCGTATCGACTTCTCCACTACATTTCACTGGAACTAATGGAGTTGTTGGCAAAGGTGAGCGACGAGGATGTTTTGACTACGTGAGACAGCTCCCGGTGCCCCGGACCGCTACGCATCCACCAAACGTACAGCAGGACATTCTTTCGGTGGAGCTCCGGTTTCCCCCAAGCTCTTTGCGTTCCAGCTATTGCTTTCCGGCTTTACAGTTGCAGTGAAGCATTCTCTTTTCATCGCTGGTAAGGACTCGATCCAGACCCTCTCGCTTGAACCGACGTCGGAGCTCTCGACAGTCGGAAGCACAGCGATTTACTTGGGTTTCCGTCAAAGCATGAGGCACTGACGAAGGCGATTTTGGCAACCTTCCAACCCACTGCAGCCGACAGTTCACTGGGAGGTGTGGAGACCAGCGGTCAGTCCCAGTATGGTTTGATATTGATATTGATATTTATTACGACTGTTTAAGGCAGGCGCATGAAAAAGTCAACACGAATACATCGTCAACAAAAAAAAACTCGCAGTGTCACAACATTATCAAGAACACAACATTAGTGTGTTTGAGAAGAATTCGTCTTGATGGATTTGATTTTTTTTACAGCAGTTGATCTTCCCACGAATGGTTTGTCTTTGCCGCCCTTCTGGGCGGAAAGGAACCGCTGATACCATCTCTGATAATGCAATCGGTTAGAAGTGAACTTGCCGGTGACTTTCTCAGTGACTCCCATCGCTGGGTTGCTGCCGAGCTTGAACTAATCGAGAATGAAGTCACACACGTTTTCACTTTGAAAAGTCATCGTTCTAGTGAATAAAATTTTTCAATAACGCCAGGAAAACTAACGATTCATAACTCAAAATGATTGCTGTGAAACAAGCTTTTAAACAAGATATAACACTTCCGCGGATTCACTTTGAGTTCCAGAAAATACAGTAATGTTGCGAAATTTATGACTCAACCTAATGTAACTATGTAGAGCTGAAAGCGCATCTGGCACACCAAGAGTAACTGTAAGATGCGCTTTTTTGTTTCCATGCGTCGCGTTTTCAGAGTGTAAGTGTCCTTTTTGATATTTCAAACCTCTAACACAAATCTCACAAAATACATTCGCGGTGTCGGAAACGTCTAGATTAAATCAAGAAAATTTAGCAATGTGGAATACTTAGAGGGGCCACTGTAGATACCAGCAAACCACTGGATGCGGAATCGATATCCCGGGGAGCGGGGGCTTGTGGTTCGGCTCCCAGGAGATGCCAGCGTTATTGCACTTCGTAAGAAATGTGACACTATTGATCGACGCTCACTATCCATGCTAGCTTCGAAAAGCTTCGGTAGGGAGGAGCTCAGATCCGTTAGCCCTACATATTATAACCTCATGACTGTAAAGATCAGAAAAATTAGACCACTCTACCTCCATTGGGGTTATATTTAGTGTTTATACCTGCATTTTTGAAACTTCGATCGATTACAATAGATAACGTTAGCCTTCGCTGGGTAAAAGTGGTATTGTAACCTATTTCGCCGAAACTTCTAATGTGGTGGGAGGTCATTTGGTATGCTGGTTTGGAGAGCAACACCTTTGTTCACTGCTATCGTGTCCTCTGACTGCCCTGATGTAATGGCAACAAAGTAGATGGTAGTTTCACACCGACCACTCGCCTTAGCAATACCACAAATGAACTCCATCTTCGTGATCTGCACGCCAAAGGACCTATCTAAACGCAGTTCGGGGGGGGGGGGGTGGGGCGATTGCGTCATATGCGTCCCCACTCTCTAGGTCTCCTCTGCTTTCGGGACCGTTTCGGACCAGTGAGGTATTAGTAATTTGCAGAATTTCCCATTGAGTCTGTATTTCTCGAGTGCTGGTTTTTAGAGCCATCACTACGATTTCCGCTTCTTGTTTGAGTGAGCCGAAATTGATTTTCTCCTTGAGTTCCTTTATTTCTGCCAACATTTTCTTTTTCTCTCCTTTTGAAGCCCCTGAGTGGGTGTTCATTATGCTCTGGTAGACATCTTGCATTGATGACAGCTTTCTTTCGACGTTTTCGAGTGCCGTTTGCAGTTCACGTAGTCGTTCCTGACAGCAGACTTGTATTTTTTGATCCCCTGTGGGTGGTTTATTAGGCTCTGTGGTGGCCTTGTACTATTCTACCACTTCTTTGAGGATAGTCGATTCATCCTCCTGAGATTGGAGGAGAAGGGTAATTTTACTCATTTTGCTGTTATTCAGCGTTGAGTTTCTTTTTTTCTGTAGAAAATCAGCGGTTCTTAGTCCTATGAGGGAGAACAAGCTGATTTGAAGACGCCACGCGGGACTTTATTATTGGTGCCTGGTAAATGGCCGATGCACCAGAAATTTTGCGTGGGCTTCCGTTGCCTCTAACACAAAATTAATTAATAATCCGTTTATTCGTAATTGTACAAGGCGAGCTACCAGAGCAGAGAAACTAAACAAGACTGAGACCGCGAGGGCGGTCCTTGTAGAATACAAAGGAGGCATCTTGTACTTTCTGTTTTTAAGGAAGACGACACTGTAGGCGAGCTGTGAATGCACTATATTTTGTCCGTCTGAGGTCTCGCGGGTGAGAACTCATGAAAAAGAAGTGGCAGCTAGTGCTCGTCGCGACAAAGTAGATGGTAGTTCCACACCGACCATTCGCCTTAGTACTTTACTTTGATACTTTGATGGTCCTTTTGTCGGCTGGAGGTCTTCTCAGCGGGGACCACAACTCTTCCAGACCGCTCGACCTCTGGCTGCTTGCATCCAGTGAGGCAGACTCCGCTCTCTGAAAGATCTTGAGAATGAGTCTGCCCATCGCGTTGGCGGTCGTCCCAGTGGTCTCTTATGGTCTCTCGGGAGCCATTCTGTGACACGGAGACTCCATCTATCGTCGAAGCAGGTGTCCGGCCCAGCGATATTTGGACTTCTTCATGTACTGCAGCGGGTCTGCTAATTGCGACTTCTCCCGTAGCTCCGAGCTTCGTAGACCTTTTTGCCGTTGCTGACGAAGGCTTGTCCTTAGAAGACATCTCTCCAGTGCACGATGCGTAATTTGCATTGCTCTGGCGATTGTTTTATTGTCGGGCCAGGTTTCCGTCGCGTAACACATCACAGGCAGTACAGAGGCGTTGAATATCGAGGCCCTGAGGCCGGGATCCTTGACCTGATCGGTGACTTCGCGAATCGAACTGAAGGCTGCCCATGCTGCGCGTCTCCTGCGGGCGATTTCAGGAGCGAGGTCGTTATCCATGTTCAGCTCTCTTCCCAGATAGACGTAGGAGTCGACCTGTTGTAGAGCGACTCCATTTAACCTTACGAGTCCCGTGTCACACCACTGGTTGACCATAAATTGTGTTTTGGACATATTCATGTCCAATCCAATCTTCATACCTGCCACATTGAGCTCGTTCAGCATTTCCTCGACTTCTGCCGTGCTGGTAGAGATGAGAACAATATCGTTGGCGAAGCGAAGGTTGCTGATCCGTTTACCGTCGACAAGGTAGCCTTTATCGTCCCAGTTCAAGTCCTTCATAGCATCCTGGAGTGCCTCTGTGAATAGCTTGAGAGAAATCGTGTCTCCCTGCCGTACTCCTTTCCCGATAGGAATTTTAAGCTTTTGATCGAACAGCTGGATGGCAGTCGATGTGTTCGAAAAGCAATCGTCGAGAAGTCGGATGTAGGGCGATGGTATACCAGCGTGCACAAGTGCGTTCAAAACGGCGTTGATTTCCACAGAGTCGAACGCTTTCCGGTAACCCACGAAGACGAGGACAAGTGGGAGGTGGTATTCGCGGCTCCTCTCGATGAGTTGTGAGACAGTCTGAATATGGTCCATGCAGGAGAAATCCTTGCGAAACCCTGCTTGCTCCACTGGCTGTTATTCATCCAAGCAACGCTCCATGCGGTTAAACAGTATCTTGGTGATGATCTTGTACATAAACGAGAGAAGACTGATGGGCAATAGTTGTTGATATCCTCCTGCTGACCTTTTTTGAAGATTAAAACTGTTTTTGACTCCTTCCATGAGTCTGGCATCCTACCAAGTCGAAGGTAGTGGTTGGTGATCGGCAAGAAGTGAGCAGAGGGCACTGCCACCCGCACGAAGGAGATCAGCAGAAATGCCGTCCGGTCCGGGAACAGTGCCCGGCTTCATCCTTCTGATGGCATGAGCAACTTCTGATTCCAGAATGGGAGGTACTTCCTCAGCTGGTGGCATCACGCATTTCGGGACAGTGTTGGAAGAACGGAACAGATCTGTGTAGAATTCTTGAACGATGGCCTCCATCGCTATTCGAGACGTTTGCGTTGTTCCATCCTTATCCACAAGGGCTGACATTATTGCCTTCTGATCGGAGAGATCTCGTTTGCAGCGCTTTATGCTTGAACCTTTCCCAGCGGCATCTAACAGCTTCAATCTTCTGTAGGCTTGAATGGACTCCTTCACTGCAATTCGACAGGCCTTCGAGATGGTGACTTTTTCCAGATGGGAAGCATTAGGATCCAGTTTAACAGCTCTTCTTTGCTCCAAGAGCTTAAATATGGGTTGAGTCTTGAAGCAGACGGTGATGTGGCTCCGCAAGAGCTGCTAGCACATTTCAACAGTCCTTTGGAGAGAAGGTCGTAGTCTTCCGATGGATCTACAAGAAGATTCCATTCATACGACTTTATTGCATATTCCAACTCCTCAGACTTGAATGTGGGGTCCTCACCTGTGCCGGTTTATGAGTGTCACGCTTGAACATCCTCTTTTTGAGAGTCAGCTTCGCACGGACAAGACGGTGGTCCGAGCCGGTGTCAAGTGAAGGCAGCACGGAGACGTCGAACAGACTCCAGCGTCTGTTTGTAAGAACATGGTCGATCTCCGAACGTGTTTCTCCATTTGGGCTTTCCCAGGTCCATCGTCGGTTTGAAGGCTTCTTAAACATAGAGAATTTCCATGGTAGAGACTGCACGCGGATAGGAAGTCTAACAGGCGCTCTCCGTTTTCGTTCCTTGAGGAACTTCCATGTGGTCCTAGCCTCCATTCGTCGTGATCGTTCGTACCGACGATAGCGTTAAAGTCACCAACGACAACTTTGTAGTAGCTCTCCTCGTCGTTGACAGTCCTTTCGAACACTTGTAGAATTCCTCTTTTCTTCATCATTGGCCGCAGATGTTGGAGCATATCCATTTATGATGGAGATGGTTCCTTTATCTTGGTTTCCAGACGAAGAACAGCTACTCGCGGACTGATGATCTTGTAAGAGTCTACTAGGTGGTGCACTGTCGAATTCACGAGAAATCCAACTCCGCCAATATTCTTTCTGTCCACCTTTGCTCCGATAATGAGAAGCTCGTTGTGGTCGGTCATTCTTATGGTTTCCGTTCTGCCTTTCGTTTCCTGCAGGACGATAACGTCCTATTTGATGTTGCGGCTTCTGTAAAGCAGTGTCCGAAGATCCTGCTCAGATGCGATCGAACGACAGTTATAAGTGCAGACGAATAGGCAGTTTCCGTGTCGTGGTGGGAGGGAGTTTTCGGTAGTCCGATTCCAATGACGTCCTGATAGTTTAACTCCGAGATTAGATGGCCCCTCACCGGAGGTGGATGCAACCGACGTCGTAGAAGTCCACCTCCGGCGCGCGGAGGACTGGGGCGTGGGTTTAGTTGTTTGAACCATAGCTGTGGTCTGGTTACTCACATGTTCCTGGCCAGGGATACAGGAGAGCCGCCCATACACGACAAAGCGTCGCGTACTGCGTGACCGTTTGTGCCGTTAGCCACCACAAAGTGATGTTCACCCCTTCACCGCGATGAGATGGTACATGAATGGGCACATGATTCGCCTTAGTAATACCACAAATGAACTCCATCTTCGTGATCCGCACGTCAAAGGACCTCTCTAAACGCAGTTCGGGGGGGGGGGGGGAAGAATTTGGTGACCCTAGCCCACCACACTCCCCCATATCTACCGCCCCCTACTGTACTCAGTGGACATTTCAAAAACGGACATCGTTTTCGTGGTCAGCACCCCAAATAAACATTAGTCGAAATTTAGCCGATTTTTTTCACGTGTGTCTTTTTTGCGAGATGCAAAAACACTGCATCTTCAGGAATCGAACCACAAGCACCGTGCTCCCCACCATAGGAAAACAGTTTCTCAAGAAAGCTCTGGAAGTTCTACGTATAAGCACTAAGAGTACACGGCTGTGATTACACTACCATTCCATCGGCCTCTCCAAGGAACAAGGTCTTCAACTGGCAGCTTCCGGCTTGCCGTAGAGATGATATGATCGAATTATTTACAATTTAGGAGTTGATAAATGGAACGTTGGGGCTTCGCCTCCGAGATTTCTATTCTGCATCACCTTCTAGCACTATAGGTGGTCAAAGTGAGATACAAATACCGAGAGATAAACTACTGTAAGATCGGCATGTTTCGGGGTGGCTCTGAGTTTCTGAAGTCTTCAAAGAAAATAGTTATGCCAAATTCACTGAGGCAATAAAGAGACTTATTGACCGGTATCTTCAAGGGCTTCTTTACCATACCAAATTATTCGTGCTTGTGCATGCAGTATGCAGCCATCAGTATTTGCGTTATCCTATCCATTAACATGCTCTCTTATTTTATTTTAAACCTGCGTAATTGTTAATGTGCGAAATGCGTAAAAAATAAACAGTCTTCGTAAGGCTCAGCTGCAGACCAATGTTCGCACATGGCGGTATTGTGCCCCTTGCCCTATGCCTCTCTTCACGTTGATGACGACGTCGTTGTAGAGTGATAAAATATTGGTCGTGAATCCACTGTACAACTCTTGAAGCAGGCTGATGTACTGAATATGAACACCCTGTATGACCAGGGCTTCGACGAATACTTCAATTTCGACGGAATGGAATTCATTGTTCAGGTCGATGAACGTAAGCCAGAGCGGCAGCTTGTGCTCTCGCGACACTTCGATGAGCTTCGCAATGGTGTGTATGCCGTTGATCGTGCTGAATCCTTTCCGAGATCCTGCTTGTTCGCAGGGCTGTCCACTGTACAACTCTTGAAGCAGGCTGATTCATCCATCGTTCTGCTGACACTATTCAGGATTACTCGAGTAAACAGCCTGCAGACTACAGGCATCAGGCAGATCGGGCGATAGTTGCCAATGTCGTGCACGTCTCCTTTCTTGTACAGCAAGGCAGCCTTGCTGGCCTTGCACTGATGCGGAACCTTGCACTACGACAGGTAGAGTGTGAAAAGCTGCGCCAGGGTATTGATGACCGCTGCCGGGAGGTTCTTCAGGTGTTCACCTGAAGAAAGGGTGCAACAGGTGTATTCACTGACGAGATGGCGTGTCGGATGGAAGAAAGAACACATGGAACGACGCATCCACCCTGCGGAAGATGCGACAGGTGAACGTGGCTGTCGAAGAGATCGGAGTAGAAGTCGTGGATGACCTTCTTCATTGGGCGTCATCTTGGTCCTGAAGTTGTTCCGGTGTGCACTGCGGATGCTCAGCCCCGCCTCTGCAGCTTCAACCAACATTTCCGCCCTTCTCTCCTTAGGATATTCCCTTATCGCCGCTCTGCATAGCTCCGCAAGCTCGAACGTCAGTTGGTAGCAGGGGTGTGCGTAATTACGATTTACGATTTACGATTTTACGGTTTACGGCGATTTCTGGCAAATTTTTTACGATTTACGATTTACGACCCAAAATGAGATGTAGCACGCCACTCCGCCACTTGCCTATAGTGTAGTAAAAACAGCGCCAGAGGAGGGTTTCAGAGTAGCTTGCGCAGAAGTATTTCACCCAAAAGTTCGCAGAGATTTTTCGAGTCAGTGTGAAGGATGTTGCGTTTTGCCTCTCAACAAAGACGTATTCTATTTTTCATTTACGCAGTATTGTTGCCACTATCTGGAAGAATAACTTACAGAAATGGACCATTGTCGACTACAGTCCTTCGTCCATTTACTTTACCTTTTTTTCATTCCGCGGGGTCATACAAGGCCTCCACCGAGTAGGGCAGACACCGTATTGTGGAAGTATGTATAGGAAGAAGCACTTTGGAGAAAGAGATCAAAACGGCCTACAGGAAGGAAGAGAAAGTGCAAGAGAAACAGTTTGGTAAGAAAACTGTTCAGATTAAGCTGAAAACTGAAACTAACACGATGGTTAAATAAATAATGAATCACATCTGATTAGCATTAGCAGAAAAAGCCTCTGGAAATTCAGTTGTTCTACAGTTCAGGTGACGCTTACGATTTACAATTTACGATTTACGATTTACGACGGTTTTTTCGTAATTACGATTTACGATTTACGAAATTTCAAATTTCATTTACGCACACCCTTGGTTGGTAGTTACCTCATGCTCGCGCTGCTCCACAGGCGTATCAGCACGAGAGTTTCCGGAGACAGACGTCTCTTAGTGGTCTTCAAGCTCTCGGCTCCCTTAGCACTGTCGCGGAGATGGTGGTATCAAGCGGTCGTATTCTTCGTCAGTGTTGTCCACAACGGTATCTTCCCGGCGAGAGAGGTGTAATGTTCACAGTCAGGGTCAAGCTTGAGGGTCGGGAATCGAAGGGGGGGGGGGTCGTACTCTTCCGGTCTTGGCAGAGGATTCTCTCTTATTCTTCAGGATTTTAGGCGATGTTTTTGATCCTTAATAAGTTGTTTTTTTTCCAGAAATGTCTTCGAAGGCGTGTAGTCTCTCTTTCTTCCCGCGAAGTTGTAAAAATCAATATAAAAAAGTTTCAAATAATGATTGTATTACTTGTCGAAAATAAAGATTTTAGATTTAGAGTAAATGAGAAGTTTCCATTTTTTCAGAATTTTTTTTTCAGGAAGTCATGGACGCGACAGTTTTCTGCCTGAACGAGCGACATCTACGTCCTAAATAGCAGTCCATAAAATTTGAAGTGTCAATTACTAAGGAAAATTAAGTGCTTTTCCTACAAGATTTTTGGAAGCGCTCTTCAAAGCGATGACAGAGTGGCAACCGGAGGAAGGACTTGTCACGGAGCTAATCTTCTCTTTTCTGCATGAAACAGCACCAGAAAGTGAAGTTGTACCCAATAAAGTTTTAATCCGCAGTTTGACACACGGGAATAAAACCTGTTTTTCTGAGACAATCTTCTGTATAAACAGACGCTCCGATTCGTATCATTTGCCATAATATTTCGACACCGTTGATTACATGGAGGCCGCTATTTTTACAACCTGCTTTTTAAAGCGAGGGTCCAAACTTTTTATAGTTTTAAAAACTTTGTGAATTTTTCAGAGACGTCGAACAAACTCCGAAATATGGTAGGTTGCATGGAGCCGTTGCGTTCTCCGACGTCATCGATCGCCTCTGAGAATGGTCTTCTCGCGGAAAAATCTTCTATCTTCTGAAGAAAAGAACACACGATAGTGAAATTGTGCTTCATGAAATTTTAAATCATGAATGTTACACAGTAAAAAGCTAAGCTTCTTCGCAGCGATCTCCGATGATTAGGGCAGATGGTATTTGAATTTTTCGTTTTTCAAGAAAAATTCATTAATTTTTACCTGAAGAAGATCACCCACACAGTTGAAATTTGGCCACAGAGAGTTTTAAGTCTTGATCAATGCTCAGTGTGAAAATCATAGTTTTCTGAAACGAATAGATTGGATCGACCCTTGGTCGATATGGCACCGACGTGGTAGAACGACAAAATTCGACGTTCACAAAAATGACTATAACTCGGTAAGTTCTTGAAAATTTGCAAAAACCAATGGCTTTTCAAAAACTAGAAGAAAAGTGATTTTACAAATTATAAAAATCTGTTTTCAAGAACTAGATTTTCATACGAGGCGGAGGCCTTCGATTTTTGTGCGAAAAAATTGAAGAGATTTTGTATAAATAATTATGTCCCGGTAAGCTTTTCGAATTTTAAAAGAGTTAATAGTTTTTTGAAAATTAGAGGAAAAGCGCTTTCGAACCATGTAGAATTTAGTTTCCAACAGGGAAGTCTTCATGGGGCGGTGGGGGTTCGATTTCTGGTCCATTGTTGCAGAAATACGTGCCAAAAATCGAATCCCCCGCCCCTATGAAGACCTCCCTTTTGAAAAACGATTTATCCACGGTCGATTATCATGTTTCTTCTACTTTTTAAAAAGCTATTGAAATTTTTGAATTTCGAAAAACGAACCGAGTTATGATCATCTTTGTAAAACCACTTTAATGTCGACGGTGCAGAGTCTGCGAGATTGCTCTTTAAAAGTAGAGGAAAGTTGCCTTCTAATGGTATAGAAATCAGTTTTCAAAAAAGGGGTCTTCATACGTGGCGGGGGGGGTTCGATTTTGGCACGTATTTCTGCAACAATAGACCAGAAATCGAACCCCCACCCCGCCCATGAAGACTTCCGTGTTGGAAACTAAATTTTACATGGTTCGGAAGTGCTCTTTCTTTAATTTTAAAAAGCTATTAACTTTTTTTTTAATCGAGAAACCTACCGGGATACGATGATTTATACAAAATCTCTTCAACTTTATCGCACAAAAATCGAAGGCCTCCGCCCTGTATGAAGATCTGGTTTATGAAAACAGATTTTTATACTGTATGAAAGCACTTTTTTCTAGTTTCTAAAAAGCCATTGGCTCTTTCAGATTTTGGAAAACTTACCGAGTTGTAGTCATTTTTGTGAACGTCGAATTTCGTCGCTCCTATGACGTCGGTGCCATATCGACCAGGGGTCGATCCAATTTATTCGTTGCAGAAAACTATGATTTTTACACTGTGCATTGAACAAGACTTAAAACTTTTTGTGGCCAGATTTTAACTGTGTGGGTGATCTTCTTCAGGTAAAAATTAATGAGTTTTTCTTGGAAAAGAAAAAATTCAAAGACGATCCGTCCTAATCATCGGAGATCGCTGCGAAGAAGCTTAGCTTTTTACTGTGTAATATACATGATTTAAAATATTATGAAGCACAATTTCATTCTCGTGTGTTCATTCCTTCAGAAGATAGAAAATTTTTCCGCGAGAAGACCATCCTCAGTGGCGATCAATGATATCGGAGAACGCAATGGCTCCACGTAACCAACCATATTTCGGAGTTTGTTCGACGTCTCTGAAAAATTCACAGAAATTCACAAATTAAAATTATAAAAGTATGGATCCTCGCTTTAAAAAGCAGGTTGTAAAAATAGCGGCTTCCATGTAATTAACGGTGTCGAAAAATTATGGCAAATGATACAAATCGGAGCGTCTGTTTATGCAGAAGATTGTCTCAGAAAAACAAGTTTTATTCCCGTGTGTCAAACTGTGGATTAAAATTTTATTGGGTACAACTCCACTTTCTGATGCTGTTTCATGCAGAAGAGGGAAGATTAGTTTCGTAACAAGTCCATCCTCCGGTTGCCATTCCGTCGTCGCTTGTCTAAAAAAACTTGTGGATAAAGCACTTAAGTCAGCCTTAGAAATTAACACTCGGCATTGTGTAGAGTACAATTTCGAATGTAGATGTTTACGTACAAAAATGTGCCGTGTCTACGAGATGCTCGGAAAGCCTGAAAAGTTGAACTCGTTGTGAATAATTCGACAACTGCTCTCAATTGTGCTTTTTTTCAACTGTAAACAAACAAAATATTATTATCCAAAGATTACATACACAAAACCTTTATCAGCGTTTCTTCTAACGAATTACTAAAATAAGCATTACTCAGCAGCACTCTTTCTTGAACTAATCTGACACAGTGGAAGCTGCACATGGAAGGAAGGACCTATTAAAGTGTACAAAAATCGCATGAAAATTTTTAAAAATTCAATGCGGATAGGAAATAAAACGGTGGTCTACACAAGGGGCGGGGTCGTACCAGATCCTCTCTGGGAGGGGGGGGGGGGCGTAAATTTTCGGCGAAAATCGAACCCCACGCTTAACCCTGTTCCCAGTTGATGGTCGTTCTGGAACTGCTCTTCTTACACTTCGCGGCATTTTCTCCCTGACGCGAAAACCGGAACCTCTTGCGAAGGAGGAGGTGGCCCGATCCCAAGTAGAGCTTGGGGACTACGGAGACGTCTTTTAGAGAGCATAATGTTCCCGAGGAGCTTATTGAGTGGGTGCGGTTACTCTACTCTTGTCCGAGGAGTAGAGTCCAAGCGCCAGCAGGTACGTCAGTGGAGTTTCCCATCTCTATCGGAGTACATCAAGGTTCTGCGCTTTCCCCACTGCTCTTCATCGTCGTTATGGATGCCATATCACGTGATCTTCAGCGGCCAGTCCCTTGAACTTTGCTTTATGCTTATGATGTAATGCTCGCTTGCGAAGACAAGAATGAACTCCAGCGGCAGGTACAAGCTTGGTGCGACCGCTTGGAAAGCTTTGGGATCAAACTTAATGTTAAAAAGGCCGAGTATTTGTCGACTGACGAAGATGAGTCCAGCTCCATTAAGGTAAATGGAATTGAGCTGCACCTACGTCGGTATTCAAGTACGTGGGATCAGCAATCGCTACCGTTGGCGGTCTACTCGTTGAAGCCAACTCACGCGTGAGTGCAGCGTGGTCTAAATAGCGCTCTCACGGGAGTGATCTGCGACAAGAAGGTGCCAGAGACGGCTTAAATCGAACATCTACAGAGCAGTCGTCCGACCTGTACGGAACTGACTGCTGACTCGATAGAAAGGCGCCTCAGCGTAATGGAAACGAAGATGCTGCGGTGGACGGCCGGAGTTACGCGCTCGGACCGTGTGCGCAACGACTCCATTCGGCAAAGAAATAGGTGTCACCCCGATAGTTGAGAAATTGCGTGAAGCTCGTATGAGATGGTACGGCCATGCCATGTTCTTCCCGCTAACGGTGACACTATCCAAAAGACTGGCCTTAACCTCGACGTGCCCGGAAGGCGGCCACGAGGGAGACCAACGCAGCGCTGGCTTGACATGCTGCATCAGGACTTGAAGATGGCTAGGTTGCACCATGATCAGGCATTTGATCGGGAAAAGTGGCGCCAGCATTCCAAGAAAGCTGACCCCGCAACAAAGCGGAACAAACTGGAGCTCCAAGAGCATTGGCAATATGTTCCACTTATGTGAGTCGGACGGCAATGTTTGGCAGAGAGGCGCACGTGAAAGCAATATGTACATTTTCCGGACAATAGTTTCACAGCTTCTGAGGGTTGTTAGGAAGCCTGTGTGAAAATAAAGAAGTTCAGCGTCGCACGAGTCCATTCTAATCAACACACGAGAATAGGTAAGAAAGCAGCGAAGAGCATTAGTTGTTCCTAGCCACATCATTCGGCATCTAAATGCGCGCCAGCGCTCGTCATGTAATGCAGTCTAAAATCTAACGCTTTGCGTAAAACTTTATTCGTCAGAATGGAATGTGATGCGGTTCCTACTCTGTGGAACTCTGACGTGAAGCAGAGAACAGAGTCAAGGCAAGAAGAACACTCCCCTTAATCGGCACTTCATACCTTTTGAGAACCGTTACAAGGTTGCCCATGTTCAAAGGGTGAAACCAAGAGGTTAACTGCGGCACAATCTTCAAAGCGGATGGTCGTATTCCATTCATTATTCGAATATGGGATTCAAAATCATATTAATCGTATTTGAATATAATGTCACGTTCCATAAAGGAGCGAAAATGAAGATTGGTAACTTTGGCGGCCATATCCGATAGACTGTCAATCATGACTTGATATAATGTCATTTGCTTGTAAAGTTTTCGGTTTTGTTACGCGGATTTAGAGGCTAAACTCTTCACTAAATTGCCTTCTTCAATAAAGAAAGAATGAAATGTATTGATAATTTGACATGAAAAGTGTTCAATTCAACGTGAAGATGTCCATCTCGACGTGAAAATGTTATCCCACCTATATATATATATATATATATATATATATATATATATATATATATATACTGCGACCAGAAAGTATAGGGACACTTAAAAATTGTACTTTTCGTACGCTAATCGATATCTATCGACCTGAATATTTTACTGTAAAATTTGTTACGGCAAAGAAGTTCGAAGCAAAAGATTTTAGCAAAATCGGTTTGATGTGAGCTAAATAAGAAAATAAAATATGGAGACACACCATTTTCAATTGACCAGAAAGTATAGGGACATTAGTAAAAAACAACTTCATTGTCAAGATAAAAAACAGTCGTTGATAACTAGTACTCATTTGGTCCTCCGCGGTTCATTGCAACATCTGCAAGTCAGGCTAGCATCGAAGCAGCATGATTTCGAAGTGTTTGTAGAGGCAGTTATTCCAAGCGCGTAGAATTGCTGATCGAAGTCCTTGCAGAGAAGAATATGTCTGGTTACGCTCGTAAATCTTCCTTACAAGGTGTCCCCAGATATTTTCCATTGGGTTCATATCGGGAGAACAGGCCAGTCAAGAACTTGGAACTGCGAAAGCCACTCATTATGGTGATGTCTACAGAAAGCTCGAATCGCGCGATGGTGAGCGGTATTTGTACCGACTTGCTAAGACCCGCCATCGCCAAACCGAGGACATTGAAAAGTTTGTTGGCATCAATGATGAGAGCGGCCATCTTCTGACAGACCGCAAAAAGGCGCTGAAGCGATGGCGTGATTACTTTGAGGAAACTTCCACTATGGAATTTCCTCATCCGGTCATCCCTTCTGTGGCTTCTGTTCACGGTCCCGTTCACAAGATCACAGTGGAGGAAACAGATGCGGCTTTGAAGAAGATGAAGCCAGGTAAGGCGACAGGGCCGGATGATCTGGCAGCCGATGTTTGGAAGTCGAAGCTCTGGTATTCTGCTGAGTGGTTGGCTGAGTCCTTCAACCAGGTAATAAAGGAGAAGAAAGTACCGGAGTGTTGGCACAACAGTACGACGATTCCGATTTGGAAGAAGAAAGGCAGTCCTGCAGACTGCTGCAATTACCGTCCGATTCGCTTGCTTTCGCACAGCATGAAGATCTTCGAGCGAATCCTCGATAGACGAATTCGTGAAATCGTCAAGCTCTCCGACAACCAGTGCGGCTTTGTATCTGGTTGTGGGACCATTGATGCTATACACGCCGCCCGCCTCCTGGTGGAGAAGCATCGCGAGAGACAAAAGCCGGTGCATATCGCCTTTCTCGACTTGGAGAAGGGTTTCGACCGCGTACCGCTTGAGGTTATATGGTACGCCTTGCGACAACACAACGTACCTGAGGAACTCATAAAGTGGGTGCGGATGCTCTATTCTTGCCCAAAGAGTAGAGTGCAAGCTGCAGCTGGAACCTCAATGGAGTTTCCCATCTCTGTTGGGGTGCACAGGGTTCTGCGCTTTCTCCACTCCTCTTTGTTGTCGTCATGGATGCCATTACGCGAGATCTTCAGCAGCCCGTTCCATAGACGCTGCTTAATGCTGATGACGTGATGCTCGCTTGCGAAGAGAAAGACGATCTCGAGCGGCAGGTGCAAGCTTGGTGCGACCGTCTGGCGAGGTTCGGACTTAAATTGAACGTCAAGAAGACTGAGTACCTAACGACTGACGTGAGCGAGTCCGGCTCCATTAAGATTAACGGTACTGAACTTGCACGCACTACGGTGTTTAAATACCTGGGATCAGCAATAGCGTCTGACAGCGGTCTGATGGTTGAAGTGAAAACACGCGTGAGTGCAGCTTGGTCCAAGTGGCGTTCGCTGACTGGCGTGCTCTGCGATAGGAAGATACCAGAGCACCTGAAGTTGAAGATTTACAGAGCCGTCGTGCGCCCGGTAGCGATGTACGGCGCTGAGTGTTGGCCTGCGACCAAGGAAGTTGAAACGCGCCTCAGCGTCATGGAGACGAAGATGCTGCGCTGGACGGCTGGAGTCACGCGCATGGACCGTATTCGAAATGATGCTATTCGGCAAAAGTTCGGTGTCACGCCGATAGCCGACAAGATGCGCGAAGCTCGCTTGCGATGGTACGGCCACGTTCTGCGTGGGAAAGAAGACAGCGTCCGCAAGATAGGCCTTGAGTTGGAAGTATCTGGAAAGCGGCCTAGAGGACGCCCGAAGCAGCGTTGGTCCGATACGTTACACACGGACATGAAAGTAGCTGGTGTCCACCCTGATCAAGCGCAGGATCGGGAAAGGTGGCGTCGTAACACCAGAAGAGCGGACCTCGCGACGATGCGGGACAAACGCTGAAGAATAAGAAGAAGAAGAAGGCCAGTCAAGAACTTCAACAGAATTTCTCCTGAGGAAGCCTTTTGTGGATCTGCTGGCATGCGGCGGTGCATTGTCCTGTTGAAAAACCCATCCCTGACCAGCACTCTCTTGAAGGAATGGGAACAGATGAATTTCCAACAGTTGCTGGTATTCATCTGCGTCCATCCTTGCTGACGTGAAGGCAAGAGGGAGCTTTCCTTCTGCGTGGAATGCCGCCCACACCATAACTGTGCCGCCTCCAAAATTCCTTCTTGGGAAATACTCCTTCTCCTTGCGTAAGTCATGCCAGTAGAATCGGTTCCCATCTGGACCATCGAGGTTAAAGCGCTTTTCGTCGGAGAAGATCACCTGAACTATGAAATGTTAAAATACCTAACGTCAGAACTGACAACGCAAAAAATCTGCCTTAGTCCAAGAGACGAACTCGAGCCTGTTCCTTTTGTGCGTTTCTGTCAAACGTGGAGCAGAACGGAGCTGGGCATATACAACATTCCCATTGCGTTTTAAGCAGCACAGAATCGTTTCTTTCGAGACTTTCTTACTCAAACTCTTGCGCACTTCCTCCAAACTGATTGATTTATTGGAAACCATTCGCACGATTTGCCTCTCGTCTCGAGTCGAAAGAAGCTTGGGACGTCCTGAAGACTTCCTCGAGTGATATAGATCAGGACCGCGTAGAAATTTGCTAGTAACGTTTTTTGATCGTCCCAGTTGAGTCGAAATTTGGCGCGTGCTGAGTCCTGCATCTCTGAGGGCCTTGATTTGAACTTGTTCCTCTATTCATAGCATCGATCCGCGACCCATCCTTACAATGAGCAAATTATGAGGCAGTATATTGCGTAGCAAAATAGTTTTCAACAACGTACCTTTCTCCGCGCACCTTATTTGATGGTGTCGCTATACTTTCTGGTCACTCAAAAACAGGGTCCCGTCACGTGATCCTTTCCCGTTCCTTGCCACCTTGGGGGATTTTGCCCATTTCTTCCGTATATATGTTTTTTGCCGTGAGGAATTCCATAGTACAATTTTCAGATCAATTCCTGTGGGTAGCTAGCAGAATTACGCAATTTGCTGGTGTCCCTATACTCTCCGGTCGCAGTATATATATATATATATATATATATATATATATATATACATATATATATATACATCTCACATAAGTGGAACATATTGCAGTAACCTCATCTGTCAGCTTAGCTGGTCCAACACGCATGGTCGTACGGGCTGTTGCGAACTAACGGAGCTTTTTAAAGTTTTTTCTATTTATTTTTAACTCAGCTCGCCACGGACACTTCAAAGTGGAATTGCGTACACTGAATGAGGCAAAGCCTACTTTGAAGGACGTACTCAAGGCCGGAAGATGCCGTCTTCTTGAACTTTCTTTATGCTACCTAGGAAGCGTAGGGTGAAAATCCAAAGGGACATTAAGTTCCTCGCATATTCTAAGGAAGTGTTAACTGTGGATCGATAGCCAAGTGTCACCATGGAGGCACCTTTTCCCCGGTGTATTGCAATGTCAAAAGCAATACTGGAGGTGTTAAAAAGTGCTTCAACGAGCTGTATCATGTGGGATATGAAGCAGCCATTTAAATCTCAGGAAATCGAGTCACCTGGTTTTCCGCTTAAGCGCCTGTTTATTATTTTTCATGAGCCAATCTCACACAAGAGTCCTACCTAAGTTGCAGTTCAAGTCAGGCGCACCACCATAGGCGGGGCGCGGATGCCGCAGCGGGTAATATACCCTGATTTGCCGACCTTGCTCTCTCTTGTGATGAGTTTATTCTTGCCTTCCCTAACAAAGCTAATGTGTTTCCTGAGCACCTGCGCACAATACTTTTGAGCTCCATCTGTATCGTGGCGCCTCTTTATGATAGCTCCCCCTACAGGGTAGTAGCGAAAAAATCCATGCAAGTGATCCTGGCGTTGGCAAAGGAATAAAAGTGGTTGTTAGATGCAGCACTTGTAGTCCCACGTGGCTGATACAATTACCCACTGATTTTTAAGATTGAAACTACTTATGAAGGCGTCTACGAATTCTTTTTCCTCCTTCGTTTCCTGTGGTGAGTTCGTACAGATGTTGCGCAGTTAGTCCAATGTATTCAATTCCTGATACGTCCATGATTGTTTCTCTTGTCTATAGGGTTTCGGCAGTGGGGATACCTTGTCAAGCTGCAGAGCGCAGCGCAGTGAATGGGATATGTATGTCGTAGTGCTTAAAATCTGGGACTTCTTATGTGAAACATCAATGTTGATAAAAGGCAAAACAGTAAAAAAGTCAGTAAAACAATCCAACTGCTCATCGGACTTAATATTATTGTTGTTGTTATTGTTACAGTGTTAAAGAGAGGTCCATCCGACTTCAACATTCGAATGGCGCTCATTAATAGTCGAACAGTAGTGCGTTCTACAAAATTTTCGAATATTCTCTGATGATTTCAAATGATTCCAATCTTGGAAAAATCAAACTTGAAAATATTAGATAAAGCGGTTTTTCTTAACATATCATATTCACCTAAAGTTCTACAATTCTCTATTCAAATCGGACACTTTTCAAATCAAATTGGGCGCTCTTCTAAGCAACCTTGATCTTTTGAAATAAACTGGGCATCTTCTATATTCAGTTCCTCAATAAGTGAGCCTTTGTTTAACATTCATACGTTTTTATTTCTCAAGGGAAATTGTGTTACAAAAACATAAAGTAAAGTATGTTGAGGCAGCAAATTTTTGGCATGTTAAAGAAAGTGGTCATGCAGTCGTCTACCGTTTACGTAAGATTCTGTTTGAGATAAGCTTGCGAAAAACTAACCTGTATCACGGTTCCCTAGAGCAACCATATGCTGTTTCCACCCTACAGCTACCTACGTTATTCTTTCCTTCGGGCATTATCTGGGACCTGATTCATGCTTTGGTAGCGGTAACAGCGACAATACGCTACTTTTCGTTCGGAAATCCGCAACGCAACGAGACATTGGGATGAAGACCACTGCTACTTGATCAAATCTGTTTGGCAATCTGGTCAAAATAGGGCAAACGTGCCAGTGCTTTTCGAGTGTGGCCAACTTAGGATGCGAAGCTGTCAGGGAGCTTTTCTTATGTTTTGCGAAGAAAAGGCGCTTGACCAAATGTGGCCGTCTGAGTGTCTAGTAGACATTGGATGCGACGCCGACATAGATAATTCGAATCCGTCATTTTCTTCAAACCCTGATTAAATATACTGTGCTTACAATGGAATTTTTGAAAAGCCCAGATTATAGGGCGATTCACATAGGTAAAAAAAGTTTCTTTGCTTGTCCTTCGAGCTTACAACATCATTAACAGGCATTTGGTGCTTAAAGAAAATGAACTGATTGCATGGTGCTCCAACAATAATAAAATCCTTCTATTATATATTGGGTTGAGTGATAAGTTTGTCTTCCAATTTGTCTTCCAGCAAAAATGAGATTATACCACAAAGAAAAATGATTGGCTTAAACGAAGTAATTGCCGTTATTATCAATGAGTTTCTTCCGTTTTTCATGAACTGAGTGGATTTCATCTCTGTGGAATTTGGTCGGTTTCTACATGAAGAAGTCGTGCACCACCGCCGTGACCTCATCAACTTCGGCGAAACGCCTTCCATGGAGGAAGTGATCCATCGACCGAAGCAGATGGCAGTCAGATGGCGCAATGTTCAGGGTGTATGGTGGTTGTTTCATTTTGGTCCAGCCCAGTCCCTAGATTTTTTCCAACGCCTGAATTGCCGCAAGCGGTCGCCTGTTGCCGTGGTAGACGAAACATTGGCTTTTATCGACTTCTTTCTTCACTAACTTTTGCTGGATCTAGCCGAATTGTTGGCAAAAGCGAGCGTCGAGAACGGTTTGACTACGTGGTGCATCTCCCGGTGCACAGGACCACCACACGTTCATCAAACGCACAGCAGGACCTTCCTTCGGTGGAGCCCCGGTTTGGCGTCAGAATCCCCAGCTCGTTACGTTCCAGCTATTGCTTTCCGGCTTTACAGTTGCGGTGAAGCATCCGCTTTTCATCGCTGATAACGATTCGATCCAGGTCCCCTCGCTTGAACGGGTGCAGGAGCTCTCGGCTGTCGGAAGCACAACGATTTACTTGGGTTTCCGTCACCGCATGAGGCACTGACGAAGGCGATTTTGGCGACGTTCTAATCTTCTTCAGCCGATGAACGGTGGTTCACTGGAAGGTGTGGAGATCAGGGTCAGTGTGGTTTGAGAAGAATTTGACTTGATCGATTGGCGTAGGCGCCCTTTGTTTACAGCAGCTGATCCTCCCGGGAATGGTCTGACTTTGCTGACTTTGTTGCCCTTCTGGGCGGAAAGGAACTTCTTGTACCATCTCCAACAATTTATTCGGCTAGGCGTGAACTTACACCGATGACTTCCTCAATGTGGTCGACCCTCGTCGCTGGGTTGCAGCCGAGGTTGAACTAATTGAAAACGAAATCACACACTTTTCACTTTGAGTGGTCATCGTTCTAATGAATAAAACTTTTTAACAGCGCAAAGAAAATTAACGATTCATAACTCAAAATGATCGCTAGGAAACAGGCTATTAAATACAATATAATACAGTATAATACTCCAGCGGATCTACTTTAAGTTCCAAAGAACAGGCTATTAAATACAATATAATACTCCAGCGGATTTACTTTAAGTTCCAGAGAAAACAAAAATGTTGCAAAATTTATGGCTCAACCTAGTACTATCGTGTACCAATTAGCAAAAGTGCCATCATACAGCAAGTAGTTGTGGATGTAAACACCATCAATGAAACTAGGAATAGGTACAAAACTGTACGGAAAACCGTCCATTTCGAGACTCTTCGACGAGGCCACAGTTAGTGTAACGGTTAATTTCCGCAGCGTTTCATTCGACTTCAAGTTCCACAGTACCGGACGCGTCTTCTGAATAGACGCCGAAAAAACCGCACTTTTGCGGCTTTTGCGTCTTTTTGATATAACTCGCCTAAAGTCATCGATTTCAAAAACCAAGGGTATATTTGAGCTTAGGAGATCGAGCCCTATCGTTTGGTGTATACATTTCATATGAAAGATCAAAAATGGCCAAAATTGAAAACTTGCGCTCCATTGAGAAGGCCGGCCGCGGACGAGTTGTCGGCCGCAAGGCATCGGAAACCGTTGCGTGCTCGCAATTCCTCTAATTTGAGGTTTTTTGAGAAACGGTTGGTACCGTTCGATTCGTCTCTTCGAGATCTACACAATCTTGTGTACAACTTCATCAAACCGCCGCATTTTCGCAGTGGGTGGTCAAAATTGACTAGAGCAGACCTTTGCTATTGGAGAGGCTTATATTCCAGGATTTGCATGTTCTCGGAGCATCTCAAACATGGCAAAAATCGTCTTTTCATGCCAGGAATCCTCTGAGAGTGCGCCGTGCACAATGCATATAGGATCGAACCTATCAATCGAGGTGGGGGACAGTTTGTACAGTGATCTACACAGGCATGTGTACAACTTCGCCGGACCACCGCGTTTTCGCAGTGGATGGTCAAAAATGACTGCAGCAGACTTTAGAGAAGCTTATATTCCAGGAATTGCATGTTTTTCGTGTATCTCAAGCATGGCGTGAACTGCTTTGAAATGCCAGACATCCTCCGAGAGTGCGCCGTGAACAATGCATATGGGATCGAACCTATCAATCGAGTGGGCGCGACATCTCGTAAAGCTGGCGTTTGGGGAGTTTTATCAGAAATTTGCAGCCGTTCTACTCAGGAATTGCTCTAAGGCTGTCCAGCTAACCTTTGGAGTGCGCCGTGCACAATGCATATAGGACCGAACCTACACAACACCTCAGCTGCCAGTTTGAAGCGGCAGAAGATAGCAGTTAGAGTTTCTTGCGCTCTTACTCGTCCAGAATTGCGTTTGCGACACTCGCAATGGTACCACTCTGTTCAGCATGAAAAGCGCTATCGAATGGTTTCAATTTCGATCGATCTCGGGAACATCGATTTTTTGATTTGTATGGTGTTCAGGTGTTCAGGGTGTTTAGGTGAGCATGTGAATGAACCGTCGAGATAGTGCGCGAAATGTCGTTGTTGGAGCAGTGACGAAGACAGCCCCAATCCATATGAAAATAAGGGACCTATGTCTGGGGCGGCATAGACACATCCTCAGACGGCCGGAGAATCTCCCCATAATGCTGGCAGTAGATTTCGAGGCTCCCAGGAAGCGTCTGAAAGGAGCCCAAGGAAAAGGAGGGAGGACGTCACCAATAGAGATCTCGCCGAATAGGCGCCGCTGCAGACGAAGCCCTTGGTAGAATGAGGTGACTACGGATCACACGAACAGTGGATCCTGCGACTGCGCGGGACTAACGCTCAGGAAAAGAGGAAAAAGGATTGTTAAATACATACAAACTCAGCCATATAATGGTGTATAAGAATAACTCAACGCCTGTCCTTGCCGTCCAATTTTTGCAAAACAGAAGTGAAGGACGCCAGCTTCCGTTTTAAACAAGAACTCGCCTATAAGCTACGAATTTCATCCACAACGTGACTTTTCAAACGGCTCCAATAAAGCACTAAGATCATTTCTCTTATTTGTGAGAACAACTGCACTGTGGGCATAAAGTGCGTGATCACTGATATCGTGAATGTCTTTGGTTTGGGGTGACGTGTCAAGCGCACCTTGTTTTTCATTTTTTTTTGTTGCGGGACTTACTACAGACATACCCCTTCACTTCAAATTTTTAAGAAAGTTTGAGACCAGTTCCATATGTGTGAAAAACGCCCTACTCTTACGCGATCTAGCCCAATTAAATGCTCTCCGTAGGGCTGGTAATAGGTCCAGCTACAGAGGAAGCTATGCGGGAACACGAGCTGACACGACAATTGTCCTATACTGCGCAGAATCTATGGTGGTGTCAGCATTTGATGGAAAAGCACATCCGATCGGCGACTCCGGAAGGCGTCATATCAATCCCTGCGCCTGAGCGCACATGTCGGAATCTCAGGTGGCAAGACCTTTTCTGCAAGTGCGGAGTGCTTCTCGGTAAGGAGCAAGATGCCATGGAGGAGTGGTAGCCCTCGTTCCCTACTAGTTCTAAGTTTCTTCTGCTCAACCACATCTACTACTGAGGTCCCATTCGCTGAGACGCTTCTCGTGGAATCTTGATGAGACCTACTCAAAGACGACGGATATTCATTCATTGCGTTTCAAGGTATTTCTTCAGAAGCAGAAATTCTTATTTTTCTCTCTACGCTTTTATATGTCTCTCAATACACTGTTTGTTTTTGGATGATTATGTTTTACCTTCTCCGTTGATTTCAATTCATTATTCAGCACTCGCTGCCTTTCATGGAATGCCGCTTCTGTTCTAGTTGTCTCGTGGTAGCGCTGCATACCATCAATATTGCTCTGCTGCGACTTCTATGTACTACGAAAAGGATGATGATAAAAGGGTACTGAGAGGATGCAATGACTTGCGGTGGCTAGTCGAAAAGTCAGTGTCAGTCAGCTTTGTCCTTCTTGGGCAAGTCTGGAATCAATTGGTCCCGGAGGGATGGAGGACTTGGTTGGCCTGGGCGAAAAATTCGAATCAGGAGCCTGAAATCAGGTGCAAGCGACAGCCGGTACCTGGCGGTACTGACTCCGACTGCGCTCCACGTGTCTCAAAAGGATGAGTGGTAAAAGGCGCCAAACCGATTGTGGTACGCGCAACGCTTTCTAATTTTAGGGGTTGTCGTGGAGGCAATATAAGTGCACATTTGATCCAAAAGTGAATTCCGACGACTAGCCAATGGACAAGTCAGTGTTTTACCCTTCCCATGAAGTTTAGCATCAATTCGTCGACCGCGAAGGAATGTAAGGGTTGGTTGGTCTAGGCGGAGAACTCGAGCCAAGGAGCTCGATTCCTCGTGTGCACCGTCCTCTCCGACTACCGCACGCCCCGAAAACGAAGATCTAGATGCAAATCACGCTTATTGCTGCAGAAATTATGCCGCACCACTTTCTTCCACCATATGGTTTTCAGCGGCTCGTATGCACAGCTTTAACCTCTCCAACAGAAAATGCTAATGCTTTTCGGGAGCTCACGAAGCAGCGGTTAATCCAATGTTTAGCGGCGTGCGACTTTTGCATCCTTCAAAGGTACAGGCATCTCTGTAGCACTGCTACACAGTGTACGGTAATAACATAGCACCCCACTACCTTGTCAGTGTCAGTCTGTCTCCACACAGCTTCCTACGGTTACCCACGTGCGTATCTGAGGTACTGTTTTCATGTCTGGCTTTGTTTCTTGGCTACGTGGCTGTGATTTGACATGCAAGCATATTTGAAGTAGACTCCAAAACAGCTCATCGGCTGACATTTGAAAGGGCTCGCTGAGAAATAGAATTCTGCTGTGTAGCATTATCCCTTCTGGAGCATCTTCGTATGTCAAACAATTTGTTAAAAGGTTTATTTCAACGTTTAGTAGATCTCGGCTTTGTAGCCCTGACAATTCGAAACCGTTTATGAAACTATATTGCACACCCCAAACTAAACAATTTCAAAGTAATCTAGGAGTTGTGAAAGGTTATAGAAACAGCTTCCTTTATCACTACCGATGAACAAAGGGCAAACCGATGAACAAGTCAGCGCTTCGTCCTTCCCAGACAAGTCTGGTACCAATTCATCGCCCTTGGAGGCATAGGAGGCTTAGTTGTCCTGGGCGGGAAAATCGAATCAGGAACCTGGATTCGGGTGCACACGACAGCCGGCACCTGCTTCGACTGCGCTACACGCGCCCACTTCTACATAAGCCAACGGCCAATTGAAAATATCTAACCCTTCATTTGATGGGCGCACGACGTAAAATAAGGAGTGGCTTCGCAACTTCCCTGAAGGGTTATCAAGTACATATCAGTCGCCGTTATGAGATCTCTATCGAAAAAAGTGACTGCACGTGTCTACAAGGGTGTGACTACATGTGCATGGAAGATGTAAAGCAAAGAACGAAGGTGTGTCATTTTGTAGGACAGATCTAATGTACTTGTTTGCTTCGGATGGACTGGAGGCAACGCAGTTAACAAGCTGCAAATTCTAGATGCAGATTGCTTTTCCTATTCACTGGCGCTACGGGTGTGGGCAACAGACTAGGGAATAATAAATGAACGCAAAAATGTGCCATGAATCACTCAGCCAAGCCTGGGCATAAGCAGCTGTTTTATCTTCAGACCAGACGTTCAACGGCCTAGCGGCCGCCAAACGTCTGGTTGGGGGCTTCGCCCCCAAACCCTGAAACCCTGAAAAACTTCTTTACACAGACGCATACCATGCTGATTCGGTTTGCTCATGTCCGAAACCTTCTGCGATTGTGATACAGTTGTTTCATATAACTGCTCTCTTGAAATGAAGTTCCCAATAAAGTCATCACTGTTAGAAGATGGAAAGAATCACACAGATATCATCCATTGAGGAGATAACCTCTCTCCTATGTTTTAGAAAAATGTTTTCCTCAAAACTGTCAATAATAAGAGATACAAAACGGATAAGCGAACGCGCCTGCCTCTGTACGTCGGTGACACGTCTTGCAATCCCAAGCGGCCTTTGACCGACATCGGAGACACGTCTTCTGAACGCGGAAGCCCGTTGCCCCACAACACTGACACATCTTTTGAATCCGGACGCCACCCCCCCCCCCCCCCCCTCCCCACCCCACCTTACTGGTTCTCTCGAACAGGTCATCCTTTAGTGGTCCCCTCTTGCCCGCTTCAGCTGCTGGACACCTTCTTTTTGATTGCCCTTATTGGTAACCATCCTTAATTAACTCCTCCTTTCTTGTTCCCTTAT
>OX375870.1:26729502-26782006 GCA_947359475.1 Heligmosomoides polygyrus bakeri
TATGACCATTATGCTCTTCAAATATTTGCGAAATGCGTATCGGAAATCTTGAAAATTGTCTTGCATAAAATGTGCTCCTCGCCCAGCTTTGCTTGCCTTCCATTGTTTTAAATCGAATTCCAATCAAGGTGCTTGGTGTTGCCAATATAATCAAGCCTTTCAGTTTACTAACAAGTTTGTAAGATGCCACTCCCTGCGGCCCTTGTGCACTTTTTGTGGGATTCTGTCCCGTGCTTTCCATAGAGAGCACTTCAATGGATTTTCTCTAGTGCAGCGTTTTGAGCAATCCTCTTCCTTCAGAACGGCTAGAATAGGCCCATCTGCCTTCTACTATTTCAAGGAATTTGAAGCCATTTTGCTTTCGTAAGTGAAGTTCAGTAAGATCTCCTAGTTTGCTATCGAGTTCATCTTGTCTCGTAAACTGTTGTATTCACCTATATCAGGAGCTGAAGTAACCTACCCATGCCACGTGGTTTAGAGGATCACAAGGCCCTTCTCCCAAGCAAATGCACCGTCTAGAAGCTCCAAATGATTACCTACATATTTCTCTCTGGGGTTTCTCTGGCATTATGTTCAACGAATACCAGAATACCTCCATACTTGGTGTAGAAAGCAGCTTTATGATAAAATTCCACAACGCGAGTTTTTTTTTTTTGAATTTTGCATGTGAACATTAGCTTTGGCCACCACTGCGTGTGAAACTCAAATGAAGGGAGAGGGCTGACTTCAAACACGGGAAGGGCCACAATAAATTTCCGCTTACACAGGACTTGGAGAAGCTCACCGTCACAGAATTTGACCTCTTTTTTCTTTCACCTTCTCAAGTTAGAGCAACAACATAAAATAAGAATTCTCTCATAAATAAATAGCAGTTCGCATCGTAATGAATAAATAGCAGTTCGCATCGTAATTGCAGGCCTACCCTAAAACTAAGTCGCCGACTATTAAAGAACTAAAAAAACTAAAACTAGACAAAACAAACTATAGAGTAAAGATGACCATACCTGTCTTTCGAAGTGTCTCTTAAACACAGCATCACGCCGTGTTCTATTAAAGGGACTGTTCGATTAAGCTTCTTTTTGCATCACCATATTAGCGATCTGCACAGCAATACTTCTGTCACGAATAAAGCTGCACTTGCCGCCTTTATTCTTCATTTGTTGTCTTTGGGATAGCTCACTTAATTGTGTTGGTCTAGAGCTTTCTGCATCCCAATTTCTTTAGTTCATGCTTTGTAGTTGTGACTGTCATCTGGCATTACATAAGGATAAAATACTCAGATAGGCCCGCGCTTCCAAATGTATTCCACGAGGAAGTATATTATCCGACATTTCAGCAGCACCGCTTTCCCGCCTTTGCTGGGGTAGTCGTCGCCTGAAAGCGACCTCGCTCCACCCCATTCACCTCCTAGACAGGTCCCGTGTTTCTCACTGCGAATACCCTGCTCCTTCCTATGCATCGTTACTATATACCTTAATGAGCTTACCACCCGCAGCAGCTCGGCCCTTCGCGGTTAATGAATGTAAAGTCGGCTTAGTAAATACGCGCGGAGCCTTCGAGCCTTCGAGAGCCGAGAAACCCTCTATGGATGCATTCGTATTCATATCGCTGAAGATGAGCTCCATAATAGCTGAATTCTTAGCATGTCGGGGCGCTACATTTGCATGATGGCCTTGTTGACAAACATATCATTGCGAAGCGAGGCTGCTCTTTGTGAAGCGAAAACGTGTTTCATTCAAGGTCTGCACGCAAAAATTGCGTCTTTTCAGGTCAACAATTCATTACATTTATCAGAATCAGCACATCTGTCAATGCTCCTCCACTTAAGAAATAAGGTTACATCTGAGATCGGAGCTTTTAGAGGCAATCAAGTCAATAGTGTTCTACTGGATGAATTTGTCATGGTGCTTGAATTGACGGTGACAAGTCTGAGGTGAGCGCTGGCTAAGACAGCTGCTGCGTAGGCTCTAGAACGTTTTTTGTGGGAGATCTGGTATTATCAGGAAAAATACGAAGCTCTTTTATTGACTGATTCTGTGCTTACATACTCCATTTCTATTGTTTCGTCGATCGGTTCACTCTGCTTCTCTCGAATTATACCACGGTGAAGAAAAAGCTCACTTTCGCCCCGAACAGGGAGCATGCAAGAATACTCACAGCAACACAGCAACGAGCTGACGATGACCTAGGCAAAATCCAAATTCCAGAGAGCTAATTCAATTAGTGTCAATTTGAAGAGCATCGGATCATCCACGTACATATCTCCGCGAATTAAAGAGGAAATAAAACCATCCTAATAAACCGTCATATCAAACTCTCCAAATAATTTGTGCACAACATCATTGAATGAATGCAAGTCACAGCAAGTTAAAACTGACCTGCGAGAAGGGCGCAATTTATTTGAGCGCAATCCAATATTCCGATTCCGCTTGCTTCATCATTGTGTGTATATGAATGCTACACATATAGCGCGGAGGCGCGCCTATCACGAATCGAGAGTCTAGTAGGTTAGAGACGCGTAATGACTAACCTGAGCTAAGCCTTCAACCCCAATCTGCCAGTGATCCATCGATGCCTCTAAAAACTCGTGCTTATCATCAGGGATGTGCGGAAATTGTTTTCGAGAAAAGCGGAAAACGGAATACGGAACGGAAGAGCTCAAAAATAGGTGCAAACCAGAGTACGAAATACGGAAACAGAAATGACTCAAAACTCTACTTCGTCTAATTTTTCATATATATAAAGGATAAAGGACGGCGTTACTCAATCCCTTTTGGGATGCGCCAGCGCATTCCACTTCGGGATGTCGTGGAGGCGATATGAATGCGTACTGACTTGCGGTGGCCAGCCAATAAATAAGTCAGCGCTTTATCCTTCCCAGACAAGTCTGGTACCAATTCACCGACCCCGGAGGGATGGAAGGCTTTGTTGGCCTGGGCGGGAAATCCGAACCAGGAACCTGGAATCGGGTGCCCGCGACAGTCGGCGCCTCCGACTGCACTACACACCCCCATATATATATATATATATATATATATATATATATATATATATATATATATATATATATATATATATATATATATATAACAGTAGTAATAAGTCAGTTGCCGTTAACGAATTTAGGAAGTGGGTAAAGCAGCATGCGATTCTTCTCCAGCGACATATAATAATAAAAAAATCCTTGTATTTGTGTCATTATTAAGATGAATTTTCAAACATTATTAGTGTAACAAATCGCAGTTTTCTTTCTGTAAGTATAGGAAGAAAGCATTCTAAACGCAATGCACAGCCAACGCGTAACAGATTTCGCCACTCATTAGGAACGAAGGTGCTACCCCTCGTCCTCTGCCCCGCTTACCCAAGGTTACAGCTGCGTTCAGGACCTAAGACACGACACCCACTCTCTGAGATCGCTCCGCTACCATAGTATCGTTTGGCAGTAGTTAAAGCTCTAAAACAAACACAAAGGAGGGCTGGAGAAGCAAGACACCGCATACCCTCCTCCGACTAGGATAGATCCAATGTCCCCAATGGAGCGCATTGTGGGAGCAACATAATGGTGCCTATGGAGCACTGATCTACTAGAATAGCTGTTTTAAGCCGGACCTAAGATTGAGAGGGAAAAAGATAAGCATGCTCCTGACAAGGAATTTGATTCCTGTCTCAAACACTCATGAAACCTTTGTGGACCTACACTATTCGATATAGTACATCGTTTCAAGAGAAGAAAAAAGAATCCAATTTGGTGGTTACAGTGTCTCGATTCGACTTCAGGGGCCGGATTCATCAACGACTTGAATGTCCGTTAAATTGCTGTAAGTCGTTGATGAATCCGGCCCCAGGATGCACCACCGGTTTGAAAGCAACGCAATCAAAAAAGGCAACGCATAGTTGAGCTCTTCCTTCAGCCTTTCGTTTATGTTCAAGAGGTGCATGAAGGCAGTGCAAAACAACCAATGAGTGATGAGTCACCACTTCCGTTCCGTCTTTCGGCCCAAAAGAGAGCGGAACACGAAGCGGAACGGAAGGACGAAGAACGGCCGGAAACCAAAATCCGAAACAAAGGAACGGAAATACCCACATTCCTGCTCATCATATTTGCCGCGATATCGTGTAAATTTTGCATGTATTCTTGGTCTAAAACAGGCTCCTTAACAATTCCTACGCTTTTTCCTTATGTATTGCAGCGAAACTACAATACTACCCCGCTTGTACCAGGCGCTTTGCTGCAGATTTTGCGGTCGCAACTCCCTAACTCCCTCCAAATTCATTCCAAGGAAACCTAGCTTACACCAAGACAATCTACACTTTATGACGAGTCTACTAGTAGCCTTTCATCTTACCTTAAAAAACTGGCCAAGTTGCATAGCATATTATTTCGAAAAACCGTTACTTGTTTTACTCCTCCAATGCTGCGAATGACCCCTCCATAGGTCATTTCACCAGCGATGTTCAGAAAACTTCAGAATTTCCTATACTGCTTGTTGTATTTGGTTTCAGCGCTTTATTGGGATCTCCCTGACAGGGATCTGGGATCTCCCTGCAACTTGAAATTTTGTTGAATTGGACGCACTATTCGGTTTATTGGAAAACATTTGTTTAATTGGTGATGATGATTCAAAGTCAAGAATAGAATATTACCATCTGCTGAACAATTTTTGCTGCTGGGTGACAAATTCACACATCATACGAAGCAGACCACACTCCTTAAAATCATATACAACTTAGCCTACAGATCAAGGAAATACCCACAATTCTCAGCCGCTATCACACCATTTACACAAAATTGCATGCTGCACTTTGTATCTTTGTGTAGGTGATAGGCGTGTAACTTTATAATAAGAGAAGATAAAGACTCAGAATTATTATATTTTGGTACGCTGCACGTTTGGCTGGCTCTGACATGTCACATTACGAACATGTAATTCCTTTCGCAACATTTTTATCAACTGTTATTTTGATGGTCTTTCATAACTGGCTTGAACAGGGTTTACAAGCCGGTCGAGAGCCTTCCGATGATGTAACGAACGGCGAAGAGCTCGGTCTGGCCTGCGCATGGCGATCTCGCACTTAGCTCATAGCCAGGTGTCCCAGTGCTACCGGAGGGTTTACAGCTGGCAGCAAGCTAGCTATGAAATGCCTCCATTAAAAGGAAGAGGATTGTCTTACGAGCTGTTTCTTGAAATGCACATGCCAAACAGCTATGTTACGCCTTCAGTAAATTGTTGATGTTCAAAGTAAATTGGTACTGTTTGTGTTTAATGTCATAATCGACAGCTTAACAGCAAAAAAAATCTCTATAGTTTGGATAAACCGGTAGATCTTATTGAAAGTTTCTCGTTTTTCAGTGGAGGCAAGACATCGTTAGTGCGTGGCACATCCATGGAAAATATGTTTCATACCAATCCTTATATACTTTTTTAGGCTCCCCCAACAACATGGAACGACATGACGCCTACCAAAAAACCTAAAAACGAACACTTGAATGTTCAGTTGGCTGTGTTACCAGCCATAAAATAATTCTGACTCTTTATCTTCTCTTTTTTCGAAGTTACATGCCTATCATTTCCAAAAAGAAACAAAGTGCAGCAGACAAACTTTGTGAAAGTGGTGTGATATTGGCTGACAATTCTGGGTATTTCGTTGTGCTGTTGAACTAGGTTTCATATGGTATGAGAGTGAGTCTTCTGCTTCGTATAACCTCTGAATTTGTCATATCGCAGCAAAAATTGTTAAGCAGAAGGTGAGACTCTAGCTTCGACTAAATCATGCTTTCAAATAAACCAATGTTTTCAAAGAGATCAAGTGATGCACTCAGTTCAGCTAATGGTAAATTTGAAGTTGCTTAACATTGCTGGTGAAATGCCCTGTGATGAGGTCGTTGGCAGCATTGGAGGGGTCATAATACAGTTAACGTCTTCCAACGGATCACGCTGTGCAGCTTGGTCCGTTCTTCATAAAGCGAAAATGAGAGGGCATTGCTAGATTAGAAATGAAGGGGGAATCTCTTGGTGAAATTTTGGATTCATTGGAGTGAATTTGAAGGAAGTTAGGGAGCAGCGACGGTCGACGATTTTGCGACGAAAAAGCCTGTGACAAATAGACGACTGTACACTGATTAAGGGTTGAATTGTAGATGACGACTGTAGAGCACAATGTAAAGCGCAAAATTATTAAAGATGCTCTTGCAGTCGAAAGAGTTCAAAACACATTTACACGCAAATTATTCCTACGGTCATTCAGGCTGTCATACGTTGATTTTCCTAGCTCATGCGACAGAAATAAGAGATTATCTCTCTCTCTTCTTTGGAAAAAGATATGATTTGCTTCTGTCCTTTAAGATGCTAAAAGGCACCACAAATCCCAGAATTTCGGATTTTTTCATAGTGGCTCCCTCCTCCACTAGGGCCAGTGTGAAATTCAGTACAGGTGCAGTAAGTAGCTTGGTCAGAACAAAGCTGGTTACTAAGTTATGCATCTTTTAAAAAACAGGTTGCCAAGTTTGTTGATTGACCTGCTTAGGCTTTCACTAATATGTAATGTTTGCTTTTACTGTTCGGTTCATTTACTGCTTTTCTCATTTGTGTAGTATTGCCTTGTTGTTTAATTCCTAGCCTTCAGTTTTAGTTTCTACTCTTGATTTGTCCCGTTTGGTTCTCCTTGGGTTCTTTATTTCTTGTGTCGTTATCGGCACCGACAATAAATAAATAAAATTCTGAGCGTAATATTTTCGATGGTTTTCAAATGTTAAAAAGTAATTAGTCTATTGAACGATGTTAGTGAAACTTTGCCAAGTTCAAGATAAAAAAAATCAAGAAAACCGCTCTCCGACGCCAGTTCTCACCAACTCTAGGTCTTCTCATGCCTTTCTGATCGTAAGTGCAAGGTTCCATATCAGTGGTGGTCGAGAAGGACCGATTTGTTGTACAAGAAGCGAGACTCAGACGACATTGGCAGCTATCATACAATCAGCCTTCTGCCCGAAGTCTATATGCTGTCCACCCCACTATTCCTCAATGTTATCGACAGTACACCAGACGGAGGACAGCCATACGAACAGGATTTCGGAGAGGATTCAGCACGATCAGTCGCATAGACACCTCCACGGAACTGAAGAAGCTCATCGATGAATCGTGACAGCAGAAGCTGAAGCCGCGTCTACACTTATCAACTGAAGAAACCACTGGAATCTTTTGAAACTGATCACTGATCAAAGAACTGGCCAAACAGTGTTGTTTCTCAGTACATCACTTCGAGAGCTATACACCGCATTCGCATATAAGATTTCAGTACTCAGTAATCATGCCGTCGTCATGGTGTAGAGAAGAGCTCAGCAAGGAGATGATGCGAAATCCCCAAAGTTCGTCAGCTTTCTGCTCACGCAAAACCTTTAATAGGAAGAAATCATAGTGAAGAATCAGGGCTGCGCAGAGGGGAGTCGAGAAGATGGAACTAGGGGTGACACGATTCACGCCAATGAGAAAAGGTTTCCGGTCTTCTGAGTTTCGTCAACGTCCAAAGATTCCAGGCGATCTCGTATGGGCCAAGCCGTAGAAAGTTAGGTGAGTCGGCCAGGTAGCGCGTTTCGCAAACACCCGCTGAAGGAGACCCGTCACCAACTGGGTCCGCGGGATGTCAAAGCAGCACCCAGCAACGTGGTGCTCAGATTTTTTTTGAGAGAGCACAGCGAGCAGGATTTAATGGAGAGCTCTACCGTGCGACCCGGACGTTGCTCAAGCGTTTAGAACTTAAAATCTAAAAGAGATTCGGTGGTCAGCAGTACAGCGGGTAGTACAGGAGGTTGATCGATTGGGAAGCCATATCATATTGACCTCCAACTATGGTTTTTAAGTTTGTCCTGTTATGCCTTATGCTCTCATTTCGCTTCTACACTCGTGAGTGCTCAAGATACGAAAAGGCGACAGAAGCGACAATTACTTACTTTACATTTCTGGACCCGTCTTGCCTCTACTCCGCTGTTACCGATCAGGGCGGCATATTCAACGGTTAACGTTTTTTTTTCAGATTTTTTTCCTCAACAGAAATTTTCAGAAATTTGACGGAATTTTTAACGGATATCTCCTCCATAAGTTTATCAATTTTCGTCTTACAAGAGATGCCTATGAACTTCCCCCGAAGATTCTCAATGAGACCAATATGGTCTTGTAGGGCATCGGACGAGGATCACAGAACTGTGCGTCGTTTTTGCTACGGGCCACAGGGTGGTCCGGAAATGGCGAAAATGGTATCACTTCAGAGCGGGATGATAAGGCATAAGTGACACCTGGAATGTCCCTATCGGAAACTATTTGAGGAAACTGTTTGAGCCGCTGACCACGAATATGTCACTCTTTTTCTAAATTATTACTTTGCTTGTACTACTTTTCATCAAATTTGAAGTTGAAGCTTGGAAACTTTGACTGACAACATTGGAGAAGAAAGCGATCCCACTAACATGCACAGCTTTAGTCACTCATATGTACCGCAACCTACCGTAATCGACTGAAATTTTACAAATATGTCATATCCGTGATCAGCACCCCAAGTAACCCCCTGAGCGATGATTGAGCGAAAAATTGTCTTCCGACCTCTCCTCGACCTTAGGAATCGTGAAAGGCAGCAGTGCCGGTTATTCTGCGTATACTCCTTCAGTTAACACATATCCATCATAACCTTCTGTAATCTATCGTTTCACCGAAATTGGTTGCCAATTAAGAAAAGATTTTTTTTCTACCTCCAGAGTGCAAGTGCTCCTATCTACAACGTCCCTGACCCGTCTCCCGTAAGTGTGTAAGAGAATGGTGAGGAAGAAACACACAACAAGGCGACTAATCACACGGGTTGGATAAAATATGCAGTACTTGGTAACAGTTAGCTGAAATAGTGAAAGTTGCGAGAAGAATAAAAAGCAGTCTATGAGGAAATCCGAAGTGCAATGAGGTTGTCTTGATGATGGGTTGAACAATGCTTGTCGATCTTGTTAGACAAGCACCGTTTAATGGATGCGCGATATCGCTCCACGCAACAAAACCAGCTTCTTCCACATCTGACAACAAGTTGAAAGCGGGGTTAGGACGCAGAGAAGGTACCTCACCGGGCCAAAACGTGATCTTCGTTTGCAAATACGCTAACAGCCAACCTAGGGACACAGAAACCTCACCCCCGGAATTGAACCCTCGTCACCCTCCCGCAAGTCCGCCTCGCTATCCTCTCGGCCATCCAGTTCCTGCCACAGGCGGTGGCGAATGAATCATTTGAATGTACACTGCAGCTTCGTCTAGGAAACGTATGAAATTACGTTTCCTAGACGAAGACGATTACTATATTCAAATTTTAATTTGAGCTCCAAACCTTTTGTAAGTTAAGTTGAGAGCACGACAGGGTCATTCCAGGTGTCACTTTTGCCTGATCAGCCCACCCTAAAGCGGTACCATGTTTTGCCATTTTCAGATCACCCAGTGGCCAGTAGCAAAAACGAAGCACAGTTCTGTGATCCTCGTTCGATGCTCTACAAGACCATATAGGCCACGTTGAGAATCTTTCCCTATTCCTCCCTATTAGGACTGCTCCTGAAAAGCTTTTGAAGTCAGTAGGAATTAAGCAGAAGCATTTCGTTCACATCCATAAATGGCGGCAGGACATCGCGCTTCAATGCTAATCTGTTTGAGTATTATCACCTAGGAACCTGCTCTATGCCACTATCCTTGAACGTTAAATTCCCTTTTAAAAAGTGGGCTTTTAATGGTATTCTTATCATTTCCTTCGGTACTTAGCGGGCTGGTGGCCACATCGAGATTGTACACGCTTGAGCAGTCACCCTAACCGGTCTCACACAGAACTATGGAAGGGAGGGAACACCGGGGTCTGCCTCATCTACATATCTTGTTTGAGCATGAACTAAGAACTTGCTTTCAAGATACCTTGCCGGCACGATGCGGGCACCTGCCCAGGAAATACCGCTTTCTTGAAAGACAGTTCTGTTCCTTTTTGTCTTCCACATTATAAGGTTAAGAAAATATGTTGCTGGAAGCTGGCTTATTTTGCTGCCCATTCTTTGTTACCGACACGTCTAACGGCGTGTCTCACAGTGCGCGCTTCGCGCGACTTTGCAACATCACTGACCTAAAGTAGTTTTTGTAAAATTTAAAATTCGCTAGCATCTATTAGGTTGGTGCATAAGTTCTCGGACATTTGGGGCATAAAATATTCATTATCACAGCATACGAACAACGATATCAGATCGTTTGAAGTAACCACCCTTTACATCAATTGTCTTTCTCCAACGTGCTGGTACGTCATGGATGCCTTTTCTCCAAAACGTGGCCGGTTGTGATTCGAAAAATGTGAGCAGTGCCTCCTTGACATCCTCTCTGTTCCTAAATTGCTGGCCTTCCAAATAGCGTTGAAGGCTTGAAAACAAATGATAATCAGAGGGAGCGAGATCTGGTGAGTAAGGCGGATGTGGAAGAACGGTCCATCCGTAGTCCGCCAACTCAGCCGCCGTCGCTCTAGCAATATGCGGTCTAGCGTTGTCGTGTTGAAAATACACCTTCACTTGCTCTCCTCGCGTGGTTTGAAGGTGGGCCCTCAACTTCCTCAGTTGGTTGACGTAAATCTCTGCCGTCACTGGTATCCCTTCGTCCAGCAGCTCCCAGTATTCTACGCCAAGAACGCTCCACCAAATGCATAGCATCACCTTTTTCACGTGAAGGTCGGGTTTCGGAACGTCCTCTGCCTCTCCAGTTGCGTCAACCCACTGTGCACGCCGGTGATAATTAGAGTAGAGTATCCACTTCTCATCCCCAGTGACAAGGTTGTCCAGCCATCCGTGGGTACGTCTGAGGGTAAGGAGAGATAGAGCGACATCGGCTCTGCGATCCATGTCATGTTGTGTCAAGTCGTGAGGTACCCAGCGACCCAATTTGTGCACCTTACCAATCGACTTCAATCCTCGAACGACTGTTGAGTGACTAACACCAAAAGTGCTTGATAGTTCGCGAGTGGTTTGGTATGGGTCCGCTTCCACTCTACTTCGGAGGCCATCCAAATCCAGTGTCATCGGGCGCCCTTCTCGTTCATTATCTTCAACGGAGAATTCACCAACTGCAAACTTCGAGAACCACTGGTACACAGTACTTCGAGCAGGAGCACTCTCACTGTGAGCATCCTTCAGGCGACGATACGATTCGTTGGCATTGAGGCCAGATTGATGCAGGAATAACATGACCAGCCGAATATGCGTCTCAGTTGGGGTAAATTGCTTAGCCATAATAGCTGACGTTAACAACGAAGAAGTAAATGTTAGGAACATTGTTGTTGTTGTGTTTTGTAGCCCTTTCCTTTCTCTATCGATCGATCATTTACGCGTTGATACATGTGAGAAATTTGGCGGGAAAATGCGCTTTCAATTCAGGAGGGATCAAATGTCCGAGAACTTATGCACCAACCTAATAGGACCTGCTGCATACTTTATTGATATCAAGCCGTTCACCACATCGCTACTTTCATCATAGACAATTTCTTCAGACCGTCCAGAAACGTCATTGGTTTGTGCCACACAGTACTCCTGTCCCTCAGGTTGCTCCTCCGCAACCGTTCTCATGCTCAACAGCTTGCGTTTCCGGATATCGTTAACACGTCTTCTGAATCCGGATCCCAGAATCCCCCTCACTCGTTTCTTCTTAGTGGATCTAATTGCTTTACTGGTCTCCCCCCCCCCCCCCACATTCATGGTTCCAACTTCTGGCACACTTCCTTGTTTCCACTATTGACCCCCCCCTCTCTTTACTGGTCTCTTCTTGCTGGTTTCCCCGTCCCCGTCCCTCCCCCAGGTTGTTCCTTTCCTTCCTGGTCGCTCACCTGGTCCACCCTAGAGGTCCCCTTACTTCCCTTCTCCACCACTCCTTATTGGTTCTCCCATGCTCACGGCAGACGTCGAGACACGCAGAGGAGTATCTCGCTCGGCTAACATTTTCCGTTCAACATGGGATAATGCTGACTTCTGAAAGGGGCCGCCCGTCACACGACGTCGGTGACACTTCTTCTCACTCTGGACGCCTGTTCCGCGACGTAGTGTACCCGTATTGCGGATCCCGATGCTCAGAAACGCGCGCAGCTCCCGCTGTGTCAAGCAGGAGGAAGATGTGGTTCCTCTGCTGCAACAGCACCCCATGTTGAACGGCAAACGTTGCCCACGCGAGGTACCCGGCACATGTTGAAGGACACGTTTTGACTGCCCATGGTTCGACGAGGCGTATCTCACGCAAGTTCCCAACCTGCGTGAGATACGCCTCATCGAGCCACACGTGAAGGCTAACTCAGCTATATAGTGGTAGATACGCTGCGTTTGTTGAATTTTCGCTGTTGACCTGTTGTTATTGGAATATAAAATGTTTTGCCTGATTTTTTGATTTGAAATAATGCTTACCAGCTAATTGTATTTTTTAACGAAATTTAACGATTTGTCAGAAATTTAACGAAACATTTCCAATAAAAATCGTTAAAAAATAACATCTAAAATATAACATTGTATGCAGTCCTGCTACCGGCATTCATGCCCTCGACTACTGAGGGTCATTTCGATCAGCTGCAAACCTATTTCTTATGTGATCGCAGGTGTAGCTCATTGATCCAGCATGGAACATAACCCATTTTCGTCCCTTTGTGTGTGTCCAGTGCCAGAGTCCTGATCTAGTCGCTAACCACTTGAATACTTCAGTGGCTTGATGGTAACTACCCAACCCATTCCTTCTTTTCTGTCTAACCCTAGGGCACCCTCACTCCAGCCCGATCTCTCTTTGTTGCTGTCCTCCTCGTCACACCACCAATAGCATTTGTGGTGTTACTACCTCCGATGAGAGCGTCTACTTTCCGATTCCCAATTCGAACCGGTCTGCATAGCTGAAGTCGTTTTGCCTCGTCAGCGCATTCATGCTAACTGTAAAAGTAGGAAGCGGTTCTGCACCATAGCCCTGTCCAAAGAGGTCGAATTATCGGTTTTTTTGAATGTTTCGAATATTCGAAAAATTTGATTTAATGGTGAATTCCGTCATGCTTCTACTCCCTCACTCAATCTTGGATTGCTTCGCTATTCAGTATTCTTTAATGAGATCTACGGGTTATTCCACCGCAAACAGTCGCATGCTCGTAACTGCTTTGAACCAAAGCTTGGTGAAGCCTTTAGAGATCGTTTTGTTCTACGAGATGCATATATCCATGTATTTGCACTTCTAGACCACCGGGTTTGCCTCATGTGTGCTTCGAAAATTAGTTCATCCATGGTTTCTGGGGCGATAGTTCCTTTTCGAGCAGCTGATTTGCTGTGCATGTTTCCCGATTCTCCCGCTATGATCTACCGATAAGGTGTCATATGATGTTATCCCGTGAACAATCAACAAGTCATGTAAAAGGGCGCTAAAAATGCGGAATATTAAGGGAAGCACTTTGGAAAGTGACAACATGCTTCGTAACGGCGCTGTGTCAGCAAACACTTATCTGATTCCATGTCGTTACGAAATGTATGGTCACTTCTCAAAATGCTCTCCTTCGATTGAGGCAAACCAGATGAAATGAGGTGTTGCTGTAGAGCGCACGAACTGCACAACGGTTTTTTTAGTGTGCGCTTGAAATCCTACTCTTCCCTGCATTTTCTAGGCGACATTCTTTGGAGGTGAAATGTTTCTTTAACTAAGACGTACAAAGTAGTTTAATCGATTAGGGCAACAGTTGGGCACATTCCTAATTGAAAGAATACTAGGCAATACAATGTCAACTTTGACAGAAGAAGACGGCACCACAATGTTAAAAAAGCGAGCAGTTTGAGCGAAGTGAGGTGTTCAATAAGAGAAGAAAGGGAAAGCTAAAGAATGCTAATTAAATGATATGAATAGCTTGATTTTCGCTTAGCACGGGTCACTATACGGAAACCAAACAATGAGACATCCGCGCGCTTCCGCGTAATTAGACTGCAACAGCATGGGATGCATCCTGAACTATCCATTTGTCTTTGAGAAAGAGAGGAAGGTTTCAGTCGGAATGCTTTAAAATTGACAATGCGCACTTCGAAAACGCGTACGGTTCTGCCACTCTGGACTGGTCCGGTCTGGAAAACATGTACATGCATACATTCTTTGAATTCAGCGCGCCAAAGAAAAGTACAGAGAAGGAAGGAAGTGTATTGATGCCAAATGCTCGGCTGCCTCCGTTTTCGAGTTGCTCACGCAGTAACCTCGAGACTGTAATTGAACGAAAGAAATATCCATGACGATTATACATTGAAGTGATTTCGCATAGAATTGCACATCACGAACAAGCGAATTAGGTGCAGGTCCCATCGGGAAAGGGGGGGGGGGGGGCGTCCACCTGATACTTTTGTTCAAATCCATAGATCACCCGAATCAGTATATCGCCAGCAGACTGTCTATGGTCAAGTCATGTCGTTACGCGTTCCCTGACCCAGACGAGTGCGCCATGACTGCTTGGCTGTGGCGATTGCGCAGTGGTTTCCATTTGCTCCAGGTTTCTTTCTGTCATGTTTTCCACCTTTCCCTATCAACTAAGAATGCACTTTGAGACATCCACAGACATTAGACCGATTATCAGGACAAGGGAGTATAAGGTAAGCACGATTGTACTTTATATTGCACACTTTTTTTTATTTTCACCATGATTCCTGCGAGAGTAGCAGGTGGACCCCCGATTGTACCTACACCGGGAGTTGAATGGCTTGAATGGCCTCTACTCGCTTTCAGAAAGGACAGGCTCTGAAAAGGATGAGCAGAATCGTTGCACAAGCCATGCACCAATTGATAACTATTGGTTTTTGCTAGTTCTTCATTTCATATGAGAATAGTAAGGGAGTGACAGCCTAGGACGGTCGAGAGAATCGACATGCCCTCATCAATCGGTTGCTGTAAATTACAAGGGACCCGTACGAGCAAATTTCAGAATTGCACCATTAAACGAAAATTTTCGAGAAAGGTGTGGTTCAGTATTTTTCTGTGGAAGGTTACTTTTTTCGCTACGTTTTTGCACTCTGTGTCTATGCCAACAGTATCATGCAATTAGAAGTGGTTATCTATTGTCAGCTTTCTTTTAAAAAAATCGCGGTAACAGGAGACTGCTACGCGCGTGATGTTGCTGACTAATTATTTACTATCCGAGTATTCGAATATACGAAGTAGTATTCGACATTTCGAAATATGACGTCTTGAAAAATGAATAATATTCGCCCTCTCACAAATTCGACGTCCCTTAAACCGAATAATATTCGACAACTCCAATTTCGATTTTTTGAAATTTCCATCATTCAAAAACTCTACCTTCTTTCGATGGACAAATGTGTATTCCGCACGTCACGTTCGGGTGACCAGTGTCGCTGTCTTGCTCGCATTTGTGCAAGGCAAGCCGTGCCGAGCCTAGGAGTCTATACAGTAACCGTCCGTGTTGGAGACTGCTCTTCTGACCACTCGGCTAACTCGGCATCTGACATAGCTGACAAGAATGTGTGGGCCAGTTTGTGAGGGCGCAGGCAGACACTCAGGATTGGGGAGTGCACGGGAATTCTCTGATCTGAGGGGACCACGACGTCATTGTGAGAAACAGATAGCGAAGGCTAACAAAAACTGCGCTCGCTGCTAGAACTGTGGAATCGTATCAGCCTGTTTAAGTTCGTGGCTCCCATTTCCTGCTAAGTGCTCTTCCCGACTCCACTACAATAACAAATCCCTCTCTCCCTTCCTGCCTCGTTCTCACACGCACTTGCTGAGCATTTTTTTAGCTGTTGGCAAGCATGTGCATGTTCCTTCTGGATCCATGTTAGTTTCCTTTTCCACGCACTTATAAACGTTGTCCTAAAGTAGCCTTAATTGAATCAAAAACGAATCTACATGCTTTCAAAGGCAGCGTGAATATTGCTATGTTGTAAACGAGAGCCTTTGAAGAGCAGCCCTTAAGGATAAGGAACGATCTTTAGAATGCTGATAAGTACGATGGCGACTCAGGCAAGCCAGTTAGGCGTTTAATAAGCAGAAAATGCTCAACTCGATGCGACTGTTAAGTTTCTTGACATCGTTCCATATCGCCTCTGTGCATCACGCCTTGACTGTCGAGGAATGCACTTCAGAAGGTTGGCATTTTCAGAAGAAGAAATGAGTTCAAGAAGGCGCTGATTTTGTCTCGATGATGGTGACGCCTTCATCCGGTTTGGCCACAATTGGGGCCGACCAGCTGCTCAACGGTGTTGCTTCGCGCTTGGTTTTCGGTACGTCGGTTTGGCGGTTTCTCATATATCGAACAAATGTAACCTTCATTACAATCTCAAGCTCATTTCGCTAACTTTCGCTCAACTGTTTCCATTCTGTCAACATCTAGTGATCCTCAATTCTGACAAGGAAAGGTTCCGAACTCATGGTGAGCTTTTGCTATGCTATTTTGACAGGATGTAGGGCCGTGTGAGCGGAGTTCAGAATGACACTTAGTTGTTGCTGAACGGTTTCTCGAAAACCGTAGAAGGAGGTGTGGAAATGTGTGCGCAACAATCATCAACTCCTATGACATCCAACGAATGGTGCTTCGGTGGCGCAGTCGGTGGGAATGCCGTCTCATAGGAGCACAACTGCGGGTTTTTGGGTTCGAGCCCGCGTACTGCTAATATTTTCGCACATATGTGTTTGCTGTTATTACGCTTTCTCATGATCACAGGAGTCAATTCCATTACTTCCAAGTTTGGAGCCTGCCAATGCCCATTCTGAGGGAAGAGCCAGGTGTGCAGTCGACATCCACCTCCTCATCGAAACACACCTATCAAACCAACTAGACGATGCGTGTTGAAAGGTCCCATTTTTATTTTACTACCTTTAACCTGTACCGCTTGTTCTTCCTGACAGCCGGTATCCTATAGATGGCACCCAGGAGGAGTGTTTTTGTTACCTCCGCAACCGCAATCGCTCGCCTTCTTTGAGAAGTGAAATACGGTGTGAAGGTGGAAAGTAATCGGCCGCAGGTAAGAACGACATTTTTAGTACATTTGTGTTCCGACATGACCCCGGTTCATAATATTCAACCGTAAGGTAGGCGTACCAGTGCGCAATTTCGGTACCACTGGTAATATGGTCTGATATGATGATGGTGCAGATACCCATCGTTGGAAAACTAGCATTTATGAAGGCGCAAACAGACAGTCTTGGTTTGTTGTAAGCATTGATGGTCTAAAACTGACTCCTGTGAGGATGAGAAAGCGTAATAACAACAAACTAATATGTGCAAATATTCCGTCAGTACGTGGACTCGAACTCAAAACCCGTCGGTGTGCCCCCATGAAGCTGCACTGCCATCGACTGCGCCACCGATCCACTTGTCGTCGGGTGTCATAAGAGTTGGTGAGTGTTGCACACACGTATTCACACCTCTTATTCCGGCGTTTAAAGAAGCGTTCAGCAAAAACTAACCGTAATAATTGGCTCCGCTCACATGGCCCTACATCCTTCCAAAATAGCACCGCAAAAGCTCAGCATGAGTTGGCAACCTTTCCTTGTGAGGCATCGTGATGTGGACCGTGTTAAAAATCGTTAACATCTATTTATGTGAACGCTCGAATTGCCAAAATCTCAAACGTACAAAACCTACTGCACGAAGAGCAAGGTTTCTAGGGACATCAGCTTACAATACCGTTTAAATTCTTTGGAAGGAAAACACTCCCCGAAGTTTAAACCTTCCCAAAGCATTGCATAGCCGTAACTTGCTTTAAACTCATTTGTAAAATCACTGACTAATACCAAACAATACCTTCGCACAGCGACGATTCGATAGCTACTATCAACGTTCAATTCGAAAAATGGTGAGGTAGTTATGAGGCATTTTCATTAGAAGCAATTTTAATTGATCGACGACTCCTCTGAAACCAGCGGCGCCTAGGTTTAACAAGATTAGGCGTTCTCTATTTTTATAACCAGATGCGAGACCAATGTGCGACAGCTATTGCTGTAACCTAAGACGCCCCTTATGTGATCAATTTTGAAGTTTTTTATTGGTAAAACATATAAAGACACGTGCTCTCCTTTAAGACGTCATCATTAGGCATCATTATGTGACCAATTTTGAAGTTTTTTATTGGTAAAACATATAAAAACACGTGCTCTCCTTCAAGACGTCATCATTAGGCATCAATCGCTGCCACAAGAGGACTTATCTATACCGAATTCAACCAGGAAGACTGGCAATTTGCAATTCATTCAGCATTTTTTGGCCGCGAACGTTTCTTACATTGTAAATGAATTGCAACGTTTGCATTGTAGTTTCAATCTTGCAATGTTTGCATTGTTTGCGCATTGAAAGAGTTGGATTTTTAATTGAATAGTATCCTTAGTCAATGCATGGTGATGCAGTCGAAAGAAGCACCCGCTGTCGCGTGCATCCGATTCTAGGTTCTTAGTTCGAATTTACCGCACACCCCAACCAACCCTTCCATTCCTTCGTGGGCGCTAAGTTGGTGCCAGACTCGTCTGGGAAGAAGAAGCACTGATTTGTCCAGCGCCTGGCCACCACAAGTCATTGTATAATCAAATACGCATTCAATTTGCCTCCACGACATTTCGTAAAGGTATTTAGAATGCGTGGCGCATCTCAAAAGGGAATGGGTGACCCTGCACGTGAACTTCAGCGGCAAATATTGGTGGGCAGCAAACGGATTTCAGGAGATCGATCACTGCCGCTTTATTGCTCCACCGAAGAAGCACACTGCCAGTGGGTATCGCAGCCAGGTGCGAGCCGAACAAGGGTCGCCGGCTATCCGGCCACCAAAGGCTCAGCTCCAATCTGGGCCTCAGTCTCGCAGCTGAACTGGGTGCAGAAAAGATGAAGTTTCGCCCAACCCGGAGTTGCACCACATTATACTGCCGGATAGTTGGTAACGTGGTCAGGGCCCTAAGTCAATCTTCCCTAAATCAGATACACTTCGAAGGGCAATTCGAGGAAAAGGAGAAAAGGTTGACTGATTGCGCATCACTAAAGCTATTAAACGACCGTTTCAGATGAAGGCCGTCTTAAATATTGTCAGTCATTCATTGAAGAAATCAAACTCTTTCACTGCTATAATAAAAACATTCGACCCATTTATAAGTTCGCGCTAATTGTCTAATTAGGTGCTGTCTTAGGTCACGTTTCGTAATTTCGAGTGCAAAGCGTTGCCATGTTTTATGGCTACTCAATTTATGTAATAAGTTGTATCTCAATATTTTTCGCAATTTCTAAAAAGCATTCATGGAAACTACTCGTTTAGGTTTTCTGCTTTTCTGGTCAAATTTGCGGAAGTCTTTCAAGTATTGTGTTTCTACTTTTTGTTTTTCAGTGTTTTTACAAAAGTTTTCCCGTCCTAACACAAATTGCGGTAATTTCGGACCTTCGCTCGCTGTTCGCAGGAACGCACTTCTTTTTTAGTACTGATATCAAGATTGGTGATTATTTCTAGAAGACAGAACCGCAAATATTCACCATTTCTAGAGAATGTCGTTTAAAAGCTTCGTTCGTTGAAGCTTTCGTGGCCACTTATCCCAGAAGTTCCTTGACAGTTCCCAAAAATGTTCGTTTAGTTCTTTCGCAAAAATTTGTATTTCTCTTTAGAATGTTTTGTAGTTTACGTAAAAAGTGAACGGTGCAGATAACGATAGCAAGGCGAATATTTAGAAGGACCACCATGTGAATCGTGGCCGTGCTGGAATGAGGGTCGGTGCGTACCAAATGGAACACGCGGTTACTCATGCATCTGTCGAGCACATTTTGCCGGAAGACAGTGCCAGTATAAGGTGAGGTCGCTGTCAACTGACTCAATTTTTGTACGAATTCGATGGGCAAGGCTGTACTGCAGAAGTCCACAACCTAAAAGTCTAGCTGGTTTGGTGTTGTCTTTCGAAAGGTAAGCGATTCTCCCGGTCCCCAACGGGCGCCGGCAGTTTGCAGGATAGGTCAAGGCGAAAACGATTGACTGAGGTGAATAATAAGGTTTTCAGAGATCTGGTGGAAGCCGACCCTGAACCAAGTAGTGGATATGAGAATAGATGGTTGCCAAAGCTGCGCGAAGGAATACCGCCATCTTCGAAAGCTTGAAAAAGTTGCGAAGATAAATGAATGAACAGCGCTCCTAGTCACGACTCCAAGGATCACGAACTTGGTTGATATCAAGAAAACACCAGCTTCTTCTCCTTCAGCGTTTGCCCCGCTAGGAGGCCGGGTCCGCTCTCCTGGTGTGGTGACGCCAATTCCCACGATCAAACGCTTGATCGGGGTGGATACCAGCTTCCTTTAAGTCCATGTGTACGTATCAAGCCAGCGTTGCTTAGGACGTCTTTTGGGCCGTGTTCCGGGCACATCTCTGTTGAGGCCGATCTGCCAAACGATGCCATCATTCGCTCGAAGAACATGGGCATACCATCGCAGGCGAGCTTCACGTTGCTTATCGGCAATTGGAGCGACGCCAAACCTTTGACGTATGGAGACACTGCGAATATGATCCAAGCGCGTGACACCAGCCGTTCAGCGCAACATTTCCGTCACCATTACGCTGAGGTGGCTCTCTACTTCCTTCGTTGCAGGCCAGCACTCAGCACCGTACATCGCTACAGGTCGGACGACGGTACTGTAGAGATATAGAAAGATATCGGGTAGAGATATAAAAGTTCCCCATACATAAAAGAGGAAGGTTTTTTGTCCGATGTTAGCCACCCGCAATTCGTATACTGTCTAGCTAGCCGGTTTAATCACCCATGTTTTGGCGGTTCGGTTGCCAGTTGTCCAACACGAAGACGCTTGACAGTTGTCCACCACTGTTGTTTACCATCTAGTCCCATCGACTGCCAGACGTAGATGCATGTTTCGAAAGACGTCTCCATTGGCTACACGCCAGGACCACAGAACGCCAACCATATGATCCTTCGCAGCTCTCCTGTGTGGTGCTACTTTCCTCTATATTTACCGCCATACTCCTACCCCTACCCCACTACTCTCCTGTGTGCAGCTACTTTCCTCTATGTTTACCACCATACTTCCACCACTACCCCACTAAACGGCTGCTCCTATCTGCAACTTTTTTTCTGCATTGAAAAATGAGACGAATGCAAGGAATGAGCGGTAACTACAATGCGAGCATGGAGGTTGAAATAATAGAATACCTCTATTTCCCTAAAGACACGGTCAGATGGCTGCAAGTTTCACTGTTCGATTGTTACCACCGCTTCGTCCAGCCAAGCCACGGAAAACTCGTCGCTACCTGTGGCAATTTAGAATCGAGTACCGCCGTACTTCTACATCACCCCACGACCTGGGAAGCTACGACTCCACAAATTGCATCCTTTTCCACTGTGCACTATGACAACCGGTTGCACTTTTCTGCTATTTCCCCACAGATTGCGTTTTTTTTTTTGTGTTCAATTTACCTCTCTGTTTACCGCCATACTTCCTACCACTACCGCATTACATGGGAAGCTACGACTCCAGATATTGAATCCTTTTCTATGGTGCAGAATGACAACCGGCTGCACTTTTCTGCAGTTTCTTTTTGCTATTTCGCCCCACAGATGCCGTTTTTTGCATTCAATTTACCTCCATTTTTACTGCCTTACTTTTACTCCTGCCTACAAGGGAAGGTACGCCTCAAGCAATGCCAGAGCTTTCCGGAGTTCCATTACATTGCACCAATGCCATTACACGGCCTGTCGTGAATTTGGGTGTGTCGTGCAGTGCAATTGCACCATATACCGTCTCTCTTTTTCCCTCACGCCTCATAACTCACTTCCAGTTGGTTACGAGATGAGCCTAGATTAATGGAAACGGAGCTGCACACATCACTTGTGTCCAGAATTCGACTTCCTAGGAGGGTTTCGATTTAGAAGTGAGCATAGAGGAATGGAAACGGAGCCACACACATCACATGTGTCCAGAATTCCACTTCCTAGGAAAGTTTTAATTTCGAACTGAACCTAGATGAATGGAAACGGAGCTACCCACATCACTTTTGTCCAGAATTCGACTTCCTTAAGTGGGATTGAGTTTCGAGCTGAACCTAGATGAATGGAGACGGAGCTACACACATCACTTTCCAGAATTCGACTTCTTAGGAGAGTTTTAACTTCGAACTGAAAATAGATGAATGGAAACGGAGCTACACACATCACTTTTGTCCAGAATTCGACTTCCTTAAGTGGGATTGAGTTTCAAACGCTACACACATCACTTTTGTCCAGAATTCGACTTCCTAGGAGGGTATTAGTTTCGAACTGAACCTAGATGAATAGAAACGTTGCTACACGCATCACTTCTGTCCAGAATTCGACTTCCTTAAGTGGGTTTGAGTTTCGAACTGAACCTAGATGAATGGAAACGAAGCTACAAACATCACTTCTGTCCAGAATTCGAATTCCTTAAGTGGGACTGAGTTTCGAATTGAACCTAAATGAATGGAAACGGAGCTACGCGCATCACTTCTGTCCAGAATTCGACTTCCTAAAAGGGTTTGAGTTTCGAATTGAACCTAAATGAATGGAAACGGAGCTACACGAATCACTTCTGTCCAGAATTCGACTTCCTTAAGTGGGTACTTCCGTTAGTGAGCATTCTGCTGCGTTCCACACGCTGCACGACGGCAATGCTTCGTTATGATCTATCGGAGAGGTTTCCATCCTCTTACACGCAAAGCACGATCCTCTATATTGCCCATTCGACTGCGATCATTTTACACGATCCCAACGCCCCTCCTCCACCCACACACGCAAACGCACATGTAGCAAAACACACAACACGTGGCACACACAATAGACACCTACACACATTCGGTTGTTTATCACCTACAGTGAGACTTGACAATCCATCCGCAGCCATCTAAAACACCCTCAGTGGGATCTCATCGTTTATCTACATTCACCCAACAGCACTCGAATAATACTACTTATGCTTCGTGATGTGTGCATATGCGTGTGGGTCAGGGATGAGCGGATAACAAAATTTTCAAACCCGGATAACGGATAACGGATAATTTTGCCCAAAAATCGCCGGATAACGGAAAAACGGATAACGGACAAACAACAAAAATAAAACTGGGCTTAAACTGCTCTAGTTTCAACATCAGACATGGAACGCAACTGCTGTCAAATTACAAGTCCTTTCTAACGACTTTAATGGAGTTTTTTTAACATAGCGCAGTCGCTTTAACAAAGCCCTATGGGATTCTCACAAAACTTCAGTAAAAGAAACGCTTCTTCGTTGCCATCCAAACCGATGCTGAGTTCGAATTGCGAACCACGATTCCTTCATCAGGTTCCACGAACTGCTATCAAGCTCAACAGGGAGGACAAATAGCAAGACCACCAAACTGTGAAACTAAAACTGTTCTGCAAACTCTACTCTTCTGATGTTTCGCTATGATCACCTTAATTTAAGTCTGGAAAAGATGAGGAGAGACTTTGTTCATCCAAGCACATTTTCATAATACGATTTACAATTTTTCATATTTTTGCCGTTTAAAACGAATTGGAAGAGCTAGGCAAAGGATGCGTAAAACAGCCCAACTAACCGTATGGAAACATTCATAAGTCGCCCTTGGAGGGAGAGATGTGAGACTCATTCACCTCTTATTCACTCACATTTGTCTTCATCGAACAACTTGCCCTCATTTTGCCCGTTTCCATTGTTGGGTGGTTTTAGTGATCAATCGTCAGGTTTTCTTTTTGAATTAAGACTGTGACCAAACAGAATGATCCTTGGATGAATGGCTCCTCCGATGCCTCTTGACTTTTCTATGCCAGGCCGACTCAGCCGAATAAAGTCTGCATAACAATCTTGGTTTCACGCGGATCGATACTCTTGTTCGACAGTATCCCAAGATCTAAGAAGAACGTGGAATGAGATGGGTGAAATACCAGCTTTCTACAGGCTAGCCACTACAAGCCATTGTGCAGTCCTAAGAGATAGAGAGATATGAAAACTAGGAAAGCGGAAGTAGAGTGTCCCTGAAAAGCAATCTTAAATTAAAATGAAGCTCCAATATGCGCAGCGGGGAATCAGTTTAGTACAGTGCAATTGCACTATTTTGATTTTTAATAGAGTGGATCAATTCCTTAACACTACGGAGGTACCACCAGTACCAGCGTACAGAAAATGCTTTCAGAAAACCGTTTCTATAAACAAATCTCAACAATTTGTAGGATTTGTAGGCGTAGCTTTCTCCACTCATTTACAGTTTTACAGTTTATTACATCTGCAAAAGGCAAATGTGAGAAAAAAAGAAAAAACCAACAACAAGGAAGTAATTCAAGAAAACGCAGATTAGCACACAAGAACGAACACCAAATCGGGAAAGGTATCGGTATTACTTAATGAATTATCTCAAGAAACGTCATGTCTAAATAATGCTCGGCTAGCAAAGCGCTTGAATTGGTTTATTGATAAAGCATCGGGCATATTTTTCGTGAGCTTTAGATACGCACTTCCTGCTCTATACTTGAAAGTGTTGGCATACAGTCTGGTTTTTGGGCGAGATAAAGTGATTTTTAGTAGACCACCTCTAGTTCGTGAATCAGCTATGGCAAATAACTGCTTCATGTCTACTCCTTTTCTAGTGAGCCTATGGTGTAACAATTTATGAACCATACACACATCGAAAAGTTTACGCCGAGAAACAAGCGATGGAAGTTCTAGAAGTTTGTTTCTTACTACGGCATTTGGAATTCTGTCGTAACTGTATGCTCCAGACCGGGCTAGAAGCTTACGAGTGAAATTATTTTGAACTCTTTCAATGCAGTATATGTCCTTCTTCTTAGACGGGTTGAATACTGTGACACTAGACTCCACAATTGGACGAACATATGATTTATACACTCGGAGAAGAATTGACTTGTTCTTGGTACAAAGTCCTTTAAAAATATGAAAGGTACGCACAGTTGCGATCTTACATCGAGCTCTGATGTGCTCAGAGAAGTCTAGGTCGCTATTGTAGTAAAAGCCTAGATCTCTAACGGAATTGGTAGGAAGAATTGTAACCCCGCCCACGGTGTAGGAATGAACACGATGAGGTGAATTAGCTGTAAGCTGCATAAAAGTCGTTTTTTCTGCAGAAAGAGGCAACTGCCATTCCTTCGTCCAGTTTACTAAGGAATCAATTGCCAATTGCATTTTATGAGAATCATCTGTTTCCGCAATCGGTTTGTATATTTTCACGTCATCCGCATACATTTTTATCGAAATGCCAAGTTCCTGAACGATCTGTGGTAAGTCACTCGTGTAGATGTTGAAAAGAACAGGTGAAAGGACACCCCCTTGAGGTACTCCACTTACAATGCTCTTCACATCCGACAGCGTATCTCCAATCTTTACTTGAAACGTCCTGTTAGACAGATAGTCAGCAATCCATTTGATGAGAATCGGATGAAACTGTAGTCTTTCTAGTTTGAATAATAATTTTCTGTGGGACACCCGATCAAATGCTTTTGCGAAATCGAAATATACGACGTCACAACTGCATTTGTCACTTATTGCACTCGTCCAGTCGTCAATACATTCAAGCAAGGGTTTCCACAGAACGGCCAGGAAAAAATCCATGTTGATGCTCACTGATAATTCTGCGAGTAGAAAGAAATCGATTATGTGCTCTTTCAGCACCTTTTCAAACAACCTACATAAAATGGAGGTGATGCTTACAGGACGATAATTCTGTGGGTTACAAGCTGGTTGCTTTTTTAAAACAGGCGTTATAAAAGAATGTTTCCAACGTAAGGGAACCTCGCCGTACATCATTGACTGATTGAAAAGATATGCAAGAGGACTACATATAGCATAAGCAATTTTTTGAAGGAAGAACAGCGGCACGAAATCAGGTGTGACAGATGTAGACCTTGGCCATCTTATTAACAGATCATAAAGTTTCGTCCCTTCGAACCAAGGAAAGTCCACCATGGCCTCAATTTTAGGCGAAAACGGCGGCAGCGCTTTGCCATCATCCTTTTGAAAAACTCCTACAAAACTGTTTGCCAACATATTCGCTTTTGTCTTTTGCTGTCGTAGCAATAACTCCTTCTTGTTTGAGACATGCAACATGATCTGAACAATGAATTTTACTAGTTAAATACTTATAAAACCTTTGTTTATTCCGAGACTCAATTACTTTCTTTTCCAAGTGGGCATTGTATTTCTTAAGACATTTTGAGAATTTGTCTGTATAGGCTCTGTAACTTGACCAGTTATTAGAACGCCTGGCTTCATGAAACAGGCACTCTCGATGAGCTAGCATGTTCTGTAAGTATTTTGGTAAGCGAGTAGACTTGTAAGACGTCACCAACCCCCACGGAACATGGTAGTCTATCACATCATGGAGCACCGCTATAAAAAGCTCGTATTTTTCATTTATAGACTTCTTAGATTCAAACATGTCTATCCAACGGACTTGAGACAGACATGCGTTAACATAATCAAAATTACACTTTGAATATAATCTGCGATAGACTGGGATGCTATGAATGTGCGAAGACGCAATGTCGAAAGAAATACTGCAATGATCACTTGCACCTACTGGGCTTGCTACCTTGATATTCTGTATTAATGAGTAATTACTAGAAAACACGAGATCGAGGAAATTAGTTCCTCTTGTAGGTTCCTTTACGTGCTGCGAAAGATTATGACAGTATGCCAATTCTTCCAAGCATGACAGATTAGGCGACGAAGAAGGATTTCTGTGGTTGAAGTTTGGGATATTGAAATCACCAATGATCACTGTATGTAGCTCGCAAGCTAGTAAATCACTTAAAACCTTACTAAGCTGAGCAGTTTCGGCAGCTGCACATGAGGGTGCCCTATATAAGACTATTAGCCTAAAACTGCTACCTTCATGCATAATGTCCATACAAAGAATTTCATAAGAACTATGAACGGATTCCTTCAGCACTAAAGATGTCGAAAACATTTGGTTCACTAGCAGCATTACACCTCCGCCAGATTTTTGAGGTCTGTCGCATCTATGAATCTCATACTCGTGGGACATATTGCCCAGCATCGAAGAAATACTGTGACTTGGTTTCAGCCACGTTTCAGAAAATGCATGTATATCGTAGTGGTTCGAAAGCACCAGCGCAATGTATTCAGAGTTTCTCGAGACAGATCTCACGTTAGCATAAAAACAACTCAAAAAGCTTGAGTAATACCGACTACCTAGTTTACCTGCGCATTGGAGAGAGCATTAGCCACAAGCGCAGGCGCGCTGCTTCGGCCCGGCGAATCCCGAATAGGCGAGCCAGGCGAAGCACAGCTATCGTCTGCCCTTGTGGCATTTCTCTCCTCGCGTCGTCGTTTCAACTCCTCTTGCGACAGCGATTCCCGAAGGAATACGCGGTGTTCGGAGAAGAAACGTAGCCGACGCGAGCGATTAACCGCCACACGCTGGAAGACCCTGGCAGGCAGAACTACCTTCAGTGGTCTATGATTATTGGGCAAAATCTTCTTTCCTAGGCGGTAGACAGTAACCGGGCTACAGTCCACATTCAGAAAATCTAAGATATTGCATACATTCATGAAATCATGGGAAACTCGTTCCCTAGATTTAGAAGAGTCAAGCTCAGGAATGCCAAAGATCACAATAGAGCGTTGTCTCTCAATTTCTTCCGCGGACAAAGTTGATTGTGCGGCGGAAGCGAGCCCTGTTGTTAACGTAGCATTGGTGGTCGGCGAAGACATATCCTGAGAAGGAGTGGGAGAAGAAATTTTACTACGTAGAAGATCTAACTCCTTCTTAAGCTCTTCATTTTGAATGCGGTATGAACTTAGCTCAGCCGTTATCGCTTCGATGACTTTCTTCACGCATATCGGAACCCTGCTCGACTTGGTGATGGCGGCGACCTGATCCGTTAAAGCCTTGGACAGCGGAGAATCTGCTGCCGTAGATACATTCGATGGAGAGCCACTTCTTAGGTCCATAGGCGGTGGACGTCAGTAGATCAGATCAGTAAACAAGAAAATCGAAGATCCCAGTATCCGGAACGCTGAGACGTTAACACGAATACCAACTGTTTTTCCCCAGAAGTAGAGAATACAGAACAGTATTAACTGACGATCCTTCCAGACAGCAGTGAACAGGGATTAGGAATAAGCCCAGACGAGTAGAAGGGCGGTAGAAGATTTGCGATGAATAGACTTGACAGAGCAGGCGAACTGGCAGCCGCTCACCGTTAGACCACGCACAGAATTTAGATTGAACCTGTGCCCATTTTGCTTGTATTCATTACTGCTCAGCGGTATGTGTTTAATGCGTTACAACAGTCTATCAGTAAAAACTAAAATACCTTTGCCGAATGCTACCTACATACTGCGATCGTGGAAAAGAACGCTAAATTCGGCACTAAACAATTCTTATTGGGATGTGCCAGGCCCTCCACTTGTGACCGCCAGTAATATTATCAAGGCAGCTTGTATGCATTTTTGGTCTGCATATGGCTTGTGGTGAAAAGCTCATGAAGAAATCAACCCATAGTAGGTTTCATAGATGTATGGTATAAATGGATGACCCTGGAAGGATGGAAGTTAGACGTCTTTCCAACTACGTCACCAGTGCCTGAACTCACCCACCTCCTAGATTTGAATGCTCTCTATTGTTGCTCGCGATCACTCCTATGATTGTGAAGCTTGCACAGCCATACAATACCACGCCCAAACCTGGGTATCAGCCAATTTGTTGTTCGTTATCCGGTCGAAAATTGCCGGATAACGAACAACAAAACGGATAGGCCAAAACCCCCCGGAAACCGGATAACGGATAACGGATAACGGATAATCCGCTCATCCCTGGTGTGGGTCTCGCCGCTAGGGATGCTTCCTTACTCAGTGTCGGTTGCCGGCGAAGCCGGCTAGCCTAGCGTGGCCCGCCCGACCACAGTAGGGTGCGGGCGGAGCCCGCAACCGACGCTGGGTTGTGGTAACCACCGCCCGGCTCAGCATCGTGATGGGTTGCATACCCCACGTGGCTCGCGATACCCGACGCCGGCGAAGGCGGCTAGCCTAGCGTGGCCCGCCCGACCAGAGTCGGGTGAGGGCGGAGCCCGCAACCGACGCTGGTAGAGATATAGAAGGATATCAGAGCGCTTTTTGATTTGAGGCGCTCTGATATCTTTCTGTCACTCAAAACGCCTGCCATTGGGCGCCATTTGGACCACGGTGCGCTCACGCGTGAGTTCGCCTCGAACGTCAGACTACCATTGGACGCAACTGCAGATCCATAAAAAAGCCAGCGATAGGCGAAAATTTGTTAAAGGATTTTTGAAAGCGGAAAATCTTATCCATAAAACAGGAACTAAAAAGGAACTGCCAAGCCGCCAAGAAGCGGAAAATTTCGTAATCATTGGTTCGGGTATTTATATACAGTACCGTCGGTAAACATCCGCCAAAACGCGACCAGCAGCGGATTAATCCGCCGTTTCCGCAGCTTCGCCATAACTCCCTTCAACGTCGATTAACTCCAATGAAATGCACATTCATTCATTCAAAACAACATGATCTACCTAATGACATAAAAATCTTTGCAGGAATTTAGCATTTTTGAGTCGGAGGTGATCTAGATTAAACGAGCCCGTAATTATCTTGACCTGACCCGCATTCGCTCCTTAGTCTCGCCTAATTATGCCCTCTTGCTGGAATGGATCTGCCCAGTAGAATATTTAAAATTTTAAAAGATGTCGAATATGTATTCCGTGCCAATTTTAGGTTTTGGATCATCACGTCGATCCATTTGATATCAAATTTGCCTAGCATCGCTCCATATTCATCACTCCATGTAATCTTAGCTTATGATTTTTCCTTTTTTGTTAATTAGTTACGACCGTACCACCCTTGCTCTAAGGCTAATTTATGGTCACGTTCTCGACCATGAGGTGTGGATTGTAATTATATTTTGTAGGTTTACCTTGATCAAGTGGCGATGTCCGTTCCTCCACGTGGTGCCACTGGAAACTGCTCGTTGTCTACCTAAGCTAATTACGGACATTCGAATGCAAATGACAGGCCCTTGTGACAGGTCGGCCTAGGAAGACCCATGTAACCACACATGGTGTATGACAGTTCAAGTTTCTCGATATAGTGCTACGGCGTCCGCGGGAGCAAACGCGCAGTCGCAAAGGCCGACGAGTGTGAAAAGTATGCGAGGGTCCCTGATGCGAGGACGGCGTCGGGGGGCAACTGAGCTAGTCCGAAAGTCCCGTAACGTAAGCAGGACCCGCGTGGCAACGCTGAATATGGGTACGTTGACGGGCCGCTCGTGCGAGTTGGTAAAAGCACTGGAGTGAAGAAGAGTTGGTTTCCGTGCGGTGCAGGAGACTAGGTGGTCCTGCCGCAAATCAAGGGACATAGGGCGTGGCTTCAAGGCCGTTCTATGCGGAAGTCCTAGGACCACCGTGGTGTCAGAATAGTCGTCTCCGAACGATTTCGTGACTCGATTGTAAGGGTCGAGCGCTTTAACGATCGATTGATGAAGATCGTTGCCGCCGCTAAGAAGCGACTCTGCCACTTCTGCGTACGCTCCGCAGAGTGGCTGTTCCAATCAAGCCAAGGATGAGTTGTGGAACCTGCTTGATGAGAAGACAGCAGAGGTACCGCCGAAATATGTCATCATAGTCGCTGGTGATCTTAATGGGCACGTAGGTGCTGCTAAGGACGGGTACAGCTGTCATGGTGGTTTCGGATACGGGTCTGGTAACGCCGATGGTGAGCGTATCCTTGAATATGCGGAATCGCATAACTTCACCATATTGAACACCGTATTTCGTAAACGCAATTCCCACCTCATCTCATACTATAGTGGGAGCTCCAAGTCTCAGATAGATTTCGTTCTTGTGAAGGATCGCGACCGAGGTCTTGTCACAGATGCGAAGGTCGTGCCGTATGAGACGGTCGCCCCACAGCATTAACCGCTGATCTGCACCTTTAAGATAACCCCTCCGAGGATGAAGCAGGTCGAGCGATGCCGTGCTGCAAGAATCAAGTGGTGGCGAATGAAAGAGAAGGAAACAAAGGAAGCAACCGACGCAATTCGACAAGCTGCAATGTTGGAACTCGGCAATACGAAGCCTGGACGACGCAAAGTCGAAAAGCAGACATGGCTGTGGGCGGACGACGTGAAAGCAAAAGTTCGAGAGAAGAAGTCGCTCTATCACGTATTTCTCCAGCAACAAGACAGCCGATAACTGGCGGAAGTACCAAGAAGCGAGGAAAGCTGCAAAGAAAGCCGTGACTGTTGCATTATGGAGATGTCAACGAGAAGCTCGAATCGCGCGATGGTGAGCAGTATTTGTACCGACTTGCTAAGACTCGCCGAACCGAGGATTGAAAAGTTCTTTGGTATCAATGATGAGAGCGGCCATCTTCTAAATGACCGCAAAAGGCGCTGAAGCGATGGCGTGATCAATTTGAGGAAATTTCCGCTATGGAATTTCCTCATCCGGCCATCTTTTCTGTGGTTTCTGTTCACGGTCCCGTTCACAAGATCAAGGTGGAGGAAACAGAAGCGGCTCTGAAGAAGATGAAACCATGCAAGGCGACAGGACAGGATGATCTGGCAGCCGAAATTTAGAAGTCGAAGCTCTGGTATCCTGCTGAGTGGTTGGCTTGAATTCTTCAACCAGGTAGTAAAGGAGACTAAAGTACCGGAGTGTTGGCGCAACAGTACGACGATTCCGATTTGGAAGAAGAAAGGCTGTGTGGGCTTCCGTTGCCTCTGACACAAAATTATTTAATAATCCGTTTATTCGTAATTGTACAACTAAAGGCGAGCTAGTAGGGTGGAGGAACTCAACAAGACTGAGACCGCGAGGGCGGTCCTTCTAGAATACAAAGGAGACGTCTTGTACTTTCTGTTTTCAAGGAAGAAGATACTGTAGGCGAACTGTGAATGCACTATTTTTTGTCCGTCTGAGGTCTCGCGGGTGAGAACTCATGAAAAAGTAGCGGCAGCTGGTGCTTGCCGCGACACTCCCGGGCGCAAAACTTTTAAAAGTACCTTGTAATAATGAACAACGAGTATAGTGGTAAATATGCATGCAAGTAACAAATAGATCAAGATAACATGTGATCAGTGAGTAACTGGATGAGTATGGCGGTAGGTACGAGGAGTAATTACGCGGAATAACATTCACTTCTGTTTGTTTATTTTGTTGCCCTCCGCGGCCGGATGACCCACAAAGACTAGGGCTGCCACGACCGGCTCCACCACCAATTTTGTTAGTGACAGACGTGCTTGCTGCGCAATTAGGAGCGCCTGTGCGAGGCTAAAGACAGCGACGACAACAGCGTATGTGATGGGGTGATCCTCACCAGCCGTTTAGGGGCTACCTAGTAAATGTGAGTGACTCGTGAGAAGGGCGTGTGCGTGGGGTGTGAATGGTAATTCCGCGTTTACAATGTGCTAAGTGGAGGAGGTGATACGATGCGAATATTTTGTGGAGCAATTTGAAGTTATGTTTGTTCTACGCAATACAGGATGTGACGTATTACAATGAAGTATAGAACGAAATATCAATACCAACTGACAAAAGATGCAAAATACTTGGAGAGACAAACTTGAGTGAAACAAGGGAAGGACAATAGAGTCATGTGGGCAAAAATGATGGTAATGTATTGTAAACTCTGAAACAAAGAACACAATCTTTACTCGGCTCTGTGGCGCTTCTGAGGCTGAATTGGCCTGGTTCTTTCGCTACAGAGGATTGCATGATGATTCCCTCCGCAGACGCGACACTTCTGCTGGCACGTACCATGTGCTGCCGCTAGACACGAGATGCACTTATTCAGATCTCGTAGGCGCAGCGAGCGAGCGATAGTGTCCGAATAGGCAGTGCAGGTTGATGACCTGTGACCGTCATCACTGTCGCCTTCGCAGAATATGCACGGATGTCGAGGGGTGGTGTAAGTGAGTAAAGTGTCCACTTTGCTGTCGAGTGAGGCTAACTTGTCCTGCAGATCTTTGATGGAGGATTGGATGAGGTTCAGTGTTAGACGAGTGGAAACTTCGAAGGTGTCGGAATGGAGCGCTGACGCAAGGCCAGTCGCAGGTGCGTCATCGTGTTTCGGCGCGCCATCAGGAGAGACCAGATGTTTCGGCATGGCAAGGGAGGGTTCTGCTTAGACTGAATGGAGAACGGTACGAGGGGCGTGGAGTGTTTTCCTTATGTGTTTAGAAGCTTCGGTCGTGCGCAAGAGACGAGGGACCAAAGCGAGGGACCAAGCGTCACTGCCTCAGAGACCGCGTTGTTTGGCAGATGGTGACCAAGGTGCCCCGAATGCATGCGAAAAGCAGCTGTAGGACTACTTCAACAACCGTAGCCGCCAATTTTACCGCTGCAATTATGGCAGCTGGGCCGAATAGGTATATTGCTAGTCCTAACAAGGTAAATGTTGCAAATATTGCTATCGTAGACTTCCAATGTGTAAAGAAAGTAAAGATGAGGGGACGCATATCAGGAATTGATATACGTGCCCACTTGAAGGGTTTCTCTGAATTTTGGCTGATTGAGAAGATTTCCTCATCAGGGATGGAGTTGTGGTATAGAAGTGTACCGGCGAGGGTTACTTTTGAGTTCTTCCCTCCACATTGGAGCGAGCATACTTCTTCTACGTGAGCCACGTTGTATTCTAGTGTCAAGGATGTTGTTTCATTGCCAGCTGAGCACTGTATTAGAAACGATTGTTCTTTGCACTCCAGCACTACTTCTTGTGCTTTGCCGGACATACAATATGCCGTTGCTTTCGCTGCTTCGGAGCAACTGTAGCAACCCGTTACCGCGCTCACGTGTAGGGAACATGGAGTATCTGTCACCAGCTGAGAGAGCTCGATTTGCTTTTTGGTGGAAATGAGGAGTGTAACTTCTGCTTCTTCCGTATCCGCTACGATTGTGTTGGATGCTGTCAGATTGAGATGAGGTGTTATGATTGGCAGCTTTTTTGTGGAATTTTTCAGCTCATGAAATGTGTTTTGTGGGCAAACGCATTGCACTGTTTCTACACCTGTAGTGCATGCGCAGATTAGGTCGTTGTGACACTTCCTAAATTGTTTTGTGGCTGTGTGCTCATCTGGACATTTAACAGGAATTTTGAATAAGTTATCTAACATAATGTGCTCAGTTAACGATTGAGCAAATCGTTGTTCGGAAAGTGGAAGCGAACTCTGTTTTACAGAAATAACCTTCATGTTCCATCCAATCATATTAGTTTGCACATAGGGTTGTAGCTCTGCGGTAGCTTTCCAGGTACCGTTGAAAGAAGAAACCTCCACGCTTACGTGTGCTCTGAGGTTCCATGAGGAGCACTTAAAAATGTGATACACTTTGTCGTTGCGAGGCATCTGCGCAATACGATAAAACATGCACGCCGGGAGAGACAATACTGGAAGGCAGCCGCATGCTATTCCACCGCACAGGGAGCTACACATAGTGTAGCCAGGATATCTTCCTGCTTCTGCAAGTTCTGGGATAGTTTCATTATGGCCCACGTTTGCGCACTTATCCCATAGGCAGGAGCCCATAAAATGGCAACGTTTTTCGTAGTACACTTATGGATACGTATCTCTTGTATAAAATAGGGTTTGTTTGTTGCAGGCCTGGCTTGTTCGCTCAAATCTAATTTTGAGACTACCAATCGTTTTGTTGCGATGCTGCAGGTTGATGCATGCCTCCTTATTGAGTTTGTTGAAGAGGAACTCATGCTCATATTCGAATGTGCAGAAATTTGTATCATTGCAGATGAGCTCCGTGTTCTGTCGCATGTGCGTGTGTTGGCAAGAGCTAACACCTGCTGCAAAGAGCAACACAGTAATGGTGGCAATTGTTACAAATGTGGATGGTTTAAGTGTGAAATGCACCGTTGTAGCGGCGTTATATGTTATTTGCTCTTGGGAAGATCTCTTTTTGATTATTTTCTTTGCCGTAAGAAGCATGGATGTTGTGAGCAGCATTACAATTGCTAAGATAACGCCTGCTGTCAGAATTGCTCCGAGTGGTGAGCAGTGTGGATTGCCTAGGAGAGCTAATGTAAAGACGGTTTTGTCGTGACAGAATGACTGCCTTTTGCAGATTTCTTTATGAAGGAGAGTTGTATCATTAAAGTGACTGGAGACTGTGACGTTGATGTTCTCGTCATGAACAGATGGTGGAAGTATGAAGGACGACGTTCTATTTCCCGTCATGTTCTGGCATGCATTGTTGAAGCAGAGTGTATAAGACTCTGATACCGGGTTTAGTAAAACGGTTCCTTCTTCACACATTATAGTCTCCGCACGGCCCACGGTGGCCAGGAGAAGGAAGAGCAGCGGATAAAGTAGCGTTTTGGTGAAGATGCTGACGTTACTTGTGGTTGTTCGTTCTTCACGCTGATCTTCATCAGTAGTGTTGTAATACCTGACGTTCTCTTTTGCCTTTCTTGGAAGTGGCACACGACGAGGGGGTTGTGCGGTGCGCTCTACGTCACTGTCTTTCTTATTTTTCTCGTTGCTGACTTTGGATCCGCGAATCTCAAGCGGGATTAGCTTCGATATGGGACGAAGGCAAGTGTTTCCCGATGATGTAAGGATCTTGGCCGTGCGAACTAAACTATCAGATCCTTTTATTAACTCTAATATACGTCCAAGAGGCCAGTTGCTGCGTGGAACAGGTGCATCCTGTTGTACAAGTACAACTTCGCCAACTTCTGGATGCAGGCGTGAGGAGTGTTTCTTCTGACTCGAAACTGTTTTGTGCATATCGCGGAGTTCTGTTAAATATTCGTTTTGCCATTTGGCCCAGAAATGGTTTGCCATGTGCTCTGCGAACTGCAGCGCTTCTCTTGCTTGCTTTACCGTTTGGATTGCTGCCTGTTCGTAAGTTGGATCATTTTGTTCATCTTCATCTCCGCTCTGAGGAAGAGCAAATTTGACGTTACCTTGTAGGAAGTCAACAGGTCGTAAGGGGAGTGTTGTTAGATCGTTTGGATCAACTTTGGTTAATGGCCGTGTGTTGATTACGGCTTCTATGCATGCCAGTGTTGTTGCTAGCTTTTGATACGAGAGTTTCTTTCGACCAATGGTCTTGCTAAGGCACCTTTTTACTGTCCCCACAAGTCGTTCCCACACTCCTCCCATCCAGGGAGCTGCTGGAGGATTGAACACCCACTTGATATTGTTAGATGCTGAATAGGACATGACGGAGTTCCCTGATTCTGCATCTTTTCCGAAAAGGCTGTCAATTACCTTTGAACCAAGGACGAAATTCGTTCCACAGTCTGATCGCATGATTGTGGGTACTCCTCGGCGGCTGATGAATCGGACGAAGCTGTCGAGGAATGCTGATGCTGATAGGCTATCCACAAGTTCAAGGTGAACAGCACGGATAGTCAAGCAGGTGTGCAGTGCTATGTAAACCTTGTCGTCGTTCGAAGTTGTGAACGGTCCGATGTAGTCACAACCTACGTGTTGAAATGGCTTACATACCACAATTCGGTCCTTCGGTAGAGGAGCCATTACCGGTTGCGCGAAAGGTAAACCTTGCTCTCGTTTGCACACCGTGCATGTGCTTAAAATTTTTCGAATCTTCGAGGACGGCTTGGGTACCCAGAATCGCATTCTTAGAAGTGACAGGGTGTGTTGTCGTCCACAGTGCATGTTAGTTTCATGTATCTCAGACACTATAAGTCTCAGCAGATCGGATTCTTTTGGAATATACATAGGCTCTTTAGTGTCCCGCGGGAATGCGGCGTTAGTAAGCCGAGACCTTGCTCTGATCAGCTGATTTTCGTCACGGAACAGGCTCTTATCCTTGTATTTCAACTGAAGTGTACAGATATCAACATGGTTTGTCTCCACGCGGATTAGAATGGCTTCGCTGAGTTTGATCTCTTCTGCTGTAATTTGTTCTTCTGTGGAGAATCGTTGCACCGTTAGTGTGCGAACGCCTTTGTCGTTGTGTGTGTTCAGTTTGGATATCCAAGAGGCAAGTATTTTCATAGCACGGGTCAGGGCTCTGAGAGCTTTTGAGTAGTGTCGGAATCGGGAGAGATCTATGAGCCTTCCGGATGTATAAGTCGGTGAATGGTAGGAGGCTGTGCAACTCGCCAGGCGGTTTTCTTCAACGATGTCCTCAATGTCCTCCTCGACAATACCTTTCGGTGTTGATTCTATAGGCCATTTGTGCTCTGGCTTAGCGAACCACTTTGGCCCTGTTAGCCACTGGCTCTCTTCGAACTGCTCTCGAGAGGTAGGTCGTGTTGCAACATCTGCAGGATTATGTTCCGATTCGATGTAATTGAGCTCGACTGTTATTCCAAGGTCCTGGATTTGACGAGTGATTTTATGTATACGATCGACTTGATTGGCTACAAAGAGTGGGAGTCTTCGCGAAGACTGCGTCCAAGCGAGAGCAATTTTGCTATCGCTTACAATCCGAGTACATTGAACATGCCTTTGGTGCACTCGCAGTATAGAGTTTGCTAAGCGGAGCGAAATCAGTAGTGCCAAGAGCTCTAGACGTGGTATGGACAATTTCCTTCTTAGAGGAGCTAGTCTGGCCTTGCACACAGGAGACCATTGGTGCTGTGATCAGGACCGTACGTCACGTAACTACAACACGCTATAGCGACCTGACTTGCGTCACCAAAGATCCATAGCGTTGACCTATTATGGAGACGATTTTCAGCAGCAATATTGCGTGGGATTTTTATGGCGGTTCCTCGAATTTCCGCACATATTTCCTTCCATCTGCTGACGTATTCTTTGTCAAGAGGCTTATTCCATGAAAGTTTCTGAGTTACAACTTCTCGCATTAGTAGCTTTGCTTTCAACAAAACTGGCAATGATAATCCAAGTGGGTCGTATATTTTGTGAACTTCGCTGACCAGCTCCTGCTTTGTAAGCTTCTGTTTGGGTTCCGGTGATATTTCGAGAAGAAACTCGTCGTTGTCGGTGTTATACCTGACACCGAGTAGCTTCGTGAACCCTGTTTTCCCTCTGATGGAATCTGGAAGGGATGCGTTGATATTCTCAGAGTTAGTGATAAAGTCTCGAAGGTTCATGCCTATTGAGCTGAACAAGAGTCTCGATTGTTCTATTTTTTGTAAAGCTTCTTTGTCAGTTTCAGCGGTCATGAAGACATTGTCGACATAGATGTTGTCTAATATTTCCTTAGAGAGCTCTGTACCTGTTCTGGTAAGATATATAGCTAGAGCCATGCTTAGAATGCTTGGTGATGCTTTCGTTCCAAATGGGAGACGCTTGAATCTGTAGTGAATTATATTACCTGGAGATGGTGGTTGGTCTGTATGATTTAGCCACAAAAACCGGAGAAGATCACGGTGTTCCGGATCTATGCGAATTTGGGTGAATGCTGCCTGTATATCAGCCGTGATGAGTGTTTTACACCAACGGCTGACAAGAAGGATGTCCTGTATTTTGTTAACAAAACTTTCTCCGGTGTGCATGACATCGTTCAAGGAAAGTTTCCCTTTTGCTTTGGAAGAGGCGTCGAAAACTATTCTAAGTGGTGTTGGCTTGTCACTTCTCCAAACACCTGAATGAGGTAAGTAGAATGTGGCCTTGTCCGCACAGTATCGTTCCGCAGGAGGGATTTCTTCTATGATGTCATTGATTCGGTACTCTTCAATTATTTTCGAGTACCATAGTTTTTGGTCATGGTGGCTTTTGTGAAACTTATGAAGAGCGTTTAAGCGCGAAGCCGCCACATTATAATTGTTTTCTAAGTCCACCACGTTGTCTTTTAACGGAAACGGTGCTGTGATTGCACCTCCTTCAATAGTGATGCGATTCTCAAAACTCTTCATGTAGTCGTAAGCGGTGTCGTTTGTTTTGTACTCATCTGTGGATATGCCCATTCCCTCAAGTTCGTACATATCACGTAGCTCCTGCTTTATGTCAACTGTTTGCGGGCATGCTACTACAGAGAGCTGAGAATGAGGATTGTTTCCTTTCGCTGTGATTGAGCATCCGAACAGTGCTGGGCCGAAAATAGTGTTTTGCGTAAGCAGCCCTGATGGCAGTCTAACGGGAGGGGTGTTCAACATAACTACTTGCTCGTACGATTCAACTCCAATGAGAATGGAGGGTTTAACGAATTCACCGTTTATAAAAGTGTTTGAGAGGAAAATGCTATTGTCTCTCAGGAATTGCACGTCTGAAGCGGTTAGCTTGGCTGCTGGGAAGGCATTTGTGAGCACTGGTTTGGTGCTAAGTGTGAGTGAAATGGTATTACCGAAACGTGTTCTAAAAACCGCTGATGTTTGTTGGGTCATATATGTCTCACTGTTACCTCCAATGCCATGCATTATGCATTGATAAGGTTCACCTTGTTGTAGTCCCAGCGCGTTGGCTAGACTGGCTTCAATTAGGTTGCATTGAGCTCCTATGTCTAGAAAGATCAGCACATTTTCAAAGGAATTTGTGCGATTATTTCTTATCTGAGCTTCGGCAGTCATAAGAACGAGCTGTTTTTCGGTGATTCTGTCCTCCGTTACATTGGAGAAACTCGCTATCGTGTTTTCCGTATGTTCGTGTGTTGCAGATGGTTGGCTTTTATCCACCACAGTACAGTGGATTGGCTGCGGCTGGTACTAACTTCAGTAGGCTTGATTTTTGTCTTTTGAGTAGTAGAGAAAAGAAGCTGACTATTTTCTGGTCGATTACCCCTTTCCTGAGGTTTTTGGACGTCCACCTTGGTGCATAGTGTGATGTCATGATCCCCTTTGCATTTTGGGCAACTTCTGAGACTGCAGTCACGGCTCCTATGGTCCAGTGCAAAGCATTTCCAACATGCTGGCTGACCCCTCAGTGCGTTTCTGCGATCGATTGCGGTCCGAACTGTACGGCACTCCTTGGTTTGGTGGTTGGATCTGCGGCAAAACAGGCATTGTTCTGCCGCAGACGGTTTCGGGCGTCGTGAAGGATCGGTATTGTTTGATTCTTTCCCCCTCAGCGATTTGAATCGGCGCTCGAATCGCGCTCTGGAAGAAACTTCCTCGCCGAGCTCCTCCAGCAGTACGCCTACGGTCAACTGCGAGCCTTCTTTTTCCCTTTTCATACAGTCCTTTATAATTTCATAAGGAAATTTTGCAAGGATGGTGTCTATCCATAACGGATCGTGCCTCTTCCTTACGTCGTAGCCTGTGGCCACCATTTGGAAGACAAGATCATTGACCTTTTCGAGGGTTTCGACACATTTTTCGCCTCCTGTGTTGGCAGCTGGTAGTGCCAGTAGGCGCTGTACGATCTGTGACCTGTTATTTCCTTTGTTTCCATATTTTTTGTGTAGTACATCCACAATCAGACTGTAATTGGAAGCCTTCATTGGGATGCTTCTGATTGCATTTTGTGCCTTTCCGCGTATGGCGTCCTTAAGGTAGAGAATCTTCTCCAATTCTCCTAGTTGCGCGTTTTGATCGACTATGAGGGAATATGCATCCCAGAATTCGTCCCATGAGTCGTTTTCTCCATCAAAATGCGGTAGTTTGATTTGCGGGTACTTGATCTTCAACGCCGGCGATAGGATCATCTGTTCTGGGTCTTGGTCATGCGAACCAAGACCCGAGTGAGCTGTCCTCTGTGGCTGCGTCAGCGGTCGGTTACTTTGAAGCAGACCACATGGATCGATTTCCTCATATGCGTCCCCGCTGTCGAGGTCTCCTCTGCTTTCGGGACCGTTTCGACCCAGTGGGGTACGAGTAATTTGCAGAATTTCCCATTGAGTCTGAATTTCTCGAGTTCTGGTTTTTAGAGCCATCACTACAGTTTCCGCTTCTTGTTTGAGTGAGCGGAAATTGATTTTCTGTTTGAGTTCCTCTATTTCTGCTAACATTTCCTTTTTCTCTCCTTTTGAGGCCTCTGAATAGGTGCCCATTATGCTCTGGTAGACATCTTGCATTGACGACAGTTTCCTTTCGACGTTTTCCAGTGCCGCTTGCAGCTCACATAGTCTTTCCTGACAGTAGACATGTATTTTTTGATCCTCTGTGGGTGGTTTATTAGGCTCTGTGGCGGCCTTGTAATATTCAACCACTTCTTTGAGGATAGAGATTGGAGGAGAAGGGTAATTCTACTCATTTTGCTGTTATTCAGCTTGAGTTTCTTTTTTTCTGTAGAAAATCAGCGGTTCTTAGCCTTATGAGGGAGAACAAGCTGATTTGAAGATGCCACGCGGGACTTTATTATTGGTGCCTGGAAAATGGCCGATGCACCAGAAATTTTGTGTGGGCTTCCGTTGCCTCTGACACAAAATTATTTAATAATCCGTTTATTCGTAATTGTACAACTAAAGGCGAGCTAGTAGGGTGGAGGAACTCAACAAGACTGAGACCGCGAGGGCGGTCCTTCTAGAATACAAAGGAGACGTCTTGTACTTTCTGTTTTCAAGGAAGAAGATACTGTAGGCGAACTGTGAATGCACTATTTTTTGTCCGTCTGAGGTCTCGCGGGTGAGAACTCATGAAAAAGTAGCGGCAGCTGGTGCTTGCCGCGACAAAGGCAGTCCTGCAGACTGCTGCAATTACCGTCCGATTCGCTTGCTTTCGCACAGCATGAAGATCTTCGAGCGAATTCTCGACAGACGAATTCGTGAAATCGTCAGACTCTCCGACAACCAGTGCGGTTTTGTGTCTGGTTGTGGGACCATTGATGCTATACACGCCGCCCGCCTCCTGGTGGAGAAGCATCGTGAGAAACAGAAGCCGGTGCATATAGCCTTTCTCGACATGGAGAAGGCCTTCGATCGCGGACCGCGTGAGCTTATATGGTACGCCTTGCGACAACACAACGTACCTGAAGAACTCATAGAGTGGGTGCGGATGCTCTACTGTTGCCCAAAGAGTAGAGTGCAAACTGCAGCTGGGACCTCAATGGAGTTTCCCCTCCCTGTTGGGGTGCACCAGGGTTCTGCGCTTTCCCCACTCTTCTTTGTTGTCGTCTTGGATGCCATTACGCAAGATCTTCAGCAGCCTGTGCCATGGACGCTGCTTTATGCTGATGACGTGATGCTCGCTTGCGATGATAAAGGTGATCTCCAGCAGCAGGTGCAAGCTTGGTGCGACCGTCTGGCGAGATTCGGTCTCAAATTGAACGTCAGTAAGACCGAGTACCTACCGACTGACGTGAACGAGTCCGGCTCCATTAGGATTATCGGCACTGAGCTTGCACGCACTTCGGCGTTCAAATACCTGGGATCAGCAATAGCGTCTGACGGCACTCACGCGTGAGTGCAGCTTGGTCCAAGTGCCGTTCGCTGACTGGCGTGCTCTACGATAGGAAGATACCAGAGCACCTGAAGTCGAAGATCTACAGAACAGTCGTGCGGCCGGTAGCAATGTACGGCGCTGAGCGTTGACCTGCGACTAAGGAAGTTGAAACGCGCCTCAACGTCATGGAGACGAAGATGCTGCGCTGAACGGCTGGAGTCACGCGCATGGACCGCATTCGAAATGATGCTATTCGGCAGAAGTTCGGTGTCGCGCCGATAGCGGACAAGATGTGCGAAGCTCGCTTGCGATGGTACGGTCACGTTTTGCGTGGGAAAGAAGACAGCGTCCGCAAGATAGGCCTTGAGTTGGAAGTGTCAGGAAAACGGCCTAGAGAACGCCCGAAGCAGCGTTGGTCGGATACGTTACACAAGGGCATGAAAGTAACTGGCGTCCACCCTGATCAAACGCAGGATCGGGAAAGGTGGCACCAGAAGAGCGGACTCCGCGACGAAGCGGGACAAACGCTTAAGAATAAGAAGAAGGTTCACCTTGATCAAAAGTCAGACAATAATCAGCCAACAAATTGGCAGTGCATCAGGGTTCCAGGGAGACATGTCCTGCAAAGGCTACTTCACGCGTGTAGATCTGTGTAGATGGAAGCGGAATATATTATCAGACACTATGCATAGATGCTGCCCTACATAAACAATGGAGCTGGCAGCTCACGTCTTGCAGTTTCACTCCCTCAAAGAGGCAGCTTTCCTCTAGTTCGACCATGAGACTAAACACTGACGTCTGTCCACACCTCGAAGAAGAGTTCCTACCATTTAGCAAAGCCCATATTGCCGATTAATTTTGGTCAAAGTAAATCCAAACTCTATAGTTGTCATCCACACCTCATAGTCGAGAACATGAGGAAAAATTAGCCCTCGTACAAAAATGGTGCGGTCGTAAATAATTAGTGAAAATGGAAAAAATCGGCAGCTGAGAATGCACAGAATGACGTAGTTGGAGTCAATCTAGGCAGATTTAATATCAAATAGATCGCCACAACGAGGCGAAACTTAAAACTAGCATAGGATACACTTCCGACAGCATTCAACAATTTTAAAAATTTCACTGGACAGGTCCATTCCTGCCAGGGGGCATAATTAGGCGAGACTCAGGAGCGAATGTGGGTCAGGTCAAGACAATTACAATTACACGCTCGACTAATCTAGGTTATCTCGAACTCAAAAATTCTAAAATCTTCTCAAGATTTTCGCTATATTGGGTAGATCATGCTGTGGTAATTGCAACAATGTGCATTTTATGGGATATAATCCACTTTGAAGGGAGTTATGGCAAAGCGGCGGAAACGGCGGATTAATTCGCCGCCGGCCGCGTTTTGGCGGATGTTTACGGTACTGTAAAGCTCCTACGTAAAGGTACAATTGTGCATGCAACAAATGTTTTTACATTACTGTAGGCGTGATCATACACGAATGCTTCTGCTAGGTGTTGCTTGCGTGGATTCCTACAACGTATGCAGTGTCTGCCCTATCTTTTGGATATTCAGCACGTTTTTGCACAACACTCGGTGGAAATGTGCCACTTTGCCATAACTTGCTTCAGGATAACCAATTTTTGAAATCATTTTCGTATTTAAAATAGGGAACGGATTTCCTATCCCATGTTGTATGAAATAGGGGCAAATTTTGAAGAGAAGCGTGCAGGGCTGAGGGCTGCTGTATCGGCCCAAAGACTATGCACAGAGAGCTGGCTGCCTTTCGTTTACCTCTCGATACAGTTGATATATTAGGAGCTTCTTACTCTCAGGTGATAAGGGGCAGAGGTGGTGACGATTGCTGGACGGGAAGACAGCCGTCGTTAATTTCTTCAGCGACTTTACAACATTTTCGAGAGACATGTCGCAAGGCTAAATTGCGCTACACTAGGGCAGAACCTCAAAAGGAGAGCCTCCAAACTTGCGGTAAGCTTTCGAGACGAAATTTTTGCAGAATGTAGGGGAAGCATTAATCGGGTACAATTTGACTCCTGTGATCACGCATGCACATAACAATAACGACCTGATGTGTGCAAAAACTTTACCGACGCCGGAAACCGAACCATAAAACCCGCTCGGTATGCCCGAGAAGCGACATCGCTACCCACTGCGCCAACTGACAACATTCGGTGAGGTGGCAGCACTTCGCGCTCACGTTTTCACACGCATTTTTCCCACCACAGAAGAGCACTCCGGAAAAGTTAACTGTGCTTTTGGTTTTCCCACACGCGACCCTACTCACTGTAAAAACTGCATCGCAAAAGCTTACCGTAAGTTTTAGGCTTTTCTTGTTAGATAAGTGAACAGCTCCTTAGGTAGCCTTTCTGAGCTACGTTTAGATATAGAAACTTTTCCGCTTCTTGAGTCGTGAGAGCGCAATAGTACCTGTGAATCAGGTTTCTATCTGACGACCTTTTCCTTTGCGATGCTACATAGAACGCTTTGCTTGATTGTGTCGGATCGTTTTTTTAGGAGATGTAAAAAATGTTGCACCACAAGTGAGTCGAACCGCAAACCACCAATCCCCCAAAAAGTCTCTCTAAACCAATCTTCTCTCCACTGCGCTACTCCGAAGTCGTCGCTGTTTCCAGCCTTCTTGGGTTCGCCTTTTTGCGGCTGATGGACTCTGCGCCCAGACAGTGCATTCAGAAGGCAAACTGAAAATGGTCCACAATTCCGTTCACACTAGTTGTGCAGACAATGAACACATGTTTGGAATAAGCGTTCCAAGCCGCATACAGTGATATACATTTCACCTCAAAGTGTCGTGGTACCTGTTGTCTTTCCTGTCTTTCCTTTGTTAGTTCAAGATTCCTGGCTCAGATTCCGCCCGGGCCAACCAAGCCGCCCGTTCCTCCACAGAGGCGGCGGCATGAGCTGTACATTTATTTCATGGGACATCTCATGTGGGAGTATAAGCAACTCTACGTTTGGAACATCGAAGAGAACGTTCAAGAATAAAATTAGGTGTAAGGAGTACAGCGAATTTGGCTGGGAATGTAGCAGACGAAAAGTCGCGCAACACAGACGTCATCACGAGCCCATGGAATTGATTCGCACTTCGCATTGAAATCAGGCAGCTTTTAATGAGCCTCCTCCTGTAGTGGATGCCCTCTCAGTATAAAACATGGACAAATGGAAAACTGAGCGACCGTGCATTAATTTATGAAAAAGAAGCAGGTCAAACTTTTGTCTTCTCCAAACAGGTGTTTGTGAACCAAGATCAGATTCCTTTCTTTGGCCGACGGAATACAATCGTAGAGGAAACCCATTGACCTGGTCCTGAGCTTTCTAGATAGGGGGTTCTGAGCCTTTTCAATTCTACCAATCTTTATGCGCCTCTACGGATTGAAAATGGCCGCTCTATGCTCAGGTAATGGTCATAAATTTGCTTTGAAGGCCGGAGAGAGCACTGCATTGTTGCCGTTAGAGCTTTGAAAACGTTATGCACGACGCCCAGCGCCTTCGCTGCAATCTGTCACAGTGCTCATCGAAGCTGAGGCCCTCGTAACCAAAACGCTACGTCCCTACTTTGTGCCACTTTGCGTAGTTGTCAGTGCAGTAACTGCACCGAGTATGTAGTTCCAGTGCTGAGATTCAAAACCTAGGTCTTCGCGGCAGACGAAGGAAAACCCCGACCATCTGACCTTCCCTTGACGAGATTGATAGCATTCTGGGGCATGACGTGTCATTCTTGGGTCATTCTTACTCTCCTTATCTTTTTGATATCTGGCTTGATTAGAAAAGGTGAAACGCTGACTTCTCAATCGACAGCCATCGCAAATCAACACGCTGGCCAATACACATTCAAAATGGCCGCACGATATTCCATAGAAGAATAAAACAGGTTCACTCCAACAGAATTTGATTAACGGCGCCATTTATCCTTTTTTGTCTATCGCCAGATATGAAATGGCTGCAGCGGGTTTCCTCTTAGCCTTTTTCGCCACGATAAATTCCCTAAAATTAGTCGGTTTCATATATAAATTTTATAATTAAACTCAACCTACAGTCTTCCACAGCCATGTGAATTGTTTCTACAATACCGAACGCGTCTTTTAAATAAATAAAAAATAAATAAATAAATAGATAAATAAACAAATAAATAGACGCCGCCAAACCGCGATTTTGCGGTTTTTGCGCCTTTTTGATAAAACTCGCCTAAATATCACCCATTTGAAAACACAAGGACACGTTTGAGCTCAGGAGCTCGAGCTCTATCGTTTGGTATACATATGCCAGATGGAGCCATGAAAATGTTCGAAATTGAAAATTTGCGGTCCATTGCAAAGGGCGGTTGCGGACGAGTTGTCGGTCGCAAACCGTCGGACACCGTTGCATGCTCGCAATGCCTCTAATTTGAGGTTTTTTGAGAAACGGTTGGTATCGTTCGATTCGTTTCTTCGAGATCTACACAAACATGCATACAACTTCGCCAGACCACCGCGATTTCACAGTGGGTGGTCAAAAATGACTGGAGCAGACTTTTTGCGATTGGAGAAGCATATATTCCAGAGACTTGCATGTTCTCGGAGTATCTCAAGCATCGCGTAAAGTGTTCTGTCATGCCAGGGATCCTCCGAGAGTGCGCCATGCACAATGCATATATGATCGAACCTATCAATCGAGTGGGCGCGACCGCTCGCAAATTTCACCCGTCGGCGTGCTTTGAGCCCTGTAACTCTGTCACGTTCGAATCTCCGTGGAGGACACGTTCGCGGGTGCAATTTGCGAGCGGTCGCGCCCAATCGATTGATAGGTTCGATCCTATATACATTGTGCACGACGCACTCTCGGAGGATTCCTGGCAGGACAAAGCACTGGCGATGGACGCCATACTTGAGATACTCCGAAAACATGCAAGCCCTAGGAAATAAGCTGCTCCAGTCATTTCTGACCACCCACTGCGAAAACTCGGTGGTCTGGTGAAGCTGTATGCATGTTTGCGTAGATCTCGAAGAGACGAATCGAACGGTACCAAACTTTTCTCAAAAACCTCAAACTGGAGGAATTGTGAACATGCAACGGTTATCGACGGTTTGCGACCGACAACTCGTCCTCGACCGCCCTTCGCAATGGAGCGCAAGTTTTCAGCTTCGAACATTTTCATGGCTCCATCTGAAATATGTCTACCAAACGATAGCGCTCGAGCTCCTGATATCATGTATGCCCATGCTTTTTCAAATGGGTGACGTTTAGGCGAGTTTTATCAAAAAGACGCAAAATCTGCGAAATCGCGGTTGTTGAGGCGTCTATTCAAAAGGTGCGCCCGGTACTGTAGTAATCTAGCGAAAACGAATCCGATGAATTCCTCCTTCACAAGACAGCGTAAGCGTACTCTCACCTGAGATAAATGTAACTATGGATGAGCATCCCTATCTCTCAACGTTTATCCCTCTTAGTTAACCCTACAGTAGTTCCTAGATTGCAGTGATATGCCATGTACAAAATCGCATTCGGCAAAATATGGAAGAGACGCTGATATATTTTCTCCAACACTTGCATTGCCCAAATTCTAGATTCTGACGCCCGATTTGTGAGCTAGAACACGAAAGTGCACAAATTGTACATTTTCACATGAATGTGATTGTGCAAGTGGAGGAAAGAAATAGGCTACATAAGTAAAGGTTCTGAGGCGGAACTTAACAGAAATTGTGACAGAGGGCTCCTTTATCGTAATCGCTTTCATCATTCACGACGTGCTTAACAATTTATGTATGTTTCCTTTCCAATCTTTTATAAATACCATTTTGAACTATTGCTCCTAGTAACGAGATAGGACGGTTTATTACGTGTTTTTACGAGCGGTATTAAGCAACATTCGTATGAAATTGTCACACATACTGGGTTTCTTTATTGATGCAAACGCACAACATTTTAGTTAAATGTATGATCGTATACACTTCTACTCACAGAATGAACAGTCATTGAGGTTGATCATGCTAATAATGTGACAATGTGCATCTATTTATAAACACATCGATGCAAATAGTGTGCAGAAATCAACAATGTAATAAATATGGGATACATTCTATTGGAGAAAGAGGAAAGCGATAAGAAAGGTGCAGGTCTTGAGGTGTAGGAAAGTGATTACTAAATGTAGCGCTGGAACGACCACCTCTCTGTGGTTTTCCACCACCCCGCTTGCCTGACGCTGACTTGTGGTGCACCTTCGTTATGAGTTAGCTGCTTCCTTCCTGAAGGAACACGATGTGATATGAAGGCGTTTGAGCTTTCTCAGTTAGAGAACGTTGAAATCATTTGCTGCTTAATTTTTAAGGTATCTCAGCTGTGTGGATCGTCTCGGTGTCAGAAGAATAATACGTGTATTGTCGACGGTACCAAGATCACGTGTCCTCAATCTAAATACGAAGGTGGGATTTCAATTTCATCGAAAAGCTATTTTACATTTTACTATAAAAGGCCGTTAAAAATCGGAGTTCGGTTACCAACTGAGCCGCGCTTCATTTTCACTGGTATTAGCAACTCTACAACTTTACTAGACAAGTTTCTTGAAGTAACCTATCTGTACTAGTTTTCAATTATTATACAACCAGACGTTCAACGGCCTGCCGGCCGCCAAACGTCTGGTTGGGGCTTCGCCCCAAACCCGGAGATTAGAACACTCCGGACGTCTTCTTCTCCTCTTTAGACCTCTCATTCATTACAATAAAAAACTGGTTTTGCTATATAGAATGGTATAGCGGAATAAGGCAAAACAGGTCCATCACCTTCACTGGACCACCCTTAACTGATCCCTTATCACTGGTTCCCCTTTATTGTCAGCCCTTTTCCGGTTCACCCTTCACTGGTCCCCCCCCCCTTCGTCGGTCCCTACTACTGCTCTCACCTTCACTGGATCTCCCCTTACTGGTCCCCTCTTTGCTGGTCATCCTATGTTTCACCGATCTCCATCACTGGTCCCACCCTCACTCGTCCCCCTTTTATTCATCAACCCTTTTCCGGTCCCCCTTCACTGGACCCCTTCCCCCACATTCACCGGTCCCCATTACTGGTACCTTCCTCACCGGTCCCCCTTTACCTGGTTCCCTCTTTCACTGGTTAACCTTCTATCGGTCCCCCCCTCACTGGACCCCTCCCCTCCTTCACCGGTCCCATCTTCACTGGACCCCTCCCCCCTCATTCACCGGTCCCCCTTCACTGGACCCCTCTCACCTCCTTCACCGGTTCCTCTTCACTGGATCCCCCTCATCGGTCCCCATTGCTGGTCAAACCTTCACTGGTCCCTCCTTTATTGGTCAACCCTTTACCGGTCCCCCTTACTGGAACCCCATCCTTCTCCGGTCCCCCATTACTGGTCCCACCTTCACTGGTAACACGTTGTCTAAATCCGGAACTCTCGCGCGACATTGGTGACACCTCTTCTGAACCCGGACGCCTGTTGAACAACGTCGGTGATATGTGTTCTCAAACTGAACGTGCTTTGCGTGACATCGTTAACACGTTGTGAGAATCCGGAACCCTGGCGCGACATCGGTGACACGTCTTCTGAATCTGGAAGGCCTTTCGCGACATCGGTGACACCTCTCCTGAATCCAGGCACCTGATGAACGACGTCGGTGACATGTCTTCTCAACCTGAACGTGCATTGCGCGACATCGGTGACACGTCGTCTAAGTCTGGAAGGCCTTTCGCGACATTGGTGACACCTCTCCTGAATCCAGGTACCTGATGAACGACGTCGGTGACATGTCTTCTCAAGTCGGGCCTGCTTTGCGCGACATCAGTCACACGTCGTCTGAATCCGAACACCCCTTGCGGGACATCGATGACACCTCTTCTCAACCTTAACCTTCTTTGCGCGACATTGGTGACACGTCATCTGAACATGGACGCCTGTCGACAACTACAACAGTTGACAACTGGTGACAACTACAACCCCTTCCCCCCCCCCCCCCCCCCTTCCCTATACTTCCTCCCAACACACTCCTTCAGCACTTCTGTGCAAACAAACACACCACAAACACACGCACTCACCCACAGACAAACGACCGTTCTCGCTTATATATAGTAGGACCAGACGTTTGGCGGCCTGCCGGCCGCCAAACGTCTGGTTGGCCCAAACCCGGAGAATAGAACCCCTGAACGTCTTCTTCTCCTCTTTAGGCCTTCTCTCATTCATTAAAAAACTGATTTTCCTATATAGAATGGTATAGCGGAATAGGGCAAAACAGGTCCATCACCTTCACTGGACCCCCCTTAACTGGTCCCTTATCGCTGGTTCTCCTTTATTGTCAGCCCTTTTCCGGTTCACCCTTCACTGGTCCCCCCTCCCTTTCGTCGGTTCCTACTACTGCTCCTACCTTCACTGAACCTCCCTTTACTGGTCCCCTCTTCGTTGGTCATCCTACCCTTCACCGATCCCCATTACTGGTCCCCCTTTTAATCATCAACCTATTTCCGGTCTCCCTTCACTGGACCCTTCCCCTCCCCCATTCACCGGTTCCCATTACTGGTACCTTTGTCACCGGTCCCGTCTTCACCTGGTTCCTTCTTTCACTGGTCAACCTTCTATCGGTACCCCCTTCACTGGACCTTTCCCCCACCTCACCGGTCCCCATTACTGGTCCCTTCCTCACAGGTCCCCCCTTCACCTGGTCCCCTCTTCACCGGTCCCAATACTGGTCCCTTCCTCACCGGGGACCCCTCCCCTTCCTTCACCGGTCCACCCTTCACTGGACCACTCCCCCCTCCCCCCCCCTTTCACTGGTCCCCATTACTGGTCCCTTCCTCACCGGTCCCATCTTCACTGGACCCCTCTCCCCTCCTTCACCGGTTCCCCCTTCACTGGTTCCCCTTTATTGTCAGCCCTTCTCCCGGTTCACCCTTCGCTGGTCCCCCTCCCCCTTCGTCGGTTCCTACTACTGCTCCCACCTTCACTGGACCTCCCTTTACTGGTCCTCTCTTCGCTGGTCATTCTACCCTTCACCCGGTCCCCATTGCTGGTCCCACCTTCACTGGTCCCTCCTCTATTGGTCAACCCTTTACCGGTCCCCCTTACTGGAACCCCATCCTTCACTGGTTCTCATTACTGGTCCCACATTCACTGGTAACTCGTCGTCTGAATCCGGAATCCTCGCGCGACATCGGTGACACGTCTTCCGTACCCGGACGCCTGTTGAACAACGTCGGTGACATGTGTTCTCAACCCGAACGTGCTTTGCGCGACATTGGTGTCACGTCGTCTGAATCTGGAAAGCCTTTCGCGACATTGGTGACACCTCTTCTGAATCCAGGCACCTGATGAGCGACGTCGGTGACATGCCGGACATGCTTTGCGCGACATCAGTGACACGTCGTCTGAACCCGAACACCCCTTGCGCGACATCGGTGACATCTCTTCTCAACCTGAACTTCCTTTGCGCGACATTGTTGACATGTCATCGGAACATGGACGCCTGTCGACAACTACAATAGTTGACAACTGGTGACAACTACAACCCCCCTCCCCCTCCCCCCTTCCCCATACTTCTTCCCAACACACTCCGTCAGCACTTCTGTGCAAACAAACACACACACCCACCCACAGACAAACGACCGTTCTCGCTTATATATAGTAGGATATGGTGGGTATAATCAGAAAGACGTTTGGTTGATAGGTAGAATAGTCGCGATGGGAGGTATAATGGAATTGGTAAGATTTTATCAAAAGTAGCCGCTTCTGACACGCTTGTGACGTTTTCTTCATCACATTGCTCACAGCAATAAGGGTAAGAAAGGGTAAAGTACAGTGTTGAACAATACCTTTCGGGACCATCCACGCATTCTACATACTTCTACAGGATGTCGTGGAAACAATGCGTATTTGGCATACATAATCACTTGCTGCGAAACAAGTCAATGTTTTCCCCCTAGACAAGTCCGGAGAACTGCAAAGCTTGGTTTGCCTGGGCGGGAAGTTCGAACCAGGATCCTGGTGTCGGGTGAACGAGACAGACGGCGCCTCCTCCGACTATGCTACCACGCGCCGTTAGCAACAACGGGTTAATATAATTCGAGCAGAACTGTCGAGAGAACAAAAGAAATGGTAAAAATGGTCCTCGACAAGCTGTTAAAAGTACTATATTATTAAAAGTAGAGTGACGCTCGCAACTTCGGACGATTGCACGCCTCACGGGTCGGAGCTGTCGAGTTGTAATTCAAGCCTACAGACGACGCGCAATCCATTTGCTGTTTGATATAATGATCTTCTTCCGGACCCTTAATGAGCGAAAATGTAGG
>OX375870.1:26782206-26886108 GCA_947359475.1 Heligmosomoides polygyrus bakeri
TTGAAAGCGCCATTATCTAGTGCAATGCCAAAAAGTCGAGTTTTACTTTTCTTTAGCTCTAGTTTTGAAAATACACTTTTAAGTGCCAAGAAAGGTAGGTAAAGTGCGAGGCGCAAACCAAAATCCTTTGCAAGGAATTCAGTATGAGATGTAACCTTACCCCAGAAATCGAACCGTCCTCTCACAACGCGGTTAGTCTTTAAGAAGTAACTGAGCTCTACGTAAGTTCTACGAAGAATCCCAAGGAGAATTGCGAGTCTTTCCATGAGCACCTATCGTGGTCATTTGGCACGTCAGGTACTGTTTAGCATTTCGAGGGACCTCTCTAAATTGGTGAGATCTGCACTGTCGTTGGAAAGACGTTCGCTGGGTGCTTCTGCAGCCTTAGTGGTACAGCACGCTGTCACCGCTTACCAAAAAAAGGGAAAAGGTGCTCAGGAGGGTAGTTATCTCGAGGGAGGAGGAAGACGTCGTATATCCACCGTAGTTTTAAGAGCAGAACCGTAGCCCTCCAGATTTTCGTCCTCGAAATTTGTGGAGATCTTTTACATTATTGAATGGGAACTCTTGTTCTCATTCCAAATATAGAATTCTTGTCAAAAATGGATTACTCTGAAGCAAGTTATTACAAAACGGTGCTTGCTCGCCCAAAAGGCGCAGCGGTTTTCCGCCGATTGCACAAAAGATATGGCTGGTATCAGGGATGTGCGGAATTTCCGTTTCCGTGTTCCGCATTCCGGTTTCCGGTCATTTTGGGCTCTTCCGTTCCGTTCCGTGTTCGGCCTGTTTTTGGGCCGGAAGGCGCAAACGGAAATGGGCACTGTTCCACACTGTTTTCTATTGAACACATTAGTTGTAGTATTCATCCATATGGAGTTATGTAATTCATTTTTTAATTCACGAATATTTACCATGAGCTGTTATTTTGATTGACTATGGTGACTTATTGAATTCTGATACAAAACAATTGCTTCGAGAACCACCTTGGAACTGTCCAACTGTGTCATCTTGGGCGTAGGGCTTCCAGGCTTTCACAGACTGAATATTCCTGTAGAAGTGTTGACCAACCATGACTAGTCAGTCATCGGGTTATCGTCTTAAATCCCAGAATGAATTCTGAGTGCTGGTGTTGGTGATTACAACGTAACTGCTAATTTTGAAAGCAGATATCTGTGCAGTCATCACGTTGCCCATGACGCCACAGGTTTCTAAAAATTCTGAGAGGAATCTCTTTCCTTGTCGGGAAACGATTTAGGTGGCTACTCCAGTTTTAGACCTTGCCCGAGTCAGTTTTTTTAATACGGGTCTGTAAGTAACCTCAAGTGATTAAGTAGGTTAAGTCTACCGTTCAAAAAATATCAGCATCAAAAAAGTCAGCGAAAAACCCGTCCCATGAACTAAATATGGAAAGAATGCATGCTAAATAGTGAGAAATAGTGAAATAAGCCCCTGAATTTGTTTTCGTTTATTGCTCAGCCATAGCTAAAAGATTATCATAGCAATATTATAAATTCCTGCTTCGTTATGTTACGTTATGATGAGGATGAGCATTAATATGTGGAAGATTCTGCTGCACGCCAAGAAAATGTGCAATAGAAGCCGCTTCTGACGCCGTTTCAGATGCACTTTTGAAAAAATGGCGAGCATGTGTCATTTCCGTTTCTGCGTTTCGTATTCCGGCTTCCGGTCAGTTTTGAGCGTTTCCGTTCCGTGTTTCGTCTTCCGCTTTTCCCAGAAAAATTTCCGCCCATCCCTGGCTGGTATCCTGTCCTCCTTAGCATTAAGATTGCCCGCCTCCTCCGCTGTTCAAATCAAGCTCCTCAGTTGTGTAGTCAGTCCCTTCGAGCAAATGAGTGGACAGAACGCTGCGTAAGGCTCTTTCTCTCACTACTCATGTGGGTAAGAAAAGCAACCCTGAAACTTTGATTGGGTAGGGCAATCTTAATGATACGCCCTCGAGCTCCGTTCAGTCGTGGTTTCCCGGGTGGGTTTCGGGGGATGTGATTCGTCCGGTATCGAACTCACGGATGAGTTCTTCGCTTTCAGATGAAACCACTTCCTCCTTAAGAATTTCGCAGTCAAAACGGCGAGTCATTCGCCGTTTTTCATCGATTTTTTGCCTGCCTGCATTCACCATGACCAGCGTCGAATAAAGCAGACTTTTTGGGTAGGCGTTGTGCTATTTGCACAACTCACCTTGGCTTCAAGATAGGATAATCTGGACAGAATAGCCTTCTGTGTTGTCCAAACATCGTTAATTAGAGCGAAAAAGCGATCGAGGGACGCCGTCAATATGCCTTGTAGACTGGTTGAGTAACCAGCAAACCGTTCGATTAACTTACTAGCCCACAAGGGCATATCGGCGTTGACGTCCTCGATGGTCGCGATTGATTTCCTCGCTGCTTGCTTGCCCATTTTATATCCAGCAGCGAAAATAGAAAGTAATATGGCAGAGAATACAGAAATACAGAGAATACAGAACGCCGCCGCTCAAAGTGAGCCACCTAGCAGGAATGTTGTTGGTTTTAACTCTGTTTACGCCAGACATTCGTCTATGCCCTAATAAATGAATAAAATATACATTCCATTTTCTCCAGCGGTGTGACAGTAATGTATTTTGGTAATTCTGGCGTTGTTGTGTCGCTGCCGAATTCTGTCTAAAACCATTCGCAGAATAGGTTGCACGTCTACTTCCTGCATTCTTACTTCGCCAATCAGCATTTCTCTCTCATCAACGCGGAGTCCGTTCGCTTGCTGATAAAGTTAGCGCTTCTTTTCTCCGTTCACCAACTTCAATTAGGCTGGAATCGCGCATCACCATGTGGCAGATCTTCTTACATTCAGTTTTCAGTAGAATTGTAATTTCAGTTTTACATTTTTGTTGCAGCCTACAGTGGTTGATATAGTGCTGTTAGATGGATGTTTAGTTGCGAACAACACAACACCTGCCCGAGTGGGGTTCGAATCCGCACCGTCTGCCTTCCGTGCACGTTACTATGTACGCCTTTCATCACACGCACTGTTTGGTAGCGCGTATGTGTGAGTATGGTGCAAGGACTTTCACACACGTCTACGCCATACTAAACGATGAGCATCTTGATTGGAATACTAGTAATACCAAAACTTTTCCCGGAATGAGACCACTTAGTTTGAAACCACGCTTTCCTCTAGTATCTCCTCTTCCATGACCCTTCTTCTGTCATAGACCAGCACTATGATCCGCACGTTGTTAGTACAGTACACGGCAGACTTCCGACTTCAGTACAACGTTGATCGCTGTAGTAGAGAAGGTATTGCTTTAAAAATACCTAAAAATTTCAGGTGGTAAAGTCCCTCTTAAAGCCCGCAAGTGTAGCTTTTCAGCGGTAAAGGATATGGAAAAACTTTAAAGGAATTGTGTTGTTCTATCAATGAAATGAATCTTGCAAGTAAGATAAGCCATAGTATCACCAAACAGTATTTTTGCATAGAAGTGTATGAGCTGTTGGTTAGGAATTTGCAAACAGTGGTGGTATCGCAATTATGCCAGCTACGCGCTGTAGGCGTGAAAGCATTGTTAAAGGTAGTGACGTTCTTAGCGAACGTCGAATCACTCTGCGCTTGTGAATCCTGTCTGTCGACCTGTGGCTGTACATCGCTTTTAGAGTGTTCAATCATCGTACTTCTTTCACATCTAGTTATGCGCTTCCATAAGCTCCTAACTGAATAGGTTGGTTCACTGTAGCATACTACATACCAGCCTGTTGAGTCCTGCTTCTCTCACCGCAACGTTGATACATCGTTATTTATAAAGCGAATAGGGTTGTGTGTCCTTCAATTCTGCTCGAAATTAGCGGATTCAGCTCCATGGCTTGTGACTGATAGTCTATAGCTGTCCTCTCCCTACTGTTTATGTGGTAAAGCTTCATGAGATGCTCGACGATCATGAAAGTCATACTTCTTATTAAATTGTTTGGGGGCGCTCCCCAGAATTATAATGTCTTATTTTAATCCTGGGCGCGTGTAGCACAATCGGAGGATGTGAAGACTGTCGCGTGCACCCGATGACAGGTTCCTGGTTTGGATTTCCCTTCCAGGCCCACCAAGCCTGGCATCCCTCCCGGATCGGTGAATTGGTACCGGACTCGTCCGGAAAGGATAAAGCACTGACTTGTTCATCGACTGGCCACCGCAAGTCATTGTATGACCGAAAACGCATTCAAATCGTCTCCACGACATTCTGCAGAAGTAAATTCGTGGCGAATCTCAGAAGGAACTTTGTAACTCATTTATCCTTGTCCTTGTTCGAGTCTACCTTGCAGAGTGCATTTCCAGTCCCTTTCAATCCAGGCTTCGTGGTTCAGCTTCTATTCCTTCGATCTGGATCTTCAACGTTTTTCACGGATTCATTTCTCCCTGCTAGATGTTATCCTGTCTGCAGTGCACCTATTAAACTGCGATCATTCCTTGCTCCACCACTGAAGTTGCTGCTGCACCGGTGGAGTGCAACAAACCATTGTCTGCTCGAGCCTCCGGTTTTCGAATAGCTGCAACTCCACGCTCTGCCTTTACGCCGTCATCTATCTCAGTAGTTGACTTGTTCCGGGCCAAAACTCCGTTTTTCAACGAATGTTCGCCGTTAATCGAAGCGTGATTCTTTTGTTGGCAGGCGCCATGCTGGGCTCGATACCACGAAAACATTTTAAACAACCATGGGCTTCTACAAGACTTCTCATTCTCGATAGGCGTAGGCAACACATTTTTATGGCTATCCTTGCAGTTTTTTTCCTTCCCAGTGACCGCCTGGAAGAACGAGAAACGAATTTTTGAACGGCGATCACTTGCAATCACTGGCGTAAGCGCAAATACGAGCAAGTAAAAATTTGAAGAGTGCAGGGCACTACCATGCGAAGAGCTCTGCGAACTCAGAGCGGCATTATAACCCCTTCACCGTGAACGCTGGCCTTTAGATACGGCCCAGTTTAGTCGCGTCAAATAGTAAAAAGCAATGAAAGCATTTCAGAGCTTGTTGGCTTGTTTACGTTGTGGGCGGCACCTTTACTCAATCCCAAGTGCTTCGCGGAGCACGTTTACATCTCCATGTGCCTTATAGCCATCAGGTGCTGGAGGGTACGTGGATGCTGCAAGGAGCGAGTTGAGTGCGCTACAATAGCTGCCTCGCCGTACTCTGTAAGACTGAACTGCACGCTCGATTACGGTAGAATGATCGGGTGCTGAAGCGCCCTCGGATGGAATTTCACGAAGGTGTGAGGCAAGACGAGCAAGGCACATTCTACTGTTGTGGAGCAGGTTTCATGCTAATTAGCGGATTGGAATCTATCCTAGTCGAGTGGGAGCGACTCTGATGTGGGAGGCAGTTGCATCCGTCATCCTATCCCACACCGCCACATTCTGAATTTGCAGGGAAGACAATGGGTAGATGGTTCTACCGACTAGGACACATCCACGATTTATTAAATAAACATAAACTCAACTCAACTCAAAAAGAACTCAAAAAACCTTGTAGAGGTCCCGCATATAGAGTGTGCCCAATATAGCTTTGCGTCGTGTTAAGCACATTACGAGCGCAATAATGACGGCTACAACGTCCACAAATCATAAAAAATGATTGTTAGATTGCAAAATAAGCAACATTAAATGCTAGGTGACAGTGAGATTAAAAGAAATGAAAAGAAGGAACAGTACAAGAAATGTTTCCTGTTATTTATTGCTTACTTGGCTAGTGTTGAGTGGCCTTCTATGTGTGTTGTTTTCTGTGATGTTTTCTTACAATTTATAAGCTTGACAGTTGTCTGTGTCTGTCCATGCCTTGAATAAATAAGTAAGTAAGCCGAAAAACTAGCATTTAGATGCTTCGGTTGGTCTTTAAAACAAGAAACTGGAAAATCGGCAATAGATGACGTTTCTTCCTGATTTACGCCCTTCTCAGTGTGTGACGGCTTCGTAGCGTAGCGGTCAGGCCCTCTTTTCTGCTTTTTCTATTACTCTTTTCTTTTCTCCATATTAGGATTATGCATGATCTCTTCCTCCCTTCATTAAAGAGCTTTATGTGGTGCCTGCTGCATCACTTAGCTCTCTCAGAATACACGAGATTCAGAGAAAAGAGGACAAAAACAAACAGAACCTACAGTATCCGAGAACGTTTGACGGTGGTGCTGTACAAAGCATTGCTTAGTGAGTTTATTGAAAAATATGCGCGTTTTCCGTTCAAGCAAGTTTCGAATGTGGTTCGGAAGCTTGTTGTTCAGGAATGAAGAATTTAAGGGGAACATACTTTGAAAGGACGTCGTGTACCGCAATGCAGAACCTACTGTAAGAGCGCTAGCGGGACTTTCTTTAAAACCAAAGTTGCGCAATTGAACTTTGGAGGCGTCTTCCCGTGAAAATCTGGTAACCAAAGGCATCATTGGCCCGCAAGAATCGTAGCTAGCCTTTCGCCGTCTAACACCATTTTTCTGAATCGCGACACAATCGGTCTGCTTCGAAGTGATAACCTGGACGTACAGGGTGAATTTGCAAATGGTTGCGGAGCGCAGGCGATGGAAAGCTAGTGTTCTCTTTAATGTAACAGACTCGCTTCAGCTCATCGACCCCATCGAGAGAGAAGTTGGTTTAGGTGTGCAAAAACCGACTCTAAAAACTACTACGGTAAAAAGCGCTTTCTGCCGGCTGTCCCATAAATACCTTTACAAGAACAAGCTGTAGCTATAATTTGTTCGGTTCGGAAACCTTAATAATGCGGAAAGCAAGGCACTCTTCCTTGCAGGAACAGGCTACTCCACTCTTCATGTTTATCTTAGTATTTATCTTGACACAGTAGAATCTGGTAATTTAAAGTTTTCCTATAATATTTATTTATTTTTGCTTACGGATAGGTTGCATACACTCTCGCCCACTATAACGAGCACGTTTTCTGAAGCGTCACTGCTTCTGGAAGAGTGCTTTTGAAATGATTCCTCTATTAGGTTGTAACGAATTAAATGGCACTGGCTCGCGCCATTTTTTGGCGCGTCTTTACGCGTTTGATCAAGAACAAACCGTAACATGTGGCATATCATTTAGAAGCGCAAACTTTGCTCTACCGGTGAGTGCCAAATTTTCTATGTAAAAGTGGGAAAACTTTTAGAAAAAAGAGTTTTATTGACTTTTTTGCAGATGGACAAAAGGGTAATCTGGGGCATTACTTGTATGAATTCAAGCTGGGCACTACAGCTAAGGAGGCGGACGAAAAGATCAACGCCGCATTCGGTCAAGGATGTTCCACAATTCGGACGGCGTATCGTTGGTATCAGAAGTTCCGGAATGGAGACGAGAGCTTGGAAGGACATGAAGGTCGTTGGAGGCATAGTGATGTTGATGAGGACAAGCTGAGAGATGTGGTAGAGGAAGATCAACACAAAGGTACCAGGAAGATAGCGAAGGTTCTTGGCGTCAGTCACAACACAGCTGCCCGGCATCTGAAGGAAATTGGAAAGACCAAAAAGCTGGAAAGATGGGTGCCTCACGATCTGTCTGAGGAGCAAAGAAACCGACGGTATGAGATCTCGTCCGCACTGCTTCCACGGAACGAAACGGACCCATTCCTATCCATCGTAACCTGTGACGAGAAATGGATAATGTACGACAACAGGCGACGATCGGCACAGTGGGTGGACAGCGATGAGAGCCCCAAGGTGTTTGCGAAGCCGGAATTGCACCAAAAGAAAGTAATGGTGACAGTATGGTGGTGTTCGCTGGGAATTATTCACCACAGCTTGCTCCCTCCCGGTGAATCCATCACGGCAGAGAAGTACTGCATTGAAATTGAAGAAATGATGAAAAAGTTGAAAGATATCCGGCCGGCCTTGGTAAACCGAAGGCGAGTTCTCCTTCTGCACGACAATGCTCGCCCCCATGTAGCACGAATGACGTTGCAGAAATTGAATGAGCTGAGCATTGAAACTCTACCACATCCTCCGTTTTCTCCCGACCTCTCCCCAACAGACTACCATTTCTTCAAGCATCTTGGCGACTTCTTGGTAGGGAAAATATTCAAATACCAACAGGATGCCGAAAGTGCCTTCGAAGATTTCGCCAATTCCAGAACTTCTGATTTTTATGCTACTGGGATAAAAAAGCTTATGTCACGTTGGCAAAGATGTGTAGAATCAGAAGGTTTTTATTTCGATTAATAAACTTGACTACAAGCCGAGATATTAACTGTTTAAATTTAGAGTGGTTCAGTGCCATTTATTTTGTTACAACCTAATAGTTCCTAGCTCCGGGCCTGACAAAGGTGACATCGCCTAGGCTTGAGGAGCATAGAGATCTTGCATATTACTGGTTAAGTTCTTCTAGCTCAACGACACTCTGCTTCCGTCTCTCATATAACAGGTTCTTGCAGGTGTTTTACTTTCTATTGGAGCTATTATGTGAACGCACTCCCATGTCTAAAAGAAAACATAAGTGGAGAAACGGTTTTCCTTCCTCAGGGTTTCCTTATTATCATAGACGCTTTCCAGAGTTCTTCACATCATGCGAGAGTACGCCATGCATGAATGGCGGCATCTGCAGGGAGACTGATGGCAAACATCGCTGCAACTGTCCGGAGCCGTTTCACGGACCGTTCTGTCAGTGTGAGTTATTTTTCTTCCATTCCTGTGGGAATGAGGCAGGTGACAAGTGAATTTTTTTCAGTTACGTCGAAGGATTGGAACTACAGCTGGACGGCCACCGAATTCGCTCTCTTGTTCGTCGTCGTTTTTCTTATAGCCTGTGCTGTAGGAATAATATGCTGCAGGTAAGCACTATCTGCGTCTTATAAATTTTATTTTCAAAAGCGTCTCCAGTAAACGTGCGAATTATTAGGGTGGTGAAAAAATAATGGCGGTTTTGAATCAACTAATACTCTGAAATACTAACTCGCTTCAAAGGAAAGTTTTTCAATCGGAATAACAACTAAAAGAATCAACACATTTCTGTCAACGAGAATCTAGTTCAGATATTCCAGCAGCATGAATTGTGGAGGCGACGAATCGTAGAATGTCTTTTTGCGTGATCTTGGTTTCGAAAGCATTGCTAGCGCGGGAAAACGACGAGATGCTTGAAAAAGTGGTATTTTGTAGGAGAAACTTCTCGCGAGTATGGAGCACGGTCGAGATTTTCATATCCCAGCTCAGCCAGCTTTTTTGTTGTCATCAGCGAAACGTGCGGTCGGACGTTGTTACCGAGGATTACGCCTTTTCTGATCATCAATGTCGGGTAAATTTGAGACAATTTGGGATGGATTTTGTCGAACTCCTCACAGCACTTATGCGCTGTGATGGGGCGAAGGCAGGAAGCTGTGGTGGATCGAAGGGGATGCTGATCACCAAACAGTCGCCATAGTCTTTCTTCGGTGCAATGTCTGGTAGCCTTCATAAATGCTTCGGAGCTTCGTCATGATCCATTCATTCACCTGAACGTCGTTAATTTCCGTCGAGAATCAAATAGACAAGCAGTAATAATTTTATAGGATGCCGTGACAATCAGCTTTCTAATGATGTATAACGCGACAGCATTCGCTTAGGATTTTGTTTAGTTGTCAATGCTGAAACATAGCAAGTACGAAACCGGCTATTGTCTTTTAAACCAATCTAATATTTGATAGTCGAACGGCACGAGTGAGAGAGCGGTAGAGGTGAAGAACTCTCATGCGCTCGGCCTCCCGCCCTGTGAGGACTCTCGCAGTCTGTGCAATGTTAGCCTGGCAAAGTGCTTTCATGTTGACTTATTTGTCGGGAGTTAATTTTACCCCACAATGACGCTTTTCATTTCTTTTAGCAAGCTTCCGTTGTTTTTCTCTTCAGTGAACCACGTAATCAAAACATTGCAGCTGCAAGGAGCTCATAAAAATCCCACGGCATAGCCGGGTTGAGCAGATCATCGTGTAAATCACTTTTCTTGAGGTAGAAACCGCTGCCGAATCTAGTCACGCAGTTGGTCACATAATATAGGCTTCTTCCTATCGGTGGTTTTTGAAGTGAAGATCCTTATTCAAAATTCTCACGATGACGGTCTCCAAAAACCCAACCAGCAAAGCGGACATATTGTTGAAAACAGCAGACGCTGGTTTCTGCCGATCAAATCTCCCAGGATATTTGTAATTGATTTCAGTTTCGGCAATAGTATGGGCTTCTACGTCAGCGTGCCGACAAAACGCTACAGCAGGTGAGTATTTTGCTTTACGACTCTTTGTTAGTGCAAGCCGCATTACCTCTGATAAGTTCCCGATGCGCTTTCCAGCCACCCAAGTTGGGAACGGCCCAAGAAGTTGTCTTCCAATAACCAGGCGCTTCACCAATTTTGCTGGCAATTGTATCGCTCTGACTGCGCGGCGGTTGGTTCACCTCCTAGTTGTTGCGTCTAGGACTTGCTCACGAATTTCAAGGAATTTAACGCTTCTTGTAGAAAACCTACCCCACCTAACTGCATGCACTTATGTTTTTTTCATGGACAATGCGTTTTCAATGCAAGTGCTAAAATTCGTCCTACGCCGTGCCTCGTACTTGCCTTCTTCGTGTGAAGTTTTACAGCTATTCTCGATGATTCTATGGTATCTTTCACCACCGAGTAAGAGCAACTTTTATGAAAAGGAGTTCAATCGTATAACAAATCTCGATGAAACTATGAGTGATGTTCTCACGGCAGAGAAAAGCGCTCTTGGATTCTGAGCATCACTCTGGATTTTCATGAAGTCTCCTCAAATTTTGCACGTTTAGAAGATAATCACTCCTTACGGAACTATCTGATACAACTGCTAATGTACAAAATTCGTGTCGTAATTTTTATAGAAGGCGAATTTTTCTATATTTGCCGAATCCGTAGTAGAGTTTTCTCATGAGTTCAGTGCCTACTGAATGGTCTTTTTATAATACTGGTCGATTTGACCAGTATGATTTGTTTATGAGAAAACCTATTTTGTCAGTTTGTTGCGCAACGGGGAGTGGAGTGTAGACGAGATATTAAGAATCGTACGATTTCCTGAAGTCTTGACCAAATTGGCTTCCTGGAAATTATTCCATTTTCTTCTTTAGAGATTGTGCGGAGATGGATGTTGTAGTCTTTCGAAGTGGTGCATCCTATCCGAAGTGCGTAATGCGTTGTATTCAACGTTTCTGATAACTTCGTCTATGATTTGCTAGGAAATTAAAGGCTGCTACAACGATTAGGACGACAGTACGAGTTTGCTGCGATCAAAACTTTAGCGCTCGGACGGTCTTGAGCCGGCACCTCGTGCTTATCGGACAGAATGCTACGCCATTACAGCATCGGTGCTGTTCGATCGAACGCAACTGTGAAGTTGTCTAACCACAAGAAGCTCACGGCACCGATTCGTTTCTGGCTTTGGGCAACCAACCTTTGTACGGGGCAGATAGATATGTGAAACCGTTTATCATTTGGAAAAAGGATGTGAAACTATACTTAACAGTCAAAGGAAATGATCAGTGGTGCAACTCCTTCACTTCTTCTTCGTGTTTTCACTGCCATTCTTGATGTGTAAACAACGGTCGGATTGACGGTTAACTGTCGTCAAATTAGCTGCTGGCTATGGCTTCCATCCAGCATTCGTTGTCAGTTGATTGATTTTGCTTAATTGCCCCAAGTGAAGTTCATCCCAGTGTACGGATATGCGATATCATGTGCATATTGATATCGACTATACGGCAGAATTTATCCTCTTGCTTAGTATCCCTTTCACTGACTGTAATGCTCGTGTTATTCCCAGCTTGGAATCCGATATTGGTAGACTGTCATATCGTCTTAAGCACAGGAAAAGAAGGCCTAAATTGACATAGAAATTTTGGGTCTTGGGTTGCTTTGGGACTCCAGAGGTGAAAAATTTTTTGCTCAGACCTTGTCCAGAGGGCCATTTGGGGTACTGATTACGATCTGAGATGCGTTTCTGAAATGTTGACCAATGGCCAATGTATGAGATGGAGAGGTCAGGGTCTAGGCTTTTGCTCAAACTAGCAAGCAAGGTGGGTTACTTGAGCCGTTATTCCCAGCCTGAAAAAGAAAAAAGAAGAAGGTGAGGTCCGTTTGGACTATTGTGCTGGAATACAGTGGGTTGCCGAATGGATAGGAAGTTATGATGCGTACAAAAAAAAAAACCCTGGCAAAAGAGGGGAGGCAATTTTAGTGCTGACCACAAGTGTGCGGTTCCTTTCTTGGCCTAACGATAGGTGAGTGTAGCTATGGGCATTTAAAAAGGCTGCGTCAGAAGCAATGCTTTCTTCACCTACAATACCGCTTATAATTAGTGTCGCATTTGGCGTCGGCGACGCTCGCGAGCGTCGCGGCGTCGGAATCGTTGAAACGAAGATACTGGGAAACCGAGCACATCTTTAGATTCGGGCAGTCGAGTAGAGTTCCAAAATCTAACTGTACTCCAAATTTGACCTAGTTAGAGTGATTTTCTTCCTGAAGACTTTTCCCCTTCATTTCCTCAGTCTAACAAGTCAAAATTCATTCTCAACGATTCCGACGCCGCGACGATCCCGAGTGTCGCCGATGCCAAATGCGACACTAGTTATGAGCGGTATTGTAGTCGGATGTATTTCCCCTCCTTCCACGTTTAAATGGGACGTAATGTACAACAATGTGACAGGTCTCTTTAGAAGAAGTCACAAACACGCCCTTGGCATAGCCCTGATATCTACCGCAACTAACCGCGATTGGTTGGAATTTCAAGAATGGATATCGTGGTCGTGATCAGCGCTAACTAGCTCCTATGGCCGAATTTTCTTACTCCACCACACTTTCTCTTGTAGATGTACCAGCCACAACTTAGCGTATTCGTCGGCTGAATTTTCAAAAGCGGATGTCAGATTGAATGGCAAGCTTTTTGAGGGAACCCTACCACCTCTGGGTCGAGAAGGTAGGATAGCGGTAAATTGCTCAGTTTCTTTGACAGGGTTTGCGTGCACATAGGGTGACCTTGACAGGCCTGATACGATCGACAGGCCCAGGTCTACGGTACATATTCAGACGAGTCTGCTTTCCTTTATACATAGTAGGATACATGTTAAAGCTCAATCCCTTTTGGAGAGTGAAAAAGCTAGGGTTCTTGGGATGTTTAATCTGTCACTTCATAGAACGGCCGTTGTGGAACCTCATCGTAGGTGTAGAAAACAAATCAGCCAGTAGTCCAAAGAGGCTCAAGAAGCCTTTTTGGTGCTATCCCTTAAGGATATTTTTCAACGGTTTCTTTACGATTGCCGAAAATCACAGAAGTAAGATCAATCATGCTTAGATTTGAAGTAATGCAGCTGAGCTGGTCGATGGCACCCGATACCCCGTGTTAGACATATGACTGGTATGACGGCACCATTGTATAACAAATTCAAGTAAATGCCAGATTTCGTGACGTGAGATAAAAACGAAATTTCTGAAGGCCCCTCACCAGTTCACCCATGAAGTGACACTCACCGTGAGATGCCTTGAACCATCATCGCTTCGTCTCTCTCTGGCAGGCTGTCTTCTGCAGTATAACGCTGGCTACTTCTCATTGTCTGCAGCAAGGGCGCCACTTGAGCGCTTAAGGGACACGTGATGGATGCCGTCTCCGGACGACCCAAGCCTGTTGCTCCTCTGGGACTGGGACTGCTGTAAGCAACAAAACACTCGCGAAGCAATGGCACAACACAATGTCTGTGCAGCAGCAATTCAAGCCATGCGGGCACAAATGCTCGCTCATTAAGTAATGTATTAGGCTGTTCAAAAAGTTTCCCGCCACCTCTGCATTTTTAAATTTTTTCTCTTTCAAGACATTAAACAACTAATGAATACATGCACAATTATTATCTACAGCATATTGCCTTTTGTTCGATTATCAGGTAATTTCTGGATGTCATTCTATAGAATTTCTGGGGTGTTGATGAAAGAATCATCGAATCACCATTAAAGTTGCTTCCTATCCTCAAAATGATTCTTCCGCAAACGGACGGACAGCGAATGAAACGGTTGGTGGTCTGTTGGAGCCAGGTGCGGTGAATAGAGTGGATGTGATAGAACATGTCATCCGGAACACTGGGATTTTTCTTGGCCTGTTTTGGGGTGGATGGTGGTATACTGGAGGAGGGGGGGGGGGGATCCTCTTGAACCCGATCCAGGAGGCGTTTCTCATTCCCTGGGTAACCTTCCAGACCGCGAGTGGTCCTTGAGATCAAGGTCCCCGTTTTTGAACTTCTGGAACCAAACTTGTCGTAGGACTCAGTGGGAGGACCTATCCTACTGCGACAGCCGGTGCCTATTCCGATTGCGCTCCACGCGCCCTTAGAAGTAAAAAAGAAAGCATGAAATTCGAAGCCATAACGCCAGCTAGGAACTATACTGAAGCGAGTGTTGTTAGGAATGTTTTTGTAGTCTTTCTTTCCACCGTCAAAGTGTTTCTTCCACCTTCAGATGAAGGCTGCCAAGGGGTCTATCCGCAGTAGTGGATAACTGCCTTGAAAGAAAACACGCGAAAAGGGCGAGTCTTTTTGAAGGTGCCTTTTGTAAATTTGCGGAGTCAAATACTATTAGGGTGGGCCAAAAGTAATGAGACAAGTCCAACAGATTTGCTTATCTCATTATAACTCGATTACAACTAAATGGTGCTGAGGAATGTATTCGCCATTAAGGTCAATGACCTTGCTGCTATCGATCAGCCATCTCTTCCTGATCCCATCCTTCCAAAACTGCTTAGGCCTGGTGCTGATCCACTGCTCGTTACGGTTGTCGAGGTTTGCTTAGGTCCTTGTGTCTCTTCCGACCACGAAGTCCTATAGGCTCAAGAAGTAGTGGTAGTCGCATGGAGAGATGACCGGCGAATTCAGTGGGTGAGGCATGTGAACGTAGCCCGGCTGAGCAAGCTTATCCGTGGTCACTTTTGCCCGATGGGAAGCGACGTTGTCGAAGAGGAGGACCTTCTTGAGACCGAGTAAGTGCGAGTCGCCAGTTCATCTCTTCTATTTCGTTCACCATGGCCTTGGAGTCCATCGTCGTGCTTTTGGTAAACAGTTTCCAGTATACCGGTCCATGGGGGCAGACCCAAAAGCTCCGAAGATGCTTCTCGCCGTGAACATCTCGCCGAACGAAGGTCGGTAACGGGTCAACAGGCCTCACCCAGACTGGCTGCTTGGCAGGGTTAAGGTAGAAGACGTACTTCTCATCCTGCGTTAAGATTGAGTCCAGGCTGCTCGAAGTTGGGAATCGGGAGAGATTTGCGCGACACAGGTCGACTCGTCAGACTGGGGTTTCGGCATGAGACAGACTGGGGTTTTGGCATGCTTCTGGAAAGGGCGAAAGCGGTCACTTCTCAGGTGGCCTTCAGTAAGTAGCAAACAAGCAAACAAACATACAAGGACGAGAAGCACGAAACCGGACTCCAGTCACGACATATATGGGCACGGCGTGGAGAGTCTCATTACTTTTGCCCCCCCCCCTCCCTAATATATCAAAATTGAGTTAATCCGTCCTCAGCTATCAGTTGTACCCTCCAGTGAAAATAGACAAATGGACACATTTATCTCGAATATTATTCAACTGTGAGCAAAAGCCCTTTCAACAGCATTATGGCGTAAGAGCTACCTAACAAAGGAAGGATATTAGGTGACCATTGGACTTTGAGGTGAGACGTATATCGCTGGATGAGGCTTCGAACGCTGATTCCAAATATGTGTTCCTTTTCTGTTGTTCGCATCTGTGAACGGAGTTATGGATCATTTTCATTGCAGGCTCCTTTGCCCTCTAGATCCACGCAGAGCGGGCCAATCTCAAGACAGCGAGCTCAAGTAGGGTTGAAGCTGGGATGCTGGCCGAGCAGTGTTGGCGCAGGGGTAGAGGAGTGGTAAGGTGAGACGGTGTGGTTTATGGTTCGAGTCCCTTGTGGTGCAGTATTTTTGCACTTCCGAAAAAAGATCTGCCACCATCAACCAAAGCTCTCTATGTCAAATGGCGACATTTGGACGAAATCAATTACCATGATCTCACCACCCATACTTACATGTGGGTGATCAGTGCCTTAAATAACCCCCTTGGGCGAATTCTTCTCGACACACGGGGTCGGTTAGGACAATACTGCCGACTTATCTTCCAAACTATGGTTCTCACCAGCTCTTGTGTTGGCGTGCCTTTTGGACGAGCTCGGTCCTTCCGATACTTCACGCGTTCCTAGAGGGCAAGAGAAGAAAGTGGCCAGTAGTTTCGCATATATCTTGCGAGATGCGCAATGCGGGAGCATCGAGGTGAAGGATGAAGAAGATATCAGTGCGGAATCAGAAGAGGATTAGAAGAGAAGAAGGCATGAGCGGCACCCAAACGTTGCTCTTGGTCGACAGCTGGAAGCCACTCGAGAATCACGAAACCATTCCATCAGTTTTTGTAGATCCTACTAGAGTGAAAATGATGAACCTTCCGGTAGGAACAACATCACAAATGCATACATTAGAAGTACATTTCTTCTTGCCATTCAAAAGCATGTACAAACGTTTCACCTCTCATGTATTGACACACGGTATAAAGTTCTCACTTCACTTCGCGTCTCAATTCTTCGAATTGTTCCCTGATTTTCACTCAGTTTTCTGCCCCAAGATTCAGAACTTTTCTCACGTATTCATGATACGCTGCAGGATGCCTGCACAGTTACCCCGGGACGTTTGATACACCAATTCAATATTGTCTCCCTACTGACATCGTAGAGCACTGCTCTTACAGCGGCTGCACTGATGTATTTTTTACCCGCTGCGGTCATTGCCAACAGCTGTTATGTTTTGAACATTTCGTAGTGTTATTTCACAGTTGCTAGTGTAACGCATTGTTTGTCTTCTCACCATGTTTTTAAAAACTATTCATGATAAATTGTATCTTCGTGCCAGTATGAAGTTGTCAGTATGAATACAAGCCCTTTCTGATGACCTTTTCCGTTGTAATTTGATACGGAGTTGATCGTGGCAGACCTTTTTTAGGAAGTGTAAAAATCCCGCACTACAGCGGACTAGAACCATAAATCACCCCGTCTCACCTTGCAACTCCTCTACCCCTGCGCCAACACTACTCGGCCAGCACCCCAGCTTCAACCCTACTTGAGCTCGCTCTCTTGTGATTGGCCCGCTATAGGTGGACCTAGAGGACAAAGGAGCCTGCTGCGAAATTGGTTCATAACTCCGTTCGCAAATGCGCACAGCAGAAACGGAAAAAAATATTAGGTTGGCAACTAATTTCGTGGACTCTCAAGAATCTTCAGCAAAAGTATTTATTAACAAATAACTAATGACAATCTTTAATCAAAATAAGATCCCTCGGAACGCAGAAGTGCTTGCCATATTTCAGGTAGCTGGTCTCTCCCACGGCCATTGAATTGTTGTGCTTTTAAGGCCAAGAATCTTTGGAGGTGTATTTTGACCCGGTCCACATTATTAAATCGGTATCCAACCAAGAAGTACTGCACCGGACTAAAAATGTGGTAGTCACTCGGCGCAAGGTCTGGGCTGTAAGGTGGATGAGTTCGACGCTCCCAGTCAAGGTCTTCTATTTTTGAGGCGTCCGGTTCGCTACGTTCCCTCCGTTTGGTGGTGTCAAGAAGGTATTAACTTCTGGGAGCTCGTCAAGAACGGTTCCAGCATTAATGCTGTAATCTACTCTTCTCAACCTGGCCGCGCGCAGGCTGAACTCCGCTGGAATCGGTTCAGACAGATTTTCAGGAGCGGAATTATCTATCAGCAAGATAACGCCAGATCACACGTCACGAATCGGGAGCTTCAAAAAATCGAAGACCTTAGCTGGGAGCGTCTAACTCACCCACCTTACAGCACAGGCTGTGCGCCAAATGACCAGCACCTTTATAGCACGCTGCAGCACTTCTTGGTTGGAGGACGATTTATTAATGTGGACCATGTCAAAAATGCACCTCCAAGGATTCTTGGCTTCAGAAGCACAAGAATTCTACAGCTGTGGGATGGGCCAGGTAGCTGATAAATGGGAAGCAGTCCCGCGTTCCAACAGATCTTACTTTGGTTGAAGACTGTTATTTGGTATTTTTTATGAACACTTTTGTTGAAGGCGCTTGAGAGTCCACGAAATTAGTTGCCAACCTAATATTTAGAATCAGCGTTCGAAGCCGCATCCAGGGGTATACGACTCATCTCAAAGTCCCATGGTCACCTAGTATCCTTCCCTTGTAAGTACCCTGTGAAACAAAAATGCCGGCTTAATTTGCTTCAGGGTGCGTCTCATGTTGTACTTCTTATTTGCTAAAAGTTGCTATCTCTTCACACTTGCGGACACTATATGATAATAAAATCAAACACAAGAGCTCGCTTTGCTTGGCTATCTTTTTCTCGTTCAAGAACCAAATCGCCAGAAGTATCTTTCACTTATAGCATAGAGAGTTTGTACATGAATCTTTTTAAGCACCTTCACTTTCGCTTAGCACTGAGACTTTCAGAAGTGAAGTCGGAAGTTTGTTACTTACAAACTACCTAGGATTTCTTGTTAGATTCGAAATTGACTGAGTAGTACATACAACTGTTTGTAGGAACTGCTGCACTGCTTGTCTGTTTTTCGTTTCTGTGCTTTTCTTCTTTGAGCGGTGCTCATACGATTGCTATAATGTTCATTTTTTACGTATTGTCTTACGCATTTGTAATAAGCAGTATCAATAACAGTAACAAAGCGACGTATTTTCCCCTTTACTTACTTGCTTCTTTCTAATTTTAATGGAACTTAAAGCCTGCTAATTGCTCCTTGTCTGGTAATATGCACGAAAAATGAGCTGTCTAAATTAAGCTGTTTGTTTAAATTGAAGAGCATCGTTTAATTTTATTTTTACGTTCCCGAAAAAAGCGAATTTAACGGACAATTTTTAAATTTCAGATGGAACGAAGAAGACATCTCCGACGATGAGGACGACTTGATAGCATTAGGTGTTTTACAAAAGTGAGCACACTTACGTGGCGACATTGGCTGTGCGTTTTTTTAACTTTGATGAGTTCAGAGGGACGCTGCGGATGTCGCGTACGGCGGAGACGATTATTGAAACGGAGTCACCTTGCGGCAGTTCCCAGCAAGTCGATACTGTGGATTTGTAGACTGGTATAGCTCACCTCACCTTGCTCAGGTTTAAGTTTCCTATGTTTGCAGAAGACCCAACCCTTCTGTTAAAAATTCTTGTCTAAACGCTTTCGCAAATATAGTTCTTATCAGACTCCAAGGTTCCTTTGGTCATCTAGCAATTTCTGAAGTTGTTCCGATTGATGTTATCTTCTTGTTGAGTATAGTAGAGGCACTGAACTTTCATTCAGCAGCTCGCAACGATCATCAAATGATCATAGCTTTATAAGTTTCATTGTCAGTGTGTTCATTTACTGAAATTTTGCCTTCTGTTATCGGCCATTGCCTTCATCGTTTATAGAATTGTAATTTCACAACCTGTTGCTGATTAAAATTGCTGATATACTAACTCCGTCCTTCCTGGTCGCATGTGCATATTTCGAGACGTATGTTACGTCTTCCGTGTTGCACTCCATAGCATCAGATTTGAAACTCAGCAGGAGCTCAGGCTAGAGTGACAAGAAGAATAAAAACCTGATCATTAGCATCAAGGTGTTGAGGTGTTGAGCAGCTTGGCATCCATCATTTGAGCTGCGTGCGAGAATAAAACGAGAGCGGTGTCTCTGTGGTTTCCGATCCCGGCGACAGTAGAAGGAGACAACTTCCTGATTACGAATGTCACCGCAGCAAACTTTGAAGAAGCAGTCGGCTGGCATACGCGGCCCTCTCGAGCACGTCCGGCCACTGCAAGGACTCACTATAGTGCGGCCTGTAAATACTGCATAAAAAAGGTAAGAGTGGACCAAATTCGATACAATTTCCACCATCTTCACGTCAAATTGATGAATTGAATTTCGCTTTGAAGCGCAGGAAAAGAGCAATTATATAGAAGAAGACGTCGCTCTAGGCACTCGACTAGATCGTCTCGATTTTCATTTGATTGATGTTGTAAATGCTGTTTACTTGAGGCAGGAGTGTGAGCGTATGTGTATTTTTCACAACGATTCTTCTTCCACCGTCTACATTAATGTTACTTCCAAATAGAATTTTTGCTATCAATTGAATAGAAGTTGAGTACATTTTGCGAACCTTTCTTAAATCTCGCTTTGATCTGTTCTTACTTAATGATTGATGATTTTCTGCGCTTTAAACTAAAACGCAATTCATTATTTTCCTTTAATTTTTTTGCCTAAAATTTTGAACAATGTGTTTACTTTTTTGGGCATGTGAGTTTTAAAAGACTTAAGGAAAGTTAAACTGAACTTTCTTTTGGCAAAAAATTATTCTCATTGTGTTGGAGAATCTCTAGCTTTATCTGAAAGGAGCTTTTTTGATAAATGTTCGTTTCGGTTTCAGAAGCGTTAAGCTTGCTTGCAAGAGTGTACCATTTGACGTGAAAATGGTATAAAACGCCACTTACGTCCATTTATTTTTCCCTTTATTTTTCGCACCTTGGATGAAGATTGCGAACGAGCAATTCTATTCGTAATTGCCCACTTTCTGATACGTAAGAGCCTTCATATCGGGGAATTAACTCTGTAGGCCACGTCGCAGCATCTCCAGAAGAACCTCGTTCTTCGTCTGTTCCGAATACACTACCGGACCCTAGTTTTTATTAGACATGTAAAGCAGGGTTTTTTATGCAAAATTATAAGGGAGGGATTTCCAAGCTAGCCTTTCGCAAGCACGAATTTTGCCGGATAGGTGGGAAAAAGCTACCATGTCTTTTCCTTTGGCTGTTGAAATCGTCACGCTACGGAATCTGTATTCTGCCCCTTAATAGCGCTGCTGGGCTCAGAAAAGGTGGCACTATGTTGTCGGACGATGGCTCCTACTGATTTTTACATTTTTCATCCGAAAACCTAAGACATGCAGAAAACATATTGTAAACCACACATAACATAAAACATAGAAAATCGTATAAGATGAGCGATTACTATTAGGTCGGTAAAAAAAAGTCTTGCACCAAAATGTTGAAAAAATTTTTTCAAGATTTAACAGGAATTTCCATGGACTGTTTGGTGCCACGTAGTTGTAGCACAGACATACTAGAGTGTTTCGCATACGTGGCAATTTGCTTCTGAGGGCATTTAAATACTACGATTGCAGAGAAGGGTGACCGACTCCGTGATTCGGACAAGGCTTTGCGGCTTACTATCTCTCAATCTCTCCTTGTTCGTTTTCGTTGTAAAGACTTTCTCGAAATGTCGTCACGGAAGATGAATCCTGAGTCCTCCTCGCTAACCATACCCGGAAGGACCAGTGGCTACCTCAAGGAGAACCACACCTCAAGGGGACATCCACCAGAGGAAGGTAATGCTGTGCTGTTGATGGGATTCTCGAGGAACGCTCTATCGTGAGCTTCCTGATGACGGCACCGCAGTAACAGCGAACATCTACGCTACACAGCTGCAGAAGCTGAGCGAGACCATGTCGAGCAAACGGCGGGGGCGGAGGGATGTCTACCTTCTACACGACAATGCTCGCCCCCACCTTGCAAGGTCATCTCGCCAGAAGTTGCTGGAGCTTAGGTGGGTGGTGCTGCCTCACCTACCACATTCGCCAGATCTTGCGCCATCGGACTACCACCTCTTTCGAGCTCTCAATCAAAACCTGAGGGATAGATGCTTCAATGACCGAACCGAACAGGAAACCGCTGTGGAGCACTTCTTCGAATCACAGATGACTTCATTCTGGAAGGAAGGATTCCATGGTCTCCCCGTCAGATGGAAGATGGTTGTAGATGTAAACGGTAACTACTTTGTAGAGTAAAGTCCCTAAGAAAAGGAACGATAAAATTTTGAAAAAAAAAATACGTCGTGGTGCAAGACTTTTTCACCAACCTAATATGTCCAGCCAACTCTTATGCCTCAGGTTCCCAAGAATCGGTATGAGTGGATTCCACAACGGGTGAAAAAAGTCCGTCATTATCGAATAATACAGTCCCCTCTCGTTATAACGCGCTTGAATGGGCAGCAGAAAATCCGCGTCATAACGGGAGGGAGTCGCGTCCTGGAGCTGACCTGTTTACACACTTACGCTAAAATCGCATATAATGACCAAATGTGGCTATAGTGATGACATGTGTCACCAATAGGAGAGTGTCATGGCGAAGGATATCTTAGATTATCAATGGAGTCCTGTCCACAGAGACATTCTCTGCTATATGCATAAGTATCAGGGGTACGCGTTAAATTTTTCGGTAAATTCTTAACGACTACTTTTTAACGAAAAATCTTTGCGTTAAAATCGGTAAATTCGTTCAACAGACTTTTCTTTGGCTGCAGTCAGTTTGGCTGTATTTTGGTATGTAAAAAGCCAGCTCTTTTTCTTTAGCGATTCTCCTCGTGGCAATTATATGGCTACGTCTTCGTCTTCACAACAGAATAGCAATGTCTATCTATCATCAATAAAACTGCTAAACAAGAAAAATCCTTAAGACTCCAAAACCAAACAGCAACAAAAACAAATTTTTTAGTGTGCCTAGTTCAGTATGTCTAGCTTGTGGAAAGTGCCCAGCTTATGCGAAGATCCAAAGTGCTACAATGCACCATAAGAATGCTACACGTTTTTGACCGCTTTCATTTACGTTTAAAAACATACAAAACGAAGGTTTTACAAAAAACCGTTTCGCTAAGTAGACTTTTACAGTGATTGCTTTGGTCCCAAGATCCTGTTCTCACTGCAGACGACAGGAGGGAATCAGATGAACAGCAGCGAACCGTTGACCGATTCTTAATCGAACCGAATTCTCTATTGGATCGTGTACTTTGTCTTTGCTACCAATGTAACCTAGATTTCAATATTTATGCACTTTCTCCTCCGTGCTCCTAAGGAAGTGCATAAGAAATACGCGTTTTAGAAGGCCAGTTCTCGCCCTATACTAACAGTGGTCCATCTTCTCTTTATTCTTCCTAATTTCTCGAAATAGAATCTATTTATTTAATTAGTTCGATGCACGCAAAGGTGCGCCCCTCAAAGGATTGAAAAAATTAGGAACCAAGCGTAGTTTAAATTTTTGTGTAGTTTTTTGAAAGCGTGTGGACCCAGGGTGAGCGGATTAACCGTTATCCGTTATCCGTTATCCGGTTTCCGGCGGGTTTTGGCCTATCCGTTTTGTCGTTCGTTATCCGGTGGTTTTTGGCCGGATAACGAACAACAAAATCTGGCACCCTTATGATCACTTAGTTGAATATAAGGACAATTTTTAAAAATCGATTTGTGTTTTTTCCGCTGATAGTCGAGATACGTTTGCAATGCTATGTCGGTGCCTTCTCTTAGTTCTCGATGGCATAATTAGGCCAAACTATCAACCTCTAGCGCGTTCTGAAATGCAGAACACTGCCTTGCTCATCTCTAATTATGGGGTTTTCACCAAAATTCCTTCTAGCATAATGTACTGTCTGGAAAAAACGTGTCGGTTAGAGGAGAAAGGAATAAACCTTCATACGAATCACTTCGTTTTAAGGATGTGCCAGATATTCATCTTATATGTACACGATCTTTTAGCTCATTGAAACTATGTTTAGCATGCGCATAACTTCCAAGTGGTGGGTTGAAAGCCAGTATTTTAATATCCTATCCTATCCTACTGTATATAAAAGCGTTAGTCCGTCTCTCCGTGTGTATGTGTGTCACAAACCTGTGTTAACCAGTAAAACATGTCAAACGCGGTGACCCGCGCGTGCATGTAGAACCTGTCAAGGCTATCCTCATGTGCAGTGGATGGAAACGAACCAAAATTAGCGGGAAGTGACCAGGTTGGACAAACGAGTGGAAGAATTCGATCGAACAACCACTATTGATCGATAGTATCAATTTTCGATCGGAGTTGTCATTCAACACCACGATTTGACCAATCGGGATGCGACTATGATAATGCCGGATGAGGAGACCAATATTAATCGATGGTATCGATTTTTCGACCGCAGTTATCGGTTTTAGCCCAAATTTGACCAATTGGAGTGGGAGTCACACGACAATTTCTTCGAGAGAATTACTCCCGCTTGCAGGAAATACTCCAGTATAAAGAGATTCAGACAGTTTCTAGAACAAAACAACAGTATCGATTTACCGATTTTCTACTATGTATCAATTTTTCTGCAGATTAGACACTTCGGAGTGGGAACAGCACTAATGCGGTGGGCAGCGGACAATGCTTACGTCAATCGTTTTGAGGATCTTCCCTTATTCTATTCTGTGTAATGAGCAAGATTAGTTTTTTTCTTCTCTAATGGGGCCCAAGGGTCAATAAACCGTCGTGTCCAAGGCGTTTTGTTTTCAGAATTTGGGCCAAAGTCCCAACCAGACGTTTTGAGGCCGATACGTTTACGTGCTGCTGCTGAGCAGTAGAGGCAGCTGTTGACGAGCTGCAGGTTCACTACTGGTGTACGTACTTGGGCAATGATTTGCGGTGACCAGCCAATGGACAAGTCAGTGCATTAACATTCCCGTGCAATCCTGATACCTAGACTGAAAATCCGAACCAAGAACATTGAGTCGGAGTGCATGCGAAAGTCGGCGCCTTGTCAGAGTGCGCTACCTCGCACCACGAAGGAAAAACCGATAAGAAGGTTAACAGCGGCTCACTTGACATGTGACGAGGACGACATTACAAATCCCGACCTACTATTAGAGAAAGAATGGTTTAGAATTAGTTTTAATTTTTGTTGTTTGTTCGTTATCCGACCATTTTTGGGCAAAATTATCCGTTATCCGTTATCCGGGTTTCAAAATTTTATTATCCGCTCATCCCTGATGTGGACGCGTGAGCGCAAAGTACATGATGCCCTGCTGCGCCCCAGCCCGATGTGGTCGGTTGGCGAAGTGGTTGTGTTGTAGCTTTATGTGAGCAAGGTCGTGGGTTCTATTCCCCTATGTACTTGTGTTTTTGCATTTGGCGAATCCCCACATCTAACACATTTTTGAACAAAAACATGGCAACAATTGTCATTTACGCTCATCGAGCTCTTTGAAAGGGGAAAGGTAACAGTTTTTGAATTCCAAGTTAAGCAAAGTCAAAAACTGATGCAAGATTAGTGATCTGAACCCCAAATAACCCCCATGCACAAGGTTTGGGCAAAATTGGTGAGTCTGACCTCAACACCTTCACTTACTCACACTTACTCTACCTGTATAAGAAAGCGGGAAATCCAGAAACTGACGTCAAATTCATGATCAGCACTCCAAGTAACACCCGTAACCGAAGTATGAACATTTTTTCGACCTCGCTAGTACAGTGCATGGCCCCTTTCGATTTTCGAAGCTGTTTCAAGATGATGAGGTGCTGTAGATAGCGAATTCTACCATATTCTTTACATGGATGGAGTTAAAAACGCAGTAACCAACTAATAGCAATACATAATGATGTGCCAACCTTCTTCAACAATGATGGAAGATTGCAAAAAAACATGTAAGCGAAATACTAAAATAATTAATAATAATATAATACATAAGTAGTGCTGCTCACAACGTCGACGGATTCTCTCCATACCTATGTACTGCTGATTTCCGTAGACTCTTGCACATGACACTTGTTGGGAGTGCATGAATTTTTCTCCTATTTTTGTTCGGTTTAGCTGTTTTTCGTAGACTCTTCCACATGACACATTTTACGAGTATATGAAGGTTCTCCTATTCTTGTTTGGTTTTAGCTTCTTCTCCGGCTTATTCCACTAAGGCGTGGGGTACTAGTGCTTATCCTCGAAATGCCTCATATTCCCTACATGCAGTAACCTATTGAGAGAATATTGAGACAGCTGTCGTTTAGAGGTTTTAAACCACTCCGGAAAACTCGGATACTACAGGCATTACTGCGGCACCCTTAGCTTAAAGACAGCCTTTCTTCATTTCAAAAACTATACCCAAATACAACCCAAATGTCTTTGTTTCAATATTCTTATCTAATTTATTCTTTTTGCACATTTCTCCGCCGAGTGTCTCCTTAGTAGGCCATCGCCTGGGGTGCGTAATTAGTTTAAAGAGGTTCCTGAGAGACAGAACCCGCCCCGGAATGGCTATGCCAGTTGCGTGCCTACTAAGTCGTAGCACACATGGAGGAGCATACTTATCATCGCATGTCATAAATATCGGCATACAGCTGTTCCCCAAATAAGATTTTTTTTACTTTTTTACTACCCACTATACCGCTCGTTTTCTTTTATCGTGCAATAATTTTTTTCTGCTTTCTGGGCAGTCTTTTAAGTTATCTAAGTGGAGCCGCAGTAGAGACCTGTTCTCCCTAATACATTTTTTGTGTAGTGGGACTGCTAATCAGAGTAGTAAATCTTTCTTGATCTTACGTTAGGTTTATGAGGTATTTTAGGATCAGCCCAATTCACAAAAGCATCAAACATTTCAGTTCATTACTTAGTTGTGTCTCGGTTTGTTGTTAATCATTTATTGATCGTTCCTGTTTCTTTTTCCTTTCTTGATATCACGATGATGTTTTCTCCCTAGGGATTTTTACAGTTTTCGAGTTGTGGCACACCTATGAGTGTATGAGGTAAATAAATAAATAAATAAATGAATAAATACACTGCTCACAAACTCCTACGCTTCCCCCTTCCCCCCCCCCCTCTACGCTTCTTTCTACCACCCGTTCAAAAAATGACGTAGCAGCACCGATATTTTACTTCCTGTGTAGCCCTCCACCTTGTTTTTCTTAAAATAGGTGTTGGAAATGGGAATAGAGCGTCCCACTGACGATAAATCGCAAAAAGCAAAAACACCAGTACAAGGTGGAATCGAACACACGACACTGCTCCCAGGAAGCTACAACACTACCTCTATGCCAACCGACCACATTGGGTTGGGTGGCAGCAGGGCGTCATGACGTCGTTGCGCTCACACGTCCACGTGCTTTTTTTCGACCACAGAAGAGCATTCCGAAGAAAGTAATTACGGTTTGGACTCCCCACACGGGACCTTACATCCTGTAAAAATTTCATCGCAAAATCTCAGTGCCAGTTGGGAGGCTCTCCTTGTGAGGACAAACAATTGCAAATATTATCGTATGACTAGGCTTGAAAATCCAGCAATTGCTGATTCTCAGATTTATCTACATGTGCAATATACGAAGGCAGAGGACCAAGTCGCTGAAAACTCTTCGAAATAGTAAACTTTATAGGCCAAAAACTTGTAGCCTGTTCATGTAGCTTGCAGAAAATTTGGATACCTTAAATTAAATGTCCTATACATAAAGATCCTTGTAAATGTTCGTTGAACGTTTTCAATTTGTGTCTGAAGCCTTTTATTTCCACACTTGACAGCAGTACTCTAATTGTAGGAACACATAGGCGTTGTGCCTGTTTCCAAGGCAAAACCTTGGAAAATATCCTTATCATTTGAATATATGTTCCTAAAAATAAAGAACACACTTCGAAGCGCTTTACGAGCGATGCTTTCGACGTGTGGCCGGAAATCCAAAGAAATGCTTATGTGCACATCCAGATCTTTCACTTCTTCACAGTGCTTAAAAACAATATCCTTGTATCCATACTGCATTCCCTGATCTCGCCCAACGTACACTACACAAGTTTTTGAGAGGTTAACAGGGAGTTCTCACAGTTCTGTCCGTTCAATTAAGCGCCATATAGAGTCGCTCAAAGTCTTGTGGATTTTGTATCGATTACCTTTACCGTAAATGCCATAAACCTTAACACGTTGACGACCGCGCCTTCTTCGCCTGTCTGGCGCGTGGGATCAGCCGATTTTTTGCGACGCCGACAGCGTGGCATGGCATCATGTCGTACGGTCCTACGCGACCGCAAAATTCGTCTCTTGGTGGAAAGCGATGACGAGGATGACGAGGTGGCCGAGGTGGCCCAGGACGACGTTGACGCTGAGGATGTTATCCTTGTACTACCAACTGACGACGATGATGGCTCAGAAAGTCAAGTAATAGAATCCGAAGCAGAAGGTGAGGATAGGGAAGCTTGGAAGAGCGATTTTGAAGCCCCTAATCGGTGGAACTTTGCGACGGAGTCCGGCTTTCATGACGATGTGTTCGACTGCGGTAGGCCGATCGATTACTATCGATTATTTTTCAAATTGTTAGTTTTTGTTAGTTGAAGCCATTACTTAACGAGAAGCTCAATAAATCAGTAACGAAACTTGTTTTTGTGGACCACGCGGTTTACAATAATGACTAAAGATGAAGCACACAGTACACAAAAAAGTTCCTCGAAAAGATCGGAATCCAACTAGAAAAATAAATTACAAGGCTGTTTCCTGACATCATGTCACACGGTCCCACGCGGCCGAAAGGGTGTGGGCTGACATCAGGCCACACGGTCGTCAACGTGTTAATACTCAGAGAGCTGGGAGGGACGACCGCTGGACGATCCGCCCCTTATTCTGCAAGAAATCGCGGGGACGAACCGCCGGACGACTCCAGATTGTCGGCAGGAGTCTAGACTCTTGCTCTAGAGCTGCAGTCGTACCTCACATGTCCGGACGACATATCGGAGGCGTTTCGCGACTACCGCTGGACAATTCTCTCCTTGTGACGTCATCAATGATCGGAGGGACTACCGCTGGACACATGGCGTCACAATGCATCCTACGAGAAACCAAACTACACCTGCGATGCACTTGGTATAGCGACCGACGTCAGGTGGGAGCATGAAATTCTTCAAATTTCTGCAGTTGAAGCCACTTTGATCGAGTTCCACGTTGACCGACGTCCTACTCGCTTTACTCCAGAGTACTTGCGCTTTACTTGCAATTTTTTTGTTTGTTTTCTGGATTCTTGTTTTCTTTACTGTTGTTTCCTCGTCATTCTTTATATCTGATGTTCTTCTCATTCTGCGTGTTTCAGATTCATTACTACTTGCTGCTATGTATTCAGTTATTATGTCTGGATTTATGGGACAGCGGATATCTATTAGTGGATATTATTCCGTTGCAGGTGAGTTCTCTTACAACAAGAAAGGTCTCCCTTCCTTACTGAGGAGTTCCGAGGGAGATCTAATGTTTTCGCTAAATTTTTACTATTATCCGTCTAAGGGCAGGAACGAAACGGATAATAGTCTATTCCCTTTTCCCCCTCCTACTCTCCTCTTCTGCGGTTACGAAACCATAGGCTGTTGGGTTGGTTGTGAAATGCAGTTGTGTCCTCCCTTGTGTGTGACTGACGGTCCGTTTGCCTCTTTCTTCAGTCGTCTGTTGCTACCTTCTTTTATTACCCGAGTGAAATTATCAATAAGGCATGCATTCACTTCTTGTTCATAGTTCTCATTGGAGCGCGGTATGATTTATCTCTTCTCATGGCTCCTACCGTTCAGATTCCGTTGTTCTTATCGGTCGGTTTTGAGTGAGAACAAGAAGGAAACGTTTGTCTGGCTCAGGTAGTTATGACATATTTAATTAAGCAGATCAAGAAGGAACCTTAAAAATCGGAGCGCGGCTGCCATTTTAATTTTCCTATTCAAACCGTCACCCTAGTTGCAATTTGCTGCGGTAATCTGCAGTTAAGATACGAAGCTTCTAAAGTTTCTATGAAGCTCCCCACTTCGTGGTTCCATAGCTTAATTGTGTTCGGAGTGGTTATGTGGAACATTCCTCATACTCTTTTAAATGCCCAGCTTATCTATCTGTAATATCCTTTCCTTCATTTCATTCAGCTAAGAGACGTTTTGTGGGTTCAACTCATTGGACTGAGAAGGCGAAACTTCGTCAGTTTTGTGGTGAAGCCCTATATTTTTGTGGCCTTCTGGCCAGGGCAGAAAAGGCGAGCTACAACAGTGCTTCGTTTTTGACATGTGGTTTTTGGGCACATATATCACAGCTAGTGTAGGCCCCAACTTAATCGTGTACCCCGATTCGTTCCACTGTTTAGACCCTACCCGAAACAACTTTCAACTTTCATTCCTAATTAGTAACAGGTCTGGGGAAGATAAAACACAGATTTGTTCACTGATTCCCAAGCGTAAATAACAGTGAGGGGCAAATCTTCCTGAGCATAATACCACGAAGGAGCTGGATGCATTGCGCATCTCAGGGATTCTTCATTGCCTCCGACCTCTATCCGTATCGTACACTTACACTGCTGATAATGCTGAGAATGAGGACTCCTGAGTGGCCGCTCCTTATTCTGTCATCCATCTTGTGCTCGCTCCGCACATTTCAACAGGTGAGAACTAAGTTCACCAGCAGAAACCGGAAAAATCAGCCTGTCCTCGCATGTGTGCTGCTCCTGAGCAGTCGTTCCTCCTCTCCAACTACATACTTTTCTGATATGTTGTTGTTCTTCCAATCATTGTTAGTTCTTAATCATTGTACCCTTCTTTTAGCAGCAACAGCAGCTGCTGCTGCTACTACAGCAAGCAGTCCTTTCGCTTAACAGTGATCCATAACCCTTTCAGCCATCCCTTCCGTTCAGTCTGAACTCCTCTCTCAAGCATGCCAATTATGTAATGAATAACCGTGCCCAGCCCACAGCGGCAGCGGATATAGTTTTCTCGGATCTGCTCTGTGGCTGCCTAATAACAAAATTAAGAGAAGCATCTGGTTTTCGCTGTATTTTGTTGTTATGTCCTCAAATGTTAGTGTTATCAAATAATAAATCGTAGTAATAAATGGTGATCCAAACGAATGAATAACGTTAGGCAATAATTAGTAACTATAGATAAAAACATGTAATAATAATAAACTGCTAAGAGTATCAACAAATAATAATAACATGCGGTAATAAATAATTACCTTATATATAAATAATAATTGACAAATGAGTGGGGGACAACCCCAGGAAGTGCGGTGGTCTTGGCCAGCACGTTGGCTCCCTTTATCTTCGAGCTGACGTCATCCTGGTATATGTGAGGTACTGCGTCCTGGTATAGTGTGGGGGCAACCGCAGGAGGTGTGGAGGTCTTCGTCAGAACGTCGGCTCCTTTGATCTTCGCGCTGACGTCGTCCCAGACTAGCGGAGGGACAACCGCTGAAAGGGTGGAGGTCTTCCCCAGAACATAGGCTCCTCTTTACTCTTTGTGCTGCCGACGTCCTCAGGATGACTGTAGGACGACTGCTGCACAAGAGGAAGTCTTCGCGAGGATGTTGCGCAGACGACCCCAAGTGTCCTGTGCTCGTCCTCCCGTTTTCGGGACGTCGTGCGGTGTTGCGAGGGTTCACCTGTGCTTGTGCTGGAATCGGTCTGCAAAACTCTCAGAGTACATATCGTCCGCATTGAGCTGTATCTTGACCGAAGCATGACTTTTAACCTTTTCCGGAAAATCGATTCAGTAGATAACGAACAGAGTAGGGGACAAGACTCCACCCTGCGGTACTCCACTGGAGCAAGGGTAACACTTCGAAAAATCGTTGTTTACTCGTACCCACATGTGGCGAATTGAAAGGTAAGATTTGAGCCAATTTAGAGGACTACCATGAACACCAATATGCCTTAATCTAAGGAGCAGTTTCGAGTGGCTAGCTCTGTCAAACGAATTCACCGCTGTCCATCAGCCTTTTACCAGGTTTCAGCAATTGAACACTCTGATTTTCTTCTTGAAGCACCTTTTGTCGTATTGCGGTGTAATGTGCTTTGGGTTTCTCAACTTTCTCACATTTTTGTATGGCACATTTGGGATTTATGAGCGGTATTATAGTATTTTTCAAATTAGACGAAGAACCCTGTAGACCTAAAGGAAATTTCTTGCTAGAGCCAGAGCTTAGGAGATATACCTTTTTCGTAGAACTTGAAAAACCTTTACGCTATAGACCGCATGCGAAACACCAGTTTTTGGACAAACACATGGACCTCGTATACATTAACTGACGAAAACTGGTCATCGGGTTACTCTCTTTTTTATTTAATTTTATTTCCCTTATGTACACATGTTCACTGCTTCAAATAAATACAAGAGGTGGACAGAGAAAGGTCTACTTCTCCAAGGCCAAAAGCTCCATCCGTGCTTCCTTTTTTTTGAAAGGGCTGGCTCTGAGTTTTTAACATTTTCAAAAAATATGCGTTCCCTAATTCATTAGCTCAGTTTAAGAGGCTCGTGGACAGGTATCTCCTAAAGCAACTAACTAGGGAAGGGTTTCGACTTCAAGTTGAGACCAGGATCATTAGAAATAGCTCGGAAAGCTGATTACGAATATGGTTGTCAAAATTGCAGAATAAAATTCCTGAGCGAGCCGAAATCGGGTGGCCTCACCACGGGTTAGGCGTGCGACACAGCTGGCGCGAGAGTGGTGAATCATTAGGGCTCCGTAAGAAGAAGGTGCCTATTGCGGCTGTGGCGCAGGGGTAGTGCTCCTGGTCGGCAGGTGTGACGTCGTTGGCTCGGTTCCCGTTGCTGCCGGCTTTTCTGCAAATCATAATTTATCTTCAAATAACCATTTATTCTGAATTATGACACATGTTTGATTAAATACCCGGGAAAACTACCATACACGTACATTCTACTTACCTTTCTTACCTTTTTGCTTCACACATTTTTTTTGCTTTGTTCCACTAATGCCAAGGTTGTTAGAAACACATCTAGTTGTTCAATGTATGAGCCGAACCAACGACGTCGCACCTGACGAGCAGGAGCACTGCCCCTGCGCCACTATTGCAGCTGGTGGGCCGTCCTTACGGAGCCCCGATGACTCACTACTCTCGCGCCAGCTGTGTCGCACGGCCAGTCTGTAGTGAGGCCACCCGATTTCGGCAAGCCATAACTCACTTAAGAATTTCACAATTTTGACACCCATACTCGTAATCAGCATCCGAGCCCTTTCTTATGATCCTGGTCTCAACTTGAAGTTCCATGGGAGGTCGAGAACTTCCCTAATAAGTAACTACTATGCGTTGTGTTGTAATGTTTTTTTTGTTGTTGTTGAGTGTTCTGTGTTTTTACTACGAATAATTGTAATTATTTTCACATCCAAATAAATAAATAAATAAATAAATATTGAACATGCCTCATCCAACGTAAAATACCAAGAGAGTCCTCGAAGAAGACGAAAAGTTGAGCAAAATCGTTGACATGCACGACATGAAATTCAGTAAAAGCGAAGCAGTGCTAGTATCAGCAGCCACGCTCTATCAGTTAGCGGAAAACGTGCGGAAAAGAGGGGTTTTTCTTCCTCTGCTTCGTTTCTTACACTTATTTTTTCGCAGTATTTGTATTTCTCAGCTTTTTCTTCGCGTGTTCTATGCCTTTTCAACCCCACTTATGAAATAGATATCGCAAGAAATCCGTTAAAAACTGACTGTTTCTGTAGCATGCAAGCGCAAAAACGACCAAGAAAGTTCAAAAATACGAAATGGCTGCACATAGAAAAGTGGGGAGCACGCAAAGAATGCCAACAATTCTCGAGGGCGATATCTACTGCCTTTTTCCACAGATTCAAGTAAGGATTGCCTTGGAATCTTAAGGATACTGCGAAAGCTCATCCAAAAAAATCGCCCGAAATGCATCTACATGAAGAAACAGTGAAATTTCAAAAGTGGTGCGTAAAATGTCGTTAGTGTAATATAACGGAAGTTTTCGTCGTTAAATTTCGTTAAAAACTTTTAATGAAAAATGAGGGTAATTTCGGAAAATCGGTAAATCGTTAATCGTCGAACACACATCTCTCAAGTATGACAGATATGTGTGAGGAATATCGAGTACCAGAAGTAAGTTAGAGTTGATCGACAACAAAACTGTGTTGCCTGATGTTGCAAGATCTTTTGCTGCGATCAAAGCTCTCGCGCCAGGCGAGACTTGGACCCTCATGCTCTTCCCTCCGTGCAGGATATTAACTCATTACGCTATCAGCATTGTTAAATCGCTCGCCGCATCCTCCATATCCCCGTTACAGTGGCCTCTCACTCGTCCCACGATTTTTTGTTTTGTTATTAGTAGATTCCAGACCGAGTGATTAAAATGCTCACTAAGGAGCAGGTCCGTATAGTTTTGCTGCATGATTTCAAATTTGGATTGAGGGCTGTGCGGGTTCATGAAAATATTGTGGAAGCGTAGGACAGGTATTCTTTCAGTTAGCAGTACTCATCATACTGGATCCAAAAATTCCGATCCGGAGACTTCAAGACGAACCAAGTCGCGGTCGGATCCCTGAACTTGACGGCGACAGCGTGAAGTCTTTGGTGGAGTCAGATCCAAAAAACTGCTTGGGATTAGCGCAATAAATTCAAGAGTCACTTGTGACCGTCGTCAGGCATTTGGAAAATCCTGCAGAGATAAAGAAGACGGATCAGTGGCTGCCTCATAAATTGAACGTTCAGCAGATGTTCAAGCGCTCTCAGATCTCATTGGTGAGTTCGTGAAAGCGGGTTAATCCATCAACACGGACACCTACATCGACACCAAATCGACAAGAAGCTGGCGCGTACAAACCCATCAGTGGAGAACAGGACAGTTCCAGTCCTTACGACATTGCCTGACCTCACCATTCTTGAGAGGCATTCCAGAAGTTGAACGACCTCGACTATGAAACACCCCTCCCACAGCGTACTCTATGGAGCTGTCCCCAACGGATATTTTCAAGCACGGCAGCAAGTTTTTTAAGGACAAGATATTCAAGAGTCAGGCTGATGCTGAGGTCTACCTTCAACGAACTCATTGCTTCCGAAAGCCTTTATTTCTTCCGCAAGGGTACATATGCCGTAGTGGACAGCTGGCAGAAAGGCGTGGATTTTGTGTGCTTATTTTGTTTAGTCAGGCTTGTTTGAGTTCAGTTTCTAACGTTCGAAGTAAAGCGACAAAAAGCGCCGTGTATCTGCAGAAAATCACACTATGTTCGATAGGCATCTGGCATGCCTCCGAATCGCTCCAGCGACTGGTCGCGGCCATAGTGTTGCCGGGTAGCTACGAACTGCGTATTCCACGGGGGCAGACATAACTCCAACGCCGCGCGAACCCCCTGGCGTCGCGCACGGTGCGCGACGAAATTGGACGAGTTGTCGCGGTCCGATGCTTCCGACGGCTAGAAACACTTCCTACAGGGAAATGCGGCACGCCTTTGCCTCAATTCAACGTTTCTTGGAGATGATATATGAATGTGGTTTCAATGGGAGGATCAGTTCAGAACAGTTTATAGAGGAAACCTGGTCATGTGGATGGTTTCTGGCGTCAGTATTTGCCATCTACAACTTCTTCGGTCAATTTTTACCCGTGATTATGGTTATAATACTACGCAAAAAAGTCACTATCACCCATTCTCGGATATATTGTCCTACTGCAGACTGTTGCCTGCCACATTCTGTGGGATCTTAAGTTCCTTGCTAGAAATGTGGTCTGTGAGCTTAAGCACTGAGAACATTTCGCACCCCGCGGCTAACCATGCGTCACCGAGCGCACGTCCGCGTTTCAGCGCCGCCACGTCGCACGCGGCGCGACGTCGCGTTGGAGTTAGGTCCTGGAGCCGCGTATGTCATTGCCATGCCATAGGGCCTCTACAGAGTCTCGCGGCAGCACCCCGAGAACTCGTCCATATCGCTCCCGCCGCAGTGGCAGCATGGGTCCCACTGCGGCGGAAGCCGCGGAGCGGACGAGTTGTCGCGGAGCCGTCGCACGCAAAGGTTCCCGAGTGCTGCCGCAGTTCACGGCGGCTCTCACCCGCAGCGCCAGGAGCTGCGGGTGAGGCTCGCCGGAGGGCGTGATAGATGGGTGTCCATTATGGTTCATGTATTCTAAACATTTATTCAAAACGAATCTACATGCTAGGGATATGGTAGGTTGGTGCATAATTTCTATCCATAAAGGAGCTTGACAACCAACAATATAATGACCGGTAGTGTCGACAAATGGAGGGTATGGAATCCTGCACTCAAAACGTAACGCAAAAAACCTTACTACGATATTAGGTAACCTTAAGTGCACTGAAAATCTCCGTGGCCTTAAAGTCACAAGTTAGACGTCTGAGGCTTAAGGAAAACCTTTGCACAGAAATGCAACAACAAAGCAGACAGTTCTTTTTAGTATGAGCTATAACTATACCGGACCTATCTCCCGGACTCAACAAGGCATCGGAGGGAATGCTGTCATCACAAGGGTTACCACCTTATCTTCGAGCTGCTTGTCAAGCGAGGAACTTTTAGAGAAACTAGATCTACAAAAGCAAGCGCAAAATGGCACAAAACTGTTGAGTTATAAGAAGTGTTCTATTAGATTTCGGGGCTTAGATTCAAGAGCTCCTAACTTGACTTAGAAAACGCTTCTTCACAAAAGAAAAAGCGTTTTGCTTACTACATCTTTGACATTCCCAGAGGTCGCAACTGCCGGCAAAAGTACGCAGTATTGCGTATAGTAACACTCGCAGCGCCGCACCACCCGCCGTTGTCATGGCGGGTCCGCGACACCCGCAAGACTCTGCTGCTGGCCATACGGTGATTCCCGCCTAAAAATTCAAAATATTGCACTATTAGTTGTGCCTAGTTGTGTGTACTTGTTTTGACTATCCACCGCCAATTTTGTAACAAACGTTTGCTTTCCGCCAACGCACACCATTCTCAACGAAGTACATTGGGAGAATGCGATCTCTTCTGTTACATCACATCACGGACACCAAAGAAACAAACGGCGCCGACCTTTCTTGGAAATGTTTCATAAGCTTTGAGTTTATTGCATTTTGCATGCTATTTGCCCCACACCATGACGTTCAGTCTGTGAAAGTGGGCCATACGTAACAAGTCAAGTTCTGTGACGTCATGTGGATGAATGCGGTAGATCACATTTACGAAAATTTACGATTTACGACCCAAAACCTCGTAGATCGTAAATCATGAAAAAATTGCAGAAAAACCGCCGTAAATCGCCCAATCGTAAATTTAATTGTGCACACCCCTGCCCCGGGTGAACTACATTTCCCCTGTCAAAGCTTCGGAAGAGGTCGACAACAGCGACACGACGGGCGAAATTATGGGCTATTAGCCCAGCACCACAAACACCTCAACCATGTTAAACATCAAAATACCAAGAACGAGCGAGAGTCAGATAACATCGACGCTTCTTACTTCCGCTTTCTCCTCTGAAGTAAGAAACAGAAAGGACCGGGCAAAATAAACAAGGGAATTCGAATTGGAGATCAAGAATTTGCCGCACTTGTATTTTTATTTTTATTTTTTTCATCTTTGGTGGTTGTAAGTCATGCCCACGCATTTCACAACAATAACCACGCGTGAAACCAAAACAGTACAAAATTCCACCACAATTAAAACGTAGCAGAAGACATAAAACAAAAGTGCAAAATTCTGAATTGAGTCGAAAGCCCAGAGTTCATCAAAAAACGCTTCTAGCAGCGGTGGAATATGAAGACAAGGAGAACAATCCAACGATTTAACAAAGTGATTTACTCGAAGGCGGCAAAAATTTGACTCAAGCTCTACACCTACTAACTGTCACAATTAGCAGGTGTTCTCTTTTATTGTGCTGAGAACAGCAGCCTTTACGCATCCTCATGGCTATGTTTGGAATCGCCAGTGCCTCGACTCAGTGGGTGCGTTTACGAGCTGATAACGCTCTTGCAGCTCTATCATTAGCACAACATCTTCACTGGCAAGCGTTTTTTCCTATAAACTTCATCTGAGTCTTTCGCCTCTCCACAGTTGCCTGCAAATTTTTAAGAGCTAAAGAGTTGAGCATACCTATACATAGTGGTCGTCTGCTATAGAGTAACACTGTTCTAAGGAACGGTCACAGCTATAGAGAGCATTCTCAAAATTATGGCCTCAAACTGCATCAAAACTATCACTGGAACTCTTTATTCAGTTTAGTTTGATTTTTTTGAAGTCCTTTGTTAAACCTAGCTTCTTTGTTAAAATAGATTAGAGAGATCGAAAGATAGGAAATTATGTAATAGTAGTAAATAGCATCAAACGTCCTGACATGATTTTGAAGACTATCTATCTTTGTTAGGTGACTATCTTCCAGATCATCCTCAGCCACTCAGCCGACGGTGTTCTTCAGCAAGCTCTTTGCTCTCGAATAAGATCCTCGTACTTTCCCGCCAACCATGAAACAATCACTCCCCTCGTCACCCACATGTCACAAATTTTGCTACGTGTTCATATGAGCTTCAATCTTCCTCCGGCATAAATTAACGGCAGCAAGGCTGTGACTTATCATGGGGATCTCCTTTGGAATCAGAGGTGCGATAACCATCGGCATCTTTGAGTGTACGAACAATCTCGGTTTCGATGAAGAAGCTGCTCATTGAGAACACTGAACAGTTTTTCTGCATATAAACAGATTATGGCATTGCATGTATTGGGTCGGAGTGAAAGTCTCCGCAGTTTTCAGCTGCTTTTAAACGAGCATAACTCCGGACAGAGATAACACTTTCAATTGTGTTCAACTGTATCTTTATTTACCGGGACGTATTCAAGGAATTCCATCCCTTGTTTCCGTATTTTCATCAGATTACATATCCTCTAATCTTTAATCTAGAAGTCGGAATTTTTTTAGAAACCAGGTGAAACATCAACTGCCAAAAATTAAACTTCTAGAGCGACATACGCACAAGCTTTGCGACCGTTCCATGACGTCAGTTTTCCCTTTCTTCTATATTTTTCTTTTCATTTTATATTATTGGCCACGGTACACTCTTTACTGTATCTATTTGCGCTTTTGGAAAATTGTTAAATCTGTTTCCACTAGATTAAGAAATTTGAGGTTGCCGTTGGCATTCGATTCTCTCGAGACGCTTGTCCGTTGGGAACAGACTAAATGAAGCTTCTTCTTCTTCTAAGCATGTGGAAATATACTTCTCAAAACTTTAAAGGTTGGACTGAATTATGGAAAAATAACTACTAATAATTACTGCTTTTCGTTATTTGCTCGCCCGACGTTCGTCTATTCTGAGCCAGGCTTTCCGTCATCTTAAGGTTCCGCATATCTCTTTCAAAGTTTTAATTGTTAAAAATTTTGTGCAAATCACTTTGGCAATTCCTTCCTAAAGCAGCGCTCGATTTTTGATTTAAATATATCCTAGCGTTCCCGAGGTTCCAGCAATTATCGAGATTTTTTTTAAAGTCGTTTTACTAGACTACTCAATTATTTAAAATTAGATTCGATTCAAACGGAAAATCTGAATATTCAAATAACTGGAATTTGTAGGCCGAAAGATAGGGCTATCCGATTATTGAGAATCGGACTAAGTGGAAATTTTGATTTATTCAATTATTCGTTCACCCGATAAATTCTTGGAGAAACACAAGTTGATTTCGGAATACGGCTTTCCTGATGACGAAGCTATGCGAGTCGTTTTGTTAAGGTCCGGTAATCTCTGGACTTCGGCTACCTAAACGGCCGATTCAGAAGCCAAGCATCCCAAGGACTGTTAACGATCTGGCTTAAGGAATTATTAGGTTCTAACGAATTAAATGGCACTGGCTCGCGCCATTTTTTGGCGCGTCTTTACGCGTTTGATCAAGAACAAACCGTAACATGTGGCATATCATTTAGAAGCGCAAACTTTGCTCTACCGGAGATTTCCAAATTTTCTATGTAAAAGTGGGAAAACTTTAGAGTTTTATTGACTTTTTTGCAGATGGACAAAGGGGTAATCCGAGGCATTTGCTTGTATGAATTCAAGCTGGGCACTACAGCTAAGGAGGCGGACGAGAAGATCAACGCCGCATTCGGTCAAGGATGCTCCACAATTCGGACGGCGTATCGTTGGTATCAGAAGTTCCGGAATGGAGATGAGAGCTTGAAAGAACATGAAGGTCGTGGGAGGCATAGTGATGTTGATGAGGACAAGCTGAGAGATGTGGTAGAGGAGGATCCACACAATGGTACCAGGGAGATAGCGAAGGTTCTTGGCGTCAGTCACAACACAGCTGCCCGGCATCTGAAGGAAATTGGAAAGACCAAAAAACCGGAAAGTTGGGTGCCTCACGAGCTGTCTGAGGAGCAAAGAAATCGACGATATGAGATCTCGTCCGCACTGCTTCTACGGAACGAAACGGACCCATTCCTTGATCGCATCGTAACCTGTGAGAAATGGATAATGTGCGACAACAGGCGACGATCGGCACAGTGGGTGGACAGCGATGAGAGCCCCAAGGTTTTTGCGAAGCCGGAATTACACCAAAAGAAAGTAATGGTGACACTATGGTGGTGTTCGCTGGAAATTATTCACCACAGCTTCCTTCCTCCAGGTTAATCCATTACGGCAGAGAAGTACTGCATTGATTTTGAAGAAATGATGAAAAAGTTGAAGGATATCCGGCCGGCCTTGGTAAACCGAAGGCGAGTTCTCCTTCTGCACGACAATGCTCGCCCCCATGTAGCACGAATGACGTTGCAGAAATTGAATGAGCTGAGCATTGAAACTCGACCACATCCTCCGTTTTCTCCCGACCTCTCCCCAACAGACTACCATTTCTTCAAGCATCTTGGCGACTTCTTGGTAGGGAAAATATTCAAATACCAACAGGATGCCGAAGGTGCCTTCGGAGATTTCGTCAATTCCAGAACTTCTGATTTTTATGCTACTGGGATAAAAAAGCTTGTGTCACGTTGGCAAAGATGTGTAGAATCAGAAGGTTTTTACTTCGATTAATCAACTTGCCTACAAGCCGAGATATTAACTGTTTAAATTTACAGTGGTTCAGTGCCATTCATTTCGTTACAACCTAATATGTTTCAGACATGGCTGCTGAAGAAGACTTCGCCGTCGTGAACATTCCTTCCGCGTCAATGTCGACTGGTTATATTTCATCAAAAGAAATGCTCCTCAGCTACATAAAAAACTTGAGTAAAGCAGACCTGAGAAAGCTACTCGCACCAGTGAGAGACGGACTCCTTACTGAAAACTCCGTCCTGCACATGAACACGCAGTAAGTCACTTTTTCGCCCCTATCTTCCTTTTTTTTCTGAGTGAACAGAAGTGTTTTATAGTGATCTCAAATACGCGGTGTACTCAGATTCTTCTCAACGAGCGTTCTCAAAGTTGGAGTACAAAAATATATATAGAGCAAAAATATATTATATATATATATATATGAAAAATACAGATAAACCAAATAAAATATGTAAGCAGCAATAGAAAAAACATAGTTCACACAGAGGTGTGTCATTCCTCAGAACTGGAATGAAGCGAAGTATTTTCTTTGCGACAGGAAGGAAGGAAACGAAGACGCTGCTCAGTCGTCGTAAGGTTCTGAAGAGGAAAGCTACCGATATCAAACCCTTGGTCTTCCTTAAGGATACCGGTGGTGTTCATAGATCCGAGACGCCCGGCTACTCAGTGATAAATTCTGCTTCATGTCAAGCACAAAAAACACCTGGAAGTCATTAGCGTGTTCGGATTTCCTTGACGAAGACGTACGACGATGAAATCACAATTCTTCTCATCCTTTAAATGAGAAACCCAGAAGGTACTGTGAAAAGCAATAGTGAGGAATGGTGACATTTCCTTTCTATAAGCATGGAATGTTCCCATTAGCGTTATCCCACTCAGCTGAATATAGCCTTCTAACCAGAGTAAATGGTGAGATGTAGTGGTAAATCGTAAGAGTAAATGAAGGTTAGTGAGTCAGAATGCAACAGCATGACAAACTAGCTGAATTAATAATGATATAGTGAGAATAATTAACATTAATCAGGAATCTGCTCAAAAATGTCACAGCAAACTTGACATGACTTTGTTATGAATACACTGTTTAGAAATTTCTCTATGGATCACGTGGTCGTCCCAATAACAGTGAGAGATTTATTGGATCAGCTCAGTCCCACATGGAAAAAGTGGATCCACACCAGTAAGTTTCCAAGTTTCGATGTCGTTGATGATTACTTTCACTCGTGGTTCCTTTTCCGGAAACACATTGCTCCTGTACAAGCGGAGATTCAAGTAGCGTCAGAAAGAAAAGCGTGCAGCCCTGAAAGAAACTGATTTCTGGCACTGGCATTTTCAGTTCCTGACGTTTCCACATTTGGTGCGCTGACAAATGGAGACGCCTCACATAATCACGACGAGGTAAGCTCCCACACGTAGGCAGACCACACAGTGGACGTGGTTCCACGGAGCAAAGTGAGGTGTGATGGCTAGGAGTAAATAAGCAGTCGTTTCTTATAACACCTCGAACCTCGTCGGCATAGGTATGAGATCGTAGACATAAGATCAGACCACGTGGCATGGTGCTAGCGCAGTATAAGCTCGAATGCCAGCAGGAGCATTGGCTTTTGTGCGATCGCCATCCGTCGACAGTGCCAACCCTCCTCTGCTCCTTGTAATCAGAGCTATCTCCTAAGAAATGATCTTGTCACAGGCGATGCAAATATCGATTGCCTTGAATCGATAATTAGAAAGTCTTTTAGTCGTTGCAGTACTTCTACAATTGGGCATGTCTTTCCGTTCGGTTTTCAAGGTTTTCGGTGGTTAAATGAAATCTAACGAAGAAGGTATCTTTGAAATGACACCATATCGAAGTAACCCCAAGTTGGTCGCGTTCATAGAACTTACAACCTCGCTAATAACTCATAATCGACTACTGTGTCCAGCTAAGGATTTAAAATAAAGCTGTCGACACGTCTGTCAACGGTGTTGACATCTGGAAGTGAACAAGCCAATGATTAAACAATCTGTTCGTTTACTGGATTAACTCTAACTGTAACGCTAAGCAGACCTTAGTTAGCCACGACAGACGTTTTTCACTGGCAGTCTCTGCTGAATGGCAAACTTTCTGCTGTCGCTTGAAGTTGAAGGTGGATTCTCACAGATCCACAGCAACTTCGTTCTCTCAAATATTCCGGACCCTCGTTTGCTGTTTTTATGCAGTAGTATTGCCTTGCTTCTCAATCCGCTTCCTTTTTGATTATCGCTTAATGTCTTTGTGACAGAACTTGGCAGTTTTGAGAAAAATTCGTAGAAAACACAAAACGTTCAAAACGTACACAACCTTGTTAATTATAATGTTGTAAAAATCTTTCGCTGCATACCAACCATATACTTCTTCGTCGGAGGCAATCTCTTTAGCACGTCCCAGAAAGCAAATTGCTGGAGTACGAGCATAAGATGGACAAGCATCAGAAGCGATCACTACTGAATCTGATTCGCGAAGGAATCCTGACCGACGAGTGCTTCATTAACATCACGGATGTGTCAACACCAGAACGAGTACAGGTGCCGAATAGAATGTTATGCTGAACATGTGATTTTAATGCTGTCGAGCAACCAATGAAGATGAACACGTTCAGGTGCCGATTCCGCGAATAGTTGAGGCGATGAAAACCGCCGAAAGAAAGCTGCTAAGCATGCATCGCAATAAGCCACTTACTCTCAGAATATTCTACGCTAAGCACTACTCATCAGCAACGTTCGAAAACCAGCATTATGCAGGTATGTTTTGATCAAGCAAATCATTTGCAGAGCGAGGCTTATGTCTTTAAGGATTCCCCTGTTTCCACTCTTTTTTCAGTGAATTTGTCTCTTTGGTCATTTTGGAGAATAATTCCATTTTTATTTTTTCTCAGAGACTCCCTTCTTGGGTCGTATTACCTTTAGAAAGATTTTGCTACAATTTAAAAATTTGGAGGCATTCGGAATATCTACGCTGGTTTCAAATGTATGTATGTCCAGCAAAGTTGCATAAATAATAGTATACTAGGTGTTCAACTTTTTACGAAACATTACATCAATATCAAGGCCCTGAAATTTTACTATGCAATCTGCCGCGCAACGCAAGATCTTACCAACGTGGAATATGCAGAAAAAAAGCAACAATAATATTTGACATTCGAGGGTTCAAGTGATCGGTTCCCAGTCAATGCGCGTTTTCTCGGTTTCAGGTTTCACTTCTACGGGATGTCGAGGAGGTGATTTGTGTGCGTGTTTGGCCTATACAATGAATGCGTCAGCCAGCCGATGAGCAAATCTGTGGTTTATCCTTCTCAGAGGAGTCCGATACCAGTTCACACCAAGAGGGATGGCAGGTTTGGTTGGCCTGGGGGAGGACCGGGTGCACACGGCAGCCAGCATGCCACTTCTCTACGCGGTTTTCACGGATCTCCCTCGTTAGAGAGCCTTCGGACTCTCTTGTTAAGATGGACCTCGGGCTACTTGTGGCAGGGCCACGTGGAGCGTTCTCGTGGTGATGGATAGGGAAACGAAGAATAAAATGCGACTGTGTACTGCCCAGAGACGCAGTTTGAATGCAGGGGATGGACTCCTTGCGCCGGCTGTGTCGGGTCGGCTCATACCTTGCGTGTAGGCATGGTATGCATGGATGTGTTTGCACCTTCGTGGATTGTATATGTGTCGCCCCGGCCAAAAGCTTGCATTCATTAGATTGGAAGTAAGAAGCAATAGTCGTAAAAGGATTCGCGCCTCAAAAGTCTCACCCCGTCTCTTCGAGCAGTCTGGGTGGCTGCCCAGAGCTCCTCAACCTCACGTCAGAGCCTGACTAGCTACACTTGTGTTCCCCAATCAAAAACAGCAGCACTAAAGGCCCTCATTCCCCTGACCCCGAAAATGCCCTACTTCTGCAGCGATGGGAAGGACGAGTACGGGGAGGCTGCTAAATCTCAGGGCCTATCCAGCCTGCGCCAACTGAGAAGGACTAGAATGACGATCTGTGCTTACAACGTACCCACCCTCCATCGGAAGCATCGCCCGAGGGCTTGACGAAACAAGCAAGGAAGATCAAGTACGACGTCATCGGACTGACCGAGACGAGAAGACACCACCACTTGCACACCGCCTACGACTCCGGAGAAGAACTGTTCCTCGGATCATGCGACAACAGGGGACTACACTTCAACTTCAGACGATGCATGGCACATTCCATACCGCTCATATGTCAGAAAATTTCGATTTTCTTGAGCTTTCATATTAGCCTTTAACTTTTTCAGTTTCTTCTCTGCGAGCAAAGTTATCACCTTTCAAACAGTGTATTTTACATTACATTTTTTGAGACACCCTATATATCCACGGATCTCCCTCGATAGAGAGCCTTCGGGCTCTCTTGTTAAGAGGGATCTCGGGCCGCTTGTCGCAGGGCCACGTGGCGCGTCCCCGGGTGGTGGATAGGGGAATGAAACGCGAACCAAAAGCGATCGTGTACTGCCTAGAGACGCAGGTGGGATGCAGGGGATGGACTCCTTGCTCCTGCTGTGTCGGGTCGACGCGTTCCTTGTGCGTGTGAGCGGCATGTTCATGCACAGTGTGTGTGAATGTGTTCGCGCCTGTCCGGATTGTAACTGTGTCGGCTCGGCCAAAAGCTTGCACTCGGTAGATTGGGAGTACTTGTAGGGCAATTCGAAGCCGTCTTAAGTCTCGCCCCGTCCCTTCGGGCAGTCTGGCTGGCTGCCCGGAGTTCTTCGCCCGCACGACAGAGCTTGACTGTATTCGTGTCTAACCCGTGTGTATTCCAGTCAAACACAGCAGCACTAAAGGGCCTCATTCCCCTGACCCCGAAAGAGCCCCCATTTCTGCAGCGATGGGAAGGACGAGTACGGAGAGGCTGCTAAAATCTCAGGGCCTAACCAGGCTGCGCAAATTGAGAAGGACTAGTATGATGATCTGTACTTACAACGCCCGCACGGTCGCAGGGGAGTAGGCGGCGTTGGTGTCCTCGTCAACACGCACCTGCTCAGAAACGCCGATTAGTACGAGTCTCTGACAACCCGAATCGGACGTCTGCGAGTGAAGCGATATTGCTCCGTGCCAGCTTTGACTGTGTTCGTCGTGTATGCCCCAACACATGACTACGACGACGAAGAGGTCGAAGCCTTTACGTGAGCTGGAGAAGTTCTATAAGGAAGACCACACCTTCTATAATACAAGGTGATCGTCGGTGACCTCAACGCCAAGGTCGGTCCAGGAAGGTCACAGGAGAAGCTCACATCGGAACCCACGGTTTGGAGTGGAACGAGCAAGGCGAAAGCTGTCTGAGCTCATCAGGTCGACCAAGACCATCCATGGAAACTCACAGTTCCAGAAGGTTCCCTCCCTACGATGAACCTGGGAATCCCCCGGTGGCCAGTTCTACAACGAGATCGACCACATCACCCAAGTATTGCCTTAGTAACGTCTCCGTTGCCCCTAGTTCTGCGAATCGAACCACCGCCACCTTCGCGCGAGGTTCCGCTTTTTGCGTCAAAGAGAGAATGCCGTGAAGTTCAAGAAGAGGAGTCTCAGAATGACCGTCAACTGGAACTTTTACATCTCTTTGGGCGGCCTTTGGGAAGACACCGTCATGGACAACATTGACGAAGGATACGGCCACTTCGTGCACCGTCTCCGCGATAGTGCTCCTTGTCCTTGCCAATAAGCTTAACATCAACGCACTAGAATTCGTTGATGGGATGCTAACGAGATCCGTAAGAGGGAAGCTCGAACTTAGAATCTCGATCGCAAGGACGCGAGTTAGGTCAGACTTCTTAACGTATAGGATCCTGAAGGATTTTAATTTGTTGATTGGGAGGTACGATGATCTGGCGAGCCTGTCCGCGCGTACCTTTAGAACGTATCATGCTGGTTATTTTTCTTCATTGTTGTGCAATACGACATGTAGTGAAAACGCAGCACAAGAACTGATATCTAACTAATTAGTTTACGTATGAGGTTGTTTTTGTTCTGTCCTTTGTTGTTAGCTTGTAACGCGGAGACTCATGTCTACACCTCGAATAAATAAAATAAAATAGTGCTTGGGGAGTCGAGGTTCTGAAGACCACCAAGAGACGCCTGTCTCCGAAAATTCTCGAGCTGATAAGCCAGCGTGGAGCAGCACGCATCAGACAACTACCAACTAACGTCCGAGCTTGCCAAGCTATGCACAGTAGCGATGAAGGAGGATCTTAAGAAGAGAAGGGCGGAAGTGTGGACTGAAGCCGCAGAGGGAGGATTGAGCATCCTCATTGCCCACCGAAACTTCGCCAACTTTAAGGCCAAAACGACCGTTCTCCGACACCCTGACGAGATCGTCACCTCTCCCAGAATTGTAATGGAGACGGTCATCCACGATTTTTACTCCGATGTATTCAATAGTCACGTCCACGTGAACCCGTGCCATCTTCCGCAGGATGGATGCGTCGTCCTCTCTGTTCGTCATTCCGAGATCCGACACGCCTTCTCGTCGGTGAAGGAAACGTACAGCACTCGGTCCCGAAAAGATCAGACCTGAACACCTGAAGAACCTCCCGCAGGCGCTCATCAAGACCCTGGCGCTGCTCTTCACACGCTACCTGTCGGAGTGCAAGGTTCCATCTCTGTGGAAGACCAGCAGGACCGTCTTGCTATACAAGAAGGGAGACGTGCACGACATTGGCAACTATCGCCCGATCTGCCTGCTGTTCGTAGTCTACAAGCTATTCACTCGAGTCATCCTGAATAGGATCAGCAGAACGCTGGACGAAGGACAGCCATGCGAGCAAGCAGGATTTCGGAGAGGATTCAGCACGATCGACCACATACACACCATTACGAAGCTCATCGAAGTGTCGCGGGAGTATAAGCTGCCGCTGTGCCTTATATTCATCGACCTGAAGAAGGCGTTCGATTCTATCGAAACTGAAGCGGTCATCGAAGCCCTCCTCACCCATCAGAGCATTTTGAGAGCTGTACAGTGGACACGCGACCAAGATCGCACCATTCTGGAACGACATCATTGTCAATGGGGAGAGAGAGGTTCAGAAAGTGGACACAATAACCGCAGAGCTCTTCAGCACCACCTTTCTTGACGGTTCGATCGCAAATGTGGGAACGAGGGACTGCAGCTAAACTTCGAAGACGGTGTTCATGAGAAACGAGTTTCTGATGGCCCGTTCTCGCTCAAGAGAACGAGCATCTTCGAATGCTACAGCTGTGTGTGCCTTGGTCGCGAAATTAACATGGCCAACGACCTAGCGCCACAGCCAAAAGGAAAGCGGCAAGCGGCTTGGGTAGTTCCAAGAGCGTCGAGGAAGTCGTGAAGAAGACGAAGAACGTCTGACTCCGTGCCCACCTATTCGAGTCCTGCTTATCATACGCCTCAGAGACCTGGGCTATACGAAAGCAGGATGAACACGCGATCAGCGTCGCGCAGCGTGGAATCGAGAGGACGATGCTCGGAGTGACACGACTCACGCAAGTGAGAGAGGGCCTCCGGATTTGCGAGCTTCGTCGACGTTCGAAGATCAGGGACGCGTCGCATGGGCCAAGTCGTCGAAAGTTAGGTGGGCCGACCACATAACGCGCCTCGCAGCCAGCCATTCTGAAGTGAAACACAAGCTGAAAGAAGTTTGCTGGGATATGTAGCTGCATTTCTCAGGTCGGCAAAAGCTAGCCTTGAGTTACCCACTGCCGTTTAGATATGTAGATGTCATGCAATCAAAACAGTCTTCATTGTTGTATATGACGCAGCAACAAAAAGAAAGGCGCATGTAGTAGGTATCACTGTAATTCACCCTCCCGCCCCATCAAACGGCGGCTCTGTGTCTGGTGCGGAGCACTTGTTTTAAGCGTAACTCATTAAGAGGGCGTTGCCCACACAGACGCTTCAGAAAAGCTTAAAAATTCCTAGCGATTGCTTGCGTGCTCAAAACCCTAATACTGAACGGAATTCTTCTTTGTTCTTCATTGACAGTGTTCTCCTCCCCCACAAGTCTCCGCAAGCTGCGTTATGTATTCATAGCAGGTATTGGGAAGAATTACTTCAAATCAAACGCTCAAAATGATCCAATCTCTTTGACTCGATTCAACGTCAATAAGGAGTAGTTCTGGAAACGTCGCTTTTTTCTTCAAAAACTCAATTTCTTCAGATATTGATGTTCGATCGCTATCCACTGGTCGTTTTACTATGCCGGTATGGTATTCGGTTATGTTTTTGATTATGACGTTGGGCACGTTTGGATCGGACATTTGGTCACAAATAACCAATTACACTGATATGCAGGAAAGCCTCTCCTTAACTCTGCCTACAATTATACTCGTGATGTCCAGGTAATTGATAAATTTTGCAAAAATAGTTTTGCTACATATATAAAAATAACTTACCATGTTTTCAGTAGGGTAAAGCAATTGCGGTCGCGGGGTCGCAATGTCGCAATTGCGATTGTGACTTCTTGGCTACTAGATTGAAACACCCACAATTTTCAACTGTGCCAATTTTCCGCAAATTAATGGTTTAGCCTAATGATCGGACTACTGCTTTACCTAACTATTTATATGGTCGGTTTCCTCTGCTGCTGTGAGAACAACTTCACTCACAAAGGTCTCGTCACAGCTGATCTTGATTACTCCGCAATTTACATCCATTTCTGGTCAGTCATACTTTCCTTCAGTTTTAACGAACGCAAAGGTATTATGCCTCCTAATTGGGCACTCTTATTTATTTGATGGCACAGCATGATTTTTTCCAAAAATGATGAGTTCTATTTTTCAGGGTGCTAGAAACGCCTACGATGTTTTAATAAAATTTTGCCCATGAGCAAAAAAACTGTCTTTAAGAGCAAAATATTCTTTTTACTGAATATGGCAAACAAGTGTGAAGTATAACGAATACCAGGAGTAAATGGGAGGGGATCAGTACAAAGGCTGAGCAACACGATGTTGCAAGATGCTTTGTTGCGATCGAAGAAAAGCACATTGGGGGACTCAAACTCAAACCCTTCTGCTTTCCGGGTACGATTCTTGCCCACTACATCACAAGGCTGTGTGATCGCACGCGCCAACCACGATATCCTCGTGGCAATGGCCTTCCAGCACTCATCCGTGATATCGGGACATTGCGTGCGATCAAACAGCGCTGTTGGTATAACAGGCTAGCTTCCTGTTCGGAAAGCAGAGGGCGTTGGTTCAAATCCTGCCTGGTACTAGACCATTGGTCACATCAGAATCACCTGTAGCACCATCTACACCAGCCCATGTAGGTGAAGAACGCGCGAAAAACGCCGATATGCATCTACATATTCCGGTACCGCTCGTGGCCATGAACAAGGCAGTGGAAATATTGGTCTGGTCACATATCCAGCCATCCTTTTGTTCGCATTCATTTTCTATGTGGGACAGGAACTGAACCGAAGTCGCGTAACAACGAGAGTCGCGTTGAATGCAGAGTCTCTTTCAGTAGTCTCTTTCAGAACCGCGCTATGATCAATCGATACTGATCAAATTATCGATTCTTTGTGGATGTCAATCAAGCGGTCCGAAACATCAGCCATGGGAGTAATCCAGGCCTCCGAACCATATAGTCTTTCGCTGTCCTCCCATCAGACCTCGACCTCCTGAAGGCAGCGCGTCCAGGGGGTCGAGGTTATGTTTATTAATCAGTCCTTGCTTACCGCTGTCATTACTTCTGTAAATGGGCTATATAGTGAAGTAGCACTGTTTCTCCATTCTACAGTCAATACAGGATGTCGCTGAATAGCCTATGCACTTCGACTTAGATATGTAGAGAGTGTTATTAGAGCGATAGCGAAAGCGATAAATTGTGAAAGCATTAAACTTACATGTCACGTGTCTTTCACGTAGTTGTTTACGTCCTAAACGTTAAAAGAGGCACAGCACAGGTTAGTGTGGCCAAGTATTAACAGGATTTTAACAAGCGCTCAGCCCATGCACAACTAATCAAGTTTGAAACTCAAGGTTTCAGTTGAGTGCATGGCGCAATCTTGACTATTTTTGCACGCCACAGAAATTTCGTTACCCTGCATATGAGTGTCGAACGCCTTCAAAAGCTTCACTAGCACAAAGGTTAGACTCACTCAAATAGTGCATGCATTTTTTAGGACGACCTGCATCTTTCGCAAGCCATAGTGTGATTTTAACTTCAAAATCTTCAAAAAAGCTCAAATTAATCAAAACAGCCACTTTGTGGAGAAATTGTAGCAAGTATTCAAGCAAAAACAATCAATCGAGTATAAAATGTAAGGTTTCAGACGAGTGCCTGGCGCAATCCATACCGCTCATCTGTCGGAAAATTTCTACCTTCTTAAGCTTTTATATGAGCCATCAAGTTCTTCAGTACCTTTATTATGAGCAAAGTTATCACCTTTCAAACAGTGTATACATTTTCAGAGGCACACTGTATTTGTGATATAAAACTCGTATTTGAATTCTGCGTAGAATGTTGGCTTGCTCCAACGGTGTGATACACATAATTTTTTTCCTTCAAATGAGCTCTTCTAGAAGGTATTTAGATGACATAGTTGAATTCTGTGTGGAATTTTAGCCTGAAAATATACCCTTTACAGCTTCGGGCAGGTTTGCGAGAAATTATTATTCAGTTTTGAATTTGAAGAGTATTGCATCAACGGCCGAATTGACAGGCTTGAGATAAAGCTTATTAGGTAGAGCTCGAAATTCTGATGTAGAGCTGTGCTTGTTTCACACCAACATCTATCTTTACACCGGTTTTGTAAATCCTCTGAACATCCTATTGATCGCAGTCCCGGCAAAGCTGGGGCCGGATTCATAAACGACTAACCCATGGGTATAGGGGGTAGAGATACCCACGATGAAGCCTGCGTCTCCGACTCTTACCTGATCTCTACCTGACTCTTACCTTATCTCTACCCCTTATACCTCGCATACCCACGGGATTAATTGTTGATGAATCCGGCCCCTGGTCGACCTGTGTGTTCCGCTCTTCCGTTGGGCCGCCGACGACGGCCTCCGTCGGGTCGTTGTCCGCCGCGCCCGCGACGGATCTCGCAGCGTGAGCGGAGACAGCGAGCAGGGGAATGACGCCGCAGGTATGGCCACCTGGGCGCGCGGCCGCGGCGCCTACAACCAGCCGATACGAACGCCCCTCCCTGTTTACGGCCTTGACTTTTAAGTAAGTCGTTTAAGGAGTCGTTTAGTGTGCATGCGATGTGCGATGCGCGATGCCATGCTGTGGCCTATGTCATACCACCGCTCACCCCGAGCGAAGCCTAATGATAAGGTCCCATATCGATCGCGCGTAGCGATGAGTCGATATGGGTGCCTATCATTAGGCTTCGCTCGAGGTGAGCGATGGTATGACATAGGCCTATGATAGGCTCCCATATCGATCGCGGGATGGGATGGATCGCTATGAGGGCTTATCATCACATCGCGTCGCGCGTCGCGTACACACTAAACGATACGTAAGGTTGAAGTGATCTCCGTTTGCAGAAAATCGATACACATGATAATAATTATGTCGGTACCGAAAGTCAGGAAGCTGGCTTGTTAAAACCTCATGTGTGCCCAGACATAGCGGTATCGCAGTTATGGTTGTGATACTATATAGTTCAGGCATAATCCTAGTACATAAATTTCGAACAGACATTGGGCACAGTCGAATAAACAACACACGACCTTCTGTTTTTCCAACGAATAATACTTTCATTGTTCCCACTGATTAGTAGAGCAAAAAATGAGTTCTTCACAATCTTCTGAAGGATTTACACTTGCAGCGAGTTAAACCACATCGACAAGAGGATCTACGCAACGAAAGCCATCCAATTTATTCTTCTGTGGTATACAATGATTCTCTCCATATATGCGAATCTCTACGAGTTGAATATCTACCCTGCATTGGCTACTGTGCTCACGAATGGATTTGGTCTCATGCTATTTGCAAGGTAATTCCAAATGAATGTCGAAAAGTTTATACATTACCGAATACGTTTTTTGATTTTGGAATTGCACCGAAGAGAAGGAGCGGCGCTTTTTGCACGTGAAGGCGTTCCTCTGTAACCTTCGTTCCTCTGTAACTCCTCTGAAGTTCTAAAAATTTAAAAAAGAAGCACACTTTCGAATTCATCAACTCAAGCTCTATCTTTTGACACACGAATTGTCATTTGAGTAGTGGAAGTAGCCCAGACAAAATCAACCAGTGCCTGTGACCACCTACACAGTGAACTTAGCCAGGTTAAAAGATCCTCACGATACGATATCGACACGAAGCTGTCGAAAAATCGGAATGAACAAGCTTGGTCAGCATTTATGCTGTTTGATACTGCTACTCCTTCTGAACAGACCAGTGTGTTTGCCATTAGCGAGAATTGTAATCTGTGCGAGTGACGGCGCTAAATCTTCGGTAGTAAGTGTCTGCAACTCTAACCTGACAGTTAGGAGAAGTAGGGATGAGAGAGAGAACAGATGATCTGTAGAGACGGTATTAGTTGGTTCTTTGTCAGAACACGTAAGAGTGCGAACTGTTTATTATCACCAATCTCTCTCTTTATCTCTCTTTACTTCGTCTCTTTTTATCTTTATCATTATCACCATTTCTTCATTTCATCGCTCCGCGACTCCCTCTACATCTTTCCCTTCAGGAAGGTGAAGTCGCTCACCTTCCTGAAACAAATGTTCCTACCTACAATAGCCTTTCAATACTAATGGAGATTTATTAGGTTTATGGGAAATGCTCCTTTTACGAGTTTTCTGCGAGATTGGTCATTCACAAAGGTTTGCATGCGATCAGTGATTTTACGTTTCCTGCATGATCTCCTGGGGCCAGATTCATCAATCGCTTGCGCACCGGTAACGATATATCGGTTGTCGTGTCTGTATCCTTGTACCTCTCTGTATCACATACTACGTAGGCCGGTTTGGTGAATCTGCGTTGGGATGATACCGCGGTATCGTTGATGAACCTGGCCCCCTAGTGTCGTCCTCGTCGTGCGTGGGTTTTGCCTCTTTCTCCGCCTCGGTCCCCTTTTTTGTTTTTCCTTGCGTCTCTTTCTCTTTTAGAGGGCTCTCCTCCTCCCAGAACACAGTTCTCTTCTTCATCTGATGAGCATGGACCAGTCTCGTTCCTGTACCGTAATGGACTTGATACGTGTTAGAGCCTTTAACTTCTGTAACAATTCCAGGGGTCCACTTATCACAATTGTCCCTGTAGTCTCTTATATATATCTGGTCACCCACATCAAACGTCCCTTCTCTCACCTTTCTATTATAATGCGGAATCATTTGATGTATATACCTACTATCTGTGGAATTTTTTGGTGCTTTCAACACATCTAATGTGGTCCTTAAATTTCGCCCCATCAATAGCTCTGCGAGGACTTCCTTGTAGCTGGGTGCGTCGTTACTCGATATTCAAATAATATCTCCCTCACTGCAGCAGCTACCGGCTTCTCCGACCTTAGCCCTCTATAGAACCTTTTGTGAATATCTGTACGAAGCGCTCTGCCTTTCCGCTTAAGTTTGGATGATACGGGGGCGTCAGCGTCAATTCAATATTCCTACGTTGGTGATATTCTTTGAATTGCTTTGCAATAAATTGTGGTCCGTTGTCTTATACAATTTGCTCAGGCAACCAAAGTGTACAGAGAGGCTCCTTTAAGCTTTCCACCGTCTTTTCTGTGGTGGTTCCATCCATTCGGATTACTTCTGGTCAATTAGACTTGGAATCTACTACTGCTAACCACATGATTCCTCTCGCAGTTTCGCAGAAATCCATATGTATTCCTTGCCACACCTTTGTTGGCTCATCCCACAGGTATAAGGGGGTTCTCACCGGATTGCTTCCGAATACTGCGCAGGTTTCGCAAGACTGTGGTCATCTTCCGAATATCGCTTTCCAGCTCAGGGTACCACACTTTAGTTCTTGCCAACGCTATCATTCGATTTCGACCAAAATGGCTATGGTGAATTTTAACACCACCTTTCTAAAATTTTGGATATCACTATGCAGTTACTCATCCAAATGCACCCATCGTACTTGCATAGCTCCATTCTATATTTTTCATAGGGTTATAATTCTTTCTCTTTTATTTTTAGGGGCCAGCCACTAGTGGCATACTTAAACACTTTCCGGAGTATCTCATCATTCTGCGTGGCTGCCGCAACTTGTTCTTCACTGAAAACCAAATTGTCCATGTTTCTGCGGACACTATCCTCCGTTGCACTTCTGCGATCACTATTTGTTAAAGGCTCTAACACTTAGCAAGCCCATTATGGCACAGGAATGAGACTAGTCCATGCTGATCAGATGAAGAAGGTAATTGTGTTCTGGGAGGAAAGTCCCCTAAAGGAAAAAGAGACGCAAGGAATAACAAAAAAGGGGACCGAGACGGAGAAAGGGGCAACACCCACTACGAGGGACGATTATATCGCAGTGATCCTTAACTTTATTGAGACCACAACCTCTGGCGGCCTTCTGGAGCACTGCGTAGTAGTCTTGCAGGGATTGACCACTCTTCTGTACTCGTAGCATTAGCTCGAATCTTTCTGCCATCAGCAACTTCCTTGGCTGGAAGTGCTCTTCCATCACTTCCCCCATCATGTACAATGGCATCGTCTCTTGCTTTTTCCCTGCAATAAGGATTCCAATAATTCATAGTTGGTGCTCCTACCTCCTGAAGGAAGATGAGGCGCTTATCGCCTTCATCTACTACCCTTCCGAATGTCAAAAAGTTTTGGAATAGTTTCCACCAAGTTTTCCAGGATGTTCCTGGTAGAATTGGCCCGGCGTACGTCCTCTGTATGTGGCGCTCGTTGACTGGCGTCCTCTGCGAAAGAAAGATACCAGAGCGTTTGAAGTCGAAGATTGACAGAGCCGTCGAGCGGTCGGTAGCGACGTACGGCGCTGAGTGTTGGCCTGCCACTAAGTAAGCTGAAACGCGCCTCAGCGTCATGGAGACGAAGATGCTGCGCTGGACGGCTGGAGTCACGCGCATGGACCGCATCCGAAACGATGCCATTCGTCAGAAGTTCGGTGTCGCGCTAATAGCGGACAAGATGCGCGAAGCTCGCTTGCGATGCGGCCACGTTCTGCGTGGAAAGGAAGACAGCGTCCGCAAGATGGGCCTTAACTTCGAGGTAATTGGAAAGCAGCCTAGAGAGCGTCCGAAGCAGCGCTGGTCCGATACGTTACATATGGACTTGAAAGTAGCTGGTGTCCACCCTGATCTATGTAGCTCTGGATCGGGAAAGGTGGCGTCATGACAGCAGAATAGCGGACCCCGCTACCAAGCGGGACAGACACTGAAGAAGAAGAAGTACGTCCCCTGTATGCGTCGGACGACGCTGCAAGGTCCTGCACGCCTGGGTTGGTGGAAACTGTTCCGAGGTCACCCTCCTTCACATCCGTAGGAGTGGGCTGGCTCGTATTTGTGGTTGACCGTTCTGCTACTGTCGTCGGAGTCGGGATCTTCGGCTTCTTTCCACTGGATCTCATTCTGGTCGCCAGTTGGTTCTTCCTGACTTGCCCGAACACGTAAGAGTGCCAACTATTTATTGTCATCATTCGCACAGCTTTTCTACTCCATCTTTTTATATTTTTATGCCTATCACCGTTTCTTAGTTTCTTCGCTCTGCATCGGCTGCTTCCTCTACAGTATTCAAAATACTGTACGTTTTCTGTTATCTGACGCATTTGTAAGTCGTCAGATCTTCGCGTCTCCCTGCACAGCTCGATTGAAGGCGAAAAATTCGTCTCACAACCGATAACTGCATTTTCGCACCGTTATAATGTCGTATTTTCGTGTTTGTTCTATCAAAGCCACACGGCTGCGCGTGTGATGGAGCTGGAGGAGGTGCCGGTTGCCGCGTGCACCCGATTCCATTGATTCGTATTTCCCAACGAGGCCAATCAAACTTTCCATCCTTCTGCCGACCTCTCCGGGAAGGATAGGGCGCAGACTTGTTCATCGTCTGGCCACCACAAGTCATTCCATTGCGAAATACGCCTTCAAATCGCCTCCACGATATCCTCTAGAAGTAAAGCGCGTGGCACCTCAAAAAAGGGGTTGAACAACGCTGCCATTTTTTCTGCAACCTTATCCTAAGACACACGGATGTGTTCTGGAGGACTGGAAAAACCATCTAACATCCTGCAGGTGTCACACATACTCAACTGATTATGTTTTGCTTGTAAGCACTGTTCAGCTGAATTGGTAGCTTGTACGTCAAATGATGTAACTTCAGCTGGTGAACTCAGATGTGTGATTTTCAGAATTTTGGAATGCTAAGAAGTTATTTAAGAAAGGCGCGTTGCTGCGAAAAAAAGTCGCCGCTGTTGCCATTTGGCTCCATTTTCACCCAAAAACCAAAAACAGGGACGGTGTTGTATTTATAATCATTCTAATACTTTATGCTGCTGTCATCCTTACTCAAGTCCTTAGAACACTAATCAAGCATCTTAGCGTTTACGTTTCTAGAAACGTTTTTTGGAACTCTTTAAAGAAAACAACAAAATTTACAAGTTAAAATGTCAGTTTCTACATATATGCCATAACCCGAGTCCCTTTAAGAATAGCGGAATTCTTCCGTCGGTGTAGAAGGACGAGGAATGGAACGGCAATCGCGGCTCGGTGAAGGAACGGCATGGCCGATGCACTGTTTCGACTCCACGGTTCGAAATAAATGTTCAACATCCGCATTATCTGCACATGGGTAGTAATGATTCTTTCCTCACATAACAATACATATAGCATAGGAGCAAAGCGAAGAGACGCAGTGCTCATCAAATCTGTCGAACAACTGGACATAACAATACGTATGAATCTCACAAGCACAGAACAGGATCTGCAAATATGGGGTCATTGAGCTTGTTTGGAAGTTCACTGTCCTTCACAATCAAAACATTTTGAAGAAGTGCGCCGTACACTTCCCGTAAGCAAACAATCGTGAACAAGGCTGCTATTCACATCGACAACATTCGTTCGAAACGAACAAGCGTTTGAGGTTTTTGCCGTTGTCATCGAGATGCTAAGGAAAGGTTGACCGCCCACGAGGAAATGGAAAAGAACGGAAATGTTTCCCATTCCTTTCCAGACCAATTCGGAATCGTCGTTGGCACTAGCGCTCACTAGGAAAGAGGAAGGAATGTAGAAAATTTGGCATCCATCAACTAGGTAAGTGTTGATTTAACCAAAGCTCTCAATACAAGAGCGCTGGTCGTCAAACATATGTTACTTTTACTCCGAGGTCTACTTTACTGTTCACTCCCGATTTGATACAGCTAGCTAAATCACTTCCAATAGAAATGCATTGAGCGCAAACCATGGTTAGAAAACAAGTTCGATTAAAATGTAGACAAGCAATGTCTGTTATAATGAGTCTACCCTGAGCAGTGCGATGATTTCTCATCATCTAGAAGTTAGAGTTACGGTAGATTTAGTAGACTACGAATTAGGTCCGACCGAAGATTTTTGACATATCGTGCTGTCACCGCTTCCACCCTCACCACCAGTGTTCTTTCCTCCACTCAATTTTTCGTTTGGATGTAAATGCTTAGTGAAGAACCTTTTGTTTCAAACACATAAAATTTTAAATAGGATGTATGCCTCCTTAGAAACCTAGATTTTGAGTAGCATTTCGTGGTTGTAGAAAGGTGTATTTTTTCACGTCAAATGAGTTATTGAGTTGAACCTCGGAAGAGATGCGCTGGTAATAAATAAAAGTTTGGAAGCTGCATGGGGCGCAATTTTCGAAGAAAGCAATAGTGGAACACTGGCACCAGGCATTTTGAACAGATCGCCCACACAACAATTGCATGATTTAGAAGCATCCAATTCTATCTGCACAATTTTCAAACGCATCGCTTACAGAACGCAGTTTTCCGCATTTTTGAGGAAGTTTTCGGAGGAGAAATCCTGTCATGTCATGCCATGTGAAAAATGCTTTCCGTCACTTCATGAGCACTAACATCCCATCTGCAACAATGACCGCGCCGCCTGTAAAGGCCAGTTGAGGAAAAAGTGGAAGGACCAAAGGTTGAGCTGATCTATGGCAAATGCCGAATGAGGCTACACCGACAGTCCTCCAACACCGTGCTGTTGCAAAATATGTGATCATCGTTCTCATACACTTCAGGCGGAACCTTTTACGGTTTATGGGGCGCCCCATCCCCCAGTGAATGAGTTCCAAAAAGCCTCCCGACCGTGCGCATTCAACAATAGTCCTTAAGATCTTATGTGTAGAGAGAGAGCTATGTAGGATATTATCTTGCAAAGTGAAGTGAGTGTACTAGTAAGGACTGGCATGACAGATTAATTTGATTCACTCGAGGTTCATAACAGTGCGCTTGATGCCTTGCCAAGTGGGAAGACTCAGCACCGACTTACCTACCGTACCGCTCAATTTTTTGTTGAAAGAAAGACGCTTTTTGACGAATTAATGCATTACAAAGCGTCATATTGTTATAACTTGCTTCAAATTCATTTGTTGGAATTCCAGTTAATACCAAACGATTCCCCTTTTCAAGGAAAGAATGTTCGAAGGTGACGCCGCTGGCGATTCCGGAAATGTCGTAAATCAACTAGCGGTCCTCCAGAAAAAATGCTTTATAGCTAGGTCATAGTTTGTCAAACTGAACTCTGCCAGAAGCTATCGGATGAAGGGGAGCCGTTTCGTGTCAGCTAGAATTCCAACGAATGAATTTGAAGCAAGCGATAACAATGCTACGCTTGGTGACGGATTAATCCGTCCCAAAGCGTCTTTCTTTCAAAGAATTTGAGCGGTATTGTAGCATTATTGTCGACATAAAAATCGGGCAGTCCGCCCTAGAGAGCAATGTAAAGTGACACTCTTCAAGGAGCACTATTCGAATTCCTTCATTCTGACCAAACTTATCTCCTTACTTACTCTGCTTATCTGCTTACTATGGGTCAAAGGAGTTTGCATAGTGCAAAGATATGAAAGTTGATTCGGGTTATTATTCGCTATTTTTTCGACTCGTTTGGCAAACATATGTTCCATGTGCTACTGCCTGCAAAACAACATGCAGCGATGAACTTTTTCTAGAATTATTTGTAGTTTAATTAAATAGGGTGCAGGTGTCGAAAAAGGTGAATGCGCCAGCTCTTCCGTTCCGTCAGGTTTAAGCTTCGCGTCTGGCTCAAGCTTTCCATCCAAATTGGTACCACAGTTTTCTGGAAAGAACAAAGCAAGGATTATCAGTCGTCTGGCCACCGCTAGCCGCCAGCCAAATTGGCGTTCAACTGGCGTTCTTCATATCTCCAGCGGACTGGTTGAGGCTGCTCTTCACTTCTTATCCTGCAGTTTTCTCCTTCGACGAAACTCTTAAAGCTTCTGAGCTGGCCTGCGTGCGTGCAATCCAGCTTTCAAGCTGAATTACCAACATATTCAGTGCGTAGCTTGAGAGCGAAACAGTTCTTGTGTAAGCCAATGTTGTGGTGTGGAAATCGGCGACGAATTCATCGCTAAGCAATGCTGTAGACTATGAGCGCGTTGGCGATGTTTGATAAAGGGGAAGATGATGGAGGAGCAAGTCTTGTCAAACAACCTCGCTCTAACCGCCTCGCCCACGGACCGTCCGACCCTCTTCACTAGCCACACATTGACTTTCCCGCAGCCATTCTCTGACCAAATTATCACTCATACTTAGCGCCTTTGATCAGAAAAGAAGTGGAAAGCTTCAATTAATGCAACGCTCATCGTTTTCACCGCGCAAAAGAAAACAAATCTCTCATTGTGGTGCTTGCAACTGTGCTAGAGATCTTTGCCAGACAAGAGATCTGTCATTTCTTTTTTACAGTTCAAAAAGACAGGTTTAGACTTCAACTAAACTTGTACACTTATTAATCAACGTTCCTTTCTATATGAAATTTTAACACAAACCTATTACTGTACAAAAAGGAGTACGTGCAGTAGAGCAGCAATTTTTTGACACGAACATTTTATAAAATCTTTTTTTTGCCGTGTCCTATTCTAGGACACAGATTGGAAAGGACCGTGCAGATTCCCGGTCACAAAATGGATAATCTCTCCATGAGCAGGGGATCATACAAGTGCATGTATCATCCACAAAGAATAGACAACCGAACTGGAATGCACTTCATCTCATATGAAAGATCAATCTTTCTTGAAAGCTTCAGACTCCAGGTGACTGAAAATTCGCTATTCAATGTAATTGTCTAGAAAAGTCAGCTATCAGATCGATAAGATATGATTTGTCGTCGTTCATTGCACTTCAGAGTTTCCTTATTCCAACTGTAGAGATTCGGGATTCCGCGCGAAATTCCGCCAGTTAATCAATACAATTGAGCAGTGTTTGTCATGCTTTGAATTCTTCGAGGCTTGAGGTGACCAAGCAGATAGCCTCATCGTCTGTCACCAGGCTCAATCGTCTTCAATCCATTTGCGAGCAGTGTCTGTTAATTTTCTGTGAGAAGCATGACGGTGGTAGTAGGCACGCGGACAATGTGGTGAAGGTGTTGTCGCCCCTGTGCAGCAGCTTGCTGCGGAAAAGATGAACCACTAAACATCCGGTTTTTGAATTCATCTTTCCGGAACATAACAAAGGACCTGTTCAAGTGCAAGAAAGGCAGCTTCCTGAAATTCTGTCGATGAGAGGAACTCTTTCGCAAAGCTTTTATGACTGAAACCTTGCTCGTGACACGGCACACTGGCGCGTCAGGGATCAAAGGGACACCGAGGCTACTGTTTATTGAAGGCCTATCACTTCGCCAAATAATAATCATGGCAGGAGCTTCCGCGCGAGCCAGTGCCGTTGAGCAGCACTAGTTCGCCGACTGTGGGAAACCGACAGACCCAATCCACTGCCTGACTCTGAGTGGTAGCAGAGAGGAGTTCGAGGTTCGAGCTAAACAAACTGGTGCTCTCCGCGGCCGATTCCCACGACATGGCGGGAGCCAGCCACTGGTTCGTGGTCGGATTTGACGCTTGACTTCTTTATTATGTTGGTCTTCCTTCGCTTCTCTCCACAACTCCGTTTTTTATTGGTCACTTAAATTTAGACGATGAGCTATGCATCACCATATTTTTTCAACAAAAAGCTAATGCATGTCTTGTCTCCACAGTATTTTGCCGACCTGGTAATTGATGCTGTTTTTCTTTAAATTTGCGTAACCTTAGTCGGATACAAATGAAATCACACTGTTCACAAATCTCTTACAACTAGAGAAGTGCATAAGCACAAATGCAGTAGTAAAAACTGTTTCCATCATTTGAAAGGCCAAAAATTCCTAGCCGTATCGCTTTATTAAAGTATATAAAGCTCGGTAGCTTGTTTTAAATAGCAACAAGCTGAAAATCTGAAATCAAATGTTGTGAATGCCCCATACGCTTTCGGACGTGCTGTTAATGTTATGTTATTCGGTAAGTATGCACATAGTAGTCAAATACCATTTGAGGGCATACTTGCAGTCGAGGAACGCATGAGGTTTGCGTGCGCCCTTTATGAACCTAGTATTCTGAGAATGACATTATCTGATATCACTTAAGAGGTGTTGAACACGAACTCCTGCTTGAACGTTAAAACGGAGAAGCGGCGCTATATCTATATCGATCGAGAAGGGAGAAAACGAGTTTTCCGGTTTCCGTGCAAGAGGTGACTACTACTGTACGAGTGGTCAATTGCCATGTACCACATATTCACCATTAGTCTGTGCATTGATACCAAAGACAGGGTCAGGGAAACCAAAGGCACGTTTGTTGGTGAAAGTGCCTATAAGTGAGAGACTTGAGAGGGATGCAACAACTCTGTTCTATGAGGAGAAACGACGTGTTTACACAAATTTTTGGTTCATATCAAAACTATAGCTACTTCTCAAAATTGTAGAGCAATTCTAGGTACTTGCTGAACCCTTATTTGGAGTAATGGACAAGCCTATTAAATAAGACTTCAGCAAGTACAGACAAACAAACTCGAAATCTCCTCGTCCGTGAAACGTGATGTAATTCACAGCAGCATTACTAGCTATGTGCTACTATTGCAAAGCACAGAAGAGGTGCATTCTTCGTAATTAAGCATTCAGATCACATTTAAAGGAGCTAACCGGTCTGCCCACTCATCCATCCAATGGGGAAGGGCTTCACGTTTCGGTCGAAGTGTATGTAGCAGGTAGGGGAGTGACAACAGAGAGCGAAAGCGGTTAATCATCAGACCGCGAGTTGCTTCATTTCAAAGTTTTAAGCCTTTGTAGCAGTAAAAAGGCTTTACACGCCAGCTTGAAGCAAATTCTCCCTGTACTACGTAAGTGCCTGCAAGTCCTTCACCGTGAAATCCCTATGGCAGTGTTAGAAATTAATTATGACTTCGTCAAGTGGGCGCATACGGGATGGCCGTTAAAATTTAGGTCGCTGAACTTCAAACAATTCTTTAACAGAAATTTAGCGTTAAATTTCCGCAAGGCATCACATTTCGTTTAAAAGTTCAGACATCTAAGCAGTACTGTTTAGAACGAAAAATGTCATTTGAACCGCCTTATATAGCACACCGGACACTTCAAATAAAACCTTTAACAGTTTCGGACATTGAAAACCTTTGAAGTAAAACAGAACACTTTTCCAGATGAATACTAACGTCTTCTATGTTAAACTATGTCCTCCTTAATAAGGTCAAGACAAATTTTCCACTTGAATGATTAACTATGGCTTTAAGAATTATAATTCGATTGCCCCAAAAAGTGGAATACAGTGTTTGAATTCTCATGCAGTTTTTGTAACTTTATCTACAAAAAACTGAGTATATTTTGAAAGGCAAAATCAACAATTTGACGGTGTTCTTTAAGAAAAGATCGCGCCATGCGTCGTCTAGCGCGTTGCGGTTTACACTATTGATAGAAACATTCTGCTTCCGTGAAGCTACCTACATACTACTGAACGATAAAATGGTGAAAATGTAGCAAAGAGGCATATTTTTACTTCGGTAAGTAAGTAAGCAGCATCTAAACCATCAATCAAATGAAAATCGCAGACGAGAGCATTACACGATTTCGGCCTAATGCCTACATTAAAAGTTTTAGTTTCTAACGCTTTGAGAATGTTCAAACTGTTTTCAAATGATACATTTTAGAATTTTTTATTTGTAAAAATTCGGGCATCATATTCACTTTTTGATATGGAAGGCGATTTTATTTCATAACCGTTTAGCTTGCAATGAAGAGCGTTTAATTTGACATGAAAATGTTAAATTCGATGTTGACTATACGTTTCTGCTGAATTTGTCTACAGGCTCTCAGCGACTCCCTCGCGACGTTTTGAATCTCTATCAAACTTAGGATAGAAATGATGGAGCATAGAACTGCAACGCCACATGCAGGGCTTCCCACAATTTGAGCAGCGTTCAACTCGACCTAATGTCAAATAGCTCCAGCAAAAAAATGTTTTCCTAAACTGCGGTATTTTTCAAAATTTCAGTTTACCTATTATAAAAAATTATAGACGTATCTTCGATGCTATGCAAATCTAAAAAAAACCCGTTAGAAATTAGATTTTTGAAAAATTCCGTTAAGTCCTCCAACCAGATTTGCACGGAAAATGTCGTTAATACGTTAAAACTGCTAAATGGTCAGCCTGTAATGTCCCCTAATGCCACTCATAAAGTTTCTCGCCTTATATTCATTTGATGTTGGTTATTGCCGTATTTTCCTCTTCCAGAACTATTCTCGACGCCAGGTGACTGCGGGGTTGGGGGTCACCGTGTTCCCGTGCCCTAAGGGCCTCTACAGAGTCTCACGGCAGCACCCAGAGAACTCGTCCATATCGCTCCCGTCGCAGTGGGACCCACGCTGCCACTGTGGTGGAAGCCGCGGCGCGGAGCCGCTGGTCGCAAAGGTCCCCGAGGGCTGCCGCAGTTCACGGCGGCTCCCCCGCAGCGCTAGGAGCTGCGGGTGAGACCCGCCGGAGGGCGTGATAGATGGGTGTCGATTATGGCTCATCTATTTGAGAACATTTTTCTTGGCGACTCTACGTTCTAGGGATATAATAGGTTGGTGCATAACTTCTGTCCATAAAGGAGCTTGACAACCAACAATACAATCACCGTTCGTGTCATCAAATGGAGGCATATGGAATCCTGCACTCAAAACGTAACGCAAAAAAAAACCCCAGCACGATATTAGGTAACCTTAATTGCACTGCAAATCTGCGTCGGCTTCCAGCCACAAGTCAGCCGTGTAAGGTTTAGGGGGAACCCTTGCACAGGGATACAACAACAAAGCAGACCGCTCTTTTTAGTGTGACTTATAACTGCATCGGACAGACACAACAGGGCATCGGAGGGAACGCTGTCATCACAAGGGCTACCACATTATCTTCGAGCTGCTTGTCAACCGAGGAACTTGCGGATCCGATCCGCGGCACCCGCAAGACTCTGCTGCCGGCCTTAGGCAGCTCCTCATGGCATGTTGGGTTGGGTGAAGTTAAAAGTTGTAATGCACCAGCATCCAGCCGGTCTAACAGCCGAACTGTGTGCTGTTGAACAATAACTGGTTAATCAGAAATGAGTTAGCTGTAGTTAGAAAATTTCCCCTTTTTCACTCGCTTTCACTCGTGCTGCAAGCATGAGCAGGTTGGGTAAAAATGTTGTGATCATTCACACACGGCGAAATTGTTTCAAAGAGACCCTGCTCCTTATTCCGGCATTATCGAAGCCTTGTCTTCTTGAAAAGTGATGGCTCCATTAATCGTTGTGAATGATGAGTAGGCGCTCACTGTGTACTTATCTGTACTAATGCGGCGTATTCTATTATTTGCTCTCCACTGTAAGGCCGCGCGGGGAACCGGAGCCTACAGCAGTAATCTATTCCGCATTTTGCTGTTGGAGATCGGTCAGAGGTAGAAACTTCTATGAGCATAAAATGCATTCATTTAGAACTCGATTTTTTCAAAATGAAAAACTACTTGTCCTTACAAGGGAAGGTTCGCAACTAAAAGTGAGCTTTTACGATGCTATTTGACAGGATGTAGTGCAGTGTGAGCGCCAAAATTACAGTTAGTTTTTGATGAACGTTTTTTAAAGACCTGAAAAGAGTGTGAAAACGTGTGCGCAACACTCATCAACCCCTATGGCATCACCCCACGAGATGTGCCTCGGCGACGCAGGTGGTAGGAGTGCCACCTCACAGAAGCACACCAGCGGGCTTTTGAGTTCGAGTCCGCGTTCTGGCAATATCTTTGCACATATTAGTTTGTTGTTATTACGCTTTCTCATGGCCATAGGAGTCAATTTTATCAATGCTTACAACAGACCAAGCCTGTCTATTTGCACCTTCATATGTGCAAGTTATTTTTTCGTGGGTGGCAGTTGGTTACATCGATGTTCACCCAGGACCCTTCTCTACACCCACAGATTTCGCGTTCGCGTTTCGCTGCACTTCTACCGAATGCGCCAGCGACGCACCTCTCATGGGGTGTCATAGGGGCTGATGTGTGTTGCGTACATGTTTTTACACCTGTTTTCGGTAAAAAAAAAGCGTTCAGCAGAAACTAACTTCGTGACTTCGCTCACATGGCCCTACCTCCTGCCAAAATAGCATCACAAAAGCTCACCTTGAGCTTGGAACCTTTTCTTGGTATCTTTTCACGACCAGACCAGCATTTATTTATTTGTTATTTATTGCAACTCTTTTATCGCAGCGGCGTAAAAAAGTATCTACGCACTTCTTTTGCGGAGAGTTCAGCGTTCTTGTTCGGATTCCCTCCAATCAGAGAGGTCCAATTTCTCGTGACTTCTTTCGCTCTTGTCCCCTTGTATCTTGCGATGTCGTCCAGCCATCTTGTTCTTGGTCTTCCTTTACTTCGTTTTTTATCAGGTATCCAATCAGCTGCTATGCGCGCCCATGATCGTTCGGTTCTACAGCGCTTATTTGCAAGCAGCTACTTCCCTTTGAGCACATGGTGAATCCAATCCTTCTGTCCTGATCTGTGTCAAATCACTCTCGACCGTATTTTATCGCTCAAGCGAACACCAAGAATCGCTCTTTCAAGTCTTCGTTGGGCGGATCGTAGTCTTGTTGCCGATTTTTTTTACCATGACCACGTTTCGCAACCGTATAGAACAGCAGGGAGCACGCAAGAATTGATGAGCTTCTTTTTCAGCTGGACTTCGAGGGCCTTACAATGAAAGGTTTCCAACTGAAGGGAGCTTTTGCGATGCTATTTTGACAAGGTCGAGGGCCCTGTGAGCGTAGTCCAGAACCACAGTTGATTTTTGCTGAACGCTTTTTAAAGACCTGAAAAGGAGGTCTGAAAGCGTGAGCGCAACTATCATCAGCCCCTACGACAACCAACGAGATGTGCCCCGGCGGCGCAGTTCGTAGGTGCGCCGCCTCATAGGAGCACGCCGACGGGGTTTTCAGTTCGAGTCCTGATATTTTTGCTGCCGATATTTTTGCGCATATTAGTTTGTTGTTTTTACGCTTTCTCTCTTGGTTGGCGGGAAATCCGAACCGTGGAACAGTAATCGGGTTCACGCGACAGCTGGCGCCTCCTCGGACTGTGCTACACATGACTATTCAAAATGTTAGGTTGTTGCAGAAGTTCTCGCCATTTTCAAGACCACATTTTCTTTAGTTTTGAGGGGTTGAGGGACAAGGTTTGCGGCGGTTTTGTCTACATATTCATCTATTGAACTTGTTCTAAGTGTGCAATCATTTCGGGTAAAAGATATAGCGGTTTTATGCTACATTCATATTAGTGACCTAGTTTAGTCGACTTTTTAACAACCAATATCAGTGCGTAAAATATTGAGAGCATCAACATATAAAGTGGTTCTAAAATACACTTCACGACATCACTAGGAATAAGGTGTTTTGGGTCAAAACATCATTCGTTCAAAAGTACTTAGCAGGCTAAATTGATCTTTCGAAGTATAAGCTGGCACGGTGTTTTCAGTTTTTCGGCAGACCTGTTGTTGACTGTCGCTCATCGCTCCTCCCAAATGAAGGCAGAGAACTTCAATGTTGCTCAGAAATGGTGCAAATCTGTAACCTGCAAACGTTTCTTGGTTGATAGCCGTTGGAACGATAGCCGAAAATTCACCAAAGTTCGCGCTTACAATACTGTCGCCGTACTCTCTGCTTAAATTGAAGTCAACGTATGCTCCTTACAAGAGCTTGCAGCTACACTACATGCAAAGGGTAATGGAGATAGTCTGCCTTGCCAATCCTTTTGTAAGAGGGCCTACGCGCTCTCCTTCTGCGAGTTCGCATAAGCGATTTGATTACGTTTTTGGTCCAAGGAATGACTGGCAATGACCAGCCGATAGACAAGTGACTGCTTATTAGGGAGGGGTTTCAAACTCCCATTGAACTTCAACTTGAGACCAGGATCATTAGAAAGAGCTCGGAATGCTGATTACGAATATGGGTATAAAAGTTGCGAAATGAAATTACTGAGCGATTTATGGCCTGAAGATATCGGGTGGCGTCACCACAGGCTGGCCGTGTGACACAGCTGGTACGGGATTGATGAGTCTTCGGGTAGAAGGGCCGCTAGGTGCGGCAGTGGCGCAGGGGTAGCGCTCGTCAAGTGCGACGTCGTTGTTTCGCCATCTCACTGATGCCGGTTCTTTTGCACCTCATAATTTATCATCGAAATGACCTTTCATTCTGAACTATGCCATGTGTCTGATTAAACAGCCGGGAAAACTACCATACATGCTTATAACAATGCATGAAGGCAAAAAAACTGCTATGGTGACATTTTTATTTACTGTTTTGCCCAAATAGAGTCCAAATCATATATTTAACAACCAGAGGTGTCTCCAGCAACCTTGGCATTCGTGGAACGAAGCCAAAAAGGTAAATAAGAACCAAAAAGGTAACTAAGGTGTGTGCATTCACAACCATCTCTCAACACATTAACAAAAAAAATCTTACTGATTTATTGTTGTAGGCATCTTTGCAGACTGCCAAATCACTGCGCGCGCCGGCACTACATCGCTGATTCAACCTCTAGACGTTTTTGTTCTTTGGCCCGATGGAAAGCGTTATGAGAAAGGTCAGGTCGTTTGCTATGGCAAATAGCGTGGAGTTCAATATGACCCAGAGAGACAACCTACTGACTATCGCAGATTTGCCGTATGTTTTCTGCCCCTAGGTTTTCAAGCTTTTTGAAGTGCATAAGGAAGGTTAGATTGATGATCACAAAGTTTGTCAATGTTTGTCGTTCCTGGTTAATATTGTTTGATCTTGCTACAACTGACTGTTTTGTTGCTGGTTGTAGAGAGGCTGCATGTATAAGATATGCAGTATGGGAACAACATGTCTACTTCACACATTTTTCGCTTTGTTCTACGAATGCCGAGGTTGTTAGAAACATCTCCAGTCGTTCAGTATAAGACTTGGACTACATTTGTGCAAAATAGTAAATAAAAATGCCACCATAGCAGTTTTTGCCTTCAAGCATTTTTGCAAACGTGTATGGTAGTTTCCCGGCTATTTAATCAGATACGTGCCATAATAATTCAGAATAAAAGGTCATCTCAACGATAAATTATGATTCGCAAAGAAACCGGCAGCAATGGATACCGAACCAATGACGTTGCACCTGACGCGCAAGATCACTACCCCTGCGTCACCGCTGCAGCTGGCTGACCCTTCTTACGGAGCCCCAATGACTCATCACTCCCGCAGATGTGTCGCACGGCCAGCCTGTGGTGGGGCCACCCGCTTTCGGCAGGCCATAACTCGCTCAGGAATTTCATTTTGCAATTTTGACACCACATTCGTAATCAGCATTCCGAGCTCTTTCTAATGGTCCTGGTCTCAACTTGAAGTTCCATGGGAGGTCGAAACCCTTCCCTAGTTAGACAAATGGCAAGCCTACTGCCAATTCACCGAATCCTTGACCTAGGAGGGATGGAAAGCCTGCTTGACTAGGCCGCGTCCTGTGCTACGGATTCGCTACTGGTGCACGCGTCGGTCTGCGCGTCTTCCGATTACGTCACCACGCCACCTTAGAGATTTTAACAACAACAACAACAACAACAACAACAAGAAAATAATAGAATTTTTGAAAAATTCACTCGCCGCGTTCGAACGTATTTTGAACGTTTACCACAGCCAGACATTGTATGTGAGCTGCCTTATTTAAGAACACTTAAAACTCTCAATATATGCACATTAGAAGTTTTTCGATAGTAAATGTCCGCTCGATACCAGTTTTCAGTCATTTATACGAACTGGTGTATGGCCACAAGTGAATCATCTTCCACTTGAGAACTGACTTTAGAACATCGCTGTAAGTGTTATCTATATTCAATCACGAGCTGATTTCTGATAGAAATCTTGAAGATGCTGATGTTCCAGTTTCCAGGCTTCATCCGACTCTGATTTGCATCAAATGCTGCCCTTTTATGTTGAAAATGATACGTCACGAGGTCACCTAATAGTCTTCGTTTCTTTTTTACAAATTTTATTTTATTTTCTAATGCGGACCATTTACGATTTAGCTAATCCATATATTCCCTCATTATTATTCTAAAATGTATTTATAGCGCTGCCCCAATTCCAGCTCTGTTTCTCACATTTTTCATATTTACCACATCACACTTCCCACATTTTTTAAAGTAGTCATTATGTCCGTTATTTTGCATTGTGTGAGCATCAAGCATCACATGATCGCAGAGTTATAAGTTCACCAACCGATCCGTTTCAAGAAAACAAGCGAAAGCTGTAAGGAAACGATAATGAAGAGGCGTTCATTGATTTAAACCTATGCACTTAAACGAAATCTATCACGCACAGCAGTATTTTTCAGCAGTAAAGGTGCCTAGTGCTTTTCACTTATAGTGAATACGTAAGCAATCTCTATTTCACTAGGTTAGTCATTAAGAAATAGCGGACTTCGATTGTCACTTTTTTGAAATGCTCCTATTCGAAATCAACCTTTATCGATCAAAATACCTTCAGAAGCTATAAATTATGACCAGAGACGGGAATTATAAAGGATGAGTGTTAGTTAATTCCTTTTGGATGCGCCACGCATTCTACTTCTACAGGTTGTCGTGGAGACAATTCGGATGGGCGTTCGGCCCAGGCAATGACTTGCAGTGACCATCCCATGAACTGGCACCAATTTACCATCCAGAGAGATGGGAGTTCGGTGGACCTGCGCGGACCAAGAACCAGGGATCTCGCTCGCGAAACACGCAGCAGCCGGCCACTCCACCGAGTGCCAAAGATAAACAGAGTCAGTCTAGTTAACCAGCAATTTCAGGGTATGAAAGTCTTAGCGTGTGCTTTCATGAAATCAAGGAAGTAGACATAGCCACTGTTTCCACACATGAATTTTGTTCTGAATAAAACTTTGGGGTGGTTCTTGAAGAGTCCGCATTTTTATATATCCCTATATCTGCAGAGCACGAAGAATTTTTTGGGTATTTCTATGCCCAATTCGTCGAGCATGTAAAATGTTGGTTCCCTAACTCATGGGTCAATGTACACCTGAACATTTTCTGATCTGGTATCAGGACCTGATTGTGAACGCCGCAGCTGACAGATGTTCTACAGCTTGACGCCTCTCTATGCTTCTCATTGTTTATCATGTAAATTGGTAATCGCTGTATCGCTGAGAATGTCCAGTGATGACTTCGACCAATTCTGGATACAAAATTGTTAAAAATAGCGTCACGCTAGCATAATAGGTAGGCCTGGTTCAAAGAACACTTGCCTCCAACTGTCAGCAACAAACATGCTATGGAATGGGCGAAAGAGAAATTGTCGTCTGTCTTCGTATTTCTATGCCTGCTCGTCAAAGCTTCCAGTGATTATTATAAGCTTTTTCATCTGTAAAGTCCAGCACTGTATAATAGGGTCTGCCTGTCTCCAACGGTTAGGTATTAATGACCAGCTACGGCATATTTCAGCCTATGGTTGAGACTTTGCACGAGGTACCAGAACTTCGATGATAAGTCCATGCTTCCTATCTACTCACCCAAGTCCCCAGATTAGTTAGCGGATTCATAGGCAACGCAGCTAAAGCCGTATTCGACAACAGAATGAGTCCAACAAGCGGACTCAAGTGTCTTCTAGGTTTTACATAAATGGGTACGTCTAAGCGACGGAAACGAACTTCTCTCATACTCTGCATACCTAAGGCAGTATCACCTTATGTAAACAGTAACAGGAAAGGACCGTGTCGGAGGAGGAGGTCGTGGTAAACGATCTGAGGACCACGGAGCCCGTAATCAGGGATTGCAGCAGATGGTTTCGTCTCGTTTTCTCAGTCTTCCTGTCTTCCTCCTCCCGCTTGGTTCTAAATGCTCTTCTTTACTTCTGCTTATCATATTCTTTCGATTAAATATGCTATTGTGTCGTGGCGGTGATCACATGCACTCGTTTACTCCGCTTCACATTGAAATGTTGAATGCTGAACGCCATTCAATAACTCGTTACAGTAGGTGTGTCCTACCTGCGCATTTCATAAGCGACATGCTGAAATTTCAGAGCTGGTAATATGCTAATCGCATGGTTCTCTAAAACGGTTGTTCATTCAAAAAATGAGACAGATACGTCCGTATTCGGTCGTACTCGCTTCTCCTCCTTCTGTAAAAAAATCATTCCTCATGTGCACTACTGCAAAAAAATTCCTCTATCATTTTGCAGAAACAGCACTGTTTTTGGATTTCAACACGCCGTTGGGAAGTCTTTTGTCAATTATTTCACCTAGAACTGGTACAGCGTGTGCAAAAAGGGAAAGTGCTGTGGTTTCGCTGTGCCGGGCTTAACTGGAGAAATTTTCCGTCTTCGCAAGTTGCTTTGCCAGCCGCAGTTGCATGTTTACCCCAGTTCAACTTTACTAATTTTTCAACTGCATATTTTTGCATAGGGCGCGTGTAGCGCAGTCGGAGAAGGCGCGACTGTCGCGTGCACCCGATACCAGGTTCCTGGTTCGGATTTCCCGCCCAGGCCAACCAAGCCTTCCATCCCTCCGGGGTCGGTGAATTGGTACCAGACTTGTCTGGGAAGGATAGAGCGCTGACTTGTTCATCGGCTGGCCACCGCAAGTCATTGTATGGCCAAATACGCATTCATGTCGCCTCCACGACATCCCGTAGAAGTAGAATGCGCTGGCGCATCCCAGAAGGGATTGAGTAACGCCGTCCTTTATCCTTTTATCCTTTATATTTTTGCATTACACAAGTACACAGTTCCTCTCACGCCCCCTTGCCGCCAGTTATCTGAAGCTGCCGGTATGATCACTACGGTTCTCTTGTGAAGCACACTTCGAGAACCGTAACTGACAGCAACGACGGACAAGCCTTATAAATGTATACTGAGAATAATTTTACAGTCCTTTTTTTAAGACTCCGTCTCCTGACATAGGTTCATTACTATGGAAACCGGCCCAGTACGGACGAGTCCACTAGACATTAGATCCGACGCCGATTCGGATAATTCTAATCCGTCATTTTTTCAAGCTCGTTTGAAAGGAGCAATGGAACTTGAAAACCCCCGCAGCTTGGGGTGATTCAGATAAGAGTAGACTTAACAGGAAGGGTTTTCTTATGAGTCGAATTACTGATTTTGATCCTGGATCTCTTATCGGACATTCGAATCGGATAGGACATCAGATTTCTGATCAAAATCAATTATGTGAATTATCCGAAAATCCGATCTGCTGAAAATTACCCTTAACTGAATCGCCCTAAGATCTGAGCTTTTCAAATATCGCGCTGTCAGCGCAATTTAATCAACAAGGTTCGAAAAAAACGATAGATCTGAATTATCTGAAACAGCGTCGGATTCAATGTTTAGAGTCCACTGCATCGTATTCCTGTAATTCAATTTTGCCTGCCCATACAAAAGCTACTCGTGTGACTTTTTCCTTGCATTGCCGTCTTCGTGAACTCTGCAAATTCACGGCCGTCTGATGAACATGACATCGGGTAGGCTTGTTTTAGACGCTAGAGTTAGCTAGAAAGAACGCAAACAGTGCTGCTATTAACCGTCTGTCGTGGTTAATCGAATACTTTGTCGCCTTTAAAATGATCTGCAACTGACCGTTTGTTTTCAGATTTAGATTGTGATGGTTCATATTTAGACTGCCGACCTTGACGAGATGACGTGTGCTCGATGCAATTTGGTGAGTTCTGTTTTGATTAGTGATCGACATTGAACTCCAAACGCTTGGATAACTCCTATGTAATTGTTCCGAAATTTGCTGCATTTCAAAAATTCTTTTTGGATTTTTCGCTAATCTTAGCTCCGCTCTAAACCTCCCAAAAATTGAGTAGAAGCTTCTGCCGAAGCGAGACTGGAATCTGACGCATGACTCAACGGCGAATACTATACTTTTATCAGCCCTTCTATGATATCGCATCAGAAGCTCTCCAGGAAAAACAGGCGGCGCTGAAGCGGCAGAGAAAGAAGGGCGAAGAAGGACGGCCATAGTTGGAGATTTCTGTTCTAATTAGGAAGTATCCGTCAAGCGGAAGCATTTGAAGTCTTGGAAGGTTTCACGCCACTCCCATCGCTTGTGTATTCAGTGCAGTTGCATTGCGAAACACGTTTCTTTCGTCTTGTGCGCTCAACCTCACTCGAAGTTCAGATTTTCGCGTTCCGGTAATTTGAGCAAACGGCAGTGAATCATTTGTGACGTAAGATGGCACCTATCCACATCGGAGGGCCGAGATTCGCCGCTACCTTATCCGCTATCGCCGTTTAGAGCCGCTGATAATCAGGAATGTACGGATTTTTATTTGTTGTGAAAAGCAGAAGAGGAAAGAGGGAACGGAGCGGCTCAAATTGGTCAGAAACTGAAATACGACACACGGAAAGGGGAACCATACAGAAACCTTTAGTCTAAACCACTTCCAGGCGGAATGTAGAAACGGAAGTAGTACATATCCACAGCTACTCAAAATCACTTCCAAAACGACGGCAGAAGCTACAGTTATTGCAGGTCTACTTGTATATGCTGACGTTCAGCGGGAAATCACGGAACAAAAAATCACACCTCCGTAAAAACGCACTATCCTTTGAGCTTCCACACCTCTCCAGAAAGTTTTTGCGCATCCCTTTGCTGAGCTTTGTGCATCCTACTTCTAATTGGTAGTGTTTGAAAAATATATTCTGTTTTCTATCATGTTCTCTCTTGTTCGTTTTTTGGTTTTCACACAGCTTGATTGGCAACGTTTAAACAAATGAATAAACGAAACTAGGGTTAATTGAAAAGCCTATACATAGTCCATCGCAACATCATGCGCTTGTCTCACTTCTTCTCTAATTCCAACTACAGGTCTCCTACCGTTTTTTTGCTTTAGAAGCTTTTTAGCAACAGTTTTAATTACTCATAATTGAAGTCAAAGCTAAATCTTTTGAATCTGATTACAGCATTTGTCGTCCAGGACAGAAGCTTCCCGACTTGAATGTCCCTTAAGCTTTCAAAGATCTGAGGCCTTACGAATTACGTCGTGGCTGAAGAGACATCCTCATTTACAGCATTAGTAAATCCTCGCCATCAACTTTACATATTGCCGGCGATATGGGCTATCCAATTGTAAAGGAAAGAACTCTGAAGAGGCGTGAAATTCGAAATACTATTGAGCTAGAACGGTTCACTACGACCCAACAAGTTAAATAGCATCTTGGATTACTGAACCTCGCCTGAAATAAATTCCCGAATATATTCCGTAGGCTACTGTCTTACATTATGATATGATACGACAATGACGGTAGAAAAGCTGAAAGCAACTCAAATTGTGGGGCCAAAATCGTTAACCAAATTTTATTTCGCTACGTTTCGGAGCAGTGGCCTTCTTCAGAGCTTGCAAAGGAAGAAGCGGTTACTCTCTCAAGAACCATTTTAAAACCGCGGTTTTAAGAGATGGAGCGAAATTGAAGGGAACTGGGCCGTCAACTAGCCCTATGGATGCATCTGAGTAGGCTAAAGCCACCCTTGGATGGGGACAGACAGTGGGATTCCCTCCCCTTCTGATCGAGGCGGTTGTGCCGAAACAACGGCTGGATAAAATTCCGTTAACAAGCTTGGTTCCACAGCTCGATGCCTTTCACCATCGTTATTATGATTAACAGGTGTCTTTCAATTTAATGGCACGCCGCACTATTTATTTATTTTTTTGCTACATTGCTGCAAAGCTTTGGTAGATTGAGATCTGAGACACCTCCGAAACTTCAAAACCCAGTTTTCTATGTTTATTATTCTAATGAATCAAAGCAGAAGACGCAGAATTTCGAAAAAGCGGTGCCTGATGACGAATGCACATACGGCGTGGTAGATTCCAAAAACGTACTAGAAAGTCTTACTCTCCGATGCCGTTGTAGCGCTTTGAAACCGTGGGCGGCCGATTAGTCACGGACGGATGAGAGGCGCTGGTGGCGCTCTGCATGTGCTAACTGAGAGCGCGAACGCTGAAAGTGACAGCACAATTTGCCAAGATAACGCACCAGGATAACGCTTAAAGATCGACTGTTCCTTGGTGGGAAACATGAAGTGAAGAAACAGTCGGAAGAAAGTCTTTTGCTACATTACCAACGTTCTTTGATTATGCAAAATAAGCAAGTTCAGTGAATGTTTTCCAAGAATTCATAGCAGATAATCGCACTACTCTGATTTCTGCTTCTCTACTTGATTGTGAGATGTTGTTTTCACGATGTTCTCGTTTCCACTTCTCCGAAAAATATGGTTCATATGTTCAGTCTACTCGTAAATACGAATTTAACCCAGTGAAGAACAATTCCTACAATTTGATGCCTACTATGAAAATAAAGCAAAACGCTTTCAGTCCTAGCAGCTTTGATCTAAGAGCGAGTCTAAGAAGTGCCCGTTGGTCTATGAAACGGAAGCACCGATATGAGAACTTCAATATACTATCTAGACCCTACGGAATGTTATCTGAATGAGCGGGTATGCAGGAGCATAGAGGTCTCGAGTCGATTTGTATTCTTCATTGTTTACTTGACCACATGTATGACATAGAGAATATGCCAATGTCTCTGTGGTCGTATTCTGGGGCGGAGCGGTCACACTTAGCCGCCAAAAAGTGCATATCGAAACCTTTTTCGCCCTTTTCCTGCTCCAGACAGCGGCTTCTGCTTAAGCGTGTTCCGTGCGCTTATGATGACTTTTCTAAAGCACTAACTGAGTCGATGATGCTGATCCTCGTCAAGTTTCTTGAACAGCACCAAGGCGCTCCTGTTTTTTGCAGGGTCCTTCAGCATTTGGTTCGAATTCCCAACTCGTCATCCTTTCCTCAATGGAAAAGTCGTGTTTTCCTCGCTGTTGCGCTGGCTTCCCCCTCGATCGTATTGGCCAGTCATACGCTGTGGTCGCAAAGCGCGTGGGAATTCGAGCAATTCTCACAGAGCTCGGCTAATGTGCTCTGACTCCTCGCCACGGATCGGTCGGAATTTCGCTTCGGGAGACGCGACTCGCAACATTTTGTACAGTGAGCCGAGGCTCGTACTCACTCGGAACGATGTCAGCGTTGCATTTCGCTCGACGCTATGATACCAGTCGGATTATTTAAACTACCGCCACTGCTGGGCGGTGCTTTCAGCGTGTATCGTGCGGACGGTGCCGGTTTATACGTCTTCCTGCACCCTCTGCGAAGGGAGCTTCACGATTTGGCGTCACGCTTGCAGGGCTTCGTACCCGACGGGCTCATCTGAATTAGTGTCTTTTCGAACTAATTCGGTGCCCGTCGCTGCTCGCACTTTTCCCCACAGTCGAGATTCTCCACTTCAAAGATTATACCGCCTCCCCCTGACATATGTAGTGAAGTATCGCATGAGACACTTCTGAATAGGAGAATCACCTCCTATCTTGAAGATTGCTGCCCAGCAAACACTAGTGTTCTCTGAAATTTAGAACCTGGAAGGGAAATCCTATGAGAAAGCCTGGCTGCATAATGTGATTTGGGTGAAATGTTGCAGAACAAGTTTCTTTTCATCGCCGCCGTTCCTTGCACCACATCGTTTTTCATCTGTAGCCGACGCCTGTGTCCATTCGAGGAAATCTCGCCCTTGAAGCAGTCGCCTAATCAAGCCTCTTCTTCGTCTAGACCTCGCCCTTCTTCCAATAGATTCAATCTTCACTTCGCGTCTTCCTGAACAATTTTTCGGCGAACTTTTGGTATCTATCCATTCATTTCAATGTGTCGCTTCAAACTGCGAGGAACCCCTGTCGGGACTGTTACCCAGAGTGCTACGAAACATACGAAAAGGGCAGGGGGCCGCATAAAAAGAATGGACGTACGAGGAGTACAGAGTGCGATTGTTGGAGACCCACTTGTCGTGTGTTCAGTTGACGCTCACAAATACGCGGAACTCAGTGTTGTGAATAGGACACCTTTCATTTCATCGGCAATTCCTTATTGATTAGAAAAAATTCATGAGAGGAGTAGAATTAATCATGTGTTTAGTCGCTACGTGCGTGCCGTGAACTTAACACTCTTGGCGCCGACAAGGACAGCATCCTCCAACGATTGCGCCACAATCTTATGCCAGTCATAAACGAGAATGACACTCTGTGAGTTATTTTTCAAGTGTTTACCGCTTCTCCTAACCACCGCTCGGGAATCAACGTTTACACAGCCTACTGTGTGCCAACTGCAGTGCACTAAAGTGCATCCGTTCATCCATCCGTTGGCGCTGAAATTCTATCGACCCAATTCAGAATGGGGCGGATAATCCGCTGGAAATTTCAAGTCCATATCCGCGTGTTTTAGTTTTTCTCCAAATTTCAGTGTATCTATGTTATAAGTGGGGGCCATTCCATTTGGATAGTTGATCCACTGGCAAATTGTAAAAGGTGACCGTTTGTTGAACATTATCGAGCTCTGAAACTCTACTGATTTTCTATTAGCAGAAGTGAGAATGCGTTATATTCATTCAAATAATGACTTCCTCACTACCAAGGACCTTCTGCCACCCTATACATGTGAACAATATCCTACTCTGGGTTGCCGTTACCAGTTGTGAGTTAGGATGCAGGTCTTGCTAAATTCGAGATTCGATGATGCGTCTGAGGTTCCGTGCGTCGAAATTCTCGTAATATAGTTGGCTACCTTTCGGAAGCCGTAAGCATTAGCTGTGCGAGGTAGAAGCTGGAATTTTTGAAAAAAAAAATTTGCTCCCGCAGTTTTATGCTTCACTGTGGAATAACACTACTGAGATGGACCTGTCCTCGATAAAGTCACCAAGAAGCAGTCAATGCGGCATTTCCTCCTTTGGGTTTAATGATACAAAGTTCAGCTGCTACGAGTAGAATGCTGCTTGTTGCACCACGTCTGGCGGTGCGCTTTCGCTTCTGCTCCTAAGCGCTTACTCTTTCTCCAGCTCCTTTGGAAATAGCACTTCCAGCTGTTTTTTGAGGAATTCGAAAATGACAATAGTTCGTTTGCCGTTAATTTCTCTATTAAATCAATGGGAAATCGATCTCGTGTTAGTGTTTTTTGTCGCAAGAATTAGTCCACACCGGGCACACTACTTCACCTTGATTTTTGCGCTACTTTGAACTACGGAATTCGCCTTTAGCAAGTTGCTCTTCAGGGCTAAAAACCGGAGGACAAACGCCTCAAAAGGATGAAGTTATTTAATCGAAGCAGCTGCCTCATCCAAATGTGGATTTCCCCTCTTTGCGTAGTTTGACCTGTCTGATCCGTGATTTATGTTAGACCCGTATTGCCCGAACTGAGCGCTAGCGTAGAATCGAAAGTGAGTACCTTGAGCAGCGTGCACTGCTGCTTTTCATCTATTTCTTTTCTTTTCTTTCTTCTTTCGAGCACATCGCAGAGTCACCCATCACTGATGTCTCCGTTGCCCGAGATTCCACGCGAGATCTGACCAGCGCCTCCTTCGCGTAAGGTTCGGCGTTTCTCGCCAAAGAAAGAAGACCGCAAAATTCCAGCAAAGGCTCCAGATCGACCACAGACTGGATTCTTTACTCTTGTCTTGCCGGCTGTTTGGATGATGCTGTCACGACTCAGATAAGCAGAATGCTGTTCAAAGAACAGCCATGCGAGCAAGCAGGGTTTCAGAGAGGATTCGGCACGGTCGACCAAATACACGCCTCCACGCAGTTCGTCGAATTGAGCACAAGTTGCCTTTCGACATAAAGAACGCTTTCAACTCTGCCGAAACTGAAGCGGGCATCATAGCCCTGCCCACACTCCTTTCTTACTCAGTACATCAGAGCACTTCTAGAGATACAACGGATTCACGACCATGATCTCACTATTCTTCAACGAAATGAATTCTTCAACTACAGACAAACTGCACCATCTTCGCTTCGCTGATGACATCGTGCTCATAACACCGAGCATCAGCCAAGCAGAGCGAATGCTGGCCGACTTCGATCGTGTACATATGTGGGAAAGTAGGATTGCAGCTGGATCTTACGAATGCGGTCTTGCGTGAGAAAGAGTTTCTGATGCCGAAAGAACATCTCTGAATCTCAATCATCTCACTCTGCTTCAGCTAAATATATCTAGGTTTAGAAGTCAACGTGGCCAACGACCCAGTGCTGAAGATGAGCAGGGGAGTGGTCGTCTTGTGGTGCTTCGTCGAAAAAGCGTCGAAGAAGTACGGCTCTGTCCCACCCACCTACAGCACTCTACTGTTCTTCCCTCGCCAACAAATGGTGCAGAGACCTGGGCCGTGCGAAGGCTGGATGAACAAAAGAGTCATCGAGATGTCGATGCTCGGAGTGGCACGTTTTGCGCAAGGAAAGCCTCCATAATTGCGAGCTCCGTCGGCGTTCGAAGATCAGAGACTCTGTCGCTTAAACGAAGTCGTCTAATAAGTCGTCTTAGAAGTGCCGGCCACGCAATACAGACACCCGCCAGAGAATAGCCTTCGCCGACTGTATGTATTCCGCGTCAAACGAACACCAGGACGCCCACCAAGGCGTTGGCCGGACGGCTTCGAGAAATACCTGAAACGAGCGTCATCAGGCTCTCCGTGTCCCTCGTGCAAAGAGAATTCATTTTTGCACACTGGCACGCGACAAGAACGAATGGAGATGTTGCTGTCGCCGCCTGTTGCTGAGCCACCTTTTGACCAAAGCGACGACAGATGATAGGGGTGAGGCGACTTCTTTAGCTAAATTTGATCTAAACAAAATCATGTGCAAACACATTCCAGCATTTATGAGCGCAAACAGCACTAAATGAGTTTGAAAGTCATTAAAATTATTCCGTGTTCTAGCTTCCTTAATGTTCCAACCAATTATCTGTGTCCTAGAATTATGCTACAAGAGAATGTGTTAATGTTCGAGTGTAGGCTATCTCTTTATGAACGCATCCGATTTACTCAATAAACGGTATTTCAAATGGAAAATGTGCCATTGAGGCAAAATCTTCAGCGGCGAGTCTAACTCGGTGAGGCAGGAAGGAAACAAGAAGTGGTAGTTCAACGAGACATATTTATGATTATCGAGCGACAACTCTTCCGATTTTAGAAGTTTGAGTCTACGTCAGTCATACCAAATTGAGACCACACATGACCGCGCAAGTAACTGATAAAAAAACCATTGACAGCTATGTATTCCTTAGGAGGCGTATTCATAGAGAAGCCCAACGCAGAATTTAAAATTAAGCTCTCCAGCAAAGATTACTTGAACAATTCAATGAAATCAAATAGATGCTGGACTCTTTCCTTTCCATGGGCTGACGTTTTTCTAGGCTTATGGCATATAATAAAATAAAAATAAAATCAAAGGAAAAAAGAGATAAAATGGAAAAATGAGATTCTAGAAAGACTGAATAAAGAAGTTCAAAGCTTCAAAGCTCTTTGTTGCTTATGTTTGTGTATCGTTCTCATTCTGGCATATAACGCCACGTACAAGGGTGAAAAAGGTTCCCATTCAACACCCCGCGATGTAGAATGGTAGAAACGTTTGAATACAACTGCGTGAGCCTTGCTCAGGAGGCACCCCGAGGAAACAGAAGAGATCACTCGCTGCGATTTTTTGTGCGAATTTTTCGCTGACTGCTGCGAATTTGTCGAGTGATTCATTCCTTCGGAAAGTCGTGCTTAACCCTATGGCAGCTAAGATAGCGATGAAATGTTTGCGCTGCTCTAGAACAGGTCCTTGTTGTCGTTTTCTACAGAGAGCATTGTTATTGCGCCGTTCGCACATTAGTAGAGCCTTTGTTGTCTTCCGCCTATTGAATGCTCGCTGTCAGGCGGAATGGGGATGTACTATCATCCCTGTGAATGCCTCATGTGATTCACTTCTACGTCATGGAGTCACGCTGTTTATGTGCGAAATCGAGTAACTGAAATGGTTATCAGCACATTTTAAGGGCGGGTTATGAGCAGTGTAGGCCTTATCACGACGTTGGCTAGTTTCACTCATAACAAATGCTGCAAAACGACGTTTTTCACATCGCGTGAGTGCTTCCATACATTCGCCACACTTCCGTGCTTTAACGATTCGAATCGACGCATCTCTGAAGCACCAGGTCGTTCCAATTTCAGCGGTCCCCAACCGAGTCGAGCCAATGTCGGTGTGTCTCAAATCAGCGTCCCGTTGGCGTGGAACAGCGACCAGCATTTCAAAAGCAAAGGAGGTAATCTTTCGTGTCCCAGTGCACTAAGCAATGGCTGCTTCCTTCTCTTCTGACTTCTCACAGGCTCGTCAAATCCCATCACTGCTACGACTGCACTGACGTGAACTGGTTGTCCCACTTCTGTAATGTTCTGCCACTTTTAACGCTACGGCTTCGCGCAATACTCAACCAATGTGCTGTGCTGAAAAGCACGAAGAAAAATGAGTGGCGAGGTTTATAAAGATTCCGTTTGAAAATCTTCATTCTTGTTGCCAACCTGAAAACCATCTTAATGATGGGGATGTTCTAGAATGTACAGCAGTGAGTGACAGGTCTTGTCTCCTTTACGACCTTACTTCAACGACAAATTACTTTCATTCTTATTGGTACACCTTTTTATGTTTCTTCTTTCTTTTTTCTTTTCATTATTCTATTCTTTTTTATTTCTTCCTCTAGGCGGAGGGTTTTTCCAACGCTTGGCTTGACTACGGAACGTGGTCAATCTTTGAACAAATATCCTAGGAAAATCCCATGTGGTGTAATGATATCTAGACAGAAGCTTCACTTGATAAAGTGGTGTCATTCCGACTTTTTTGGGCTTTGTCGGGATTTTCCTGTACCATCCGTACCTGTCCAGTAACATCCCTTCCCTATTTTGAAAGCTCCGGTAGCTGGGAAATTCACCAGATATGACCTTGAGTCGTCTTTGGGGATGCTCTAAGCTCTTCGAAGCACTCCATGAATAGTTAGTGTCAGCCGAGTACCTGCCGGACTAGAATAATTTCACCCTTTCGAGAAGAAGAGTTTTGTGTTCCATTAAGGGAGAGCAGGCGAAGGTGTGAAACCTGATCATCTTTTTAGTGTGGTCTGCAATTCCGTGGCCCAATTTTGAACGACGTATGTGGCACAGGGGAAGTCACGTGCGCACGCAACCACACACACACACACACACACACACACACGTCGTCTTAGCCGCTCGGGGAATTCTCTACAACCGTGAAGAATCGAACGATGACAAATATCTAGCAGATAGCTCGTAGAAATCGTTGCTGAGACAGAATTTCCTCATGATTAGTCTATAAGGTAGGAAGGCCCATTACCAAGGGAATAGATTTGAACTCCAACATTTTCAATATTGTCTCTCACCTTCTAAATACCACTGTCAACTTTTTTTCGAAAAAGAAAACTTAGAAAGACTCTACGCATGTGATAGTGAGCAAAAATATGACAGTTTCCCTATATGAGCTTCTTTTGTTAAGTGGCAGCCTTCTGCCGGTGGAAGTATTAGGTTGTCCCATAAGTCCCCGCCGTTTTTTTCAACGATTCACTGCAGATTTCGCCGACGGTCTTTGCATAGCGCTGCATAGCCTTCGAAAGAGAATGATTTGCTCTATCGGAAAATGTATTGCATTTCTTCTTTCATCATGAATTTTGTCAGTTTTTAGGTCGTTGAAGTGAAAAGTGAAAACGTGAAAAAGTAGCCATTTGCGCACTTGTTCTCTCCGCTTAGGTTTGTAATTTTTGCACAGTTTTTTATAGCGTTTGGAAGACAATGTTCTGTACTACAAGAACATGTGTTAGTGCTGTTTGCTCATTTGTCCTTTATTGATTTTTAGGTCACCAAATTGGGAATTCCGACTTTTCCGCCCGAATTTTTACCAAAACTCCGGTTCTGTGGTTGAATTTTTTTGCATGGTGTTATATGTCGTTTGGAAGAGGATGCCTTGCTCAGTAAGAATTTGTGTCGCGTTTATTGGCTCCCGCTGATCTCTGTCGAATATCAACAACTGAAGAAGGAGAAGGAGTTGTTGGTGAAGACGATTTTTCTCTTTTTGGCATTTTGTTGATATTCAATAGAAATCAATAAACGCGACACATATTCTTATAGAGCAAGACATTCTCTTTCGAATGACATATAACACCAACCCAAAAAGTCCAACCACAGAGCAGGAGCTGTCGGCAAAAATAACCATCCTCCTTCGGACGTCCCAATTTGATGGCCTAAAAATCAATAAAGGACAAGTGGGAAAATAGGACTAACACATATTCTTGTAGTACAGAACATTGTCTTCAAAATGCTATAAAAAACTGCGCAAAAAATTACAAACCTAAGCGGAGAGAACAAGTGCGCAAATGGCTACTTTTTCACTTTTTCACTTTTCACTTCAACGACCTAAAAATTGACAAAATTCATGTTGAAAAAAGAAATGCAATACATTTTCTGATAGAGCAAATCATTTTCTTTCGAAAGCTATGCAGCGCTATGCAAGAGACCGCCGGCGGAATCTGCAGTGAATCGTTGAAAAAAACGGCGGGGACTTATGGGACAACCTAATATTTCTACATGATCCGTTGTGCAGTTCTTTATGCCAAACATCTTCCCTATTTTTTTTCATTGGCTCCGTATGTTCTTCTCTATTTTCGTCTTTTCTATAATAAAATTGTTCATAAGAAAACTGCAAGAAGTTACTACAGCACTATGCGACTTCCCCTACCAGCTGCTTCATCGCAGCTACTGCCATTGAATACGTCTTCACACGTGTAGCAATGCACAGGGTGATCTGCTCGGAGCACCTCTTTCGTCACTCCTTCGGTTTTTCTGTTTAGTGCAACCACTGCAGCGTTGCTCAGGACAGAGCATCTGAAGGCGTTCTGTAGCTGCATTTCAGCAGCATTCCCTGAGGGTCCACTATGGCTTTGGCCTCTGACGGTCCTACATTTTGTTACCGTAAGAAGTGATCCGTTTCGGATGTTTACTGACAAGTGAAGGGTCTGAAGCGTATGTCTGAACGGGGAGAGCGAGTCATATAGTGAGAATCCCCACCGCTCAATTAGTACAGAAATTTATTTATTTTTGCCCATGTCGATAAACCCAAAGGGTAAGGAGACCTTGAAGTTACAATGGAATACGGCGCACCACGTGTTTGGGGGTCTTGTACGCCCGCACTGCCTCTGCCGTCGTCCAGCTCGGAGCGCAGTGGAAGTGATATCGCTTCGTGCAATGAAGGTCGGGGGTTCGGTTCTTCTGCGCTGCTGCATTTTTGCGTTTCAACTGACTGGTTGAGAGCTGGAGGATTCTAACCTCTGTACTATTTTCAGACGTTTTCTGTGCATTTTCCAGCTGTAGAAAGAACCTTTCTTACGACTTGTTTATTACTGACCAAGTTTTTTTTTGAACATGACGTCTTCGTCGACTTCAAGTTGATGTGCTTCGAAGTCCTTGAATATGCTGGCCATCCGTACGGCCAGCTTGATTTCTTCCCTCGAAGGCTCCTTGTCTAATGGTGGATCACACTTCAACGTGAGCAGGTCACCACTCGAGAGACATTGTTGGTATCGCGTTTAGACCTCTGATTTCCAAGTGACAGGCAAAGGTGAGGGAAAGAGTATATCGATGGCCGTTTAGGTCAATTTGCGGGATCCGCAGACCTCGTTTGGTATTTTGACTATCTCTGACGGCACATCCCGGTCTCTTTTGAAAATCCGAGCAGAGTGGTTTTTCCCGAGATCTTTGGTCCATGTATGGAGACTGAATATGAGGAGCCTGTAGCCTATATCCGCTGCCCGTATTGTGCTCAATGCTGCTTCATGCACTTTGTACCTGTGTATCACTGATGTTGAACATTTATACGTCATCATGTTGAATACCACAGCATTCAGCTGGAAAATTAGGCAAAAAATGTCTGAAAATGGTATAGACGTCAGAATCCCCCAAGTCTCAACAAATCAGTTGAAATGGAAAAATGCAGCAGCATAGAAGAACCGAACACCCGACCTTCCTCGCACGAAGCGATACCACTTCCACTGCGCTCCGAGCCGCTTGCAGGCAGAGGCAACGCGGGCGTGCAAGGCCCCTAAACTCGTGGTGCGCCGTATTCCATTGTAACTTCATGGTCCCCCCCCCCCCCCCCCCTACTCCTTGGGTTTAACGACTTGGCAAAAAAAATAAACTCATTTTTATACTAATTGAGGAGTGAGGATTCCCTCTATATGACTCGCTTCCCCCCCCCCCTCTCCGTGCAGACATACGCTTCAGACCCTTCCCTTGTGAGAGGGCAAGAAGTGTGCCTGGTCTGGGTTGGTGTTAGTATTCGTTTGCGTTTCGAATGCCTCCACCACGTTAAGAAGGACTCACTGGGCAAACCCTCGATAAAGGTTCGCACGCAAAGCCTCCACCATGACCACACATCTAACTTAACCCGTTCCCCTTGTGCCAGGAAATCGCACTATCACTATCCAACGGCAACGTTGCACTTATCTTACCGTTTCCTAGTAAACGGATTCTAAACGGATTGTACTGCTAGGCAGTGTAATGACCTGGCGCCAGTTACCAAAACAAATGTTATCACCAAGATCAGGTAGACGGACAAACAAGATCTACAACGGTGCTAATGCTTATGTTTGCATACGAACTCTCCAATCTGCCCTGGTGACAATCATGCTGCTGTTGTCATCAACTGTATCTTATTTAAACACACATTCTTATTCTATTCTAAAAGACTTATTTAAATGAGGGTCTTCTTGCCAAAAGGGCGATACATTTTTTCCGAATGCACTCTGTTCCAGAAACTCGGATGTACTCGATGTTTCTCGTATTGCAAACGAAGTCCAGAGTGGTCGACTCGCGAATGGTGACAAATGTCGATCGAACAATGACTGATGTAGTGTTTCCAGAGGCATTCATTTTGTGAGTGGTTTTAGTCGCCGTTTGATTCAGATATATGAACGCACTCATGCATTTGGGAGGAGGAAAACGACATAGGCCTCCTCATAATCCGAGCCTTAATATGACACGAATATGACGATTTTAACTTAGCGCACAGTTGCTACGACAAAACAAATTTATTTTAATTGTTGGTCTTGAATTTGAAGGGACAAAAATAAAGTACCACGATAAGACCATCACAACTCGTTAGATGCCAGTATTCTGAAGTGGAATTTTTCGAATTTAATTCACGATATCATCCCGTATCTGAAGATCCACGGATCTCCCTCGATAGAGAGCCTTCGGGCTCTCTTGTTAAGAGGGATCTCGGGCCGCTTGTCGCAGGGCCACGTGGCGCGTCCCCGGGTGGTGGATAGGGGAATTAAACGCGAACCAAATGCGACCGTGTACTGCCCAGAGACGCAGGTGGGATGCAGGGGATGGACTCCTTGCTCCTGCTGTGTCGGGTCGATGCGTTCCTTGTGCGTGGGAGCGGCATGTTCGTGCACTGTGTGCGTGGATGTGTCCGTGACTGTGCGGATTGTAACTGTGTCGGCTCGGCCAAAAGCTTGCACTCGGTAGACTGGGAGTACATGTAAGGCGATTCGAGGCCGCCTTAAGTCTCGCCCCGTCCCTTCGGGCAGTCTGGCTGGCTGCCCGGAGTACCCCGCCCGCACGACAGAGCCTGACTAGCTACCCGTGTTGTATTCCAGTCAAACACAGCAGCACTAAAGGGCCTCATTCCCCTGACCCCGAAAGAGCCCCCATTTCTGCAGCGATGGGAAGGACGAGTACGGAGAGGCTGCTAAAATCTCAGGGCCTAACCAGGCTGCGCAAACTGAGAAGGACTAGGATGACGATCTGTACTTACAACGCCCGCACGCTTGCGTCGGAAGCATCCGTCGAGGACCTGATGATGCAAGCCAGGAAGATCAAGTACGACGTCATCGGACTGACCGAGACGAGAAGACACCACCCCCTACACGCCGCCTACGACTCCGGAGAAGAACTGTTCCTCGGAACATGCGACAGCAGGGGAGTAGGCGGCGTTGGTGTCCTCGTCAACACGCACTTGGCCATGAACATCGATTCGTATGAGTCTCTGACAAGCCGAATCGGACGTCTGCGACTGAAGCGATGTGGCTCCGTGCCAGCCTTGACTGTGTTCGTCGCGTATGCCCCAACATCCGACTACGACGACGAAGACGTCGAGGCCTTCTACGTGGAGCTGGAGAAGTTCTATAAGGAAGATCACACCTTCTACAAGGTGATCGTCGGCGACTTCAACGCCAAGATCGGGCCACGAAGGTCGCCGGAAGAACTTCACATCGGAACCCACGGTTTGGAGTGGAACGAGCAAGGTGAAAGGCTGTCTGAGTTTATCATGTCGACCAAGACCATCCATGGAAACTCGCAGTTCCAGAAGCCTCCCTCCCTACGATGGACCTGGGAATCCCCCGGTGGCCAGTTCCACAACGAGATCGACCACATCATCTTCAATCGCAAGTATTGCCTGACCGATGTCTCCGTTGTCCCCAAGTTCTACACGGGATCGGACCACCGCCTCCTTCGCGCGAGGTTCCGCTTTTCGCGTCAAGGAGAGAAGGCCGCGAAGTTCAAGAAGAGGAGTCCCAGAACGACCATCAACTGGGATCTCTACACCTCTCTTGCCGGCCTTTGGGAAGATGCCGTCATGGACAACGTCGACGAGGAATACGATCGCTTCGTGCACCATCTCCACGATAGTGCTAAGGGAGCCGAGAGCTTGAAGACCACCAAGAGACGCCTGTCTCCGGAAACTCTCGAGCTGATACGCCAGCGTGGAGCAGCACGTGCGTCAGGCAACTATCAACTGACGTCCGAGCTTGCAAAGCTATGCAGAGCGGCGATAAAGGAAGATCTGAAGGAGAGAAGGGCGGAAGTGTTGGCTGAAGCAGCAGAGGCAGGGCTGAGCATCCGCAATGCCCGCCGGAACTTCGCCAACTTCAAGACCAAGATGACCGCTCTCCGACGTCCTGACGGAACCGTCACCTCTTCCAGAAGGACCATGGAGAAAGTCATCCACGACTTCTACTCCGATCTCTTCGATAGCCACGTCCACCTGCCCCTACGCCATCTTCCGCAGGATGGATACGTCATCCCCTCTGTTCTCCCTTCCGAGATCCGACACGCCATCTCGTCGGTGAAGAAACGTACAGCACCCGGTCCTGACAGGATCAGAGCTGAACACCTGAAGAACCTCCCGCCAGCGCTTATCAACACCTTGGCGCGGCTCTTCACACGCTACCTGTCCGAATGCAAGGTTCCATCTCAGTGGAAGACCAGCAAGACCGTCTTGCTGTACAAGAAGGGAGACGTGCACGACATTGGCAACTATCGCCCGATCTGCCTGTTGTCCGTAGTCTACAAGCTGTTCACTCGAGTCATCCTGAATAGGATTAGTAGAACGCTGGACGAAGGACAGCCATGCGAACAAGCAGGATTTCGGAGAGGATTCAGCACGATCGACCACATACACACCATTACGAAGCTCATCGAAGTGTCGCGAGAGTACAAGCTGCCGCTGTGCCTTACGTTCATTGACCTGAAGAAGGCATTCGACTCCGTCGAGACTGAAGCGGTCATGGAAGCCCTGCTCACTCAGGGCGTTCCTACTCAGTACATCAAAGTCCTTCGAGAGCTGTACAGTGGATTCACGACCAAGATCTCACCATTCTACAACGACGTCGTCATTGACGTGAAGAGAGGGGTTCGACAAGGGGATACCATATCCCCGAAGCTCTTCAGCGCCACCCTCGAAAACGTCATGCGCGAACTAGAATGGGATGACATGGGAGTGAAGGTCGACGGCCGGCAACTGCACCATCTTCGCTTCGCTGACGACATCGTTCTCATAACACCGAGCATCAGTCAGGCGGAGCGAATGCTGGCCGACTTCGATCGTGTATGTGGAAGCGTTGGACTGCAGCTGAATCTTACGAAGACGATGTTCATGAAGAACGGATGGGTTTCTGATGCCCCATTCTCGCTCAACGGAACGAACATCTCCGAATGCTCCAGCTATGTGTATCTGGGTCGCGAAGTCAACATGGCCAACGACCTAGCACCAGAGCTGAGCAGGAGGAAACGAGCGGCTTGGGGAGCTTTCAAGAGCGTCGAAGAAGTCGTGAAGAAAACGAAGAACGTCCGACTCCGTGCCCACCTATTCGACTCCACTGTTCTTCCTGCCCTAACATACGCCTCAGAGACCTGGGCTATACGAAAGCAGGATGAACACGCGATCAGCGTCGCGCAGCGTGGAATCGAGAGGACGATGCTCGGAGTGACACGACTCACGCAAGTGAGAGTGAGAGAAGGCCTCCGGAGTTCCGAGCTTCGCCGACGTTCGAAGATCAGAGACGCTGTCGCATGGGCCAAGTCGTCGAAAATTAGGTGGGCCGGCCACGTAATGCGATTCGCAGACACCCGCTGGACGAGAGCCGTCACAGACTGGATTCCGCGGGATGTCAAAAGAACACCAGGACGCCCACCAACGCGTTGGTCGGACTTCTTCGTGAAAGCCCTGAACGACCGATATGACGCTCTTCGTGTCCCTCGAGCGAGGAGGATCCATTGGACCACTCTGGCACGCGACAGGGACGAATGGAGACGCTGCTGGCGCCCGCTCGAGCAAGTCGATGATCAACGGGACGACAGGTGATACAGGTGATACAGGTGATCTGAAGATCTGTCTTCAGATGTGAAAAGTAGTGGCGATTCAAAGGGTGCCATCTGATATGTATCGACAGTTTCATGACTAAGCGTTTTGTGAGGCATGCCGTACGCACACGTGGCTACGCACAGCTCTTTCAAATTTCTCATCGGCAGAATTTTTGCTTGAATAGGAGATGTTAGGAGGAGAAGCTGTTGGAAACACCTGTAAGTTGCAGAAAATTGTGAGAGGAAGCACAATACATATTGTGTAAAAAAACGCGTCAAAACACCTCTAGGCGTTAGCCTTGGATGTTGCACTGAATAGATATGCTTGACCACGATGCAACAGACCCACTCTTCCAGAGCATTGGTAGCTCATAATTCATACGAGAGCGGTCGGTTTGAGGATACGATCAAAAGGAAGGTCTTGGACGAAGGCAGTTCTGCTGCTTCTCACCCGCTACACTTGGTGATTGTTGACTTTTCAGTGAAAGTGAGCCGGATGACTTCTGCGTGGAAATCACGCTATACGCGGCGAGAACAGACTTGGGGTTATCCGACGGTGGTGGCAGCCTGCGAAGCAGGATCACGCGATCGCTAGGAAGACGATTCGGCGGGCAAGTGGTTCGTCGAATTTTGATTTCCGAGGCTGATAGCAATTCGAAATTATTCTCTGTTCCCCTGTCAACTGTCACTGGAAACCCTTCAGACACATGCACTGACTCGTGCTTTTACTAGAGAGCTCTGGTATGCTGAGAGCACCACAATTATAACTCCACCCCAAACACATATTTCCATCGGGCCAATCATCCCTGTTCTGCTATTGTGCTACAAACCTGCCTCACAAATACTTTTGGGAAACTTTGACTCGCGGCATTTTTTGGAGAAAATGGAATTTGACCGAATCATAATTATAGGTCTTCTTGAAAGAAACTGCATCTTTCTTCACGAAACCAATTACAACCGAATATAACGTGACTACAGCTAAATGAAATTTATGACTGTTACATCCAACAGGTCTTTCAAGAGCATTGGCGACATTACTTGATAGACTACGTATCTACCAAACTGTTCTCATTGTCGCAAAACAAAATGATCCACACTTTCACCATGGCGTTTTTCAAGTTCACACGGTATGGATATTCTTCATTATAGGTCGGTGTTCTTTCCAAAAGTGGCTAGCCTGGCCTTTCCACGAAGCTTCACAATTTAAGGGAAAATCAAGGGAGAAAGCGAATTACTGACGAGAATTTCATAATAAATTACGTACCTCGAATGAAGGCTCGCTATGTACTGACGACGGCTATCCCTTGGAAGCAGCGGAAGCTGGTAAATCAGTGTCTGTGTCAGTGGGAGCTCTCCTGGAATGAACCGAATTCCGTGAATAGATGACAGATTCTAACCGCTGAAAAGACCTGACCGCAGAGTGTTACCTATACCACTTTGAGCCGCCATCGATACCGCTACGCCTGAACAGCATTGGATCCCCACGAAGACTTTGACCGTGTCAGTATGCGCCACATCTGCAACGGTGCACACCCTTTCGTCAGCGGGAGCAAATCACGATGTTTAGGACTGTGGAGCAATAGAGACGTAGTGCGAAACTCGCTTTAATATGCAGCGAGGTGTTTGAATGGAGATCCTACGGGTGCGCCCTTGCAGTACCGGTGCTACTGCAGCGATCTCTGGCAGCTACCAGATGAAATGGCATTCTCGGCAATCGCTGCACCGTTCCACTGCCACCTTTTAAAAGGTGACAGCTCGACTCCGCTCTTCTTTGAGCAGGTCGAAATCACCTGATATTCTGCAGGCTGTAGGAAGGCCATCCCTAATGATAGTCGTGGAAATCACTTGGCCGATGTCTTTCATTTCAAGTCTAAAATTCTTCGAAATGTGTGTGCGTGAGTTTTCTCCACAGCGAGCAGCGAATATTGTTTTCATTTTCCAAATGTGATTTAGGATGTACAAAAGAAGCGTGATACTGGCAAATTTTGGGAAGACCTATATGATACGCATCTTCCTCGTCGTCGCGACTACAGACAGACATGTCTCACCATCGCTGCTGTTTCAGAAGACGAGCCTGAGCACGATGGAGTCGCAGAGCGGTGTTCGCGGTGATTCCGCCATCGGCGGCACTCACTTCAACATGCTGGCTCGAGCCTATCTGGTGCTCACAGATGCTGGCGATGAGTGCAAAATTCATGATCTCAAAATGTCTGCTTTCGGTGAGTTTCTAGTACAGACTTCTGTTCAAATTCACCTGTTGACCACACAGAATGTCATGCACCCTTTCAGAAAAGAATCAGCACCAGGGATGAGCGGGTAACAAAATTTTGAAACCCGGATAACGGATAACGGATAATTTTGCCTAAAAATCGCAAGATAATGGGAAAACGGATAACGAACAAAAAACAAAAATAAAACTGGGCTTAAACTGCTCTAGTTTCATCAGCACACAGGGAATGCAACTGCTGTAAAATTATAAGTGTTTTTTAACGACTTTAATGGAGTTTTTTTAAACATAGTGCAGTCACTTTAACAAGGCCCTATGCGTTTCTCACGAAACTTCAGTAAGAGAAACGCTTCTTCATTGTCATCCAAACCAATGTCGAGCTCGATTTGCGAATCACAATTCCTCAACCAGGTTCTGCGAACTGCTGTCAAATTCTTCAGGGAGGACAGGTAGCAAGACCACCAAGCTGTGAAACTAAAACTGTTTTACGAACGCAACTCTGCTGATGTTTCGCAATGATCACCTTAATTAAAGTTGGAAAAGATAAGGAGAGATTGAGAAATTGTTCATCCAAGCACATTTTCATAGTACAATTTACAATTTTTCGTATTTTTGCCGTTTAAAACGAATGGGAAGAACGAGACAAAGGATGCGTAAAACAGCCCAACTAGCAGTATGGAAACATTCATAAGTCGCCCTTGGAGAGAGAGAGAGAGTGTGCGACTCATTCACATCTTATTCACTCATATTCATTTCATTGAACAGCAACTTGCCGGCATTTTGTCAGTTTCCATTGTTGGGTTGTTTTACTGATCAAGCGTCAGGTTTCCTTTTTGAATTAAGGCTGTGGCCAAGCAGAATGATCCTTGGATGAGTGGCTCCTCCGACGCCTCTTAGCTTTCCTATGCTGGGCCGACTCAGCCGAATAAAGTCTGCATAACAATCACGGTTTCGCAGCTTCACGCGGACCGATACTCTTGTTCGACAGTATCCCAAGATCTAAGAGGAACGTGGAATGAGATGGATGAAATACCAGCTATCTACAGGCTAGCTACTACAAGCCATTGTGCAGTCCAAATACACATGCAGACACATATGAAAACTAGAAAAGCAGAGGAATGTTCCTAAAAGGCAATCTTAAACTAGAGTGAAGCTCCAACATGCGCAGGAGGGAATCAGTTTAGTACAGTTCAATTGCACTATTTAGATTTTTAATGGAGTGGATCAATTCCTTAACACTACGGAGGTACCACCAGTACCAGCGTACAGAAAATGCTTTTCTATAAACACTCCTCAACAATTTGTAGGAGCGTAGCTTTCTCCACTCATTTAGATTGACCCTGTGCCCAATTTGCTTGTATTCATTACTGCTCAGCGATATGTGTTTAATGCGTTACAACAGTCTATCAGTAAAAACTAAAAGACCTTTGTCGCATGCTACCTGCACACTGGAATCGTGGAAGAGGACGCTAAATTCGGCACAAAACAATTCTTCTTGGGATGTGCCAGGCCCCCACTTGTGACCATCAGTAATATTATCAAGGCAGCTTGTATGCGTTCTTGGTCTGCACATGGCTTGTGGTGACAAGCTCATGAAGAAATCACCCCATAGTAGGTTTCATAGATATATGGTATAAATGAACGACCCTGGAAGGATAGAAGTTAGACGTCTTTCCAACTACGTCACCTGTGCCTGAAGTCACCCCACCCTTCTAGATCTAAATGCCCTCTATTGCTGCTCGCGCTCACTCCTATGATTGTGAAACTTCTACACAGATATCCAATACCAAGTCCAAACCTGAGTATCAGCTAATTTGTTGTTCGTTATCCGCCCGAAAATTGCCGGATAACGAACAACAAAACGGATAGGCCAACCCCCCCTCCTCCCCTCCCGGAAACCGGATAACGGATAACGGATAACGGTCAATCCGCTCATCCCTGATCAGCACACTACGCACAGTAGCCACTCTTTAACACAAGCTTTACCGCATACTAGTGATAATTAGCCATTAAAAGGCTTCCCTTTATCAGCACATTTGAAGAATGCATCCGAGGTCCACATTCAGAAACAGCAATGATCCACTCCTGGTCGTTTCATCCGCAGAAGTTACACTTCTGAAGACTGGTCATTTAGCTGTGCGTTAAATAGCGGAGGATGAAACAATTGGAGGTCTTCTTGAAGTGCACCCTCGGTAAATGTTGTCATGCCATACTTGAATGGCAATTTAAGATCAGTCTTTATGCGCGATGCTAAGAAAACAAGGAGAAAAATGGGCGTTACTGAAGCTAATTTGATTATAGTGTTCCGGCTCTTGTCTATAATGTAGGTATGTGGATGCTGAACACAATGGCTACAGCAACTACAAATGTAAATCACTACATGGTATTATATTACATTATATTATACAAATGTAAATATATTATATTATACAGACGCAATCATTATATTATAATAAAAATATTACATAATATTGTGTTATCCTACTATATATAAAAGAGTAAGCGGTTGTCCGTCCGTCTGTCCGTCCGTCCGTCTGTCCGTCCGTCTGCCTATCCGTCTGGCCTTAACTATCCTAGATCCTAGACGTCGAGTAACAGGCGTCCGGGTTCAGACCATGTGTCACCCATGTCAGGTCGACAGGGTCAGAAGGCGTGTCACCGATGTCGCGCAAAGGGCTTTCGTACTCACCATGTCACCGACGTCGTTCTACAGGCGTCCGAATTCAGAAAAGGTGTCACCGACGTCGTTCAACAGACGTCCGGGTTCATAAGAGGTGCCACCGACGTCGTGCAACAGCGAACGGGTTCGGAAGAGCTGTCGCCGAAGTCGCGCAAAGGGGGAAAGGGGGGGGGGCAGGTACAGAAGACATGTCAGCGATGTCCTTCAAAAGACGTCCGGCTTTAGAAGACGAGTCAACGATGTCGATTAAACGATGTCCGGGTTCAGGCATGTCACCGATGTCACGCCGTGAGCGTGGGAGGACAAGTTTGGGGGGGGGGGGAATATCTTGAAAAGTGAAATTCTTGAAATTCGTGAAAGTGACCTGGAAGGGGGAGGGGGGCTGGAGGTGACACGGAGACGGGGAACCAGTAATACGAGACCTCTAAAATGGGGTCAGTAGACGGGACCAAGGGAATGGGGAAACCAATAATGGTGTTCAGTAGACGGTCACCAATAAGGGAACAAGAAAGGAGGAGTTAATTAAGGATGGTTACCAATAAGGGCAATCAAAAAGAAGGGGTCCAGCAGCTGAAGCGGGCAAGAGGGGACCACTAAAGGATGACCTGTTCGAGAGAACCAGTAAGGTGGGGTGGGGAGGGGGGGGGGGGGGGTTGGCGTCCGGATTCAAAAGATGTGTCAGTGTTGTGGGGCAACGGGCTTCCGCGTTCAGAAGACGTGTCTCCGATGTCGGTCAAAGGCCGCTTGGGATTGCAAGACGTGTCACCGACGTACAGAGGCAGGCGCGTTCGCTTATCCGTTTAGTATCTCTTATTATTGACAGTTTTGAGGAAAACATTTTTCTAAAACATAGGAGAAAGGTTATCTCCTCAATGGATGATATCTGTGTGATTCTTTCCATCTTCTAACAGTGATGACTTTATTGGGAACTTCATTTCAAGAGAGCAGTTATATGAAACAGCTGTATCACAATCGCAGAAGGTTTCGGACATGAGCAAACCGAATCAGCATGGTATGCGTCTGTGTAAAGAAGTTTTTCAGGGTTTCAGGGTTTGGGGGCGAAGCCCCCAACCAGACGTTTGGCGGCCGCTAGGCCGTTGAACGTCTGGTATTATATAAGCTGACGACATCGTGCTCATAACATCGAGCATCAGCCAGGCGGAGCGAATGCTGGCCGACTTCGATCGTGTATGTGGGAACGTTGGACTGCAGCTGAATCTTACGAAGACTATGTTCATGAGGAACGAACAAGTTTCTGATACCCCATTCTCGTTCAACGGAACGAACATCTTCGAATGCTCCAGCTGTATCTGGATCGCGAAGTCAATATGGCCAATGACCTAGCGCCGGAGCTGAGCAGGAGGCATGGGGAGCTTTCAAGAGCGTCGAAGAAGTCGCGAAGAAGACGAAGAACGTCCGACTCCGTGCCCACCTATTCGACTCTACCGTTCTTCCTGCCCTAACATACGCCTCAGAGACCTGGGCTATACGAAAGCAGGATGAACACGCGATCAGCGTCGCGCAGCGTGGAGGACGATGCTCGGAGTGACACGACTCGCGCAAGTGAGAGAAGGCCTCCGGAGTTCCGAGCTTCGCCGACGTCCGAAGATCAGAGACGCTGTCGCGTGGGCCAAGTTGTCGAAAATTAGGTGGGCCGGCCACGTAATGCGCTTCGCAGACACCCGCTGGACGAGAGCCGTTACCGACTGGATTCCGCGGGATGTCAAGAGAACACCGGGACGCCCACCAACGCGTTCGTCGGACTTCTTCGTGAAAGCCCTGAACGACCGATATGACGCTCTTCGTGTCCCTCGAGCGAGGAGGATCCATTGGACCACTGTGGCACGCGACAGGGACGAATGGAGACGCTGCTGTATACCTTTGTCCTTTTCGAATTTCGAATGGTCGAATTTCGAATAAATTCGAATTTCGAATATTCGAATATTCGACTATTCGAGAAAGTCCAGTATTCGAATTATTCGATTATTCGAATATTCGAGAAAGTCCAATATTCGAATTATTCGTTTATTTGAATATTCGAAAGTGGCCAATATTCGAATATTCGTTTATTCGAATATTCGAAGGCTTCGAATATCGAATATTCGAATAGTCGAATATTCGAACATTCTTTATCAATCTCTTAACAAGTTAGCGGCACTCTTCTTCGAAAACCAGGGGAGTCTGACCTTATGATAAAAAACGATGTTTGAGTTTCGCGCGTCGCTCAAAGTGCGCCGAATTGTGTGTACGTAATCTGACAAGAGAAGTCAATGAACTTCCCGTGGAGATTTCCAAAATGACCTATTGCTGGTTATAAGGGTGTGTCTAAGAAGCACCGTAGTATTCTTCAAATGTCCTGCACGCATCAGGGTAGGTCAAAAATTACAAAAAACCGTAGCACTTCAGTGCTGGCTGATAAGGCGAAAGTGACGCCTTGAATGGCCTTGAAATACTCAGAAATTAACATGCAGATGCTATAGAGCTTTAATTGTAGTTAGATGTTAGAAATCTGACAATTTATTAGGTCAAATGAATCATTCACTGCAGTCGGGGCGTGGATAGCGGGGAGAGGTCCAGGTTCGAATCTAGGAGAGTTGTTTACGGATTGCTGTGCGTTTTGGTAAATGTAGAACATATTCTCATTTTAACCATATTTACGAACATGATCGAAATGTGTTGCTTCAGTCCACCTCTGGGATGTGCTGATCAGTCTTCGGGTTCCTATAGAGAACGTTTCTCTTGTAAATTTTACTAATTTTAGCATCTCTTATTAAATGCATCATTTTTGACCCACTCCGTAGTATTGTACTCCGTAGTATTCGTAGCATTTGCATATAACACCAAATACAGTACTAAGAACTAAATTAATTGGTCACCTTCTTCACTGACGAGCCTCGGAGTGACTAATTATAAACATGTTTTGTATGAAGGCAGAGGCGAAACAAGACATGTTTAGCGTTGTTGTTACCATTGTTTTAGTTATTACTTGTTTTAGTTGTTGCTTGTTTTCCACTTGTGTTTGTTATAGTACAGAGTGATTTAGAGTTCATGTATACCCCAGGTTATTTCTAATTCTACTTCGTTGTTTAGACATTGAATTTAAAACTGTTTGAGTATTAAAATTTACATATATGATTAACTTATTCTATTGGTCTTCTTGCAGCCTATTCTTCCTCGGCCACTCTCCCGCACTGACAGGGGGGGGGGGGGCTTTGCAAACGTAGGTACTTGTATTAATCCCCATGACTTCGTAAGTAGATAATAAAATTTCGTACAAATGTTGTCCTGAGGGTTGACTGAGGTTCTGATCACGAAGCTGGCAAACGCGTTCGGTGTTACCGTCGACCACAATAGACGACGGTGAGTATGTGCGAGAAAAGGTGCAGAATAACCGGCCGCGTTGTACTATTGTGACTCCAAAAGTGGAGTGGAGGTCGATTTTTTTCGCCCAAACATCGCCTGTACTGTTATTTTGGATGTTGAGCACGAATATGGTATCCAATTTCGACAATTTGGCCGCTTACGATATTTCATAGTGTGTGTTCGTGAGTAAGGATGGGGTTGTCATGACCACTGATTTCGTCCTTTCCTCGCCTTAGGAAATTATTTAGGCTGCTGCCACGAATCTGTCATTTCTTTTTCTAAATTATCCATTTTTCGTCCACTACTTTCCATCTCGAAGTCGAAGACTGGAAAGCAAGTCTGATCACATATGTAGGTGAAGAAAGCGATTCTATGTACTCAAACTGATAAACTTGATCACTCATGAAAATGTGGAATCACGCGATCACGCGAAAACGTTTACTAGATTTGCGATCAGCACCTCAATTAGCCCTCTAGACGACGTTTGGGAGAATCCTGCTTCCGATCTCCGGAGTTGTGGGAGTACAAGTCCCTAAACCTTCGATTAGCAGAGAGTGGTGGGGAGGCGATGGGCAGCAGGGGTGTGCGTTAAATTTTTTCGGTAAATTTTTAACGACCACTTTTTAACGAAAAATTTTCGCGTTAAAAAGGTAAATTCGGTAAATACGTTGAATAAAATGTCCCTTAGCTGCATTCAGTTTTAAACCACTGGGGTGCCTCTCGGACAATCCCCCACAGCGCTCATTAGGTCACTTATAAGACTCCCACGGGAGGTTCATTGACCTCCGTTGTGAGTTGACGCGAAGTAAGCGCTGCAAGCGCGGCCCTCCGCTGCGCACCTGCTTCGTTGTAAACGGCCGTCGAGCGTGTTGTGGCCATTCACGTGAATCGCAAGTGATTAGGGTTATGCCTGTACACAGATATTTTTACCTTCAGTATACTACGGGAGAATCTTCGTTTTGTATTTCTACCCCAGTTACAGCAAGGGAACGATTAGAGCCGAAGGGGCTGCGGTAGGGAGGTAGAACTTTCAGGGGTCTAGAAAGCTCCTGCTTTCTGCCAGTAAAGACGTTGAAGAAGAGAGGAAGAGCAATGGCTATGGAGTACAAGAGCCAGTCATACTCCGTTTCCTATGAAAGTGAGCCATCCCCATTTTCGCTCTAACACTGTCCAAGTGTCTTGTCAGATTAGATTCCAACGCGGGTCCGTTTCTCTTCAACGGAGCTAGAACACAAACTGAATGCCATTCATGAGACTCCAGTGCGCCCTTTCTGCACCAGATCGCCTTTGTGTCATTTCTCCGCCCATGATAATCATTCTTTTACCACCTGGAAGCTTCGCTATAACATAAGGAAAGATAGCAACCTATAGAGAAAGACCTATAACAATCTAGCTCTGCCTACCAAGGTGTTTCTCTCTTCTCGGTGCACGAATTCTTAGGAAAGCAAAGCGTGCTTCATTGCCATTATACCGCTGTTATTGTCCTTTGGTCTCGTAAAGGAAATGGATGGAGCAGCCATCCATTTCCTTCACAGTGGGTAATAAAAAATAATTAAATGTCAACCACTGGGTGACGACAGTAAATAATAGTGTTCATTTGATTATTCGAATATTCGACTATTCGAAATTCGATTATTCGAAATTCGACTTTTTGAAAATCGAATATTATTCGATCATTCGAAATTCGAAATTTTGAAAACCGAATATTATTCGATCATTCGAAATTCGAAATTTTTTCCCAAGGACAAAGGTATACGCTGCTGGCGCCCGCTCGAGCAAGTCGATGATCAACGGGACGACAGGTGATACAGGTGATATTATATAAATGGCACGGAAGAGGTAGAAAACCCAAACGATCAGATGGCGAAAATTTAAGCTGTACAAGATATCACGCCTGAGGTGTGCAGATGGGTTCCATGTACAAACTCCCGAAAACGCTTTGCACTAGAAGTCAGGGTGTATTTGGTGTGGTACGCTTCGCAGCTGTAGATCTGATGTTAGTCACATCGCTGCGGGAGTCTTTTTTGTCGAATCACTTCCAAGTCTCTCTTTCTCTAGATTCATTTTTTTGTTTTCTTTTTCGTTACCGTTGCCTTTTTGTTAGGCTATATTGGAATTGCATAGGTTGCCTGCATCTGTCTACTTCTACTACTATTTAATTGAGTTAATGCGAAAAGAGGGGTTCGGCAAGGGGATACCATATCCCTGAAGCTCTTCAGCGCCACTCTCACCTAAGGGACTCCTATCGAAGGAAACAGAAGCACATAAGGGAGCTGCCGACATACAGCTCAAGAAGTGCAGCGTCCGCCTATATAGCAGTGAAAATGAAATCCAGGCCCATCCTGGTTCATGAGGAACGGACAAGTTTCTGACCTTCCGCTCCTGTTCAAATGAATCTCCTAATGCTTCAGCTATCTGGGTCGCGAAGTCAATATGGCCAACGACCTAGCGCCAGAGCTGAGCAGGAGGAAACGAGCGGCTCGGGGAGCTTTCAAGAGCGTCGAAAAAGTCGCGAACAAAACGAAGAACGTCCGACTCCGTGCCCACCTATTCGACACCGCTGTTCTTCCTGCCCTTACATACTCATCAGAGACCTGGACTATACGAAAGCAGGATGATCACGCGATAAACGTCGCACAGCAGAGAATGGAGAGGACGATGCTAGGGGTGCCACGATTCACGCAAGTGAGAGACGGCCTCCTCTCGAACGTCGACGAAGCCCGGAGTTCCTTGTTTCGTCGCGTTCGAAGATCAGAGACGCTGTCGCAGGGGCTAAGTCGTCGAAGATTAGGTGGACCGGCCACGTAATGCGCTTCGCAGACACTCGCTGGACGAGAGCCATCACCGACTGGGTTCCGTCAGGAGAACACTAGGACGTCCACCAATGCGTTGGTCGGACTTCTCGAGAAAGCTCTGAACGAACGATAGGACGCTCTTCGTGTCCCTCGAGCGAGGAGGATCCATTGGAGCACTCTGGCACGCGACACGGACGAATGAAGACGCTGCTGGCGCCCGCTCGAGCAAGTCGATGGTCAACGGGACGACATGTACAGGTGAATGTGTCGATGGCATTTGGGTAATGCCTCAACACCTCACCTTATCCGGCGCGGTAAATTTCCCGTTTAACATGCCGTGACAGCAGGGAAGCGAAGGCTCACATTGGAAACTGCGTGCACCTTTGAGCGTACGGATTCAGAAAACGTGCCACAGACGTCAAACAGGACGCGTGTCACACAATGATCAGATAATCAATATCGATTGATGTTATCCGTCTTTTAAGCTGTATTAGTACAATACCGCTCGCGCCGCACGGTCAAAAGTGGGCGAAAAACGCCAACATAGCGTCGCAAAGCGTCGCACGCTCATAACTCCTTCAGTTTTAGGTTTCTTGAATAAAGGTTGGCACCATTCGATTCGCCTCTTCGAGATCTACACAAATATGTGTAAAACTTTACCGGAAAACCCGTATTTTCGCCGTGGGTGGTCCAAAATTGACTGGACGGGCGATTAAAGCAGCTTATTTCCCAGGATATGCGTGCTTTCGGAGTATCTCAAAGATGGCGTACGTCGCCAGTGCTCTGTCATGCCAGGAATGCCCCGAGAGTGCGCCGCACAATGCACACAGAACCTAACCTATCAATCGAGTGGGCGAGCGCATGTCCCCTGCGCTTCTATCTTCTCTCACTGGGAACTGCGACGTTTTCAAGACTATTTCGAGCCGTTTGGAGAATGTTATCAGAAATTCTTCGCCACCCCACTCAGGATTAGCTCCATTCTGTCCCAGCGAGCCTTTGGAGTGCGCCGTGAACAATGCATACAGAATCGAGCCTTTCAATCGAGGGGGGGGGGGACAGCTTGTAGACTGAGCGTTTGGGGAGTTTTATCAGAAATTCTTCGCCACCCCACTCAGGATTAGCTCCATTCTGTCCCAGCGAGCCTTTGGAGTGCGCCGTGAACAATGCATACAGAATCGAGCCTTTCAATCGAGGGGGGGGGGGACAGCTTGTAGACTGAGCGTTTGGGGAGTTTTATCAGAAATTTTCTGCCGCCCTACTCAGGAGTTGCTCAAAGGCTGTCCAGCAAGCCTTTGAAGTGCGCCGTGAACAATGCATACGGATTCGAACCTTTCAATCGAGGGGGGCAACCGCTCGCAAATTGCACGCATGGGCGTGTTCAGAGCGCAATAGCTCTGTCGAGTTGTAACCTTTCAGGCTACAGCTTGTGGGTTTTGTAGGCAGTCGAACGTTCTTTCCGTACGCCAAAGTAGAATAGTTTAGCTTAGGAGGGGACAATGTTATAGGGGTGCGAAAATGCAGGTGAGGATTGTGTGAAGCATTTTTTTTTCGATTTCCGTGGACCACAGCGAGAAGATGCGGCGAGCTGACGGCTTTAAAATACGTACGTGAACAGAGCACCTACGGTACTTTACGACGATATGCTCATAGCTCCTCAGTTGCCTAATCTGCCTTAGCCTCGGCTGGCGTTTTAGAGCGGCAAAAGCTAGCGGTTAGAGTTTCTACTCGCCCTGATTTCAGCCTTCGACGCTCCCAATGGCACCGTTCTTTTCTCCTTGAAAAGCGCTACCGAACGGTGTCAATTTCGACCGATTTTGGAAACATCAATTTTTTGACTGTTTAGCATCGAGGACGAGGCCGCGGCGGAAGAACGATGACGTCATCGAGAAAAGGTTGTCTTCTAGTTGGGCCATGCTTGATACCATTCGATAGAGCTTTTCATGCTGAATTGAATGGTGTCATTTATAGTGGGAAACACTGTAATCTGGGCGAGAAACAGCGCGGAGAGCGTCTGCCGTTGTTGCGCTAAATTGCACGCGCGGGCGTGTTCGGAGCACAATAACTCTGTCGAGTTCGAATCGTTTTGGCTGCAACTTGTGTCTACTGTAGGCAGTAGAACGGTATATAAGTATACTAAAGTAGAATGGCGTAGCTTAGGAGCGGGCAATGTTACAGCGGTGCGAAAATGCAGGTGAGGCTTGCGTGATGCATTTTTTTCCGAATTCGGTGAACCACTGCGAGAAGACGCGGCGAGCTAAAGCCTCAAAATGCGTACGCGAACAGAGCGCTTAAGGTACGGTACTTTACGATGACGTGATC
>OX375870.1:26886308-26928103 GCA_947359475.1 Heligmosomoides polygyrus bakeri
CAAGGAGAAAAGAACGGTGCCATTGGGAGCGTCGAAGGCTGAAATCAGGGCGAGTAGAAACTCTAACCGCTAGCTTTTGCCGCTCTAAAACGCCAGCCGAGGCTAAGGCAGATTAGGCAACTGAGGAGCTATGAGCATGTCGTCGTAAAGTACCGTAGGTGCTCTGTTCACGTACGTATTTTAAAGCCGTCAGCTCGCCGCATCTTCTCGCTGTGGTCCACGGAAATCGAAAAAAAATGCTTCACACAATCCTCACCTGCATTTTCGCACCCCTATAACATTGTCCCCTCCTAAGCTAAACTATTCTACTTTGGCGTACGGAAAGAACGTTCGACTGCCTACAAAACCCACAAGCTGTAGCCTGAAAGGTTACAACTCGACAGAGCTATTGCGCTCTGAACACGCCCATGCGTGCAATTTGCGAGCGGTTGCCCCCTCGATTGAAAGGTTCGAATCCGTATGCATTGTTCACGGCGCACTTCAAAGGCTTGCTGGACAGCCTTTGAGCAACTCCTGAGTAGGGCGGCAGAAAATTTCTGATAAAACTCCCCAAACGCTCTGTCTACAAGCTGTCCCCCCCCCCCTCGATTGAAAGGCTCGATTCTGTATGCATTGTTCACGGCGCACTCCAAAGGCTCGCTGGGACAGAATGGAGCTAATCCTGAGTGGGGGTGGCGAAGAATTTCTGATAAAACTCCCCAAACGCTCAGTCTACAAGCTGTCCCCCCCCCCCTCGATTGAAAGGCTCGATTCTGTATGCATTGTTCACGGCGCACTCCAAAGGCTCGCTGGGACAGAATGGAGCTAATCCTGAGTGGGGTGGCGAAGAATTTCTGATAAAACTCCCCAAACGCTCAGTCTACAAGCTGTCCCCCCCCCCCTCGATTGAAAGGCTCGATTCTGTATGCATTGTTCACGGCGCACTCCAAAGGCTCGCTGGGACAGAATGGAGCTAATCCTGAGTGGGGTGGCGAAGAATTTCTGATAAAACTCCCCAAACGCTCAGTCTACAAGCTGTCCCCCCCCCTCGATTGAAAGGCTCGATTCTGTATGCATTGTTCACGGCGCACTCCAAAGGCTCGCTGGGACAGAATGGAGCTAATCCTGGAGTGGGGGTGGCGGAGAATTTCTGATAAAACTCCCCAAACGCTCAGTCTACAAGCTGTCCCCCCCCCCTCGATTGAAAGGCTCGATTCTGTATGCATTGTTCACGGCGCACTCCAAAGGCTCGCTGGGACAGAATGGAGCTAATCCTGAGTGGGGTGGCGAAGAATTTCTGATAAAGCTCCCCAAACGCTCAGTCTACAAGCTGTCCCCCCCCCCCTCGATTGAAAGGATCGATTCTGTATGCATTGTTCACGGCGCACTCCAAAGGCTCGCTGGGACAGAATGGAGCTAATCCTGAGTGGGGTGGCGAAGAATTTCTGATAAAACTCCCCAAACGCTCAGTCTACAAGCTGTTCCCCCCCCCTCGATTGAAAGGCTCGATTCTGTATGCATTGTTCACGGCGCACTCCAAAGGCTCGCTGGACAGAATGGAGCTAATCCTGAGTGGGGTGGCGGAGAATTTCTGATAACATTCTCCAAACGGCTCGAAATAGTCTTGAAAACGTCGCAGTTCCCAGTGAGAGAAGATAGAAGCGCAGGGGACATGCGCTCGCCCACTCGATTGATAGGTTAGGTTCTGTGTGCATTGTGCGGCGCACTCTCGGGGCATTCCTGGCATGACAGAGCACTGGCGACGTACGCCATCTTTGAGATACTCCGAAAGCACGCATATCCTGGGAAATAAGCTGCTTTAATCGCCCGTCCAGTCAATTTTGGACCACCCACGGCGAAAATACGGGTTTTCCGGTAAAGTTTTACACATATTTGTGTAGATCTCGAAGAGGCGAATCGAATGGTGCCAACCTTTATTCAAGAAACCTAAAACTGAAGGAGTTATGAGCGTGCGACGCTTTGCGACGCTATGTTGGCGTTTTTCGCCCACTTTTGACCGTGCGGCGCGAGCGGTATTGTAATAGTAACAGTATTTTTAACATAATAACCGATTTTTTCCAAATTTGAGCAATCGGGGAAGAAGCCACGTGATTATGATGGGCGTCGGATAGGTTTCACAGCAGAGGAAATTTTTATCAATACCAATAAATGTTATGGAAAGGTTTGGGCGACTAAAAGCGATCCATGGTATCGATATTAGCTCATACCTGATGGTTCCTTTTATGGCGATGTTTTGTTCCATTCAAAATTCTAGCCTTAGGCGGGACTCGAGCCCATGCCTCTTGCTGACCTGGGGACAGTGCTCTACGCCATTACACCACCGGCGCCGTTTGATGGAACACAACATCCTCACCGCGGGCCGAGCAGCACTCACTCCTATATCGGGAAGAGCCGGCCGCTGATATCAGCATGAAACCAATTAAGCTCCTGGTGTTGATAGAAATGAGGATCGGTCCCACGAGGTGTGGATGTTGCGTTCGATCAGTAATGCAGTGGCGTAGAGCGCTCCCGCCCAATCAGCAGGAGATGCGTGTTCGAGTCCTGCCTGGCGCTAGAGTTTTCATCGCAACGAAATATCGCTATAACAGTTTGCAACGTCAGAACCAGACACCTGAGGCCTAAATTGAATTGAATCCTTCCCTTTATAGTTTGTCTTCAAGGGCGGTTAGGCATCTCCGATTCCCCGGTCCCTCATCGCTGCAGTGATTCTACGTGGATTTTTTTTTTCGTTGAGTGTGGTATGCGAATTGGTGGGAGTCCACTGTTCTCACAGAGTGTCTTTTCGGTGAACAACATTGATGAGGCGCTCACTACCTATCGAGGATGTCGGGTTTGCCTGACGTTGACCGGTTGAGGATGAGCACAATCCAATGACGTCGATGAAGCGTCTGGGTAAGATGTCGATGTGGAATACAGTGGAGGGCTATATAGCAGCATGCTTCTGCCAAGGCTTCCAATAACTCAACTGATATTAGAGAGTGTAGCGCCAGGTCCGAACATACCAATGTTTACAAAAATTAGTTTTTGTACTACTATGGACGATGAAAACTGCACAAGCAGAGCAGCTACCTTGAGGTGAAGTTTAATGTTACTCCGAGATGCGCCAAGCGCGCAATTTCGAGACACGTCCATAGGCGTATCGGAGCACTTGTATTGGACAAATGAGTGTAATGTGATAGATGTCCAGGTGGTTGCCGTAAATTTAAACAGCGGCTCAAATTTACTGACGGCTTTTAAAATCTAAGGTGCTGCAGCAGCTTGCTGTACAAAATAAATATCCGGTCCCGTTTAATGACCAGCTCAACAGTAATCATTAGAGAGGAGCATCTTGGGGTACTTCTGTAATGTAGCTACATGGCACAAATGACTCGACTACTAACCGGCCACTTTCATTCGTGAAAATTCACCATTATTTGGATAACATCCTAAGGAAACAAACGTTTACTTGAAGGTCACCTAGACTTACTAAAGAAGAGCGAACTTTTTGGTTGGAATGTTGTACTGCTAGTAAACGGAATACCCAAAGAAGCGCGCCGATGCTATTTCCATAGCTTCATACTGCAGATGACCGTCAGCAGAGTTCAATTTATTGCAGTTTCTGTATTTTCTAGTGAACCATATTGTCGCATTAGGGACCACGCGATAGCCCCCCATTTCTTAGCGTTGCTTGGTCCGTTCGGCTGTTTCATCAGTCATAACTCCATTGACCTAGATCGATTAGTCTTGAATAATTCGTCTCTCTAAATTTAATCACCGGTATCCAAATTTAGCTGACGTCTCATAAATTAGCCACCAAGTATTCGGAGTCAGAACGCGCGTCCCAGAATTTATTACTGCATCGTGCGTGCAGTGCTCCACTTCTGAAACGTGTCCTCTGAATTCGAATGCTAGGAGCTCAGCTCGCTAGACGAGAAGCCGTATCTTATTCGTGTATCCGGTGCCAGACCACGGGCAGGACACGTTTCAGGAGCAAAACCATAGCGGCTCAGATTGGCAGCCTAGTTTGTTTGAGAAGCTTATTAAACGGTCGACTATGGCATACCATTCCCACCTCAAATTGGACACTTTTCACGCCAGATTGGGCACACTTCTAATGCAGCTTGACGCTTCTGAAATCAAAGTGAAAATCTTTCAAATCAAAGGATGTTTCTCAAACATTAAGCTAGAGACTCTCCAATACGATTAGAATTCTTGTTCAAGAAATATTTAGTATAGTTCTTTGATTTTTTTAGTTCACCTGTCCGAGTGTCCAACCGGACATGAAAATGGAATGCATCACCCCTCGATGGACTGGACTTGTTATAGGTTATTTTGCGCATAACGAGAAACAGAAGCTCGTTCCTGAACAAAACGCAGATGAGGCACTCCAACCGTCTACACTCTGCTTATAAGGCAAAACAAGGGCATATTGAATAACTGTATCTGTGTCAAAGCAGGGATAAGTGGCTGCACTAATTTTTCCTTTCTCTGATCACGACCACGTGCTTAGATGTATGTATGTTCCAGTAACTATGGGACACATCCTTCCATTAGAGTAATGAGGCCAAGGAACTTCACTTCTTTACTGTTCATGCCCCTAAATTACATAGAGCTCATTACCGTTCTTGATAGCAGCAGAAGTAAATGGTATATTGGCCAGTTGTTGAGGGTACGTGTACGGCGGGGAGCAAGCTGAACATACAAAAGCGCGCGGCGGCCGCGGCGACTGCTGCCGTAAGCGCGACAACTGCATAGTGTGTGCTGCTGCAGTCACGAAGTCTAATGCTTCTGTAACTGCATAAGCTTCTTTTGCTACCTCTGCTCAGCTATTTGAGAACTATCCGGTGCACTTAACAAGCGAAAATGGATATTTCGATAGAGAATTGGATGACCTAATCGAAGAAATAAGCAACTGTTTCCATTGTGAGAAGGTTTAGTCTCCCTTTATGACGCGTAGCTTCAATTCTGAAAGTCACATATCTATATACAATACATCGTAACTCGGGAATTTGTTAGAGCTTCGTTTTCTCTATAACAGCCCACCTGCGTCAGTGGCGGTCCGTCGCGCGTGCGGCAGGGGCCGCCGCGCGCGCGGCGAAAACCTGTATGTTCGTACTGCCAGCCGTGTACGGCTCTGGTTGGGATCTGTGCTCTCTTCCGCTGCGCCGGGGAAAGAACTCCAGGATGTGAACAATTTGGACACAAGTGCTTTAGATGGCTCACGTCCTTTGGTTTCTTGGATGCGCACGGACCCGCACCTTGCAAGAACTCTTTTTTTGCTTCTAAACGCGATTTACGCACAAAATACCTCTCGAGCACGATTCCGAGAGAGAGGCTTCGGTGCCAGTTTGTTCTCGTTTCATATTCCCTGATAGCCGACATGTTGCAAGACTGCAAGAGCACTTATGTTTCGAAGAATTGTCTACAGTTGAGGTACACGGCTGCGTGTATGAACAAACGAAAGCGCGCGGCTTCTGCGGCGAGTCTCCTTCCACACAATGCCCGATGTGAGTAGAATCTCATCTCCAACATACTTGTAGGACAAGGTATGGTGTACAGAAATGTGTTTAGCTGTGTGTTGCTGCTAAAAATAAAGTTTGTTCTTGCAACGGAACCCAAATCGCGCACATTGGAGACGGTTGTCCTCATCTTCGATTACATCGCGTCGTCCCCCAAAGAGCAGTTTTAGCAGTTTGAATGAAACAGAAAGCTTTCAAATATTTGAGCCGAAACAGCTTGAGCAGTTTGCGCAGTTCACGGGCAGTAGACGTTGAGAACTGGCTATACACTACACCGGTGTCGCGCTTGGGACCGCCTCGCGTTTTCGTACGTTGAGCCCTTTTCCCGGAGGTACACATCTTTGAAGCTGTAATCCGATTAAAGTGCTTGGTACGTTGAAAATTAAGGACTCTTTGGAAGACAAAAAAGAGGAGTTACTTTTCTGCAAGAATTCTTACCCGATTTCAACAAATAATGTGCACACGAAGATGTTAGAACGGTCGCCTTGAAGACACTTGCTTGACACTTGCGTATTCTGGAAGCCAGGTGTGTGATCGGGATTGGATGAGTGTTAGGGACGCTTCTAGAAAAATTCGCAGTACATAGGCTAATGCGAATATAGCTGTTCTCAGATTCACGTACAGTGGTCAGTGTTCTCGCTGAAATCCGTGCTAAATTCAAGCGTCTAGTTATCGCAAGCTCGTAGATAAGGAACTGATAGAAGGAACCCAGGCAGAAGAAAGTGCAGCATGGTGGGCTCGGAGAATCCGCTTTGTGTAATTTGAAGCATTTTCAGCCGACTTGTCTGGTCCACCACTATACGGGCACATTTTGTGTCGGTTAGCCGTTCAACCTCATTCCGTTCTTCGGCCTCTGGCTGAGGGGCTGCTCACAGTCAAGCCTCTTTGTGGAGGGCGAATTCTCCGCAATGTTCGGACGAGGCTACAGGTGATCGTTGTCAGCATTTGTGAACTCCACTCTCATCCCCTCTGTCTCAAAAGCGTCTCATTAGCAAGGAAATCGGATTCTGCTCCTTTCCTTTCATTATCTCACTATCAGTTTCACAGCATTCAAAGGTTCAAGACTTTCAAATATACGAAACGCGTTCACAGAGAGATTTAAATTAAGGCTGCAAACCTCCACTGCTTCGTGAACATGGATATTCATCAAAGCCCGTCGGCGGAGGAGACACTTCTGCTCATCCCAATCACATCGGTCGGTTCGGTGAACAATGACATGTGCGTCGCCAAAGCTGCTATTTACCATACTTCGTCTTCAGACCTCCCGCATTTTGACCACTTCGCATCCGAACACGTTCATGCTCTCGTCTGACAACTCCCAAGAAGTCGAGGGCTACGACTTCTACATCACCAGCGAGAGCCATAAGGCGATGCTGGCGTGGCGAAAGGCAATCGAAATGCAGATCGACGACTGCGGTAAGCGTTCTTCCATGCTCAAAATAATCGCCAAACCTCAGTAGCGAAAGCCTACTTCCCTTGGTTTTTGAGTGCCTCTTTGCGTGTAAATCGTGGACTAGGTGAAAAATTTGCGAGATGACACTTGCGGAAATCCGATTCCATGTGTCACGGAAATTTAGTTGTGGATGTGCCTCTGTATTGCTTTTCATGCAAACTGCTCTAAGAGGGTTTCCCTTCTGGTATATTTTAAGCGGAGATAAAGTATAAAGCCAGTAGCAGTATAGTACCTGTTAAGAAAAGCCTTTCCAATTCAGTCAAGGTTTTCAAGCTACAACGTGAACATATTTCAGCAATATGGGGAGAATTCGCGTACCGACCTACAAGGTTAACGTTCGAGAAACCGGCTGATCCAGTGAAAGAGACGCTAAGCCGAGCGGCCGGAAACAGACTTTACGACAAGATCAGCATTGCCGGTAAGAATGCCGCTCACTTCACGCTCAAGCTTTTGTGTTTATAAGATTTCATTAAATGTGTAGTAGTGTCAGAGCATCGCTTTTGACTCGAAGTCCTGCATCTTTGTCCCTGCATTGGCATTCGATGGCATCGTAAACAATTTAAATGAATACAGCACACAAACTTCCTGCAGTGTCTCGAATGTTAGTCTGGCAATGTGTGTTTTCTGATTTCCGCTTAGCGGCTAATTTTTCTCGCTCACTCCAAGGAGCGAACCTACGCTGTTTACCAGTTTTCTAAGTTCTTCTCCGCAAACGGCAATGTTAACATTTTTCAATAGTTCTAGAAAATATTCAGGAAGTGTGAGAAGGTAACATGCTGATCAATTTTAACTGGAACCAACTTCTATGTGGGTTACGTGGACTAACTCATGAGTCTATGGTCCAACACATAGAGTCGTATGGAAGAGTTTCAGATAACCCATTGAAGTACCGTCTGAATGGCGTGGTTCATGTTTCAGAATACTGGGTGACGCTGAAGCAATTCCCTTCTTAGGCACCTCCGTAGTGTAAATTGGTTATGTTATACTTTGAGCTCCAGTTTCAACTACCATGCCATGCAAAAATTAAGTAGCACGAGCATGGCGCATGCCATCCACAACGGTTGACTACCCTTGTTGCCTATGGATCATGTTGTATCTGTTATCCGACTTGATCTCTTCATGAAAAAAAAACAATGTAACTGCCGTCTCTTTGCCCTTTTGTTACGCTCATTTCCCACCGAGGTCTTACGTGAAGGAATAAGCCTGCTGAGCCCAAAACATAAGTCAAAACCTTATCCACGACCTTCTCCACGTTCAGCCTTTTTTGGAGCACTTGCCAACCTCCAAACCTCTCAAAATGAAGAAAAAAACGTCACCAAATGCCTGCTGATAACACCAAGGAATAATGAAAAATCTAGCGCATTTTAAGTTGGTTGCTCAGACCGTTATTGACCGTTACTAATTATTGTCGTTCAGGAAGTGTGTCTCGAAACAGTGGAATACTCTCGTCGTCTTACTGCCCAAGTGACCTGTCGCCACTTAAATCGGCTCAGACGGCGCCCCCAAAACGCACCAAGTATCGAGCCAATGTCCTCGATTTATTTGAGGTGTGATTTTTTGTTGTTGAACGGATTACACTGACGAGGAAAAGCAACCAGGTCGCAGTGGCTCTTTGAGATGGGATGTAGATCATGAGGTCTAGCTTGGAACGCTGATCTAAGCATGTTTTCCGTGTTCGCAAGGCGTCGGGAAGCGGACTTGTGTACCACTTTCAGTTTATCTTTTTGACGCTCTGCTTGAGCTCAGAGCCGGGCAATCACAGACGCCAAACTTTTTAATTTCGCTCGATTACGGTAGTTATGGGGAAGCAAGGGCGGTGGGGCTAGGATCATTAATTTTTCTCAAACTGCCTTAAGGAGTTACCCCGGTGCGCTAATCATGTACTTTGTGATCTCTGCTACTATAAATACTGCATCTGTGGTTGGGAATGCAGCATGGTTTTGGGTATTTGCCGTTTCGTCATCAATAAGAAGTTCATTTTGGCATAGCGATTAGTATGGGACCCCCGTATGCTACTCTGCATTTGCACTCGATCATTTGGTGGGTAACCAGCTAAAGGATGTTGGGGGCCGAATCAGTATCACAATCAACTTCTAGGCGAGGTTAGGGCATTTCTTTTCTTGGTGTCGTGAAAAGCAGTAGTTCCAATGAATACGGTATACCTCTTGGCGAAGTTTTCCCTGCGGTTTCGAATGAAGGCTTCCGAATGACCGTTTTGGACCCTTCCCGAAATGCAGAGAAGCTGCACCTCCTGCGAGTAGGTTACAAACCCCCTGCTACCTACCACACTGCTTCTCAACCCACCATCCACCTCGACCAAGTTACCCAATGTCTTTCGAGATAAGGTACCCATATTTGGAATCAGGGCTTGAACCTGCCTACATCTCATCTCAAAGTGCCACAAAGGTATGTACCCTGGTGCCTTGCCTTGTAAGTCTTGCCAAAAAAGAACCCTCGTGCTCTTCTCTTCTGAGTCCATTTTCTTCCTTCTAGAAACCAAAGCCTCCCCAACCACCCCCCGATTCGACGCCTCAGCCGCCATCGTGGCCACAGTCGACTAGTGGCGAGATTCATAAGTGTATCATTGAGCTTGACAATGGCGATGGCTATGGGAGAATACGATCAGGTATTCGGCGATATGCGCCAATCAGTTCCTGGACAGTTCGAACTGGTCTGCTTGCAGAATCGTCGACCTCCTATATGCCAAGGTTGAGGTCGGAACCACCTGTCTACTCGTCCTATATGAAGACAACTACTCCCAGATATCCAGAGTTCACTACGAATCACCTGACGGTGGGTTCGCGTCTTACATATTCATTACTCCAATCGTTAGCAGGAATGTTTTTTCTCTCCTGTCGTGTCGATGTTGTGCTTACAACAACAGAATTTTTTGCAATAAATCGGAAGTCGTCGAGATCAACTTAGAAATAACGAAGCATAGGTTTCTGAAACAAGCGGAAAGCTTTGTTTTCGGTAACAGAAAAAGAACAGCTAATTATGTTCACTCGACCAAACATGAATCTTGAGAAGAAAGAGTCTGTTGAACACACTTCCTCTACAGAAGTTATGCCTTCTTCTTCGGCGTTTGTCTCGCTTCATCGCAGGGGCCGCTTTTCTCGTGCTTTCACGCCACCCTTCCCGATGCTGCACTTGATCAGCAACCTTCATGCCCATGTGTAACGTATCAGGCCAGGGCTGAAACTGGCGCCCTTTTAGCGCTCTCCAGACACCTGGAGATTTAGATCCTGCGAACTCTGCCTTCTTTTCCACACAGTACATAGCCGTACGGCGCAATCCGGGTCGAGAGGGGAGTTCTCTCTTCTGTACGTAGTATAGTATGGAAACTGGTCAAACTACAGCTGAAAATTGACGACCCTGAGACAAGACTTGGTTAAAAACGTAGCCGTACCGAACGCAGGTCCCAGCAACTTTCTTCGTTAGCCTGTCTTGGCCCACCGCTGGAAATTGGAGGACCTGGGCAGGTAGAAGAAGCCTAGTAACCCGAGTAAATATGCTCACACCATTGGCCACTGATTTTGAGGGAGCGTACGGGAAGATTTATATACGAGAGCCCGGTGTAGTCGAAAACTGGGAGGGGGTGGGATGGGAACTTCATTTCCGCTGTTGACGAACCACTACAGGCAATTGACTCAAGCCTTCCTCCTTTATATATAATGGGATTTTCTGTCTCTGATTTTCCTACCTCGAATGCGTCAGAGAGAAATTCAGTATCGCGCTCAAAGGATAGATAATATTGATCAATATTGGCCGTCTGATCAAAACCCCCAATCAGCTGTGGGGCGCTTCCGTCGGCCAACACAATCAGGGAACTGCCACATAGATCTCAATCTGTGTTCACAATCAGTCGCGTATGCTTCGGCCATAAAGTTGCTCTCGACCTGATCTTAATATTTGACACTGCTCAATCCTCCAACAATTGTCTCCGCTTCGTCACAGTGCTATGAATTGCTGTCATAGTATGTAGGAGTACTATAAATAATTTCGCCAATAATGCATAGTTCCATTAAATACTGATTCACTTGCACGCTGCTACGTTCTGCTATCGGGTAAAAAGCACCCCATTCATTTGTTACGACAGAACTTTTCACGTCGCATTGGGCACTCTTCCAAGACGTTGCGATTTTCTTCGATTGATACCAGAAGTTAAACAACAAATACAACAGTGAGGAACACACATATCCTCACTTTGGTGGTTCATGTAAGTGGCATTTACACTATCAATCAAATAAAAGCTGCGGTGAACTTTGGGGTGCATGGAGCGATCTAATCTTTAAACGGTAGCTGTGGTTTAAGGCAAATTCTAACTTATTATTTTTTCTCACAAATAAAACTTTTATAGGATTATTACACTTATTGGGGCAGGTAAACTAAGAAGCTTTAAAGTTACATACCAAATTTTCCTTGAACAAAATATTATGTTAGACATTTTATTGAGTCTCTAGTTAAACCTGCCTGAAGGTCATTTCGACTTGGGAGAGTTCGCATTGATTTCAAAAGTCGTAGTCGTAGTCGTAAGCAAGTTTAGAAGAGTGTCCAGTTTGATATGAAAGCCTACAATTGGACATGAAATTGGGAAATACGTCGTTTCAATGAAGACATCTAAGAAGCAAGCATATTGCGCAATAAAGGATGAGATCGCGCCATGTACTCCAAAAGTTCAGCCTTTATTTGATTGATGGTATAAATGCCACTTACATGAGCTACCAAAGTGGGAATATGTCTGTTCCTCACTGTTGTATTTGTTGTTCAACTTCTGCAATCAATGGAATAAAAATTGCAACGTCTTGGAAGAAGGCATGAGTGAGCGGGAGAAGCTGATGCATGTGCTCAGCCCAACGAACTTCGAATGGGGGAATCTTACTTACAGCCCACAGCTAAGAAGCAAGCATACAGCGGAATAAAAGACGCGACCGCGCCGTGCACTCCAAAAGTTCACCGTAGCTTCTATTCGATTAATAGCTTTTATTTGATTGAGAGTGTAAATGCCACTTATATAAACCACCAAAGTGGGGATCCAAGCGATAAGTAGGAAGCATGAGTGGGCGGGAGAAACTGATGCACGCGCTTAACACAAGGAACTTCGAATAGGAGAATTCCGTACACAGCGGAGGTAGCAGCAACAGGAATGAGCTGTGACCTTGGCCGGAGCACACAGGCGGCAGAGCCGCACGGCGCAGCAACACAACTGCAGCAGCACCGCAGGATACTACAGGTCCATTAATTGAACGGTAGCAAGGACAGGAGCCTTCAAGGGGCCAGTTCGAGGAAGTAGCCACCCAACACGTGCGCGGACAGAGACGCGGCGCCGGCCTATTTCGCAACGCGTCACGTGTCTTCCTCGGCAGCGGCGATTGCTCACCTCCCAGCGCTCCCCTTCGGAGAGAGAAGTCGAGATCATGCCTCAAATTTGGGTGATTAAACCGTTGAGCCCGCGAAGTTTACGAAGTTCTCCACGCTCACGTTGAGACAAAAAAACGCCCAATATTATATATGGTAGGATTGGTGAAAAAAGCCTAAAGCATCTTTCAACTGACATCCTCTGGCCACCTATTCACCTGCAAAACCAAGCTGTTTCGAAGGTCAGGCATTTCTTTCCTGAAAAATAGTTCTTCTCCAAGCAATCAACATTGACTTTGGGTATTTTGTGAGCAATGCTCTTCTCATTTGCCGTATCAGTCCTTCACGAACTGGGGACGATGTCCGTTCTTCTACGTGGTGCCACTGGAAACTGCCCGCTCTGCGAGCTAAGCCGAACACGGACATTCGATTGCAGGCGGCAGGCCCTTGTGACAGGCCGGCCTACGAAGACGTATGTCACATCACATGGCTCATGACAGTGCGAGTTTTTCGAGGTAGTGCTACGGCGTCCGCGGGGGCCGACACGCACTCGCAAAGCCCGGCGAGTGTGAGAAGTATGCGAGAGTTCCTGATGCGAGGACGGCATCGGGGAGCAACTGAGCTAGTCCGAAAGTCCTATAGCGTAAGCAGGAACCGCGTGGCAAAGCTGAATATGGGTGTGTGGACGGGCCGCTCGTGCGAGCTGGTAGAAGCACAGGGGTGAAAAAGAGTTGATTTGCTGTGCTGTGCGGGAGATGAGGTAATCGTGCCGCAAATCAAGGGACATAGGGCATTGCTTCAAGGCCGTTCTATGCGGAAGTCCCAGCGGCTTCAGGACGTAACTCCAACGCGATGTCGCGCATAAGCCGCATGCGACGTCGCGGCGCTGAAACGCGGGTGTGCGCTAGGTGACGCATGATTAGCCGCGGAGCACGGAATTTATCCAATGTTTAAGCTTCTTGATTAGTTTTTTTTACGTGTTCTCGCACATCAGAGGCTACTTCTAGCTCACCGTTACTGTGACCATGTCCGGTTTGCTCTCCAATGTTTTGTGAAATTTTATGTGCTATGTGCTTTATGTGCTGTATAGTGCATTGAAGTACAACTAAAAGTGTGGTACGGATGTGCTTAAGTTCCGATGCTTTACAGGTGGGGTCAGAATGTCTTGATGGCTATTATTTTTCTCAGAGGGTTATTGAGAAGGTCAGAAGGTGAGAAGGTTACAGCTCGACAGCTCGAGTCTATAAACCGTGCCTCTTTGAATACCGGGCTTATGACCATGTTTATGCTTTTTCAGAGGTAGTCGTTTAATTACTTAATTATTCAGTCCTTTCAGTTATGTTCAGCTGTTGTAGAGACAGTCCTTCGTCGCGTTGTAGTGGTTCAATATCCAAGCCCTTGGTTGTGTATTTCGATAATGCGGCGCGTTGTTGTAGAGTGTGGTACCAACCGGTAAAAATTCATTCTCGAAGCGTAGCGATTATCGTTCTGTAAAGATTATCTTTCCGTTCACTTTCTCATGTAGACTATTTATTGCTTCTCCTAACCAGCTTGGTTGTCATTGCTACTCGGACACGATAGTGATGTGTTGTTAAATGAAGACGTTTGTTCTGGAAAACTAGGAACGATACATGATGTCTAAGCCTTCCATCTCGGAAGCGTTACTAGCCGTCCCCGCCGGAAGCAGGGACAACTCGTCCAATTTCGTCGCTCACCGTGCGCGACGCCAGGGGGGTTCGCGCGACGTTTGAGTTACGTCTGCCCCCGAGTCCCAGCACCACCACTGACGTCGGAATAATCGTCTCCGAACGATTTCGTGACTCGATGGTCGGCGTCGAGCGCTTTGACAATCCATTGATGAAGATCGTTGTCGCCGCTAAGGAGCGACTCTATCACTTCTTCTCTACGTATGCTCCGCAGGCTGGCTGCTCCGATCAAGCCAAGGATGAGTTTTGGAACCTGCTTGATGAGAAGACAGCAGAGGTACCGTCGAAGGATGTCATCATAGTCGCTGGTGACCTTGACAGACATGTAGGAGCCGCGAAAGACGGGTACAGCTGTCATGGTGGTTTCAGATACGGGTCTCGTAACGCCGATGGTGAGCGTATTATTGAGTGTTCTGAATCGCATAACCTCACCATTGTGAACGCCGTCTTCTCCCACCTCATCTCATACTATAGTGGGAGCTCCAAGCCTCAGATAGACATTGTCCTTGTGAAGGATTGCGACCGAAGCACAGATTGTCACAGATGCAAAGTTCGAGACGGTCCCCCACAGCATCAACCACTGGTCTGCACTTTAAAGATCACACCTCCGAGGGTGCAGCAGGTTGAGCGATCAAGTGGTGGCGAATGAAAGGGAAGGAAGTAGCTGTGATTTCTCGCGTACGGTTATCGACAGTCACAACTGTCGATGAAACTTTAAAAAGGCAACCGACTCGATACGTCAAGCTGCAAGGTTGGAACTCGGCACTACGAAGCCTGGACGACGCAAAGTCGGCAGGCAGACATGTCTGTGGACGGACGATGTGAAAGCGAAAAGTCGAGAGAAGAAGTCGCTGTATCATGTGTTTCTCGGCGACAAAACAGCCGACAACTGGCCGAAGTATCAGAAGGCCAAGAAGGCTGCAAAGAAAGCCGTGGCTGTTGCGAAAGCCCCGGTACAAATACCGCTCACCATCGCGCGACTCGAAAGCTCGAGTCGCGCGATGGTGAGCGGTATTTGTACCGACTTGCTAAGACCCGCCATCGCCAAACCGACGATATTGAAAACCTATTTGGCACCAATGATGACAGCGGCCAATTTCTGACAGACCGCAAAAAGGCGCCGAAGCGATGGTGTAATTACTTTAAGGAAATTTCCACTATGGAATTTCCTCACTCGCCCATCCCTTCGGTGGGTTCTGTTCACGGTCCCGTTCGCAATATCACCGCGGGGGAGATTGAAGCGGCTTTGAAGAAGATGAGGCCAGGCAAGGCAACTGGGCCCGACGACGTGGCAGCTGATTCATGGAAGTTCAAGTACTGGTGCCCTGCCGAGTGGTTGGCGAAGTTCTTTAATCAGGTTGTGGCGGAGAAGAAAGTGCCTGAGTGTTGGCGCCAAAGTAGGACGTCTCCGACTTGAAAGAAGAAGGGCAGTCCTGCTGACTGCTCCAATTACCGTCCGATTCGCCTGCTTTCGCACAGCATGAAAATCTTCGAGCGAATTCTCGACAGACGAATTCGCGAAATCATCCAGCCTTCCAGCAGTCAGTGCGGCTTCGTGGCTGGCTGTGGCACCATTGATGCCATACATACCGCCCACCTCCTATTGGATCGCGAGAAAAAGAAGCCAGTGCATATCGCCTTTCTCGACTTGGAGAAGGCCTTTGACAGCGTACCGCGTGGAGTGATATGGTAAGCCCTGCGACACCATGGAGTTCCTGAAGAGCTCATAGAGTGGGTGCGAATTCTCTACTCTTGTTCAAAGAATAGAGTTGAAGCTGCAGTCAGAATCTCGATGGAGTTCCTCATATCTGTCGGGATACACCAGGGTTCTGCGCTTTCCCCATTCCTCTTAGGTGTCGTCATGGATGGCATCACACGAGATCTTCAGAAGCCCGTCCCCTGGACGTTGCTGTATGCCGATGACGTGATGCTCGCTAGCGAAGATAAAGATAAACTCGACCAAGAACAGCAAGCTTGGTGTGATCACTTTGAGCAGTTTGGGCTCAAACTGAACGTGAAGAAGACCGAATATCTAACGACGGACGTTAATGAGTCCAGCTCCATCAAGGTTAACGGCATCGAGCTTTCAAGCACTACGGTCTTTAAGTACCTGGGATCAGCAGTCGCGTCTGACGGCAAACTGATGGTTGAAGTAAATTCACGCGTGAGTGCAGCTTGGTCCAAGTGGCGCTCGTTGACTGGCGTGCTCTGCGACAAGAAGATACCAGAGCTTTGAGTCGAAGATCTACAGAGTAGTCATCCGGCCAGTAGCAATGTACGGTGCTGAGTGCTGACCTGCGACCAGGGAAGTTGAAACGCGCCTCAGCGGAGACGAAGATGCTACGCTGGACGGCTGGAGTCGTCCGCATGGACCGCATGCGAAACGATGTCATTCGGCAGAAGTTCGGTATCGCGCCGATAGCTGACAAGATGCGCGAAGCTCGCTTGCGATGGCACTGCCACGTTCTGCGTAGAAAGGAAGATAGCGTCCGCAAGATAGGCCTTAACTTCGAGGTAAAAGGAATGCGGCCTAGAAGGCGTTCGAAGCAGCGCTGGGCTGATACGTTACATAAGGACTTGAAAGTAGCCGGTGTCCACCCTGATCTAGCGCTGGATCGGAAAAGCTGACGTCATGACACCAGAATAGCGGACCCTGCCACGAAGCGGGACAAACGCTGAAGAGGAATCAAAAGAAGAACAAGAAGAAGAGTCTTTCACGAACTTGGAGACCTGTAAGAAGAGCACATATCGTGATTAAGGATCTCAGAAGCGGTGATATGCTGGCAATCTTACCTGCGAAGGCTTCAAGGAACAGTTCGCTTCTGGAGGTTTAGGATGCTGTTCCGACTTACAATTTGTGGCTTCCCTTTTCAACCCTCGCCCATACTAGAGATTCCCTCAGACGTCCACTACTTTAGTACGAGTCAGAAGTGAACCCCAAATGTCTTTTATTAAAGTCAGACATATTAGTTTCAAAAGCTTCCTGTTTAGCGTTGCCCTCTAAATATTTTGAAGTGAGTATAACAGGTTTTTCTCTCATATCAAGACTTTTGGGAATGTATTGAAAGAGCTACGTATGAGGGAATAAATCTTGTGAAAGGGGGTATGTTGAATCATTATTTAGCACGAACATTATCACATTCAAACGTTGTCTTTTCAGCCGGTGGACATGTCGTTAGCGAAAAATGGAAAGAAGAGCTGGCCTCGCTCAATGGGAACCCTGCTGACCAAGAAGATGCAACCGCACCCTATAGAGGTCACTCGCTTATAGCCGCTGTGATACTGCGTCACGTTCGTGTTGATACGATCAGTGACTGACTGTCGAAATCCGGCACTCTTATTACTGTGGCTCCGGTTCACGCCTTTACAGAATCAGAGTGAAATGCTGTGCCTGGATAGCTCTATGGAATCCGTTTTTCTTCAAGAAAATTGTCAAATTCTAGTCCACAAGCAGTCGCTGCGCCTATTTATTCCTGTGTTGCACCCCTTCTTCCAGTCGAAGAAGGGGTTTGCTTCCGATATTACTTCCACTGAAGCCATCTCTAACGGCATTGTGCTCTTCGGCTGTGTGACATCTGTTACCTATTATATTGCTCTCTTCAGGTTAATTACTACCTTACGGAATTCTATTTGTAAATGTTGCTCAAGATCTGCATAAGGTTATAAAGATTTTTGTGTAGGAAACGTTTATTATGCTGTGTGTTGACCACTCCTTCATTTACGCCCCCCCCCCCCTCATGAGGTGTTCGCTTGTAGGAGACCGGCAATCGTGCTAGTTATGAAAGCTCACAGAAGGTAAACTTTCGCAGAACATCGAATCTCATCTGGAAAAATTAGGGATGCAGTAGATGCACGCGAAATAGATAGCCGTTCCCGCAAAGACGGTATCATGCGATATGCCGTTTCTGCTTCTCCTTTTCATGGATAAACTCAATGACATCCTATGTCATACCTGTTTTGAGGTAACCGGTGAATGTAATAGTTGTAGTAATATGTATAGACAGCTTCGTGTTGCTCCTGCTCTACATTCAGTTAGCTTACAAGCAGGAAGGTAACTGAACCAGGCGCTACGCGTCAGCGCCCATTCAGAAACGAGCCTATTGTCCAAAAAATGTTCCCTTTAGGCCTTTAAAAAGCCAACTTCTGCTGCAATTTTTTGTGCTCTTTTTTATCTCGCTTTTGGCTCAATAAATGTTCTATGTTCTATGATCCCTCCTGCCTGCACAGACTCATTTAAAGACACCGGAAAGCCTTACTTAATGGATACTGCACACTACATTGAAAGCAAAATAGGAACGCTTCCAATTCGTAGCTCAGTGTATGATGTGGAAGATAAGAGGGCGGATGCGACCCCGTATTATCATGATCAATACACTGACCGCTGCTCAATGGATGCGACAGTGTTCTACATATGTCCCGATATTGGAGAAATCGCATGGTGAGAAGGATAGACCGTCGTATGTAAGATCACGGAAACCCTTGAATGGTTGTGCAGGCCCTGAACCTTCCCTCCCTTAGGCGAGCATAGCAGAAGGTGACTTTAGCGCGACCCTAAAGGTGTATCGGTAAACTGGGAGTACATCGAAAGGCTATTAAGGCCGCCTGAAAAGTCTGGCCCACATGAGAGAACCTGGCTAGCTATGTATGTACTCGTTCTATACTTCAACCAAACACAGCAGCACTTGAGGGCCTCATGCCCCTTACCCCGAAAGTGCCCCTCAGCGATGGGAAGGACGAGAACGGAGAGGCTGCTAAATAAAATCTCAGGGCTGTGCGAGGCTGCGCAAACTGAGGACCAGTATGGCGATCCGTACTTGAAGGGCCCGCACTCCCGTTGTAAGATACTCTCGTTATATGGCAAACTTCGCAAAAGCGTTTTTGCCATGAAACTACACTGCTTTCAGAAAATTCGTTCGTGAGCATATGGGGTCCCTGCGTAATGAGCTCCAGTCGTTGCCCGCTCTTATAGCGCTTGTGACAACTATTCTTTCAATGGTAAATGTTTACTAGCGACTACTGCTGGCAGCATATTGCATTTCTGTTCTTATCGATTACACAAACACGCGAACATAGTTGTGTAATTACTAAATGAAACTTTGTTTTCCTAACCCACTCCTATCTGACCCAGTGCATTCTACATAGTGCTAGGAATATTGTAGGTACAACAAGTGAGGTGACTGTAAAACATTAAAGTGTTATGGCCATCGACACAACCACCAGGAACCAATTCTACGAGAGAGAAGAATTTTAATTCAAAGGCCTTTGGTAGACACTTCACAGCAGCTGAAAAGTGAGGTATCCAGCCCAGAAATGTGTCTTGCGATAGAAGCATGCAATATGTACACAACATCAGGGTTCATGTGGAAAATATCTAGGAAATAGAAGCGGTCATAGATTGGCTCGTCTTTCACCATAGAGGATCTAGAAAACATCATACTTCCTTGGAGAAGATGACGATGTTTTCTAGATGTGGTGAAATATTAGACAAACTATGACCGTTTTTATTTCCTAGATATCTACCACACGTTCGACGTCCATAACGACGAGTGACGCCGTTGAGGAGAGGTTTGTTTCTCTTCCGATACCCAAGTGTAAAGGCGCTCAACGAGTTCTGCGCAATTCAAGGCTGTGGCGAAAATGGAGTCCCGCTGGGAAACTGGCGGGTACAGCGGCGAACTGTGCTCGATGGCTGTCTTGTCGCCGATGACCCTACGGGAGGGGGGCGTTCGTATCGGCTGGTTGTAGCCGCCGCCGCCGCCGCTCAGGTGGCCATACCTGCGGCGTCATCTCCCCGCTCGCCGTCTCCGCTCACGCTCTGGCACCCGTCGCGCGCGCGGCGACAACGGCCCGACGGAGGCCGTCGTCGGCGGCCCCACGGACGGCCCGACGGACGAGCAGAGCACGCAGGAGGTCAACCAGATTTGTTGGGACTGCAATCAACAGGATGTTCAGAGGATTTACAAAACCAGTGTAAGGATACATGTTAGCATGATACAAACATAGCTCTGCATCAGAATTTCGAGCTCTATCTAATGAACTCTACCTCAAGTTCATCAATGCCACCGTTGATGCGATATTCTTCAAATTTGAAACTGAAAAATAATTCTTCGCAAACCTGCTACAAAGCTGTAAAAGGAATGTTTCCAGACTAAAATTTCACACAGAATTCAACTACGTCGTCTAAATACCTTCTAGAGCTCTTTTTTAAAGAAAAAATTGTGTGGATGGCACCGTTGGGGATATGTCTCCAAGACAACATTCTACACAGAATTCAATTACGAAATTTATGTTCACAAATACAGTGTGTCCCAAAAATGTATACGCTGTTTGAAGGTGATAACCTTGCTCAGAGTAAGGGTACTGGAGAACTTGATGGCTCAGATAAAATTTTAGGACAGTAAAAATCTTCTGACAAATGAGGGTATAGATTGCGCCATGCGCTCGTCTGAAACCTTGCATTTTACACTCGAATGATTGTTTTCACTTGAATACTTGTTATAATTTCTCCAAAAAGTGGTCGTTTCGATTGATGTGAGCTTCTTTAAAGGTTTGAAAGTTCAAAACACATTATGGCTTGCGAAAAATGCAGAATCCTAAATCCTAAAAAATCCTAAGAATCCTAAAAAATGCATGTACTATTTGAGTGGTTCTATCATGTTTAACATCTTCAAAAGCTCAGGGTAACGAAATTTCCGTGGCGTGCAAATAGCCAAGATTGCGCCACGCACTCGACTGAAACCTTGCATTTCAGACTCGATTGATTGTGCATGGGCTAACTGCTTGTTAAAATTCTGTTACTACTTGGCCACACTAACCTGTGCAGCGCTTCTTTTAACGTTTAGAAATTGACAATTACGTGAAGGGCAAGTGACGTGTGAGTTTATTGATGACACAATTTATCACTTTCGCTATGGCTCTAATAATCCTCTCTACATTTTTAAGCTCATAGCAAGAGTCTGGCTCGGCTCTAAGCCTTTCTACCAAGTGAAGGAGTTTATCCTGAAGTGGCACTGGAAGTTTGAAAACACCGTACATGTGCGTAGGCGACTCAGTGACACCCTGTATTGACTGTAGAGTGGAGAATTTGTGTTAGTTCACTATATGCTCAATACACAGAACTAATGACGGTGGTAAGCAACAATTGATTAATAGACATGTCCTACTACCTGGTAATAAATATAACCTCGGCCCCCTGGATGCACGGCCTCCAGGAGGTCGAGGTCTTATGAGAGGGCAATGAAAGACTATGTATTCAGTGACCTCGTTTATCCCCAGAACTGAAGTTTCGGACCGCTTGATTGACATCCACAAAGAATCGATGAATTGACCAATATCGGTTGATGATCGATCGAAACGTCAAAAACGAACTTCAGATTCGTGTTCAACGATCTCGGTCACCCTCACGGAATAAGTTTTGTACCGCTTGAATGACATACACAAAAAACGCACACAACTCTTTTATATGTAATAGAATAGGATATCAACTTCGTGATTGAATTCTGCGTAGAATGTTGGCTTAGAGACATGTCCCCAACGGTGTGATATACACAATTCTTTCTTTAAAAAAAGAGCTTTCTGGAAGGTATTTAGACGACGTAGTTGAATTCTGTGTGAAATGTTGGTCTGGAAACATACCTATTACAGCTTCGCAGCAGGATTGCAAAGGATTATTTTTCAGCTTCAAATTTGAAGAATATCACATCAACGGTGGCATTGATGAGCTTGAGGTAGAGCTCATTAGATAGAGCTCGAAATTCTGATGTAGAGCTATGTTTGTTTAGCGCCAACATGTATCTTTACACTAGTTTTGTAAATCCTCTGAACATCCTGTTGATTGCAGTCCCAACAAATCTGGTCGACCTGCGTGCTCCGCTCGCCCGTCGGGCCGCCGTCGTGGGGCCGCCGACGGCGGCCTCCGTCGGGCCGTTGTCCGCCGCGCGCGCGACGGGTGCCACAGAGTGAGCGGAGCCGGCGAGTGGGGAATGACGCCGCAGGTATGGCCACCTGAGCGCGCGGCGGCGGCGCCTATAACCAGCCGATACGAACGCTACGCACCCGACCCTACGAGGGTGTAGCAAAGACTGCGGAATTCTCTGACTGTCCTGCTAAAGCACTGCGTGCTTGAAAGTCAGTAGAGAATCGTTCCACTTAGGTGTGATACTTGGAGGGGCTCACCGTGGCATACCGTGGCGCGCACGCCTGGTGCATAGTTACATGAGGCGAGCCCCTCCAAGAATGTAAATGCACTGTTATTTCCTCTTACGATCAGACATCAACCTTCATTTGCCTTCATATTCTGGCAGGAGAAGGAACTTTGGGATGTAGGCAAATGTAGCACGGTTGCGTTAGTTGGGCCATACCCCGGATCCCGGAACGCGTTTTTCCTTTCTTTCACATTTTCTATAATTGTTTGCAACATAAGAGACAACTTAACATTAAAATTCATCGATTTTCTCGAAGGGGGGGGGGGTCGTACCAAGATCCTTCTAGTGAGGGGGGGGGGGGGTCGTAAGTTTTTGGCAGAAATCGCACCCCACGCTTGAGCCGGCCCCGGAGTCCCTTCAACTGCCCAAATCTCTGCTCTCCTCCGCGTCAACGGAGGTTCACGACTAAAGCTCAGGACAAAACAGAACACAGTGGTACTATTACTTTTTTTCATTTACAGTGAGTCTCGTTTTTCTTTGTCCGTGTTACTGAAGATTTTGGAAGGTGGCCCACCAGGTACCATAGCGCCCTTTTCACTTCTCTCTCTGGTCGCTCATTGTGAGCTGAATCTGTTTTACATTCGCCACTGCTCAGATTCCACCCTAGTTTCAATAAACGACTGTGAGTATAGGCCGCGAGAAAGTTGTGGTTTTTGGGTGGCACATCTAAGTCGATGAACTTGTGAAACAGCTTCGGTCTAAAGCCTTCCTTCCCTGACATGGATTTACGTTTATTACTCAATCCTTGCATATAGTGTATGCACTAGTTTCGTAGTCTTAATATAAAGCTTTGTAAGTAACTTTGTCATGATATTGCTGCTTAAATTGGAGACACATCAAAACGTGATTAGGAATGTATGAAAACCGCTACGGTAAAACTACATATGGCTCTAATAGCGCCAAAACCACTAAACGAATAAACAGCGCAATATATTCCACAGGCGCATTGCACTATTTTCACTGCACTAGCTGGTTGAGGATCCAGAGGTTCTGGACAACCCGTAGCTTGAGGTCCCCCTCGACCTGCACGCCTGGGGTCTCGGTCGAATGCGTTCGTCTCGAGTTAAGTTGTCATCAAGCCCCAGTACTTCTGTCAGATTGCGTTCTGGGTCAGGACACGGATCTCGCTGGGGTCACCTTCTCTCGTTCCAAAGGAAAAGCAGCGTTACTGGTGTAATTGCTCAAGCTATGTCCGTAGTGTCCTTATTCGTACTTTGAGCTAGCGAAGTTCTCGTCATGTACGTAGTTGTTTATCTCTGTTAACACTACATTATTTCGCGTAAATGAATAAAGAATGAAGAAACCAAAAACGTCGTATTGTTGCAATCCTGGGTACTCTGTCACTATTTTTCTTGCCGCTGAGGTCATGATTTTATGACATTGTTTAAACTCTTATGATTGCCATTGGATGGAGAATTTCCTATGCAGTGCAATTTTCTGTATTCTTGCCAGTTCTGGTCTTTTTCCCGGAAAACAGAAATCTCCAACACAGTTCTAAGGAAACTCTCAAGAAAGGGATCACTCACTCTACGTAGATTATGCGCAACAGTCTTGCATTGGTTGAATCCACTATAAAGCAACAGTCATGTGTTGTCCTTAGCCTAGTACATACACCTTACCGTAGTGTCTGCCTTTTCTTCGTGTGCCACCAATCCATGTGTACAAGAAGCTGTTTTAAAGTAGTGTGAGTTGTGAGTTCAGCACCCGATTGTCTACTTTCATAGATCCCACAATTCCGGCCGAAGAGAAACACTGAGCTCTCGACCAGATGACCAAGCACGGCTTATTCATGTTTGCTAGGGCATGAAGGCGCAGTAGGAGGAGGTGATGGCTGTCGCACGCATCCAACATCAGGTTCCTGGTTCAGATTTCCCGCCGTTCCAACCAAGCCCTCCATACCTCCGGGGTCGGTGCATTTGTACCACAATTCTCTGGAAAGGTAAAGCGCTGACTTGTTCATCGGCTGGCCATCGCAAGTCATTGTATGGCCAAATATGCATTCAAATCGCCTCCACGACATCCCGGACATTGCTTGTGAATTCGGAATTCTCGTTATGCCTATGATAACGAATAGGCAAAGCAACACCACCGCGCACTTGAAGTATAGTTTATGTTAGTGCGGTGATATCCAAACACTGACGTTCTCTCCAACTACGTTTTGCCATTCTTTGGCATTTGGCGGCCTGTCTGAATAGAGGCAGCACCCAGGCACGTGATTTAAGCATTTCTTCTACCTCTTCCGCGGGTATTATCTTATCTGGTGCCGTTCGGGCACACCATGTGTCAAGCAGGCCTAGTGGTGCAGATTGCCCTATGAGATTCCGACTGCGATAGCACTTTTTTCTTCGAACAATCGCAACAGCCAGGTTCACTTTATCAGCGTAATGGCGATAGTGGGCCATTTCTATTTACTCTGGTATTCTGTTAAGGAGCGGCTCTCATACTACATATTAATGACCTCGATATATCTATATAATCTCATCTTCTCCGGAAGTGGCTAGAACGAGCGCATGTGTTTATTTGTACATATCTCAGATGCTTCTTCTTATACTGGTACTGCTAGCAGCAGATGTGGTCTCGTTCTCCTGCAAAGACCAGAACAACAATGATGTCGACTGGTGAGTCTGACCACCGAATACCCTGCATATTCGTGGTATCGCCCAAACAAATAAAGAAGCGCAGGGCAGAATCATAAACGAAAGAACAGAAGTTCTCTCGACATGTTTCTTGACAAAGACAAACTTAAGTAGCTCTGAAAAATGAGTTGCCACGAAACAATAACAATAATGAGAATGCTTATTACATAGTATAAGACACATGTTAGAAAACAAAAAAAAATTAAGCCGATTGGAGATTTTCTTCGACCCCATACTATTTCTAGAAGGCAGGTGAGAGTAAAATTGAGAAGCGTAGACGTCCGTGATTAGCATCTTGAAGAAAGCACAAACAACCCTAAGCTTCCAACGGCGTTGTAATCTACGCATATGCAAATATGTTCTTTATATCCGAGCGTGGCACTGAGCCGAAAATTGAATGAACTGGTTTTTTTAAGAAGCATAGGAAATGCCTGAAACTGTTGAAAAGAAAATGAGGTCTATGCTAGTACCCATTGCTCACGCTTCTGACATGTTCAAGCCTGGAAGTTAATGTCACGCTTACCACCAAATTTTGTTTTTCTTCCCACTCCAAGCGGATTCTCAGAGAGTGCTACCAAGGAGAGTTGTCCATTTTACGCGAAAGCTCCATGGTGATCAGTCAGTGGCTGCACTACTCCTAGATAAGCGATACAATAATTCAGCGGAATGAGAGTTGAACTCCTTACAACCGCTCCTTGTCACCAGCTAATGCTCTAATGTCGACCTTTGCAAATGAGTTTGCAATTTAGGTTTGCCGTCTACAAGATGCCGATAGAGAGCGCAGACAACTCGGTCCCAGGAATTCAACAAGGTGTTGCATGGTATTATGTGGATTCAAACAAAAAAGGCACTCTGATGCCGTCTCCGAAGACTCTCGACGATAAGGAGCAGGCCAGTCACTTAATCTTCATCAGCGATTAATTCATATTCTGCACTGTCACACCAGGGTGACCCGAAATTGATGTAGATTTTTGAGTTCAGCTAAACTTAGAAATCCAGCAAATTTTAAACACTGTCGAAAATGTGTTTCATGCTAATTTTAGGTTTTGTCTCATCACGGCGATCTCTTTGATATCAAATTCGCCTGGTTTCTCACCAAGTTCAGCGTTCCATGCATCCTCAACTGCCGATTTTTTTCCATTTTCGCTATTTAATTACGACCGCATCACTTTTGCTCTAAGGCTGAGTTTTGCTTATGTTTTCGACTTTGAGGTGTGGATTACAACTGTGGGTTTCAGGCTTAGTTTGATCAAAAGTAAGACAGCTCTTACCACTTAGCAAAGCCCATATTTGCGATATTTTTCGAAATTTTTTCACTCCACTTCAATTGAATTTGTTGCTTGAGACAGGTCCGATACTGGAGCCCACACTGTTGCCGTAATTGCAGTGACCTGACCTGCCCCTGCAAACATGTGTCCTTTGGACATGCAATCGCTGCTTCTCTCTTCTCACTACTCACACTAACCCAACGCAGGGTCAGGATTGACGTTCCAGAATCAAAGGGGGGTCGTACTGTGACGTCGTCTTTTTCTGGGGGGGGGGTCGTACTCCTCCTCGTTTTAACAGAGGACTTTATCGTATTTTTTCGTAGTTTCTTGTACACCTCAAAGAATCCAATTCTTTTAGCTCCCAACTTCTCTCTTCTTGAAACCTCGGCATTGTAAGTCGTTAGTGTTAGTCCCTTAACGGTGGACCTTGGTGAGTTCGTCTCTCTCTCATTTGGTCTCTCTGGAGTGGTTGTAGATGTACGTCGAAAATGCTAGAGTAGTTGAGGCGCTTGATGGGGTAGAGCGCAAATGTAAGTCGGCAGTCTTCAAATCAATGTGGTCCTCTTCAATTTCGACGTTATGGACACGACAGTTTTTTTAAACATGAAAGATCGTCATTTGCATGCACTCTATAAAAAAATTGCACTCTATAAAATATCGAGTGTTAATTGCTAGTATTCACTTAAATGCTTCCCGTACAAATGTTATCTGATTTTCTTTCTTTTGTTTATCTCTTCACACAGTAAAAAGGTAAGCTTCGAGCTTCAATATAATTTGGGGCCGTCTACAAAATAATTGTCGTTTGCATGAAAATAAAATTATTTTCTACCTAAAGCAGTCAACATATATAGCTTAAATTGTGCCTTAAATAGACTCACGTTTTGCTTGATATACAGCAGAAAATACAGATTTCTGAAGCAACCTCCAATATGATCTGGGGACTCCATTTTTCCTATTCCAAAAAAAGTGTCTGAATAGTGGAACCCCACTGATCGCTCAGAATATCGCTGCAATAACAAATTGATTTTTAATGATCAAACCTTTAAGGTTTTTCATTCGCACAGGAGAAAACTATTTCCGTGACAAGTTAATCCTTCGAATAGGTCCATTGGTGTCAGAGATCGCTGTTGCCTACACTTAAACTGTCATAAATCGGAGAGCTTTTGGAAAGGCTCGATTTTTGATTGATTTTTACGGAAAATCGACCAAAAGTCGAACCCCTAATCATATCGAAGATTGTAGCGGAGAGCCATGTTTTTTATCGCACGATACCTAGGGCTTGAATTTTTGTGAGGTATTCCGTTTTCTGGTGTTGTTTCCTAGAGATGGAAGACATATATTTCCGTGACAAGTCATCCCTTCGGTTTCGACTCGGTCATAGATTCAAACAGCAGTTCAGAAAAAAATTGTAAGAAACCACTTAAGTCATCATTAATCGATATTTTAAGGAGTACAAATGGTTAGTGTGATTAGTGAGAAGAGAGAAGCAGCGATTGCATGTCCAAAGGAAACATGTTTGCAGGGGCAGGTCAGGTCACTGCAATTACGGCAACAGTGTGGGCTCCAGCATCGGACCTGTCTCAAGTAACAAATTCAATTGAAGTGGAGTGAAAAAATTTCGAAAAATATCGCAAATATGGGCTTTGCTAAGTGGTAAGAGCTCTTCTGGGAGGGTTGGGCAGACGTCAGTGTCAATGTTGGATTTGAAGGAAACTGCCTTTCCATGGAAGCGAAACTCCGAGACGTGAGCTGCCAGCTCCATCGTTTTTGTGGGACAGCATCTCTGCATAGGGTCTCACCACATATCTAGCTTTCATCCTGATCCGCCTCGTGGAGACACAGATCTACACACATGAAGTAGCCTTTGTAGGACGTGTCTCCCTGGAACCCTGATGCACTGCCAATTTGGCGGCTGACTACTGTCTTATTTTTGATCAAACTAAGCCTGAAACCCACAGTTGTAGTCCACACCTCAAAGTCTAAAGCTTGAGCAAAACTTAGCCCTAGAGCAAAAGTGATGCGGTCGTAATTAATTAGCGAAAGTGGAAAAACCGGCAGTTGAGAACGAATGGAATGATGTACATGGGGCCAAACAAGGCAAATTTGATATCAAATAGATCGCCATGATTAGGCAGAACCTAAAATTAGCATGAAACATATTTTGACAGCGTTTAAAATTTTTAGAATTCCACTGGGCAAGTCGATCCCTGCCAGGGGGCACAATTAAGGAAGACTCAGGGGCGAATGTGGATCAGGTCAAGACAATTACGGTCTCGACTAATTTAGGTCATCACGAACTCAAAAATTTTGAAACCTTGTTAAGATTCTTATGTCATTGGGTTGATCACGTTGTTCTGATTCCAACAATGTGCCTTTCATTGAATATAAGCGACTTTGAAGAGAGTTATGGCAAAGCGGCGGAAACGGCGGATTAATCCGCCGCCGGCCGCGTTTTGGCGAACGTTTACCGACGGTACTGTACAAGATGTCTGTGTCTCGCGCATTCTGAATCCCGACGCACGTGGTAGATATCGCCTTCTGAATACTACCGCATGTTTGAGAATGTCTTGATATTTTCCACCACATATTTGCCGTTAACTTCTGACAACGCACCGATCGATAGCTGCTCATATTGGGTTATTATATTAGGTTGTCGTACTATAAGTGTCGTTTTTGCTCAAAAAGCGATTTCGCTAAAAGAAAAGAATGACCGTAGCTTAGTACAAGAGGTAATCTCCATTATTATCAATGAAATGTCGCCAACGTCCTCGCAAAGAATGGATGCCTTTCTTGAAGAACTACGGTGTCTGCGACTCGAAGAATGTGAACACCCAAATTTCGACTTCGTCACGGTTCTTGAATTTTTTTCCGCCAAGGCGTGCTGCATCGACCGGAGGATAGAGTTCGCGACGAATCTAAGCAACTCTGTAGTTGCGTAGACTTCAGGCTTTCTTTTTGCTCCCTATGTTATGTTACAAAGTCAAAGATTTGCAGTCATTTTCTTTAAGAAATCAATATTACAGGGATCTTCATGGAGATTCCTAGAGCTACGTCTTCTTTTGTCCGCAAGCGTATCAGGAAGAGTTGGTATCAGAAAAGGGCTATCAGGAATTGCTAGCAGAGAATATTACATATGATGCTAAAACGTCGAACAACAAATAAATATTTTCCACTTTCTAGAAGATTTTTTCTTGCATTTTTATTGACGAGACAGCATCGTCATTTTCCTTCTTTTTCTGCACCTCTCCTTCTCTTTCACTTCGATATTACAAAGCTGTGCGATATTTGTGAAAACTAAAAACTGAGCTCTGATCGGTAAGAATCAGTTCCATTTCAACGTTCTAGGCACTCGCGTACACCTTGAATCAGTTCTACAGCAAGAAGGCGGATCCAACAATATTTCACCTGATGTACAACGATGAGGTGTGTTTCCGACGTTGTGCAGCTCATTTCCATATTGGTGTCTCCCCTTTTCTATCCTAGAGATTTTAGCCCTACAACGGCACCTCCTCAACTTTGTCAGATATGCTGTTCACCAATCGAGCTACGGTGCAATTCGGACATACGAAGGGTGCGTTCAGCAAGTAGAAGTGCAAACGGGAGCACTATTCTCGCGATGTGGCACATCGAGTTTGCGCTACTTAAGGCGTCGAATCTTTCTGATCTGACCACTGACAACGTGGGTTTCGTCTGACGTTGTACCAGGAGTTCCCTCTCTCGGTATTATGCATTGGATCCGAATGAATCATTTTCGGATATCCGATTCGGATAACCCGATCCGAATCATCCAAAGATCGGGGGTTCGCAAAATCATCCGAATCATCCAAAAATCCGGGGTTCACCAAAATAGCGTTAACCGAATCATCCAATTATCCGAAGATTTTCGATCGGATCTAATCTATAACGAGAGTGCGTAAATATGATGAACGCAAATTTGGTCCTGTGGTTAAGACTGCCGCTTTTGCTCCTCATATCCAACATTGGTTTTTTCTTCAAATGTTTGACGGCTTCGCTAACCACATCGCTTTTTAACAACCTTGCACTACCTCACGGTACTAGGCGGAGTTCGTTTCATGCTGTACAAAAATAGCAGTTGAGGAGTAGCGCAACGAGCAACCAAGCATTCAGCAATCATCATTCTCCAGAATTATTTATTTATTTATTTAATATGTCAGTAAGACGTGCTCAAAATTAGAGAATAAAACGAAGGAGGAATCAGACATGCGCAATAGAGGAAAATAAAAAATAAAAATAAATAAAGCTAGTAGAAACAACGGCAATGGAAACATGGCAGCGGCCCCTCTTCGATAACCAAAACATGCGTTGGAGGTATCCACATAGATCCCTGACCGTATGTTATCTTAGTATGGAGGAAATTGAGAAGCCAGAATGGAAAAAATTCAATACAACTATTGGTGACGTAAAAATTGGTAAATCAAAGTTAGGCTGCTTGAATAAGGTGTTAACTTCACAGCATTCATAGTCGTCTAAACAGAGCAGGTATCGCTACGTGCCAACGAGGTTTGTCAGCCAGCTATGACGCCCATGTGGTAGTTGCCGGAACTTCGGCACATGGGTATGCTACCCACCCCATGGGACCGGCAACTAGAGCAAACCACATATGGAACCTGTATCACCTGTATCACCTGTCGTCTCGTTGATCATCGACTTGCTCGAGCGGGCGCCAGCAGCGTCTCCATTCGACCCTGTCGCGTGCCAGAGTGCTCCAATGGATCCTCCTCGCTCGAGGGACACGAAGAGCGTCATAGTGGTCGTTCAGGGCTTTCACGAAGAAGTCCGACCAACGCGTTGGTGGGCGTCCTGGTGTTCTCTTGACATCCCGCGGAATCCAGTCGGTGACGGCTCTCGTCCAGCGGGTGTCTGCAAAGCGCATTACGTGGCCAGGTGGCCGGCCCTCCTAATTTTCGACAACTTGGCCCGCGCGACAGCGTCTCTGATCTTCGAACGTCGGTGGAGCTCGGAACTCCGGAGGCCTTCTGTCACTTGCGTGAGTCGTGTCACTCCGAGCATATGGAACACATATGGAACGCGAAAAAAAATTGCGGTCATTTTAGCAACCAGGGAGGCGTGCAATCGTAAAACCACAAGTTGAAGATGAAGCCTAGGGACCCACATGAATGAGTGACAAAAGCATACCAAGAAAAGAATCGGAAGAAAGGTCGCTGCTCATACTGATGAAGAAAAGTTTTACATAACACTAATCATCTCAGTAACAAAAACCAATGGAGTCTTCAAGATCACATAGAAGTAGGATCAATAATGCGGCTAAATGATATAAAATCGCGAGCAGCGAGAAACTTCATCGGTACTTTCCAACGCCTAATTCACGACTGCTTGGAACGATGTGCTGGCAAACTAGAAGAAGCCATAGAAATCTGTTGCAACAAATCTGTAAATAGAAGGTGTGAAGGCAATTGTTGTAAACAATCAGCGATCATGGATCTTCAGAACAGCAAGTAGGTCAAACGTTTTCGGTCTTTTTCGAAATATTGAACTGCAAGACGAACCAATTACTTCGAACGGCAGCATCTGTATCTATTTTGCTGTGCGAAAGAAAAAGCCATTAAAGACTAGAGCTTGGATTGATGTCTGGTTTGATATTCCGTAGGGATAGTCCTCTACAAGGTTTGGAAACCTAGTACTTGGTAGGTTTCAATTCCGATTCTCTTCTAGGAATCTTAAAGCAGAACACTAGGTCATTGAAAGTGCGACGGTAAAGCAGACTGTCAAGCTTAAAAATGCTTAATCTCCTCTCACGGCAAGGCACAGTTCGGAGGTAGAGTGGGTCAGGGAAGCACTTGCACATCAAAATCTTAGTGTTACTTACTGAAATGCTAAGAAACCTTTCTGTGAGTGGAAAAATCACTGCACGAATTTTTGAAAAAATTCTGCGTGAGAGAGGGACTGCAAAGCGTTCCACTTGTAACTTCAACTACTGCCTTGTACTGAGGTAGACGAATGATTATGCGAGTATAAATTGGTGTGTGCACAGCGACGATAACTACGTCTGTCAGTGTTGCTCTTGAGCGAAGCTAGAATCGTGCGCGAGGAATCATTCTGTCCCATTTCTTTTGCAGACGTTTACAGAAAATATGGAAAATGATTACACAACCTAAGACACAATCTTCTTCTTCAGCGTTTGTCCCGCTTCGTGGCAGGGTCCGCTCTTCTGGTGCCATGTCGCCATCTTTTCCGATCCCGTGCGCTACATCAGGGTGGACGCCAGTTGCATTAAAGTCCTTGTCTAATGTATCTGCCTAGCGCTGCTTCGGGCGCCCTCTAGGACGTTTTTCAGACACTTCGAAGCTAAGGCCTCTCTTACGAACACTGTCTTATTTTCCACGCAGAACGTGGCCGTACCATCGTAAGCGAGCTTCGCGCATCTTGTAACCTTAGACACAATGGGAGGCATTTAATCGAGGCGCTTTTATATAATTCATAAAAAAAATCACAAATTTTGGATCTGTGCTAACACTCTTCCAGTGGTAGGTCTCGTCAGCCACTTGTTGCCTTGTTTAACTATTTTTTAACGCGTAGAAGATCCTGATTGCAGGTACTATGTTCTTCGATGGAACCACTGGTGTATGGCTGATTCACAGTGTTCCAAAGTTCCCTCCGCCGGACCACTATGCGTACCCCACGAGCGGACATGACTACGGCCAGACCATGTGGTGCCTCTCATTTCCTTACTCCGAACTCGGCAAAATAGGTGAGGCATGAGAAACCTTCATTATGCTTTAAACATCAACGACAATCAACAACATCAACATCACATCAACCGATCAACGCTTGACCACATTCGAAAGCCAGAATGTTTCTATAATTTTTTTTGCGGTATCCGGGTCGTATTGTTCCTCATCGCAAGCTTTACACTAGATTTCGCAGGTAGTAGATCAAGTCAGCTAACCAAGAAGGCATTTGAAGGTCGGTGTGCGCGTGAGAGTTGGTCCTTCTTGCCCCTCATAGATCTTCAGAGGTGTGCTGTCAAGGCACACCTCTGAACACCTACAAGGGGCAAGATGGTGCTCGCGTCCCCAAGGCATTCGAAGTTTTTCGGCCGTATCTCGCTATACTTCTCTTAATAGTGAGGCTAGTTCTTAGCTGCAATAAAAGGAGAGAGAAGAGGTTCGCAAGAACTTTGGACACTGCGACAGAACAAAGGAACAGCATGACAGCGAGCCGAATCATTCGCATCAGTAGCTTCCGGAGAATTACCATACCACCGACTTCTATCTTTCGGTTTTTAGCTGGAATAGACACAAAAAACGCTGTTTTCGCCGTTTTTCCAAAGCTCCTTTTAAACCGGATCAGAAAATGACCCCAACCACCCAAATCCTCTCTCTATGATCTGTCCAATGTTGTAGGTAGCATTCTGTTGCTTAAAAGAACTGAGTCAGTGACCTATATAATCTCCACGGCGGCGACCTCCCTTCCTCGTCGAGATCACACCCACAGGGTGCTTTACCCTGATTGGTCGGAATAAACAACTTTTAAATCTAGACTATGGTCTACATGGCCATTTTTTCGGGCCTAGCAAAAAGTTTTGATCAGCGTGATGTGGTTCTTTGTAAACCTCCCTCGTTTAGGCTGCCAGACTTTCCGTAAACCTCCGATTTCGTGAGCTCCTAGTTGGTTTCTGCTTCGTCCATGATTACTCAAACTTGGGCGTTCAACTGAACCAATGGTGATCTGCAATATAGCTCAGAGACCATGGGTGCGTTATAGCGCAGTCGGAGGTGACGACAGTCTCGTGCACCCGATTCTAGGTTCCTGATTCGGATTTCCCGCTCAGGCCAAACAAGTTTTCCATCTCGCCGTGGTCAGTGGATCAGTACAAGACCCGTCTGGAAAACAGAAAACACTGACTTGTCCATCGGCTAGTCACTGCAAGTCATTGCGTAGGCAAAATACGCAATGAAATGATCTCCATCACCTCTCGTAAAAGTAGAATTCATGGCGCACTTCAGAAAGGGATTGACGCCGACCTCTATCCTTTGTCGTAAGTGGCCTTTAGAGGCGTCGACTTTAGGAGCACGTATCACACAGTAAGGATTTAACTAAAATTCTCTGCAACCTTCTATCTGTGCTGTCCTGTAAAATGGAGAGCGCACTCTTGTAGAATATCGGCAGAAAAATTGTTTTGTAGTGAACAACTCTCCTCACAAGTGAATTTTCCAATTAATTCTGAGCCAAATAATGTTAGCTTCCACACTTTTCCATTACTTTATCCATTCTCTGAATTTATGGGCTCCCTCTCCTGAATGTGGAGTGCAATTTGTGCGTGCCACGATTAGGGCCGCTCTACACCCGCAGTGACCTCACGCGACCATCTCCATGACTAGTGACGCCAACGGACACCTCGTCCTCTCCAAAGATCCGTGTTTGGCCTGCAGAATGATTTCCAAGCGCTCGGCACGCAATAGACAACTCAGTGTTTTGTTTCGTTCCCAGTTCACCTGTTGGATGCGTGGGAATGACGGTGGGCCTTGGCTGAACGATACAGTGTGCTGTGAGCTAAGAGCTTCTTGCCACTGCGCCGCATGGACCAGGACCCTGTGTGTGTAATTTAAAAAAAGATTGAAAAAAAAAACATGAAAACTGTGGATGACTGATGAGTGGTCAAATCGATTGTACTTCATCTACCTCTGCAACGAACCGATACGAACCTTGCAGGTTTTCATTAGATTAATTTTCCAGATTTCCCCCTCTGCTACAGAACACCAAAGAAAACGGCTATTTTTGTTTTTTTATGCGAAACTTAAAAAACACAGTAAAGAAATGCAATTTAAACAAAGACAAAATTTATACCATTTTCACTTCGAATTGGACACTTTTCAAACCAAATTGGGCACTTTTCAAAACAAATTGGACACTCTTCCAAGTTATCTTATGACTTTTTAAATCAAAGCCAACTCTTCTAAATCAAAATGAACTTCTTCTAAATTAAAATAAAGGCTCTTCAAAAAAGTTAGAACAATTCTTTATTCAACGAAAATTTTGGTATGATTTCTTTGAGCTTTTAATTTACTTGCCCAATAAGTGAACACTGTTTGATATTTTATGAAATTCTCATTTTTTATTGGAAAAATAAAGGATTATAGGTTTTTAAAGCACAGAAGGGCTTTTTTGGTGCCAGAAAACAGATTGCGCCATGCTCTTGTCGAAGACGTCGCGATTTTTATTCAATTGATAGCAAAATTTCAGTTTTTATGAAATTTCACATTTACAAACGATGCAACATAGACCGTTGTAAAAACACACACATCCTTTGACGCACTATGTAAGCAGCATTTACACAATAGTCCAAGTACAAATCGCGACGAGCTTTTCGAGTGCATGGCGCAATCTGTTCTTTTTGCACTTTATGATTGCTGTTTTGTTGCGCTTTAAAACAAAATTTAATTCGTTATTTTTCTCAAGATTTTTCTTTTTCTCAACAAAATTTTTATAAAATTATTACAGTCACACGGACAGATGAAGTAAAAAACTTCAAAAAAGTTATTCTAAATTTTCCTTAAACAAAAATATGTTTTTAAGTTTTTTGGAAGTCTCTACTTTAATCCGGAGGACGGTCGTTTCGATTTGGAAGACGTTCAATTTGATTTCGAAGTACATAGGCCAGCTTAGAAGTGTCCAATTTAACGTGAAAGGTGTCTAATTTGACGTGAACGGTGTCCAGTTTGATTTGAAAAGTGTCCAATTTGGTTTGAAAAGTGTCCAGTTCGACGTGAAGATTATATACTTAACACAGCACACCACAACTCATCCAAAGGTGCCACAACGTTTGTTAATTATGACTGATAGCTTTTATTTGAAAAATCTAATAGTGCACTTATTTGTAGAAGGTCGATAAGGAGTCGAGGGGTGTGATAGATCTTCAGAGGCGAAAAATGTCTGATGGTTGGCATTAGACAGAGGGAAGGAAGTCGGGTGTGCTAACTGTGCTTATGTGGAGTAGCCGTAACCACGGCACAGACTGCTCTCTACATTCGGGCGAGCAGGTCCATAAATTCAGAGAATAGGTAGAGCAATGGAGAAGTGGGAAATCAGAATTGGTTGAGAAATTCATCCGTGAGAAAACTCTCTCGTTCTAAAACAGCACTTCTGCCGGTACTGTGTTGAAGCCATCTCACGCCTTCGATCGACTTTGACCGCTTCGTTGCGTGTGCTACAACCCCGACACCAATCTCAAGAGGCTACATGTGGTGGTGACAACAGATGTCAACAAAGGAGCAGAGCGTGCTCATTCTTTGATCTGTCCTTTTGAAAACGACTCTGCTATCGTCCGCCTAGGGTGAAGGATAAAGGTTGATGTTAGTCAATCCATTTCCGAATCAGTTTTTTAACCTCTGAATGCTACCTACACTACTGGATAGATCATCCAGGGTGGAATGGAACACTTTGAAAGGAGTTCTAGAAAAGCAGCGGAAAGGCGGTTTTTAGTGCTTAGTCCGCCCAGAAACGAAGAGACAGGGGCAGAGTTGCAGGCAGAGTTGCAGTTTCGCCCCGTTTTCTTTTCAACAGTATGGTCATGATATTTCTGCACTATGTCTACTCGAATTCTAATTGACGTTATTTTGCTACAAATGATCACTTGTACCTTGGCATATCACTAACATTTTTAGCGCCACTTTTTCATTGGTTCTGCTAGCTTCTTTTATACGTAAGGCATCTACATTATTTTACTGTGTTTTTGCCAACTCCTTTGCGTCTCTATGTAACCACTCAAATTGTTTCTTTAGACGGTATTCCACGAAGTGGCAACTCTCACTTCTACCACCCATGTTTTTTTAGTCCAAACTTGACTATTCGGTCTTTTGTTTTGCATGAGATTTGACCAATTAAAGGATAACCACCATAACAAGTGACGCTGCTCAGACTTACTCTTGACTGCAATATCCAATAACATTTCTGAACTAGGGAGGCCAGTAGTATGTAGCTACTGGTTGGTTTTTTTTCAAGAATCCGTGGCTCTTAAGACTAATAATTAAGCCACTCAACTATACTACAACAAGCCTGACATCTACTCATCACAGCTACCTACAAAAATGGCAGCCGACTATCCAACACTGGGAAAGGTGAGTGAATTGCTGCTACATATGTAGCTCCTCACCCTTGCTTCTAATTCACAGCCGATTCTGCTCTTCCCAGGCTGAAAGTAGGCAAAACGAGCGGAAAAACGTCACTTAATCTAACTGAACAATCGCGCACAAATGAATTACGACTCGCTGACTCGCTAGTTAAACTTCAGGTGGTGGCTGGCAAATACCAACAGGGTGAGCCGTACACTAGTGTGCTCACATTGACTACTTCTGCCGGCACCAATTTCCTCTCATTTGCAAAGAGCAACCAGTTCAACGATGGCAAGTGTAGATATTTTTCTACGGAACTGTAGGCCGAGCTGGTGTTAGTCGTTTTCAGATCTCTACGACGGTATTGTCGCCCCCACATTGAAGGCAGACCTCATCGCTGAAACGTGGCGTCGAGGATCTGAAGCGAGTATTTCCTTTCCTTTGTGAATTTGTCCAGGATGCATTGATGAATTCTCCACCTAGCGATCAGTTCGACAACAGCTTTGTTTTGAGAGTTGGCGGTTGATCCTGTGATTTTTAGGTACCGCTGAACTGCGGCTTATCGTACCACACTAACGATGCCCTCCAAATTCAAGTTGGTCGTTTTACACAATCAGAAACGTTGCTTGCAAAGTTATTCCCTCGCTCCAGGTAGGAACAACGACTGTATTCAAATACACTAAGGATCACTCGAAAATGGCTCGATCGACAGATGCGACTAAGCCTTGGGTGTGCATCGGAGACATCAATCGAATGGTATGTAAACAAGGATTAATAGAGATACGCGTTCTTCTCTTTCGCTCTCGTTTTCCGTCTAAATATTAAAGTATTCTTTAATCGGTATATGTCGCGAAGACGGGCAGCATTGGGAGATGGGAACACCCCATGCAATCGGTCCGCATTAAATGGACGTGCCATTCAGAGAGGACGTATACGGTACCCTGATCGGCTAGCATGAGTTCGGTCTGTACTCTGCTTGGTTATTATTGGCCGGCAAGCTCCCACCTACCAATGCTGCTCACCTTCGCAACAAGAGCCCCTTTCATTCTTCTCAGTCCGGCAATAGCGATTTTGAATAATCGTAAACCAGCTCAGAATTGACGCCACAGTGACTTCTTTATTCGTCAGATTTCTATGCCATCGATAGTTTTCGGGTACAGGCGGAGGAAGCTAAAAAATGTTCAGAGCTAAGGAAGCATTTTTTGTTTCCATAAAAATAGTGCTTAGAAGGCGTACTTTGTGTATGACGTTAACCTCTTTGTAATGGATAGATACCGTATAGTTCTGCAGAAGATGTGAATAAAATTCAAAAAAATCAGTTTCTCGCAATACAGCACAGTCGAGTAAGATAGAAGTAAGAACGTGAGAATGTGCGCAACATGGTTGACGTACCACTTGTTGGCTGCCGACAGCAAAGCCCTCACGCCAGACGTCCGTCGGCCCTCTGAATTTCAAATGCTATTGTGTTTCTTCTTCCCACGTTAGCACATGAAATCTAACATCAGACTGAAGAAAACATATTAGGGAGGTAATCGAGCAGCTAGTTTGAATTCAACAGATTCTATTTCATTTCAGACCTCCCAATACGTTCGCGGTGGCGGGACGACATGCCTCTCCAGTTCTTTTCTCTGGCAGGCATTCAATGTTATGAAAGACGAGAACCACTGTTGACATGCCTACATATTAGTAAAGAATTTGATTTGATTACTGCTGACAGAGAAGAGAGAACGAGCTGCAGCTTGAACTCCGGGTACGCAGAAAAAACACACACCAAAACAGGTGATCAGTCTCATTTCGCTCGTCATCAATTCGTCAGGGGTTAGGCGGAAGAGGAGAAAAGAAACGTGAAGATCGTAATTCACGTCTAACAGACTTTCGTTCACGTCAAGTCTCGAATCGCCGACCGAGTCGAGGCGACGTACAATGCCCTGTGCAGTTGTAGTGGCGTTTGATCGACATACAAACAAAGGTGCCGATGCATGTTCGAACCTGTAGCCCTAGTAGTAGAACTGGGACATTTAAGGCTAAAGAAAAGGGGAAAGAAAGTGAGTCATACCGGAAGGGCTGGTCTCAGTAAATACCGAAGTGAACGATTGGAATACGATGCTTTGTATGCAGTTAAATTTCGAGTCATCCTGCTCCATTGCGCTACGACATCGTCCGTGTCACAAGAATGACCCATCGTCTTACATGAGCACCAAGCCACCTTCGTCCCTATTAAAAATCGCCTGTTTATAGAGCATGTACTACCGCAATATTACAGTGTCTTGTATTAAATTGCAGGCAGGATTCAACCTGATACTATAGCAGTGCCTTGTATTGTGACTGACAATCTTTTGAAATACATTTTGTGGTGAAACGCTCAGTGCAGGAACACTTTTGTTTAAGCCTGGAGCGGCTGGATATAGAGGCTATAAGTTGTTACAGGATGTTTTGTTACGATCAAAACTCTTGCGCCAGGCGGGACTCGAACCCGCATCTTCTGCTTTCCGGGCAGCGATGTTCGCCTTACACCACCGGCGCTGTTTGACCGCACGTAACATCCGCGATATCCTCGAAGTCCGTCAGCACCCACCCGTAATACGGGGATGGGCCGGCCCATCCCCGTATTACGGGTGGGTGCTGACGGACTTCGAGGATATCGCGGATGTTACGTGCGGTCAAACAGCGCCGGTGGTGTAAGGCGAACATCGCTGCCCGGAAAGCAGAAGATGCGGGTTCGAGTCCCGCCTGGCGCAAGAGTTTTGATCGTAACAAAACATCCTGTAACAACTTATAGCTCAGTGCAGGATCTGCATTTCTGGTTCCACTCTGTGCGTATGTCAATGTTCATCTACAATGCAGAACCTTTATCGCACAAAACCTTGAGCGGCGACAGCAATATCAGTTATCGAATAGCGGATCATTGTTACGTCTTTTCTCGCCTGAACTCTTGGCCATATTCTGTTTGGCCGAAACGGTAAAGATCGGGAGGATTTTGTCTTTTGGAATCTGTGACGCCCTATACAGTACCGCGCATGCCTTTTGGTCAATTCCCGAAAAAAAAAAAAAAAAAGATAAAAAAAAAAGCCGCTTTGGAGCGTTCCAAAGCGGTTGTTTAAATGACCTTCTTTAACATCAAGCACTTGTAAAAAGAAACATATATTTGAGCTTAGCAGGGAAAGCTCTATCTCTTGACATATAAATCAACAGAGTTGAACAATGCATATAGGCCGGACATAATCAATCGAGTGGGCGCGAGAGCCTGTAGAGTGACAGTTTGGGGAATTTTATAGAAATTCCCAGCCGCCCTGCTCAGAAATTGTCTTAAGACTGTCCAGCTTGCCTTTGGAGTGCGCCGTAAACAATGCATATAGAATCGAAACTATCAATCGAGTTGGCGCGACCACTCGATTGATAGGTTCGATTCTATATGCATTGTTTACACTCCAAATGCAAGCTGGACCGTCTTAAGGCAATTTCTGAGTAGGGCGGCTGGGAATTTCAATAAAATTTCCCAGACTGTCACTCTACAGGCTCTCGCGCCCACTCGATTGATTATGTCCGGCCTATATGCATCGTTCAACTCTATTGATTTATATGCAAAAAATAGAGCTTGGCCTGCTGAGCTCAAATGTATGTGTCTTTTTACAAGTGCTTGATTTTAAAGAAAGTTATTTTAAAAAAGCCGCTTTGGAACGCTCCAAAGCGGCTTTTTCGGGAATTGACCAAAAGACATGAGCGGTACTGTATTTATACCACTTACATGTCGAAGTGGACACCTTTTCAAATTTAATTGGAAACTTTTCAAATCAATTGGGCACGCTTCTAAGCTAGCACCAAGACTTTCGAAACCAAAGCGAACTCTTCCAAATCGAAATGAACTATAGGCAGGTTAAAACTGCAGACTCAATAGGATACTTTGGGCAATTGTTTGTTTCAGGAAAAATTTGGTGTAACTTATTTTGAAATTTTTTAGTTGGCCTTCCCCAATAAGTGTAATAATTTTATAACTTTTTATTTTTAGAGAAAAAAATAGTAAGTTAAAATTTGATTTAAAACACAGCAAATAAGTAAGCATATAACGCATTAGAAGAATAGATGCATGCACACAAAGGGTCGCCACAACTTGTGTGTATTCTGACGGTATGTGTATTCTTCGTAATCGTTTTTCTCGAGTCGTGATAAACTCTATGCAAACGGAATTTCTACTATCAATCGAATAAAAATCGCGGTTCTTGGACGAGGGGCATGGCGCAATTTTTGGCACTAAAAATGTCTGCCGTCCTGTTTTTTATAATAAGTCCTTGAATAATTGTTTTTCCTCAAAAATAAAGTTTTTATAAAATCTCAAACTATGCGTTCCCCTAGTGTGAAGTACAGGACGTGCATTAATTATGGGCCTCGAATAAACGAAGTGCCACACTAAAAACACTCAAACGGAGAAGTCAAAACGAAAAACCACTTCGCAATCTTGACTAAGGCCCTTAACAATCAAAAATTACCATCTTCACTCCAAGTGCTCTCCTCTTGTGCGTATGTAGCTTCTCAGACGAGTCAGGAAGGCGTCACAGGTGGCACGCACCGGCATTGTTTCAGT
>OX375870.1:26928303-27051068 GCA_947359475.1 Heligmosomoides polygyrus bakeri
AGCATGAAAAGCTGTACCGAATGGTATCTAGTATGGTCCAATTGTAAGATACCGATTTTCTATGACGTCATCGTCCGCGCAGCCTCGGCCTGGACGCCCACGTCCTCGGTGGGGAATCGTCGAAATTCCATTTATCTGTAATTGGTCGAGAGAGAAGCCGTCTGATAGAGCTCTTCGAGCTGAAGAAAACGGTACCATTGCGAGAGTTGAAAGCTTAAATCTGGGTGAGTAAGAGCGCAAGCAACTCTAACCGCTATCTTACCCCGCTCTAAACTGGCAGATGAGGCCAAGGCAGATCAGGCAGCTGAGAAGTTGTGAGCACGTCATCGTAAAGTGCTTTCAGTGTTCTGCCAGCATACGCGTTTGCATGGCGTTAGCAGGCCGCGTCTTCCTGCAGGGGTCGACTGAAGTCGGAAAAAATCGTGTCACACACGGCTAACCTGCATTTTCGCGCCGCTATAATTTCGCTTGTTTATAAGCTATAACGCTGCACTTTCGCGGATTATTAAAGCTTTGCACTGCCTACAAAATTCACGAGCCGAAACCGGAGCGATTCGATCTCGACAGAGTTATTGCGCTCCGAACACACTCGCGCGTGCAATTTGCGAGTGGTCGCGCCCACTCGATTGATAGGTTCGATTCTATATGCATTGTTTACACTCCAAATGCAAGCTGGACCGTCTTAAGGCAATTTCTGAGTAGGGCGGCTGGGAATTTCAATAAAATTTCCCAGACTGTCACTCTACAGGCTCTCGCGCCCACTCGATTGATTATGTCCGGCCTATATGCATCGTTCAACTCTATTGATTTATATGCCAAAAAATAGAGCTTGGCCTGCTGAGCTCAAATGTATGTGTCTTTTTACAAGTGCTTGATTTTAAAGAAAGTTATTTTAAAAAAGCCGCTTTGGAACGCTCCAAAGCGGCTTTTTCGGGAATTGACCAAAAGACATGAGCGGTACTGTATTTATACCACTTACACGTCGAAGTGGACACCTTTCAAATTTAATTGGAAACTTTTCAAATCAATTGGGCACGCTTCTAAGCTAGCACCAAGACTTTCGAAACCAAAGCGAACTCTTCCAAATCGAAATGAACTATAGGCAGGTTAAACTGCAGACTCAATAGGATACTTTGGGCAATTGTTTGTTTCAGGAAAAATTTGGTGTAACTTATTTTGAAATTTTTTAGTTGGCCTTCCCCAATAAGTGTAATAATTTTATAACTTTTTTATTTTTAGAGAAAAAAATAGTAAGTTAAAATTTGATTTAAAACACAGCAAATAAGTAAGCATATAACGCATTAGAAGAATAGATGCATGCACACAAAGGGTCGCCACAACTTGTGTGTTTTCTGACGGTATGTGTATTCTTCGTAATCGTTTTTCTCGAGTCGTGATAAACTCTATGCAAACGGAATTTCTACTATCAATCGAATAAAAATCGCGGTTCTTGGACGAGGGCATGGCGCAATTTTTGGCACTAAAAATGTCTGCCGTCCTGTTTTTTATAATAAGTCTTGAATAATTGTTTTTCCTCAAAAAATAAAGTTTTTATAAAATCTCAAACTATGCGTTCCCCTAGTGTGAAGTACAGGACGTGCATTAATTATGGGCCTCGAATAATCGAAGTGCCACACTAACACAAACAATTCAAAACGGAGAAAACCACTTCGCAATCTTGACTAAGGCCCTTAACAATCAAAAATTACCATCTTCACTCCAAGTGCTCTCCTCTTGTGCGTATGTAGCTTCTCAGACGAGTCAGGAAGGCGTCACAGGTGGCACGCACCGGCATTGTTTCAGTGACAAGAGACTTTTCACAATAGAACCTTTTGTGATCCCACAAGACGATCGGATCCTCGAAGCAGATAGGAAGCGGGCTATTTCTAGTGGAAAAGTCATCGGGTGAACTGCACATCCGAGCTCTGTTATGGCTTTGGCCCACAAGTCGAGATTCGTGCAGCAGTAGTGTCAACGCGAGCTTCTAGATTTCGTCGCCCACGAAGAATGGCCATCAAACTCGCCAGATCTGGATCCACTTGACTTTTCAGTCTGGTTAGTTTTAGAGCATAAAATCTCAGCTACAAGATGCAACAACTTGGATTCGCCCAAAGCTGCACATGCGAAAGCATGGAATGATCTCGATGAGAGCTACCTGCGTGCCACCTGCGACGCCTTCGCGACTCGTCTCAGGAGACCATACGCGCAAGAGGACACTTTGAATAAAGATGGTAAGGACCTTAGTAAAAATAGCGAAGTGTCTTTTTCCGTTTTGAATTGTTTGTGTTACCATGACGCTTCGATAATTTGAGGCCCATAATTAATGCGCCCCTTTAAATTAAATCTTCAAAGAAAGCTATACTAAAATTTTCATTGAACAAAAAATCATTCTAACCTTTTTGGAGAGTATCTAGTTTAATTTAGAAAAGATTATTTCAATTAGGATGAATTCGCTCTGATTTCAAAAGTTTTAGGCTAGCTCAAAAGAGTTTCCCGTTTGACGTGAAAATAGTATATATTATGACAGATACCCGTTAAGCATTTAAAGCCTTGAAACAATGACTTGAGAGAATCAAATAATAAAGAAATCGTTTTTTATCTTACATTTCTACCTATCATTTCATCTCTACAATTCGTGGATGTTACGTTCGATCAAACAGCGCTGATGGTGTAAGGCGTACATAGAGCATTGCTGCCCGGAAATCAGAAAGTGCGGGTTCGAGTCGCTTCTGAAGCAAGAGCTTTCATCGCAACTAAAAATCAGTCTTACTCCCCTTATATTCTAAAACAGCAACTCCAGGCTCGAGCAAGAATGTAAAACATATTCTCATCTCCAGACGCATATTCTAGCAATCATCGACATGGGCCCCATCGAGACGAGAATTCTGAAGTTGATGCGAGGCAAAACCTATCACTGCCAGCAAAAATCGTATCGCGAATACAGCATTCATTGATGTATGTAATGCAGCTTGGTGGAAAGACAGGGAGAGATGCTACCATACTAACTGAAGGATCTATTTCGCATGATGTAATGCAACGTGCATGAAGAATGTGTTTAGGCGCCTTGCTTAGTGTCTGCGGACACTGCATTTTTACGTGATAATGAACTGTCTTTTGGGGAATGAAAATGAAATGATTGGCAATGCAATGGAAATAAGTAGCAATCATTTGTAGCCGAACATTCTTCATATTTCATTCAGTTCATCTTTCTTCGTTCATCATCCATGGATGACCATCTACCTACATATACGTATAGTCATCCTCATTGATGGAAGAGGGATGATCAGAGTTTCAAGGTGCGACGATCACAGACAATGCTGGCGAAGTCGTCAGAAGTTAAATGGAACGTGCGCAGGCATTTCGCTGCTATTTATTAGGCAACGATCGTAACCGATTAGATTGTGGCAACCGAATAAACGAAAGAACGTCCATCAACGTATTGTCGCACTTCCGGAAGGAGTCGATGCATCGATTGAAGAGAGCCTTATAAAAACCTCGAGTGAAGAGAGCCTTCTAAACACCTCTATCCCTAAGAGTAGGCAGGTGATCAGCGGGATCACCGGCAATAGATCGGATAAATTCCAATATGAGATGGACGACTCTGTGGAATGGAGTACGAAATAAGAAATCAGGGCGGTAATGAAGTCTGCTCCCATCCACGAGTTCTGCTCCTAAGGTGGTGTAGACATATTATAAGGAAGATCATCCATTAGGTCTCATACTACATGGAGTTCGTGGTACCTGGAAAGCAACCGCGATAAGCACGAAAGAGGGGATGCAAGAATGTCACCGGGAGAAACCTCCGCGAATGTGACATTATGCAGCAAATCCTAATCTAAGAAGCCTTACGGATGAGATACATAGTAGAATATAGGAGGAACGACTACCTCTTAATCTGCGTATAAAAAATCGAAGAAAATAAGTAATGTTAGAAAAAAGAGGAATAACAAGATGAAAAAAGAAAGAACTACAGGAACGAGAACAAGAACAAGGTTGAGATCAAGAAGAGGATGACGAAGAAGGGAAAACTTGTGAAGGAGAACACCGCTGTTTTTAATACAAATAGAAAACAATTTTTATAGAAGTTAGAGTAGCCACTCTTGTAGGAAGTTTCTCTCAAAGACTCGCTGCTATCGAGATGCTGGACCACCATTCACCAGCCGCGCTTCAGTCCACGCATGGCAACAGATCCCTGAAAAAGGGTGAAGGGAAAAGTGTAGCCACATCCGTACTGATGGGGTCGCACCCAACATTCAGTGGCAACTCTTCATTCGGCAAAAGTTACCTAAGGCCCTCTCCTACCAGATACGAACGTGCTTGCACTGATTATGGTAAGGAGTGTCACACCGGCTTCAGTGGGTATGTACAAGCAATGGTCCGACGCTGCATATATGGTGTTGCAGGACCACGCCATGCTGACACGAAGACGTTCAGACAGCATTTCTAGGAGGCTTCTGAATATGCCTTCACTCGTAAATCCTTGGATGAAGCCAATCAGCTTCAGCATATCCGAATTCTGGACTGCATCAACGGAATTGTGGAACAAGTTGGTTGACATGGCAGCAACGATGTTGGAATGCTTGGTGTTGTCTTAGTCGGAATAATGTCCTGCGAACTTGAAGCCCGATGTAAGCCTAGAGGCCGTTTGGAATATGTCTTCAGAGACGGAAGCTGGTAAGTTCTTTGATAATCGAATGCGGCAAGATTCCAGACAACTTTTAAGCCTGTGTGCGACAACTCTTTCTTGTGTAAAGTCCAATACTCAGAGCATCATAGCTAGTGCCTGAAAAACCACCCTGCCCTCAAATGAGCCACCAGACTGGCTTGATTAAAACCCTGCCCGAGAAGAAAAAACGCTGATGAATTTTCTCCTAAATTCCGTTAGTTTCGCAATTTTTTTCTAAGCAAGGTTAGGACAATGATCAAATGTGCAATACAACGGTGATCCATTGCAAAAAGTTTATATAGCGTATTGAACTGGTTCAGCCTTACTAATTGCCTTATGCTTATTATAGTCGTATGTCATCTACAACCGAGTCAAGATCGTACGCTTTTGGTTAGATTTAACATTCCTTATTCGAAGGTTTTTTTTCAAATCTCATAATATCCCTTGTTTTTATGGAAAACAGTCGATTTGAATTTGGACAGTGCTCACATTCAAAATGTGCGACGAATATGAATATCCATCAATGTTGACAGGAGTCACGGTATAAACCTAGAACGCATATGCTTCTCTTCGTTATTCTATATTCTAGCAAATGTGGCGCACCATCTTCTTACTATATACACCGTTTTCACTTGAAATTCAACGTTTTTCAGATCAATTTCAAAGTTTTTCAAATCAAATTCATCGTTTTTCAAATCAATTTCAACGACCTTCGAGTCAAATTTCACTTCTTCTTTGCAAGTTGTGTGTTTCAATGATTACTTCTTCTCAAAAAAAATTCCAGCATGTCAAAAAAGGATATCCAACGAAAATTTGAACTATTTCGCCTTCTCTACTAGTAGAACTGTTAGAAGATTAGAACTGAGGGCTATCCAACATACAAAGGAAGGAAATTAGATTAACTTGCGTAGTGATTCTGAGTAAGGGGGACCAGTAGGAGGGGACCAGTGAAGAAGTGATCAGCAAAGGGAAACCACAAGAGTGGAATAAGGGAACCAGTATTTTCTTCAATATCGCCCAATGTGCGTAGGGATTCAAAATACGTGCCGAAGATGTCGTCCAACGTACGCAGGAATTCAGAAGGCTTGCCGTAGACATCTAACTTGCGTGGGAATTCCGAGTGAGGAGGATCAGTAGGAGGGGACCATCGAAGAGGGGATCAGCAAGGGAGGGCCACTGGAGGGGGGGGGGGGATAAGGTGACCAGTGTTTTCTCTCAATATCGTCCAGTGTGCGGCGGGTTTCTCAAGACGTATCACTCACAGAAGTCGTGGTACGTGCGTCGGGGTGCAGAAGATGGTGATACGTGAGTCTCGAGACTCAGTGTCACATGTGCGTGCTTGACTCTCGCTCCGTTACTTTTTCAGCACTTAGGTAAGGAAGTATTATGTTCCTGCAAATTAAGCACTTCGGATTAGAACTCTCATGACCTGTTACTCGCCACGTAGAGAACGGGCACTTCGGAGAATAAATCGTGTACATGCGATAAACGGTTTATGGGCTTCATAGGAGCAGTGAATACCCTACCATATCCCGCTGCACTAATCTGTATATCAAAACCGGTTTTTACCTGATAAAAGTAAGAATGCCTAGGGTGTCTCAAAAAAATACATACACTGTTTGAAAGGTAGGTGATAACTTTGCTCGCAGGAAAGGTATTGAAGAAGTTAAGGGCTCATATGAAAGCTTGAGAAATTAGAAATCTTCTGACGTATAGCCGGCATGGAATGCGTCGTGCACTCGTCTGACACCTTACACACGATTGATTGTGTTTCGCTTGAATACTTGTCACAATTTCTTCACAAAGTGGTAGTATCGATTGATTTGCGCTTCTTTTAACTTTAAAAATTGAAAACAGATTATTGCTAGCGAAAAATGCCTTCTCGTGAAGCATTTTAAGATGTTTGAGATTATAGGAAAGTGCAGGCTAACGAGATCACCGTGGCATGCAAACAGTCAAGATTGCGCCATGCTCCCGCCTAAAACCTTTAACATCGCCCTCGATTGATTATGCATGTGCTGAAGGCCTGCCACAATCCTGTTACTGCTTGGCCAGATTAACCTGCACTGTGCTTCTTTTAACGTTTAAGACTTGGCGATCTCGCTACAGACACGTTACATGCGAGTTTATTGACTGCAAAATTTAAATGTGAGCAGGAGCACCATTTCCCAAGATGGATTTTGTGCAGTGACGAAGCAACATTCAAGTAGAACGGAAAAGTTAATCGGCATAACCGCAGCCTCTGGGCGATGAAATACGTTAAAAGAAGCATAGTGCAGGCTAATCTGGCTAAGTATGTAGTATAGTAGCAAGATTGTAACAGACCTTCAGCACATGCATAATCAATCGAGTCTGATGTGCAAGGTTTTAGGCAAGAGCATGGCGCAAACTTGACTGTTTGCACGCCACAGTACTCTCGTTAGCCTGCGCTTTCATATAAGTCTCAAACATCTTAAAATGCTACGAGCAGCAATGTTAGAACCTTTCAAATACTACCTGCATAGGTTTTATAGGTTAAACTGCATTTTCCGCAAACTATAGTGTTTTTATGTTTTACATCTTAAAAAAGCACAAATCAATCGATACGAGCACTTTTTTCAGAAGTTATGACAAGTATTCAAGCGAAACACAATCAATCGAGAGTGAAATGCAAAACTTCAGACGATGCATGTCGCATTCCATACGCTCATATGTCAGAAAATTTCGATTTTCTTAAGCAGTGAATACATTTTTTTGAGACACCTTGTATATATATATATATATATATATATATATATATATATATATATATATATCACCTGTATCACCTGTATCACCTGTCGTCCCGTTGATCATCGACTTGCTCGAGCGGGCGCCAGCAGCGTCTCCATTCGTCCCTGTCGCGTGCCAGAGTGGTCCAATGGATCCTCCTCGCTCGAGGGACACGAAGAGCGTCATATCGGTCGTTCAGGGCTTTCACGAAGAAGTCCGACCAACGCGTTGGTGGGCGTCCTGGTGTTCTTTTGACATCCCGCGGAATCCAGTCTGTGACGGCTCTCGTCCAGCGGGTGTCCGCGAATCGCATTACGTGGCCGGCCCACCTAATTTTCGACGACTTGGCCCATGCGACAGCGTCTCTGATCTTCGAACGTCGGCGAAGCTCGGAACTCCGGAGGCCTTCTCTCACTTGCGTGAGTCGTGTCACTCCGAGCATCGTCCTCTCGATTCCACGCTGCGCGACGCTGATCGCGTGTTCATCCTGCTTTCGTATAGCCCAGGTCTCTGAGGCGTATGTTAGGGCAGGAAGAACAGTGGAGTCGAATAGGTGGGCACGGAGTCGGACGTTCTTCGTTTTCTTCACGACTTCTTCGACGCTCTTGAAAGCTCCCCAAGCCGCTCGTTTCCTCCTGCTCAGCTCTGGTGCTAGGTCGTTGGCCATGTTGACTTCGCGACCCAGATACACATAGCTGGAGCATTCGGAGATGTTCGTTCCGTTGAGCGAGAATGGGGCATCAGAAACCCATCCGTTCTTCATGAACATCGTCTTCGTAAGATTCAGCTGCAGTCCAACGCTTCCACATACACGATCGAAGTCGGCCAGCATTCGCTCCGCCTGACTAATGCTCGGTGTTATGAGAACGATGTCGTCAGCGAAGCGAAGATGGTGCAGTTGCCGGCCGTCGACCTTCACTCCCATGTCATCCCATTCTAGTTCGCGCATGACGTTTTCGAGGGTAGCGCTGAAGAGCTTCGGGGATATGGTATCCCCTTGTCGAACCCCTCTCTTCACGTCAATGACGACGTCGTTGTAGAATGGTGAGATCTTGGTCGTGAATCCACTGTACAGCTCTCGAAGGACTCTGATGTACTGAGTAGGAACGCCCTGGGTGAGCAGGGCTTCCATGACCGCTTCAGTCTCGACGGAGTCGAATGCCTTCTTCAGGTCGATGAACGTAAGGCAAAGCGGCAGCTTGTACTCTCGCGACACTTCGATGAGCTTCGTAATGGTGTGTATGTGGTCGATCGTGCTGAATCCTCTCCGAAATCCTGCTTGTTCGCATGGCTGTCCTTCGTCCAGCGTTCTACTAATCCTATTCAGGATGACTCGAGTGAACAGCTTGTAGACTACGGACAACAGGCAGATCGGGCGATAGTTGCCAATGTCGTGCACGTCTCCCTTCTTGTACAGCAAGACGGTCTTGCTGGTCTTCCACTGAGATGGAACCTTGCATTCGGACAGGTAGCGTGTGAAGAGCCGCGCCAAGGTGTTGATAAGCGCTGGCGGGAGGTTCTTCAGGTGTTCAGCTCTGATCCTGTCAGGACCGGGTGCTGTACGTTTCTTCACCGACGAGATGGCGTGTCGGATCTCGGAAGGGAGAACAGAGGGGATGACGTATCCATCCTGCGGAAGATGGCGTAGGGGCAGGTGGACGTGGCTATCGAAGAGATCGGAGTAGAAGTCGTGGATGACTTTCTCCATGGTCCTTCTGGAAGAGGTGACGGTTCCGTCAGGACGTCGGAGAGCGGTCATCTTGGTCTTGAAGTTGGCGAAGTTCCGGCGGGCATTGCGGATGCTCAGCCCTGCCTCTGCTGCTTCAGCCAACACTTCCGCCCTTCTCTCCTTCAGATCTTCCTTTATCGCCGCTCTGCATAGCTTTGCAAGCTCGGACGTCAGTTGATAGTTGCCTGACGCTCGTGCTGCTCCACGCTGGCGTATCAGCTCGAGAGTTTCCGGAGACAGGCGTCTCTTGGTGGTCTTCAAGCTCTCGGCTCCCTTAGCACTATCGTGGAGATGGTGCACGAAGCGATCGTATTCCTCGTCGACGTTGTCCATGACGGCATCTTCCCAAAGGCCGACAAGAGAGGTGTAGAGATCCCAGTTGATGGTCGTTCTGGGACTCCTCTTCTTGAACTTCGCGGCCTTCTCTCCTTGACGCGAAAAGCGGAACCTCGCGCGAAGGAGGCGGTGGTCCGATCCCGTGTAGAACTTGGGGACAACGGAGACATCGGTCAGGCAATACTTGCGATTGAAGATGATGTGGTCGATCTCGTTGTGGAACTGGCCACCGGGGGATTCCCAGGTCCATCGTAGGGAGGGAGGCTTCTGGAACTGCGAGTTTCCATGGATGGTCTTGGTCGACATGATAAACTCAGACAGCCTTTCACCTTGCTCGTTCCACTCCAAACCGTGGGTTCCGATGTGAGGTTCTTCCGGCGACCTTCGTGGCCCGATCTTGGCGTTGAAGTCGCCGACGATCACCTTGTAGAAGGTGTGATCTTCCTTATAGAGTTTCTCCAGCTCCGCGTAGAAGGCCTCGACGTCTTCGTCGTCGTAGTCGGATGTTGGGGCATACGCGACGAACACAGTCAAGGCTGGCACGGAGCCACATCGCTTCAGTCGCAGACGTCCGATTCGGCTTGTCAGAGACTCGTACGAATCGATGTTCATGGCCAAGTGCGTGTTGACGAGGACACCAACGCCGCCTACTCCCCTGCTGTCGCATGTTCCGAGGAACAGTTCTTCTCCGGAGTCGTAGGCGGCGTGTAGGGGGTGGTGTCTTCTCGTCTCGGTCAGTCCGATGACGTCGTACTTGATCTTCCTGGCTTGCATCATCAGGTCCTCGACGGATGCTTCCGACGCAAGCGTGCGGGCGTTGTAAGTACAGATCGTCATCCTAGTCCTTCTCAGTTTGCGCAGCCTGGTTAGGCCCTGAGATTTTAGCAACCTCTCCGTACTCGTCCTTCCCATCGCTGCAGAAATGGGGGCTCTTTCGGGGTCAGGGGAATGAGGCCCTTTAGTGCTGCTGTGTTTGACTGGAATACAACACGGGTAGCTAGTCAGGCTCTGTCGTGCGGGCGGGGTACTCCGGGCAGCCAGCCAGACTGCCCGAAGGGACGGGGCGAGACTTAAGGCGGCCTCGAATCGCCTTACATGTACTCCCAGTCTACCGAGTGCAAGCTTTTGGCCGAGCCGACACAGTTACAATCCGCACAGTCACGGACACATCCACGCACACAGTGCACGAACATGCCGCTCCCACGCACAAGGAACTCATCGACCCGACACATATATATATATATATATATATATATATATATATATATATATATATATATATATATATATATATATATATATATATATGTAATACAATTCATTACCAGTAAAGTGCTACTGAATTCGGAAAGATATGCTATTGCTAACGGGAACTGACTTTTCCTGCAAATTTCGCAGCCATGAGTGGGTGAGCTCTAAGCAGAGTCAAGCTTGAGGTGAGAATCGCAGGGAAACGACGCTTTTTACCTGAAGGAGCGACATTTGCGTTCGAAATTGCACTCATTTACAATTAGGATTTGCAATTACAATTCAAAAAATGGGCTCTATAAAATTTTAATTGCCAGTTATCAATGGTGATTTAAGTACTTTCTCCACAAGATTTTTTGAAGCGCTCTTCGAATCGATGACGAAGCCGCAGCCGAAGGATGGACGACGGACTTGTCACAACAATTATTTTCTCCCTTTTGAAGGAAACAACATAAGAAAACGAACATCTGCTCTATAAAATTTTAAGGCCTGCATGACGCATCGATAAAGTCATGCTTTGTATAATTGGAAGGATCGGTTTTGCGCCATTTGCCCTAAAAAGCGTTTCAAAAATCGACCCCTCCTCATTCAATAAGACTTTTAGTACCCGCCTTTTCAAAAATAAAATCCACATGGTTTATAATTTTATTCTGTGTAAACTTTTCAGAGGCTCCACAAAATCTCCGACTAATGGAAGCTTACATGTCTACATGTGGCCGCGTTCTCTGATTTCGTCGATCGCATGTGGAGGATGAACATCTCCCGGAAATAATTTTCTACCTTTTGAAAAAATGTACAACGGAGAGTGAAACTGTGCCTACAAAAATGCAAGCCCTGTGTATCATACAGCAAAAAAACCAAGCTTCTCCGCTGCTCTCTATGATTTTAGAGATTGCTTTCAAATGTTTCATTTCTCATGAAAGTAAACTTATTTTCCACCTGAAGCAGACCACCTATACAGTTCAAATTCTGCCATAAGAAATTTCAAGTCTTGATCAATGCACAGTAAGAAAATCATAATTTTCTAAACTCAGCAGGTTGGATCGCCCTTGGGTCGATCTTGCACTGACGTCATTGGAGCGACAAAAATTTGACGTTCACAAAAATTATCATAACTCAGTAAGTTTTTCAACATTTTAAAGAGCCAGAAACTTAAAAAAAGAAGAAAAGTGCTTTCTTATTGCGTAAAAAGCAGCCATCAAAAAGGGGTTTTCATGCGGGTAGGGTAAGATTTGCCTTTCGACCGAAAAAATTGGAAGGGTTTTGAATAAATAATCATTACTCGGTAAAAAAAAGCATTTCAAAAAGCAATCTGCTCAGAAAATCTTCATTTTTGCCATACAATAATCAGAATTAAAAGCTTTATTCAATTCTGTGCTTTAATCAGTCAAGTCATTTAATCAATCAATATTAACATGTCTTCTTCAGTGAACGACGCTGCGCGCGAATCTCTACAGTGTCGAAACCTGGAAGCAACAACCTATTAATGGGTACAAAAACCACGTAAAATTTTGAAAAAATCATGACAGATAAGAAAACACCACCAGTGATGGAGACAAGAGGAGAGGAGGGGTCGTCCCAAACCCGCTTCGGAAGGGGGGGGGGGTCGTCAACTTTCTTCAAAAATCGCACCTCACGCTCGACCCTGGCTCTAGACCAACCATTGTGAAGTGCCACTGATATGGTCAGCTAAACGGTCTTCGATGTGTCCCTCTGAATAACCCCGTTTGTCCAAACTAGGCGCAAGGGATATCGATGCGTAGTCAACTTCAACTCGAATCTGCGCGAAGCTCCTGCGGGGTTACAAGGTTATGGTGTAATAGCACCTGAAAGTATTGAGAACGCAGATGCAGCTATCGCGCCTAACGTTTAGAAGGTCGAGCTCTACAGAGACAAAGCGTCTGAAGCATATGAGAGATAACCGGCGCAAGAGCTTACACATTCTGAGCACAAGACCCTGCAATCTTTTTCGAGTACAACCAGAAACCAAAATTGACTAGAGCGGTTGAATACATAGTCATAACGCGTTCGCTTCAATGGGTTTTGTGCACATTCATCTCGTTCATTTCACGCAAAGACAGCACGTCCGCGGGCAATGAGAAATCCATTGTAAATCCTGCCCTTGCGTTATGCTAGGGAAATGGAGCGCCTGGATAGTAATAAAAGAGAAACCGCCTGTCATGCTCATCCACATGATCCAAGAGTATGCAGTGTGCACATCCTTTTTTCGCGCACTTCGGCTGACCACTATGGTTTCTGATCTAGTGGCTTATCTCCAACGAGCTGTAGGTGCCTTCCAGAATCCGAGGAGGGACAGAATGCCGCTGCTAGCGGAATAAAACGTTCGTTACTCCTAACTACATGAAGAGAGTTGCAGTTAGAAAGGGCGAATATAAGCTGCATGTCTTACCAGGAAACTATCTCAACGGTAGGTCGGAACGGCCCAAGTGTTGTATATGGACAGAATTGCCTTTCTCTGGGAAACAACAAAACGCAAATATCTCGACCCCAATACAACTCTTCACAGAGTTAGTGGCGACGGAACTTGGGCGGTTGGCGGCGTTAGTCCTATGCCTGGAGGCGGAGGACGGGCTCAAGTTGGCTGGAAATAGCGATGACGAGCGAGTGATGGTGGAGCAGTGCGTAGAGGGGCGGCGTAATCCCCATAACCACTGTTTCCAGGCAACTTGAGCTCGCCCTCCGCGTGCAGGCATAGGGCTAACACCGCCAACGGCGCAACTTGTGTCGCCCCTAACTCTGCGCAGAGTTGTATTGGGGTCGAGATATTTGCATTTTCTTGTTTCTCAGAGAGAGGCGACTCTACCCATATACAACACTTGGGCCGTTCCGACCTACCGTTGAGATAGTTTCCTGGTTAGTCTCTCGCCGTAAATTTACTAATGTGTGTATGGATTTCAAACACTTCTGACCTAGTTGATGTAGTTGTCTCAAGATTTCTTTGCTTAATATTGTTTGGAAATTGGAGTACCTCAGAAAATGTACTACGTTGTATCCAAAACGAAAACAAGACCATGTAGTTTTACGTGTAGGGTTGGTTCCAGCTTCATTTCACGAAATGCCTTCGGTCGTCGGCTGTTCGTGCGTATGGCTAGGGATACGCTTCTCCATTTCTAGATCCTGGTAAGAGTTTCTTCTTGTATTGGTATCTTTATATCACGTATGCCTTATGCATCGTACATAAATAAATAAATAGTATTAGATGGATTGTTTTCGTTTCGCTTTTTTCTCTTCAGAATTACGCGGGCAGTAGACGCTTTCAAGAGTGAAGAAAACCCAAAAATTCTCTTTACATGGAGGGGCACTAAAAATTCAATTCTGTGAAGTCTGGAAACGATAGGTGAAATCTGTGGAGATGGGATGGCTACGTGCTTTCGGCAGGTGTTTAAATAATGTAAAATACGAACAAGGAAGCTACTGTTTGCCTCGCCTCAGAAGGTTGCGGCGATGTAGTGGCATAAATTCACATGTGTGCTACGTCCATTGATCACTTTCTTACCGCACAGTGCGAAAAGCAATAATTGGTAAAGTTCAGCATTAATCAAGCGCATCTAAGATGTGCTACACCTTTATTCGAAAAAAGGCAAAACCTACTCGATGAATAATATCATCTATGCCCTAAACTTGTGTTAGAACGCTGCAACTGTTATATGTCAGGCACGGCAAGTAACCCTCAAAGATATCACAAGGATGGAAAGCTTGGCTAGCCCGAATGCAAGTGCAAAGTTGAATCGATTCATCGTGAGTACTACAGGGTGCGTAAAAAGTATTGACGCACCTACTTTTTGTTTCAGCCCCAGCTTTCTCTTTCTACCCCTCTAGGTTTTTGTGTGTTATTTTTGTTGTCTGTATTGTGCCTAAAATACACTCACGAAAAAACTGAAAAAATATGATCGTTACGGTGGCCCTTTTTTTGACTGTTACCCAGACAGCTGAATACTTCCTTAACAAGAGAATTAGGCGCTGTTCGAAACGGTTGGTGAGGAAAGAGGCCAGCAACCCAAACGTCAGCCACGGCTCTGTCATAACAGATGATGATTACAAGATGTTCAAGCACGATAACGTTCAACTCGAAAATTATCAGTCTCTGTCCGATAACGGCAAACAGCTAACGCGCGCAGGTGTGGACAGCTTCTCAGACGAGCACAGCTCAAACGTGAATCCGCCGGATTACTCTTTTTAGGCGATTTTGGAGAATGAGGTCTGGGCTACTTTCAACAGAAGTGACCAGTCGCAGAAGGCTACCCTATTCAAAGCACGGGACGAAATCCAAGCGAGTGCTTGCGGCGCGTGCTAATGAATTTTTCCGTGGTTTTCGATCCTGTATTCACAGTAAAGGAGCCAATGTCAAATACGAGTTATTCTATCGTGTTTGCGAGATCATTTTCCGTATTTCCCAAGTGAACATTTTAAAACTTACTGCGCGATACTATTTCCACAGCCGCCATTTACTGCGTCAATACTTTTTACGCACCCTGTAGACCGACGGCTCCTACCACCTGCGCCGCAAGCATCTCCGTAGTCGGAAAGACGTTTTCGCATCCCAGTCTCTATTAGTCCGTCGTACCTCAATGGCCATCATTGTGTCAGAAATTCTCCATAATTGTTCACCATCATTTTTTCTTTTTTTCACCATTCTCGATCAGTACTCTTTATGTTGAAACGGTGTTTGCGAGAGCAGTGTTCATGTTTCAAGTTTTCCCGGCAGAAGAAAGGCAAACCGTCGCAAAATGTTAGCTTGATCAACAAGTGCGACGATTCCGATGCAGACTGCTCCAAGTATCGTCCAATTCGCTTGCTTTTGCACAGCATGAAGATCTTTGAGCGAATTGTCGACGGACGAATTCGTGACATTGTCCAGCTTTCCAGCAATTAGTGCGGCTTCGCAGCTGGCTGTGGCACCGTTGATGCCATACACGCCACTCGCCTCCTGATAGAGAAGCATCGCGAGAAACAGAAGGCAGTGCATATCGCCTTCCTCGACTTGGAGAAGGCCTTTGACCGCGTACCGCGTGAAGTGATATGGTACGCCTTGCGACATCATGGAGTTCCTGAAGAGCTCATAGAGTGGGTGCGAATTCTCTACTCTTGTCCAAAGAGTCGAGTTCAAGCTGCAGCCGGAACTTCGATGGAGTTTCCCATATCTGTCTGGGTACACCAGGGTTCTGCGCTTTCCCCACTCCTCTTTGTTGTCGTCATGGATGCCATTACGCGAAATCTTCAGAAGTCAGTCCCCTGGACATGCTTTATGCTGATGACGTAATGCTCGCTTGCGAAGAGAAAGACGATCTCGAGCGGCAGGTGCAAGCTTGGTGTGACCGTCTGGCGAGGTTCGGACTCAAATTGAACGTCAAGAAGACCGAGTACCTAACGACGGACGTTACCGAGTCCAGCTTCATCAAGGTTAACAGCATCGAGTTTCCACGCACTGCGGTCTTTAAGTACCTGGGATCAGCAGTCGCGTCTGACGGCAAACTGATGGTTGAAGTGAACTCACGCGTGAGCGCAGCTTGGTCCAAGTGGCGCTCGTTGACTGGCGTGCTCTGTGATCGAAAGATACTAAAGCACCTGAAGTCGAAGATCTACAGAGCAGTCGTCCGGCCAGTAGCAATGTACGGCGCCGAGTGTTGGCCAGTGATCAAGGAAGTTGAAACACGCCTCAGCGTCCTGGAAACGAAGGTGCTACGCTGGACGGCTGGAGTCACGCGCATGGACCGCATCCGAAACAATGTCATTCGGCAGAAGTTCGGTGTCGCGCCGATAACGGACAAGATGCGTGAAGCTCGCTTGCGATGGTACGGCCACGTTCTGCGTGGAAAGGAAGACAGCGTCCGCAAGATAGGCCTTAACTTCGAGGTAATAGGAAAGCGGCCTAGAGAGCGCCCGAAGCAGCGATGGGCTGATACGTTACACATGGACTTGAAAGTAGCTGGTGTCCACCCTGATCTAGCGCTGGATCGGGAGAGGTGGCGTCATGACACCAGAATAGCGGACCCCGCCACGAAGCGGGACAAACGCTGAAGAAGAAGAAGAAGAAGAAGAAGAAGAAGAAGAAGAAGAAGAAGAAGAAGAAGAGTGGAGTGGCGTTAATGCGTGTTTTGTCGCTGTATTGTAAAGTGTTCCCTTTCCCACAGTTTGCGTGGCAATCAGTTATGCCAAGGAAAAGCGTAATATGTAACTACATAAAAAAACCTTGCGCATGAACAGTTCCGCAAAGACTGGCATGACTGACATGAAGAAGCAAAAATGACGCTGACGGCCGCATCGCTCTACGAAGCGCATGAGTATCCGCTTCATCACGTTTGTCCCATTATTTTGAAAAAATGGAGTGCATAGTGGTGAGCTTTCTATCTTCAACAGTTACACAAAATCGCATCAAGGGCGGTGATACATACATGATAGTAATTCTTTTTGGAACCGTTTCATCACTAAACTTATTTGATGCTAACCCTTGCGTTTTTTCAAGAAAGTTATAATTTATGTTTTATTTTACTTCTTGAGAGACTATTACGTATCTAACAAACCTCAAAGTACTCCATATCAAGACCGCTTGCCCCAATGTTTAATAAACAAATTGTAATGAAGAAAATGTCTGCAACAGTGGAAGATCCGAATATCAGACGTAAAATATCGCTCAGCTACAAGTTTACAAAGCACACGCAAACGTTATGGCTTCCGCGCGGACCTCCAGCTAAAACACTAGAAATTGCGGTTCTTTCAACTGTGCGCTCGCTTTGTGAGACTTCCTCTGCGTGAACCACAACACTCCTTTCGGAGTAGAATCACCGGAAACCGCAGTGCGTGAGCGCGCGAGAAGCAGGCCGGTTGTCGTCCTTTGGGTGACCAATGTCGTCAGCTCGTTGCTCAAAATTGGCGAGGTGACGTTCTCGTACTGTTCTGCGCGTCACTTTGACTCAACCTGGCATCTGTAGACGGTGTGATCGATCATCGTACCCCTCTGATAACCGTAACGAGTCCCGTCTCCCTTGCTGACCCTGACCATATCACTTCGTTGTGTTCGCTTGAGCGGCAGAACTGTCGCTGAAAGTGCCCAGTCCTCCAGCTCCCCAGTGGTGATGTCTGCCGGCAATTTTTAATGCGATTGCCCTTACTCGTGTTCGCTGTTCCATTTCGACAGCGGTACCTGTGACGTTGTCTCAAAACAAAATCGAGTAAAAAGTTATTGCCCGGTGAATTACATATTGCGGATCTGCATACTCGCCACTATACCACCTAGCGGTAGAAATGCATCCACCAAATTTCACACAAGACTATAGGTGTAGAGCATTCCAAAAGAACGACTTTTTTCTTACAATTTTTATGACGTGTTACTGTTTGAACTTCTTATAAGACCGCTGCATTCCCTAAGTTTATTACACCTTCCCGCGCTACAATTTAATAGGATACAGTTCGGCGTTATTGAATCTCTTTGCGGTATGCGCCAAGCATTCTGCTTCTCTCGTGGAGGCAACTTGAATACGTGTTTGGTTACAATGACTTGCGGTGGAAGAGTTCTGCTAGTACATAGTTCATCGGCCGTGTCTGCGACTCGAACCATAGAGCTTCATTTGGTGTGACTCATCGCCTCCTCTGACTGCTACTCTGGAATAATCACAGAACTTTGAACGGTTACCCAAAGTTTGCCCTGATACCTAGCTTTCTAGAAAGCTGATCCTATTTGTTGAGTCTGATATATGTTTACTTGTTCAAACGATCCTTGATTTACCTGAATTTTTATTTTCATTCGTAGTTATGCGCATATATTTGCATCTACATTTACTGCGCACTCCCGGTATTGTTTGAATTGCACTGTCTACTAGGTTGAGCTTGATTGCAGCCCCGTCTTTCTCCACGGTCTGTCATGTCCGTTTTTCGAGGATATCTAGAGAGCAAAAACTCGCGGCATGCAGTGACAATGTCGCGCTTCTTTGGAAGTTGTAAAAGAGCGTCACCTTCTTAAAGGCAAATGTTCAGACGGCGCAAGGCCTTTACTACGCTACGCATTACAACTATGTGCGCGCTTGGAAACTCAAAAAATCTTGTTACAGGATGTTTTGTTGCGATCAAAACTCTTGCGCCAGGCGGGACTCGAACCCGCATCTTCTGCTTTCCGGGCAGCGATGTTCGCCTTACACCACCGGCGCCGTTTGACCGCACGTAACATCCGCGATATCCTCGAGGTCCGTCAGCACCCACCCGTGATACGGGGATGGGCCGGCCGCTGATATCAGCATGGAACCTGTTAAGCTGAAGACCTTACTAGTAACAATGTAACAACAACTCAAAAAATCGCTCTTAAAGCTAACTTTTACAGGGCATGTTTCGTTTCGAATCTCGGCGATTTCACTTCCTTAGTGCTTCAGAAGTTCTAGCTACATTTGAGAACTACCTGATCAGTAAAAGTATTATCATACAGTTAAATTTCAAACCACTAAGCAGCCACAACTTTGCCATCTCGTTATATGTGCTGTTCCCTCCTGGAAGAGGGGACAATGACTTCTTGAGAGGTGCGTCCTAAATCGTGAATGGTACGCGGTGAGGAGTATATTAGCAAACCGAATAGGCAGCTAGCTGCCTTGTGCTCATGGCACCCCTCGAGAAAGCCCTAGAGATGCACTCTTAAGGCAAGGACCTGATGCAGGTCAAGACGCCGATTTGGTCCATGCGGCGATTGCGCCTGTGACGGGTGAGAGCGAATTTTGCAAAACTCTGGAATCTCGGTGGAGGATTTTTGGAGACGTCTGAAGGAGCACACTGTCATCGACCTAAGATAGGTCCTTAGTAATCTGTCCTCAGATTTCCAGGTAGACGTCGCGTAGTCTTCCCATCGTCATAGTGTGCCGTCTAGGCGGTCGCTGCTCAAAAGTTCGCGGGATCATACACAACCTTAGCTCTGAATTACGCCGTAGCGAGCAGTCTGCTCAATCAGCTTGGGATATCACACGAATATTTTAGATGGGCTCGAAATTATCACTTTATGGTTGTCATGTTCAAGGCATCTCGAATTGTGCTTAAAGAGAATAGGAGCTCAGATTCTCGAAATTTTTATTGCGATTTTCAAGCTTGATATGTAGCCTTGAGGTTATCCCGAAACTTCCGGTAGTCCGGAGGTAAGCGCGGTGTTGCAGACAATTTGGACGGGTTTGTAATTCTGATATGCTGCGCAGTTCACTCTCTTGCTGCCATGTAACTTTAGCTTCCCAAGCCACTGGGAGACGTTTTACCACAAAGCTCAATTGGAGGTGGTGGCGAAGCGAACCTTGAAAGCAGTTTGTCAAAATTATTTATCCACTTTTCTGGAGTAATCAGTTGTGCTAGCAGATTACCGCACATGTTACGAGATCCGCTGTCTTTCAGCCAACTGATTGCGTCATGTTCTGCTAACATTCTTGTGGCCATAATTGAGAACGAATCCAACGAAGTTTTCTATACATTTTATTCGAGGACGTAGTTAGTAGGGATGTTGGGCTGTGGAAAGCCACCAAGTAAACCTTAGCGATCAACTCGCAAGTACTGCGAAAAGGACACTCAGTCACGTCATGAGGTGTGGGATTTCCTCTACCTCATCGATGACCCTTCCTCGCCAGCACCTAATGGGTCTGCGCACCACTGGTGAACTTCGATTTCGTCCTGAACCATGTTTTGCCTGCAGCTGCATATCTGCAGGGGAATTTGGCAGATATCCCGGTCCCGCATACCCACCACGCGGTTGATGCAGATGATTTCGTTGTTCGGCACCTGATGAAAACAGGTAAGTGCACTACTCCAGAGTTACGCCGGCTTAAAAACCCCGCCACATATAATCCCCGTGTAAACCAGCGACGTGAATGTAATTGAGTAGCAACTCTCCGCCGCCGTTGTAACCCACTGTTCGTTGGTCGACTTTTTTTTTTGTTGGTCCGCGCCTGTAATGTCTCGCCTAGACTGTCACATTTTGTGATGGCCTAGCGGTTCTATTCTCTCGAAAGACACAAAGAGCAGCGACGTCCTCCTTCGGGACCACCACAAAGATGCGAAACCAAAGGGCTAGCGCGGCGATCGGCTCCTCTCCGACAAGCCACAGAGAGTACCTATAGCCAGTACATAAAACGATGCCATAGTGGTCTTCTTATTTCTGAAACTAATTCAAGTCCTTTATGGCGCCTCTGATTCTGAAGATCTGAAAGATAGAACGCGAGACACATGTTAGCTGTTACATGCTAGCTAAAAAATGTATGCTTCCTCTGAATGGACTTGTCGACAACAAATTTCTCATCAAATGTTTAAGGAAATATCTGATTCCCTCTTCGACCATTAACCCATGTGTGGATATGTGTGTGACATACATCCGCAAAAGGTGGAGCGCTAGCCCAATACCTTGATGATGCCACACTTGGTGAAATATATTGGCTAGGCAATCTCCCACATGACATCTCCGAATGTATTTCAAAATAGTGAGAACGTTTTCAACAGAAATTTGTTTTATGTGCTAGTGTAAATGGACATCTAAAAGAGCAAAACTCTCTTATCGGAGGGTTTTTTAGTGGAAGTTGTTGTACCAAAGTGAAGGCGCCTCATGCGTTTAAATAAACGAGCTTGAACAGATAAGGCGTAAGAATAACGCAAGAAAACGCGAGTCCTGCCCAAGACAGGCGAACTCACCTGATTTCTTCTTTAAAACGTCTCCGCACAAAACGACCCTCGTAAATCTTGAAGCCGCGAGATCAGCGCAATTATGGCCTGCAGCATGCTAGATATCATGTACAGTTGTTGTCGATACGGATACTTACAGAAGCTACCTGTGCCCTGCGTCATTTGCCAATTTTAATTTTCGTCTCCTTAACCCTTACTGAAAAAGTAGATTGCAGCTCTACAAGCTTACTGTTCTCACAAATCTAGGGCTTTGTCGAAAGGTCTAAGACGTAAGATCCCTGAGCCCTCTGGATATGGAGTAAGATGGACCCATAAGCCATAGCGTGTTTTAATTTATAACTTTCAGTGAGGTATAAAAGGCTTTGTAGATGCATTTTATATTATATTAAGATAATAATCTAACAGAATGCTAGTCTCTGGAAGACAATATGTTTAGGATTCGTGCTGAACAATTTCTGAAAATTCGTTACGCATTCAAAATGAATTTGAAGTGTATACAAATGAGCAATTTTCATCGCCTATATTCGTTGAGGAGTCCTGGTCGTGCCCATGGGCAGACTGATAAGGGGGAACTGAATTGATGAAGATTTCGAGCCGACGATTGTTGGTGCTCCCTTCTAAGCTCAAAAAGTTTGAGGCTTTTCTTGGACTTCTGTGAATAAGCCGGTTTAGTCACTCGTCAACAGATTATGCAGGTCGTTCAGGTATGTCTGAACACTTGAAATTACCCTTTTTGATTCTTTTTATTTTTTACTGTATAGCAAGAAGCAAATGGCCAACGCCTCTGCTTAGAAGTGCTAAAGTTTTCCTGTTATCCGTGTTTACGGCTTCGTTCCAAATATCATATCCCTCGTGAAGTTCAACCTGCCTAGTGGGTAATAAAAGCTGCCACTCTTGCACTGTCTTTCTTAACAAGGGAAAAATATTTCCATTCTTTTTCCAGCTGTGGGAGGTTTATAGGATTGGCTATATCTCTGGGCACTTTTATTAATCCTGTGCTCACTGTTAGATTTTTGATACGAAAATTTTTCTAGATGTCCAAAAAATTGTCATGTTGATGTGACATTTCTGAGAGTTTTTATTAAAATTATGAACAAGCTTTCAGTTCGAAAAAGGGCTGGTCATAAATAGTGGATTACGTGCGGTGAAACAGACCTTCAATTCCCATATTTTAAAACGTTGATATGATTTGTTGTTTTTGCACATCATGAACCGTGACGCCGTCTTTATAGTTTCGCACCGTTCCGTGTTTTCTGTCCTTTCGCACTGCTTTTCCCATTTTCTACATACATGTCCGTAGATTTGTTCACAGGACATGTTCATATAGTCGGTGCAGCTAGAGGTAGAGATACTACGCTTGTCAGGCTCAGCTCCGGTCCGACAGAAAATTGCAGGGCAGAAAGATGCTGACTGCCTTTCGAATTCACGTCCACCTTTCCATATCTTCGTTCATCGTCATGAGCGGACTGCACGCTCAACATGTACAATGTATCTGCATGTACACTATGACGTAACACGCCAATTTATTAGGTGCATCCACGTCTTCGCAGGCGTTGTCGCCCGAAAAAGTGTTCACAGTCGCGTAGACGAGCGCGCGATGGCGGCAATATGTTGACCAAGGTGGCAGAAGTCATTAGAACTCGCCATAAGCACAGATCATAGAGTGCTGACCGTGTAAATTCCTTCGTTTGACAGCGCACGGAGCTGGACGTTGTCCTCTTTAATTGGCAGAGGCTCACTGCAGCACTGCTTCTTGTTCTTTTCGGCGGAAATCGAGCAGAAATCGAACCCCTCCCGCCCTCGTCTTCTTTGAAAGATGTTTGTCATGTGGTAAGAAAGCACATCTCCTCTAACTCTCGAATTTTTAGAAAACCAACAGCTTTTTGAAAAAGCTGTTGGTAACCAAGTTGTGAGCATTTTTGCGAAGTCGTTCCAATGACGTCGGTGTAGACGTCGGGGCAAGACCGACCAGACTTCGGTCCGGTCTGCTCAATTCTGAAATTCTTCCACTGTATCTTGATCAGGAGTGCATCTTTTTGTGGCAGAATTTTAACTATGTAGGCGGTCTCCTTCAGGCAGAAAAATTTATTTTCATAAGAAACAAGAATTCTAAATACGACCGTTCCTAATCATATCGAATATCGCACTGAATAAGCTTGGTTTTTTACTGCATAATAGTCATGGCTTGAGGATTTATAAGATATAATCTCACTATAATTTCGGACGCAAATGTCGCTCCAGTACGGAAAAAAATCTGTCGCGTTCACCGACATCCTTGAAAATTTTGCAAAAATCGAACTCGTCGACATTGATTCAAAATTTGCTCGCAGAAAATCATTATTTTTAAACGCAGAGCGAAACGTTTTAAAACTTTAAAGGATTCATATCAGATGCGTTTTGGAAGGGGAGGGATAGTGAATTTTCAGCAAGAATCGAACTCTACTCTTGACTCTGCTCTTAGCAAGTCTTTCCTTCCATTTCGAGTTCCGTGCTTCCATTTCCAAAATGGACATCCCTGCTACGTTACTATACTACCTTCCTGTAGGGTGACACTCAAATTGTTTGATTCTTTTATGCTCACATGTGAATTCTGAGATTCGATCGATAAACCGCAAACAGCAAAAGTAGTCCTTCTTCTGTAAAGAAGAGCGGCTTAAAACTCGTTTTTTTAGAAGCACTCCTAATGCGTTCCACATCACAAAAACATGTGCCCTCCCTAACATTGATTAAGTAATTTCTAAGAAGCAATCCAAAAGCCGTGGAAAAAATTAAAAGGCCAAATATCTGTCTGAAAATTTTTATTACAATTCAAGCTAAACTTCAAGGTAAAAACCTATGTTTGTGTCAATGTATGAGCTCCTTATACTCTAAGTTTTTATTAACTTGATTAAGATGCTGCGATTTCCTCACTAGGTCATTAATGGTTACTCAGAAGAAGGTCTTTTCTCTCAGAACCTGTCATTGAACTCACTGCATGCAGCAGGAAAGCGTCACCTTGAAATCTTTGTTGCCGTTGTTTCAACTGCAGAAAACTCAGTTTTAAAGTTGCTCTGTGCAACACATCCGCAATTTGGTCCGGTAATGGACTTTGGTAATACCACTGGTGCTCTTGATGAAGTGATTCATTTGATGCATGTTGCGGGTCCCGCCACTACTCGGTGACCACCGGCACGTGTTGCCTTCCGCTCCTTTTACAAGTCACACTCTACCACGACACACATCGTTCGGTTGCTCCTCTTCCTCTTTCTGTTGTGCTTCTATCCAACTATATTTACGGAATGCACTGCTGCCTGACCTGCTGACTTCATAGCTTCAACAAGTCACAGAAGCATCAGACCTTGATTTCCTAACACGCCCCTGACAGGAGTCTAAATAGGACGTAGAGCATTTCTTGCCTTGCTGTAGCGACGACGTCCTGCTCCACTATGCACCGCACCGTACCGTATGGTGCCCCGAAGGACTGTCCTTCAGCAACTCCTAAGCTTCGGTTTCAAATGCCTGCCCTAACATGGATTCGAACTGAACTCCGAAGACTTTCCTTTCCAATTCAATTTCAGGTTTTAGGGTTGAGCGAGGTCAAGAAAGATTCCTATTACTTGTGACATCAGAGAACTCTGATATTGACTCTAATATTCCATTATTGTAATTCTTATGGAAGGAAGCTTCGTTTCGTTCCTTCGAAGTCTGTCGTGGAAGCTGATTACCTCTGATGAGTTTTTACTCACTTTATAGCTTAGGAACTCAAGAACAGGATGACAGAATGCTGTGAAATCTTCCCACTTGCATTTATTAATCGACTTGACTTGCGTGTGTCCTTGTGTCTTCTGGTGCGACGAAGACGATGATGTCTAATACTTATGTAGATATTCATCTACTCGCTTTTCTTAAAGCTAAATTTATTGACAATTTCTATCCGTTCGCGTATGGTTAGGGGAGGAAGGTTTACGGGTTCCACGGTCCTGAGCAACAACAGGGACTGACTGATCACTTCCAAACTTCTCCTTCTCTCTTCTAACCTGATTTACCATTTCCATGAAAGGAAGATCAACTGATGACAATTGCGCGCAGCAAATTGTTCTCGAAATGTGTATGATAACAGCATTCTCCTTAGCAGCAAAAGCGTCTTGTGTTGGACAGCGACTATCACAATTCGTTTAAAAAAACAGAGGGTTGGTCGTGAAATCTAAAGTTGCATAACAAAGGGGCAAGCTCTAAGACAAAATTTTCCTTGGCTCGCACCAAAAAAATAGCTGAGAGATATCCTATGCATTTATCCAGGTGGGGCAATTCCTTCGAGCGCCTTATAGATATAGATCTAGGTTCACCACACTCCTGGATATACTTTTGCAAAAAAAGTTGGTTTGTTGCTCAGGAGATACTCAGGAGACTAGGGAAAGGCATTTCCGGCAAATGCCTTCGACTTCGTGTCAAATTCATCTCTATTTATCGGCAAGAGTGGCTCACTTGGGAATCTCCGCTGCAGTTGGGTGAAAACCGTTGACCGATGAGGCGCTGTCGCCGACACTGAAACTTGAATTCAGCAGTGATCGGCATCCCTGTTGGACCCTTACAGTTCGTGCTCTTGAATGTTCCCAGCGTTATCCACATGTCTGAAAGTTTTTTCCTCTACGTCCAATGAAAACCCAACCGTCGTTACATAGTTGCGAACGTACAATGCTGATTCTCTCTTTCGGTTTTGGACGGAATAAACGCCAAAACCGCCGTTTTCGCCATTTCCCATAAATCCTTTTAAAGTGGCCTATTCAAAAAATAAATGTTACCATCCGAATCCAGTGTGGGCGATCTACCCAGTAGTGTAGGTATCATTCATTCAGTGGCTTAGAACAAAAAAAGATTTGAGGTCTATAAACCTGGACCCTGTCGGAGCAGTTATCTCGAGCGACAGATGGAGGTCACCGTCGTCCAAGTATTAGAGATCTCCGAAATTGTTCTCCCTAAGCCACTGGATGATACCTATACCATTGGATAAACCACTCAGATTGGATTCGGATGGTAAAAATAGTCCACTTTGAAGGGAGTTATGGTAAAACAACAGAAACTGCTGATTTTTTGCGTTTATTCCACTCAGAAACTAAAAGAGAGGAGCGGTATTGTATGTCCTTCAAAAGGGGAACTGTGAGCAGCGCTGCACTCCCAGTTGACACCACATGTTCACCCTCCGAGGTAAGGCATTTCACAGCAATCTCTAGGATCAAAGCTCTGCGTTCGCAACTTGCTACACTCAAATTATTTCTGAGCAATTCTTTTCAATTTTCGCTTCTCTCCAATCTACGCACTCCATCTTCAACACGTCCTTCACCCCACCTTCCGTCTAGACCTCTCTGGTACATTAACAGGTTTGCAGTAGCAATGCATCGATCAGTTGATATTTTACATCGCAATGAGAAGGCGTTGTAGCGTCTCGTAGCGAATTCGACGCTTCGCTATTAACACTATCGTGATGGCTGTTATTCTCCAAGAGAGTGCGTTTCCACCCCCATCCACAAACAACTTTTGAACGGTCCCTCATAGTACCGTTCGCGCTTCCTCATACTTCGTGATCGTTTCTCAGCCTGCACTTCGCTATTGATCATTGTGAACTGCAGATGAAGGAGAAGACGACGAGCCCAGACGACATCGGGTGTCTTACCCACCGAACAAGATACATAGTTCTCTTCCTGGGTAAGCATTTCATTGCTCTCAGTTATTCTATCAGGTGTCATCGGTGCATTTCGATAATGGTCCTGCGCAGTATTATGAAGACGGCTGTGCTTCACTTGATTCCCAGTATGCCTTGCTTATTCTAAACGCTATCATGCGAACGGACCCTTACATGCATCATCATTCTAGAAAATCTGTTATATAAGTTCCAAGAGAGTCATCTAAACAGATTGCGCCCTGTGCTGTCTGGTATGCATGTGTGCCGAGAACTTTGTCGCATAAGTGCAGGTGCTACTGACTCGATGTACGTAGTGGTGGACCCAACTCATTCTTGCATCAGCCTTGTTTAACAATCCATGCAAGCAGCTACGGTGATTATCCGAAACAGCCCATAAAACCTTGTGCCAAAACTTAGAACAAAAGAGCAAATAATAAAAAATCCTGAACTGTAGAATAAGGAGTCGGTGACGCTGTCCTCACCCATTCTTCTTGACCTGTAATCTGAGGCAGAGCAAACATTTTCCTTTACGTGCAAATCCAACCTTTGAGCTCGTTTCCTTCGCTTGTACGCTTTGGACTACTCCTACATACATATGTAGTAGACCACAAATGGAAAAACGCCATCGTGTCTAGGCCTCTAAAGACGAATGGAAGCCGAAACGTTAGGCCCCATCAGCAAAGACCCACCTAAAACTGAGAACTGAGACCCATACCATGAGCAATTCTTTGGCTCATCTTTTACTCTGAATTTAAAAGACATGTACGAAATGTGCTCTTAATTACAATTCACGATTATTCCTTTCTTCGATCACCTACTGATATCGAAGACGCGATCGACGACTGGTATGCGGATTATAGATCGAGCATGGCGCAAACCGTGCCATCACACCCATTGGACCTGCCGCAAAAATGTTGAGGCCGCTTAAGGCGAGAACCTCTTGACTGACAGGGAATCGACGGAGATTATTGTGGTTATTTCACTTTTACATATATCGTCGTCGCATGCGATGCAGTGGCTAGAAAGCATCGATTGTCGCGTGTGCCTCGAATCGATTTTGGTTTCGGTTCTGTTCTCCTTCTGCCTTGTATCTTTACCAAATCAGTGAAATGCTAGCGGATACATCCAGACTGAGTCGAGTAACGTAGGCTTTTGTCATTTATCAGTTAACTGGCACCAGTTTTTTTTCCTGAAAAACTCATGAATGCATTTCTTTAGTAATCATGTCTTTGACGATGATATTCCAGATTTTCCCTGTACAAGCTGCTGACGCCTCCATGTGTGATTTACCTAAAAAACCATTTTTCGCCACCACTAACCAAGTTGTCGAGCGAAGCCAAACTCCGGCGGAAAGACAATAAGTTGATGCATTCATCTCCCCGCACTTGAAGCTGGTAACCGCTCAGATTATGGTATCCATGGGCCATACCTCCGCGCTTTTCTAAAGTGATGCATGTGAGCAGCTTTTGTCTCACGATGGCACTGAAGCTCTTCTGCCAGCTAACAGGTGTCACGCTGGGGATTCTCTTCAATCAGCCCCAGAAGGCGCTCTTCATTCACTGCAGCCGGCCTTCCAGTTCGTGATTTGTCGTTCATGTCAAAATCTCCCTTTTGAACTTGCGGAACCAAGCTTTTGCCATAGGAGGCAATAGAATGATCCGTTGCGTTGAATATACAATTTCTTGCTACATAGCTAGGGCTCCAATGCTTTCTGAACTCGCAAAGCAGGAGCAGTCAAACTTGCATAGAGTCAAGAATGTTTTTTCAGACATATTTTTGATGAAATACTAGGAAAACTAAGGTTTTGGGGTGTGCAGAAAGTTTTGCAAGAATTGAATGATTTTATTCAACAAGTAATAACAACAATAGAAACAATGGATCGCTATTCGCAGTAGTTGCCATCTGTAGCCACGACCTTCCTCCAGGTAGAGCAGCGATCCCGCCTCTCCAAAACGAAGAGGAACATGAAGCAATCCAATCCTCCACCGCGCGATTCGCCCGGTCGTACTAACAGAGAGCTGCGGCTCCTTTGGTGGATCTGACGCCTCTGAGGAAGACGGAAGCGTCGAAACGTTAGGCCTGGCAATAGACATCCACCATAACAACCTCGAAGGGCACAAAGCAAAACACTAACAACTATTATCTACAATGCCGAGGTTTTATGACGAGAGAAGCTGGAGATTTTTAACGAAATTTTTTAACGGAAAATTTTCGTTAAATTTCCGGTAAATCGTTAAATTTCGTTTAAAAAACACAATTAGCTGTAAACCACTTTTTCAAGTGAAAAAATCAAGGAGAAACCTATGGGTTTCAACTTTAGGAGTTCAGCAGCTAAGTTCAAGGAATGTAGTGCACCACTGCAACTAAATAAACAATTCAACATAGAAAAATAAACAAGCCTACAACAACAAATTATCTACAGGGCTTGAAATAAAAACAGCCGAGAAATTATAACTGAAGATGATCACCGACAACGCATCTTAAAATGTGAGATCGGGCAGAACCCGGAGTCCCTTGTGTGGCTGTTCTACGAGCATGTACATACAATCTCGGGCCCCAGCCCATTAGGTACAGAAAGGACTAATAAAAAATACAATTGAAAGCCTATCGGTGGGATGTTAACACGTTGTCGAACGCACGATTTTTGAGCGTCTGGTGCGCGGGACGAATCCATTGCAACGAGGGGACCGTGACACGACATCAAGTCACAAAGTCCCACGCTGCCGCAAGGTGTGACACGTCGTCAATGTTGTTAACGTTCAGGAAAAGTAGCTCTCCAAATTTTTGTTGTTGGCGTTTTTCAAAAATCATTTAAAATAAGCCCAACGGCCGAAAACGTCGTCTCCGCCTCAACTGTTCCAGGTGGCGAACAAAAGTATTTTGGGATAAGCAACGCCAGGTGAGGATAGACATATCTTACGAGGAGATTAGACAAGCATCTTTGTGGATTCGTTGACGTGCTTGTGGGTTCGAAGAGGAAATTTCTAGCTCCAAAATGCATTAGAGGGTACGGATGAAGGACAGCGTTATTCGGTCTCTTTTGGGAAGCACCACGCATTCCGTTTTTATGGGATATCGTGGAGGCAATTTGAAAGCGTGTTTGGCCGTACACATGCTTGCGGTGGCTGGCCGATGAAGAATTCAGCGCTTTATCCCTCCCAGACAAGTATGGTGCCAATTCTACCAATTTTCCGACATCGGAGGGATGGAGGGCTTGGTTTGCTCGAGCGGAAAATCCGAACCGGGAAAATAGTATCACATGCACGCGACAGCAAGCACCTTTTCCGATTGCGCTGCACGCGCCCACAAAATGCATTGTCTCCAAAAATTCAAAACAAATCCATGTAAACATAAAAATATTCTTGCCGATTTCATTAGTTCTTTTTTCAAGAACAGCCTATTCGGGAGAATGAAACCTGCAAAATTAGTGAAGATTGAGGGCGAATGTGGGAAACTCACTGAGAAAAACGTCCGTTAAAAATTCCGTTAAATTTCTAAAAATTTCTGTTAAGTCGTTAAGCCAGATTTTAACGAAAAATGTCGTTAATTCGTTAAATTCGTTAAATCGTTAACCGTTAAATGTGCACCCCTGATCTAGACTACTGACTTTGTAAACATTTTCGGCGAAAAACTTCAGAAGAATTTTCAAAAACTTGTTAAACTGCAGAACTCACGACGAGTGCTTTTTCGTCAATCAAAAATATGAGAACCAATTTTCACTTGAGAATGATTGTGGTCACTTTATGAGAGAAAATATCCGCTGGAACAACCTACAGTCTAGTGATACAAGGGTGATGGCATAAAACAAACTGAGCGATTGAAAGATGTGCTAGAAACAGAACAGAATTAGGTTGTCCGACGGCGCTCTCCTGCATGCTAAAAAATCAACTGCGTCATGTGAAGAGATTCAGCACGCCGGCAAAACTCTAAACGCTAAATGCTAAACCTAATATACAACTTTTGAATTCGATTCGAATTAGACCAAATCAAATTGGACACTCTTCTAAGCTGCTCCAAAACTTTTGAAATCACTCTTCCAAATCGAAATGAGCTTTCTTACATTAAATTAGAAACTATTCAAAAAAGCTGGAATAATGTTTTGTTCAAGAAAAATTTTAGTTTTAGAGGCTATATGTTGTTACAGGATGTTTTGTGGCGATTAGCGGCCGGTCCATCCCCGTATCACGGGTGGGTGCTGACAGACCTGGAGGATATCGCGGATGTTACGTGCGGTCAAACAGCGCCGGTGGTGTAAGGGGAACATAGCTGCCCGGAAAGCAGAAGATGCGGGTTCGAGTTCCGCCTGGTGCAAGAGTTTTGATCGCAACAAAACATCCTGTAACGACATATTAACATGTTGTTCGAGATTTTATCAAATTCAAAGGAAAACTAATGGTTTAAAGTTTGTTTTAAAGAGTAGAAAAGCGGCTGTTTCTAGTTTCAAAAGGAGACTGCGTCTCGCCCTTAACCAAGTCGTTTTGATTTTTATTCGATTGACAGCGAAATTTCTGTTTGCATTGAGTTTCACACAGGTGGACGATGTAATAGCTACAGTGGTAAAGAACGCACATATCCTCACATTGATGCTTGTAAACAGCATTTAGAATATAAATCAAATGAAAATCGCGAGCAGCTTTCCGAGTGCATAGGGCGGTCTGGCCTTCTAAGCTTTGTCGCGCTCTAGAACAATACTAATTTACTATTTTTCTTTGAAAGCTAAAATTTTGTAAAATTTTTATGCCTATTTGTGCAGTTGATTTATAGAAATCCTAAGAAAGCTATACCAAATTTTCCATGAACTAAATTTTTCTTTTCCTATTCTAGCCATCTTGGAGGGTCTGTAGTTAAACCTGTAGGAAACTCGTTTTCGATTTGGAAGACGTTTATTTTGGTTTCAAACGTTTTAGGCTAGCTTAGAAAAGTGTCCAATTTGATTCAAAAAGTTTCCCATTTTGTTTGAAAATTGTCCATTTCGGTGTGAAAATGGTATATAATCTACCTATGTGTCTGCTAAAAATGTTAGCATGGGTTGAGCTAAGAGAGTGAGGCAATGGAGAAACCGCCATTAAGAAATTCGGTACTTATGAAGCAGAGGGCCCGTGGTGCCGTGAGGTTGCCGGGAAACATGTTAACGCGGTAACCCCACGGCACCACGGGGCCGGTAGTTATGAAGCACCGGTCCCCGGTGCCGGGGGTTGCTGCGTTACGGTAGCCGTTGCCGCGTTAACATGTTACCTGGTAACCCCACGGCACCACGGGCCCTTTGCTTCATAAGGATAAATAAAGGATAAAGGACGGCGTTACTCAATCCCTTCTGGAATGCGCCAGCGCATTCTACTTCTACGGGATGTCGTGGAGGCGACATGAATGCGTATTTGGCCATACAATGGCTTGCGGTGGCCAGCCGATGAACAAGTCAGCGCTTTATTTTTTCCAGACGAGTCTGGTACCAACTCACCGACCCCGGAGGGATGGAAGGCTTGGTTGGCCTGGGCGGGAAATCAGAACCAGGAACCTGGTATCGGGTGCACGCGACAGTCGCGCCTCCTCCGACTGCGCCACACGCTCCCTTTTTGCTTCATAAGTACCAGAAATTCATTGAACCTAAAAGTGCAAAATTCTAAGTAAATGGAGTCCCTAACAAAGGGTTTTGTCGACCGTGACTTTTTTCAGACAGCTTTTAAGTGTGCTGCCAACCGTTGACGTGAGACATTTCAGTATGAAGCGCGTTGGCTTGGCATTTTTGAGTCAACCCATTAATAAGTAAATCAGTGAGAAAACGTTGCTCGTATTCGACATCTCGACGTTGGTAGTTTGTGATTTGATTTTGGTTTCATAAAAACTTTTGGAAACGATAAACAAAGGCCACAAATGCTGCTGACATGTTTCAAATTTCTTTCACAACGATTGCAATTCTGAGTTTCAGGCACAGCATGCATCGCTTCGATAGCTTCAAACATGACTGTTTTGAACTTCACGTTGATTTGCATGGGCACGGAATTCAATGAGGTAGTTGAGCTACCTCTTCTGCCTTCTTTCCGAGCTTCACGATTATTTGCTCCAATGACGTCTTTTGTGTGCAGACGAGCCCGATGACCGCTGAAAATCGAGGTACGTACGACTACACCCAGAGAGAGAAGTCGTACCTCATGTGGGCAGTTGCCGTGGGAACGTTACTTGCAGCGTGGCCGTTCCACTGGTGAGTAATGTGGACCGTTAGAACTGCGTTTGAAATGACACTGATAGGAATTCTGGGCGAGTAAGGAGATGGATGAGCGCCGACAAAACGGCATCATCGGCCGCGCACGACTGTAGGGATCAGTTCATCCATCTCCATGGCAGCGATCAGTCTTTCTTTTTGGAGACCACCAAGTCGAAGGAAGAAATGCTTTTTGGGTGGCGATCCAGTTTCTGTTGAGTTTTAGAAGACACTCTTTGACATTCTCTATCTAGAAACTCGGTAATGTCGCAAGAAATCTGGTTCCTAGCATAGCTTTGGTCGCGGTCGCTTAGCAAACGAGGCAGAACGATTTGAGCAAGAGGTGCAACGATTCTGGACCTTCTTATGTGTTGTGAAGCTCGGCTTAGTTTCCAGAACGCTCATTCCGTTTGGTGTAGATATGATGCGCATGATATTTGGTGACGAGTGCGCATTCGCTGCATGCTCACTTGCCACTAAATCCATGCAAATTTTATTTTTGAAGCCTTGTTTAGAGCATGGCCGTAGCTAGGGCAGTTACAACTTTTAAATAAAATTCTACAATTTTCAAAACAAATCAAAACGGGTGTCCTCCAGATTAAAGCAAACACTCTAAGAAGGTCAAAACAAGCGTTGTTGTTACAAAACTTACTACTGCAGTCTTAGAAAATTTGCAATTCACATGCACTAAAAAGGTGAGCGCTAAAAAGGAGAAAAGCAACATTTTTGTTTTATTGATAGCAAAAACCCTGTTTGAGTGGTGTTGAACACCAGACTGCATTTGAAAAAAAAACGCAGCAGTCGTGTTGTGGATCTCCAAATCGCTACCGATGGCCTTCTGCTGTGCTAGACAGGACCAAAAAAGATCCATAAAGATTTTTTCGGATAGATAGTCACCGAACAGTCAGGAAAGTCGTACACCATTCATGTTGCCACTTCTCTAAACAGCAGTGGGTTTGTTGGGTCTTTCCTTCTATTTTTATAGTTCTGTTTACCAAGGAACTGCTTGAACCCTGAAGCAAAGTGTTCTGCACCGTTCACCTCCTTTCCTCTTGAAAATGTAGTTGCTTTACTTGAATTCCGACTAAGTCTTATCTCAAGAAGGCAAATGGGCAAGAAGTCGGAAAGTACATATCTCAAGGAAAATCTGTTGCAGTCATCCAAGAATGTTAAAAATTCTTTGGCAGCGATTATTTGTGAACAGCAACTTTTCTGCCTTCTAATGAGTACAATTCCTTGAGTGATTGATTACGCATCAAAATTTAGTGTATCTTGAATACGGAGAAACTGACGGAAACCTACCTAGAATCCACTAGGTTCACAGCACATAGCATCTGCACTAAAATTCCACTACAAAATACGTTGTGTTGGAAGAGTACATTGTGCGTTCTCTTCTCCTAACATACATAAAAATTCCTGCTTTGCTCGCCTGTAAAATATGCATTGATCCAATATTTGTCCTTGAAAGATGGATTTTTACAGATTCAACCATTCGCCTTTCTACCTCGATTTGAGCGATGTTCAGTTTAGTTTCAGAAATGCCCAGCTTGCTTTTAAAAATGTCCGGTTTGACGTGAATGTGATACATCTGACAAGGGAAGGGCACTGGCGCTTTGAGATGAGATGCATATCACTGGATGCGACCCTGATTTTTTCATATTTCCTGCAGATTCCAAGTATGTATATCGTTTCCGCTAAATGCATCTATGACCGGAGTTATGGACCATTTTCCGTTTGGCTCCTTACAAGAAAGATTCCCAACTCATGGTCAGCTTCCGCGATGCTAATTTGAGAGGATGTAGGGCCGTGGGAGAGGAGTCCGGAATAGCAATTAGTTTTTGGTGAACGCTTCTTAGAGGCCGGAAAAAGAGGTGTGAAAGCGTGTGCACAATACTCGTCAACCCCTACGGCACTCCACGAGATGTGCCTCGGTGGCGCAGCCAGTAGGAGTGCCGCCTCATAGGAGCACACCGACGTACTTTCGAGCTCAAGTTCGCGTACTGTTAATATTTTTGCACATATTAGTTTGTTGTTATTACGCTTTCTCTTGATCACAAGAGTCAATTTTAGACCACCAGTGCTCACAAGGAATCGGATACGATGAATGGTTGATGGGTGTAGAAAGGTCCCATTTTCATCATACTACCTCTAACATGTACCGCCTCTTCTTCCTAACAGTCGACATCTCCATAAACTGCGTCCAGGAGTAGTCCTTTTTATGTCATCTTGATCGCAATCTCTATCCTTGACGGAGAAGTGAAATCCGGTGTGAAGGTGAAAAGTAGTCGGCCGACAAAACATTCAGGTGAGAACGACGTTTTTAGTACACTTATGTATCGATATAGCCCGGGTTCATAATATTCAACCGTAAAGTATGCGCGTTTGTCTGCAGTTACGGTATCATTGGCGATATGGTGTAGAATGGTGATGGTACAGATACGCATGGTTGAAAAGGTAACACATAATATGAAGGCGCAAATAGACGGACTTGGTTTGTTGCATTGATGGAATAGCATTGATGGTCTGAAATTGACTCCTGTGATCATGAGAAAGCATAATAACAACAAACTAATATATGCAGAAACATTGACAGAACACGGACTCGAAATCAAAAGCCCGCAGGTGTGCTCCTATGAGGTGGCACTTCTACTGACTGCGCCACCAAGGCACATTTCGTGGGGTGTCCTAAGGATTGATGGTTGCACCGCACACCTTTTCACAGCTCTTTTTCCCCGGCTATAAGAAAGCGTTCAACAAAAACTAACCGTAATTCTGGACTTCTCTCTCACGATCCTACATCCTGTCCAAATAGCATCGTAAAAACTCGCCTTGAGTAGGGAACCTTTCCATATTAGCCCTCGGCCTGCGCGCAGCGTCCTCCAGTCACAAGAGGGCGAGCTCAAGTAAGCTGGAATGACCGGCTACTGGTGGCACAGTGGGTAGAACAGCAACGCGGTCGGTGAGGAGGGGTCGTTCGTGACTCAACTATCGGTACTTCTGCATCTCCTAAATTAAGAGCCATCACGACCAAACAAAGCATTCTACGTAGAATCGCAACGAAAATGTCGCCAGAAATGAAACCTTATTCATAGTTACTATTGCACTTCACTACCCGAGAAGTGGAAAAGTTTCTACACCCGAACTTCGGTCAGTGAGTTTATTTAAGGCGCCCTTATGAAAGGTCTGTTTTCAACATTTCGATTGATTACGATGCGATCCTTAGTCACCCTACTGTAACCCACAGTAAGCAATAGAAGTTTTAAAATCAGACCTTATATAAGCGATCAGCGCCTTAAATCACCTCGCTGGGCGAAGTATTGTCTAAATCGGTGAATACGACCCCACATGGGTGGGCGATCAGTGCATTTAATAACAACCTCCTTATCAGAAAAATTTTGAAGAAAAAATGAGTCGAGTTTGGAGTCGAGATAAGTCGGACAGGGAGCTGAAAAGATAAACTGAAAATGGTCCATAACTCCGTCTTCAAGTTTGCTTAGCAGAAATGGGATCACATACATGTTCGGTATCGTAGTTCGAAGCCACTTCCAGCAATAAATGCCTCATCTCAAATTGTCATGGTCACCTGGTATCCCTCTCTTGCGGGATTTTTATGGGACTCTTTTTATGAGGTTCTCAACAAAAAGTGTCCGACTTTTTGCTCTTAAAATTCAAACAACTAGCAATTAATTGTGATCTGCTTGACAGTTACCTTGCCTATGCCATAATTTTTCCTTTTCGCGTTTTGTATTGTACAATACCGCTCGCGCCGCACGGTCAAAAGTGGGCGAAAAAACGCCAACATAGCGTCGCAAAGCGTCGCACGCTCATAACTCCTTCAGTTTCAGGTTTCTTGAATAAGCGTTGGTACCGTTCGATTCGCCTCTTCGAGATCTACACAAACATGTGTAAAACTTTACCGGAGCTCCCGTATTTTCGCCGTGGGTGCTCCAAAATTGGCTGGACGGGCGATTAGAGCAGCTTATTTCCCAGGATATGCGTGCTTTCGGAGTATCTCAAAGATGGCGTACGTCGCCAGTGCTCCGTCATGCCAAGAATGCCCCGAGAGTGCGCCGTGCACAATGCACACAGAACCTAACCTATCAATCGAGTGGGCGAGCGCATGTCCCCTGCGCTTCTATCTTCTCTCACTAGGAACTGCGACGTTTTCAAGACTATTTCGAGCCGTTTGGAGAATGTTATCAGAAATTCCCCGCCACCCCACTCAGGATTAGCTCCAATCTGTACCAGCGAAACTTTGGTGTGCGCCATGAACATGCATAGAGAACAGAACCTTTCAACCGAGGGGGGGGGGGGGGACAGCTTGTAGACTGAGCGTTTGGAGAGTTTTATCAGAAATTTTCTGCCGCCCTACTCAGGATTTGCTCTAATGCTGTCCAGCGAGCCTTTGGAGTGAGCCATGAACAATGCATCTAGGATTGAACCTTTCAATCGAGGGGGGGGGGGGGGGGGAGCGACCGCTCGCAAATTGCACGCGCAGGCGTCTTCGGAGCACAATAGCTCTGTCAAGTTGGAACCTTTCAGGTTGCAGCTTGTAGGTATTGTAGACAGTCGAACGGTCTGCTAGCACGCTAAAGCAGAATGGTTTAACATAGGAGGGGGCAATGTTATAGGGGTGCGAAGATGAGACTTGTGTGAAGCATTTTTTTCGATTTCCGTGGATCACTACGAAAAGACGCGGCGAGCTAACGGATTTAAAATATGTTCGCGAACAGTTTTAGAGCGGCGAAAGCTAGCGGTTAGAGCTCCTACTCGCCCAGATTTGAGTCTTCGACACTCGCAATGGCACCGTTCCGTTCAGCATGGAAAGCGCTATCGAACGGTATCAATTTGGACCGATTTTGGAAACATCAATTTTTGATTGTTTCGCATCGAGGACGAGGCCGCGGCGGAAGGACGATGACGTCATCGAAAAATCGATGTCTTCGAGTTGGGCGATGCTTAATACCATTCGATAGAACTTTTCATGCTGAATTGAACGGTGTTATTGAGAGTAGGAAAAAACTTTAATGCGGGCGAGTAAGAGCGAGAAGAACATCGACTGTTGTTGTGCTAAATTGCACGCGCGGGGCGGTGTTCTGAGCGCGATAACTCTGTCATGTTGAACCTTTCCGATTGCAGCTTGTAAATCTGTAAGCAGCAAAATGGTATATTAGTGCGCCGAAATACAGCAATGTAGCTTATGATAGGACAAAGTTATCAGGCAGTGCGAAAAATGCATGTTAGCCTTGTGTGACACGATTTTTTCCAATTTGATTCGACCCGTTCGAGAAGATGCAGAGAGCTAACAACCTAACAATGCGCCTCCAAGCAGAACGCTTAAGGTTCTCTTACGATGACATGCTCACAACTCCCTAGTTGATTAAACTGCCTTAGCACAAGCTGCCATTTTAGGGCCACGGGACACAGCGGTTGAAGTTTCCTTCTCTCTTACTCGCCCACATTTGGGTTTTCGACATTTGCAATAACAACATTAGCTTAACCACGAAAAGCTCTATCGAACGATGTCAATCTCGACCAATATCAGAAAAATCGGTTTTTTTGACAATTTCCCATCGAGGACGCGGATGCTCCAGGCCGTGCCTGCGCGGACGATGACGTCATCGAAAATCGATATTTTCGAAAAAAGGCCAAATTTTCTCGTACAAAATCATCTTGGGGTTATTTGGGGCGCTGATTACGAATCCGATGTCCGTTTTTGAAAATTCCGCCGATTTCAATAGGTTTTGGATTTTCTTCTGGATAACTGAGGGTGGTCGGGTCAGAATCACCGATTTCGCTCAAACTTCGTAGAGGTGCGGGGGGCCTATTCGGGATGCCGAACACGATGCCGAAGTCCATTTGGCCGGTTATGACAGGAGGACCACCGATACCAATGACTAAAGGTGATCGGTGATCCTGATCCAACCACCTCAACGGGAAGTAACCTACTGAAAATCTTGGGAATTTTCGAAAACGGACGTCGGTTTCGTAATGAGCGCCCCAAATAACCCCCAAAGATGATTTTGTACGAAAAAATTTGGCCTTTTTCGAAAATATCGATTTTCCGATGACGTCATCGTCCGCGCAGGCACGGCCTTGGAGCGCCCGCGTCCTCGATGGGAAATTGTCAAAAAATCGATTTTTTGGTCGAGATTGACATCGTTCGATAGAGCTTTTCGTGGTTAAGCTAATGTTGTTATTGCAAATGTCGAAAACCCAAATGTGGGCGAGTAAGAGAGAAGGAAACTTCAACCGCTGTGTCCGTGGCCCTAAAATGGCAGCTTGTGCTAAGGCAGTTTAATCAACTAGGAGTTGTGAGCATGTCATCGTAAAGAACCTTAAGCGTTCTGCTTGGAGGCGCATTGTTAGGTTGTTAGCTCTCTGCATCTTCTCGAACGGGTCGAATCAAATTGGAAAAAATCGTGTCACACAAGGCTAACATGCATTTTCGCACTGCTGTAACTTTGTCCTATCATAAGCTACATTGCTGTATTTCGGCGCACTAATATACCATTTTGCTGCTTACAGAATTTACAAGCTGCAACAGGAAAGGTTCAAACATGACAGAGTTATCGCGCTCAGAACACGCCCGCGCGTGCAATTTAGCACAACAACAGTCGATGTTCTTCTCGCTCTTACTCGCCCGCATTAAAGTTTTTCCTACTCTCAATAACACCGTTCAATTCAGCATGAAAAGTTCTATCGAATGGTATCAAGCATCGCCCAACTCGAAGACATCGATTTTTCGATGACGTCATCGTCCTTCCGCCGCGGCCTCGTCCTCGTTGCGAAACAATCAAAAATTGATGTTTCCAAAATCGGTCCAAATTGATACCGTTCCATAGCGCTTTCCATGCTGAACGGAACGGTGCCATTGCGAGTTTCGAAGACTCAAGTCTTGGCGAGTAGGAGCGCAAGAAACTCTAACCGCTAGGTTTCGCCGCTCTAAAACGGCAGCGGAGGCTAGGCAGTTTGGGCAGCTGAGGAGCTATGAGCATGTCGTCGTAAAGTGCCTTAAGCACTCTGTTCGCGAGCATATTTTAAATCCGTTAGCTCGCCCGTCTTTTCGTAGTGATCCACGGAAGTCGGAAAAAAGTGCTTCACACAAGTCTCACCTGCATCTTCGCACCCCTATAACATTGCCCCCCCCCCCCATGTTAAACCATTCTGCTTTAGCGTGCTAGCAGACCGTTCGACTGCCTACAATACCTACGAGCTGCAACCTGAAAGGTTCCAACTTGACAGAGCTGTTGTGCTTCGAAGACGCCCGCGCGTGCAATTTGCGAGCGGTCGCCCCCCCCCCCCCCTCGATTGAAAGGTTCGATTCTGTATGCATTGTTCATGGCGCACTTCAAAGGCTCGCTGGACAGCCTTGGAGCAATTCCTGAGTAGGGCGGCAAGACATTTCGGATAAAACTGCCCAAACGATCAGTCCACAAGCTGTCCCCCCCCCCCCCTCGATTGAAAGGTTCGATTCTCTATGCATTGTTCACGGCGCACTCTAAATTCTAGCTTCACAGTCTTAGAGCAACTCCTGACTAGGGCGGCAAGAAATTTCTGATAAAACTCCCCAAACGCTCAGTCTACAAGCTGTCCCCCCCCCCCTCGATTGAAAGGTTCGATTCTGTATGCATTGTTCACGGCGCACACCAAAGTTTGCTGGTACAGATTGGAGCTAATCCTGAGTGGGGCGGCGGGGAATTTCTGATAACATTCTCCAAACGGCTCGAAATAGTCTTGAAAACGTCGCAGTTCCCAGTGAGAGAAGATAGAAGCGCAGGGGACATGCGCTCGCCCACTCGATTGATAGGTTAGGTTCTGTGTGCCTTGTGCACGGCGCACTCTCGGGGCATTCCTGGCATGACAGAGCACTGGCGACGTACGCCATCTTTGAGATACTCCGAAAGCACATATCCTGGGAAATAAGCTGCTCTAATCGCCCGTCCAGCCAATTTTGGACCACCCACGGCGAAAATACGGGTGCTGCTATTCAAAAAACCTAAAACTGAAGGAGTTATGAGCGTGCGACGCTTTGCGACGCTATGTTGGCGTTTTTTCGCCCACTTTTGACCGTGCGGCGCGAGCGGTATTGTATATGACGCTGGCAAAGGAGCCGTGCAAAATTTAAGGGTCAAGTTGGGAAAAAGAGGGCAAACGCTGTTGTCCCACTTCACTCATATCATCATTCTTGAGATGCTGCTTGCTTTTGTAGTCCTGTGCTAAGCCAAGAGATCAGAAGTGGTAGCGGAAAAATTCAAGATATACGCAAGGCCACGATCAGGGTAGTCCATGCTGTGTTCTTCCTGAATTCCAGGCTCCATATTAATGCAGACTGCATAACCTTATCGTTAGTTTGCAGTACTACGATTATAATAATGTCATCTGAAACGGTGTTCCTTAGGTTCTCAATTGCTGCCCTTTCTTTCGGCAATATGCTTCATGGATGTGAACTACGCTACATATCACTATCAATAAACGATCCACCACAAATCTCTCGCATAATTTCAAAACACTCGTTGTTAGACCTGATCGTGTTTGTCGTGCAGTGTTACTCTTTAACATGTACTGGAAGACGTCTCGGCCACATCATCATTATGAATAACTCAGTCTTCTATTACAAAGGTTCAGTATGTGCATAGCTATAAAGAAACTGATAACCACCACTTCTAGAAGGCGGTTTATAAGGTCAGACCATACGTTTCTGCGTTTAATTGCTTTGAATGTTCCCGCATCTTTTACACTCCATGACTCGACAAAAGGTTTTGAGATCAACACGTAGAAAAAACGCACAGTTTTGAAGATATGAAAAACATAGAAGTTTTGTGAAAAATAAAGAGTTTAAACCTTTTTCTGAAAAGCATTCGGGTCCTAGGGCATTACGGCATAAATAAATCTCGAAAATGCCGATAAAGATATAATTAGTCCAAATTCGGGTACCACGTTTGGAGGGAGTCGTCTAAAAGATGATAACAAAACCGCTGAAAATAGAATTTTGTAACAAGAGATGCAGCACCTTACAATGTTGGAAGACCTTACTCAGAATAGACTATCACCTGCAAGAATAGCCAAAAGAAATGCCTTGCTGGCTTTCCCATAATTTAGCATGTTAGAAGGATAAAAAACTATCATGCTAAACTCCCTCCTTGCATGATGAAGGATGCTCGCTTAATCTATGCTCTGGCACCTCAACAGATAAGAGTGCCAAAGGGAGCCTCTGGATTCTCCTTTTGGTAGAAGGAGAACTAGTGTTTTTTCCAACTTGAAACTACAAATTTTTACAAAACAGTATTGTAAGGGGTTGTTTTGTGGTCAATAACATGTAGTATTAGGTTGCAAAGAAAGCTTTCCGCCACTCACTTTGGCGTTCCGCCAAGTTTTTGAAAAGCGTTCTGGAGCCCTCTCTCAAGCAGGTTTGACGTTCAAAATCGCGAGATCACGAGTTCAAAAAGCAAAGCAGTTAAAGAGTCGCGGTGGGTAACATACGTGGGCCGATGGGTCCTACCAATTTCTCCTACGACACAGCCAAACAATGGTTCCAGAAGTTCAAGAACGGAGACTTTCGCTTGGAGGACCAATCCAGTTGCGATGAATGATGTTTGCAAGGCCAGTTGCGATGAATGAGCAGCGCCTTCTGGAGCTGGTTGGGGAGGATTCCCGGCGCTCCATCCATGAAATGGCAGAGGAGCTCGAGTGCAGTTACACCACCATAACTCAACCCCTGCATTGCCTTGGGAAGACATATAGATGTGGTGTATGGATAGCGCACGACCTTAGACGGGGTACATGCCGCAGAAGACTACTGAAAATGCTTCAAGTCGTGCTATTTGCAGTTTCAAGTTGATCAACGTGTTGTAGAGTGCAGCTGCAGAGTCAATAAGTTTTCCAAATAAGGGGTGCAGAGTCAATGTAAGCCTTTTTTAACTTGAGGTCTCATGAACGCATGCATTCAGGTTCTATCAGAAATACGGAGCTCGGTCAGTCTTCTTCACGGCCGGCATGATCTCAACCTTTGCAACTGCCATCATGCCTCTAACGGCGGCATATAGTTGGTCTGCTTTCCTAGCAGCCCGACTCCTTCAGGTTCGCTTTCCGGAAACACGTTTCATAGCTAGGAATTCTTCCCGCAGAAATAAGGGTCTTAGGCAGGGGGCCCGTGCAGGAAAAACTAAGGCTCTAGGCTGTGTTCTGTGTTCTCCTTCGCTGACACCGAGGAGAACAGACCGTGCAGGGGAAGGAACACCATGACGTGGCCAAATTTAGCACAGGTGTGGTAGGTGGACTACATCTTAGGGTTCTTTGTATGAGCACGAGCCCTCTGCCTTATAGGCACCGGAAATGATCTACTTAAGCAAGATCACTTATTTGTCTATATTTATTTATTTATTTATTTATTTATTTATTTATTTGTTTATTTATTTATTTATTTATATGCTACGCCATGAGGGGCCTGCTGAGAACTTTATGTAACAACAATAAAGGACAAGGTTAGTTGGAACAGAGTACCGAGCCAAAAAAAAAGAAACTCAGCAAGAAAAACCAACAATTCCAAGCGATGGTTAATGATAATATAACATTCGAAATACACGCAGATGGCCAACCCAATGCGCGTTCTGAGTGATAAGTATTACTCTCAAGCAATCCAACGGTAGAAAGCTATTTATACGTAGAATCCACAGAAAAACATTTCAACAGGAGTACACTTCAGATGCGACGAGAGTTGCAGAAGGAAAAAGTTTTTAGGAGCATCCTATTATATCATGAATGCATCATTAAGGAATCTGAAACAGTTCACGTTGTTTTTCAATGGCTTTGTTTGCTAAAAGTGTTTCTGCAGAAATCAGTGCTACAGACGGAGGATCCCAATGTGGCGAGAGAGTGAATATAAATGAATAGTGATTCGGAGGAGCGGTGCGCACGGCTCTCCGAAAAAAATGGGCACGTTGGCAGCATGGCACTATCCATTTCATTTCTTTAGTTGATACTGACACACCAACATTGTCACTTTGAAGGTTTTGGGCAATCTTCAGAACTTCGAAAAAATTCAGAAGCGTTTTTGCGTACTTCTGCGTGATAGCTTTATCTTCTTTATTGCGCTCTCGCAACTATGAAAATGTTTAGGGAAATATTTTGCAGCAGTTCTAAGGTTATGCAAACAATTGATAGCACTAGGTGTTTCTTAAATATTTACGCTAAAGAATGATCTAAGCAAGTCGGACTATCAAAAGTTGGGTGCCTGAGATGCGCCTGCTCATTCTCATGGCAGCGGCACATTTCTTTTGAAGAGCAGCCTAAGGTAAAAAACGTTGGTTGTACGATGAAGTTCGGAAGATTGAGGGCGAATGAAATGACAGGCATCTTCTGTGCAATCTTATTTAGGCAAGACGGGAGGGTCACTTGGATGTAAGAGAAAAACGTAAAGGAAGAAGGTCTTGGCTGCTGCTGTTGAAGCGTGGCAAACTCGTCAAAGCTTCTCCAGTGCCCATCGTAACTGCGTCGGCTTCGAGTGGAGGGTTCGACATGGAGGCGAACGTCAATCAGCTGCGAGACCAACGAGTCCAATAGTATGCTCAGTGTGCTTATTCTGCAGAGCATACGTGGGAGGATCTTTGCCTGATGAACACTATCATTTAATCATTGAACGCGAATGGGTTATCCTCCACGACCTCGCTTACCGTAAGTTCGTTGCAGTTATAAGTCACAACAGCAGATGAAAGTTCTTCCATCCGTTGGGAGAGGGCAAACCTGTTGGAACTCTGAAGTTCTGAAGGGCCTCCTACGATACAACTGCTTTGCACAGAGTTCAAGAGCATTCTCTGAAGGACATTCTGACAGTGCGGTGTCTTACTTCTGCCGCAGTGATGTTAGTTACCCTCACTAATCTACATCATTACACCTTCTTTGCGAACTACTTGTTGGGATTCTTGCCAACGTATAACGTATAGCTGTCAACACCCTCGCGACGCATATGGGCATAATCGTCCTCCTCCCAGAAGTAAAGAAATGTAAGTATCTCCGACCGAGCGCAATACTGAGCAGAATTGTAGCCGGTGGCAGCTGCATTTTGTCAGCGGGATAGTGAAGGGGTTGGACAAATCCGAAATTTGCGAAGTTACTGTTGTATCCCTGAGGATACAACCTTCACTAGACCTCTGGGGTCTCTTCCTACTGCTACTAGATCTCTGAGGTCTTTTTCACTGCTCTCTGTATTAACAGAGAGCCTCACTTCCGCGTGACGAGGCAGCAGAGAATAATACAGTTTTATTAGTAGAATACAACGTCCACTCCAACGACGTCGACGACTGGAGGCGGTGGAGGTAGGCTGGCGGCGGCTGGAACTCCTAGGCGACGGTGCGACGGCGACCTGCGACGACGACCCCTGAGGGTCTCGGCAGCGGCCTTATATGCGCCCCGTTTTCCCGCCGGTCGTTACTTTGACCTGCCTTGGCGGATTACCACCGCGCCTACGTGGGTGGTCATCGGCTTTCTACTAGCCGGCTACGGGCGCGCTACACACGATCACCACTGTGATCGTCCAGCCATAACACCTCCCCTAGTAGGAAAATAATTACAGCGAAATATTTTTCTACTACTTAACGAGAACTTAATTAACAAACGAAGTTTATGAAAACTACAACAGTCAACAATTAACTAAGAAAAGTTGTCTACTCCATAGCGTCGGACTGGTCTTCTGGTCCTTGTAGAATGTCGTAGTTGTAGTGGTTGTTCTCTGTCCGCATCGCGTCGTTGATTGGTTGAACCCGCGGTCGTTGAGCAAGCAGGTTCCGTCCTCCATGCGTCGTCCAATTCAAGAACATCGAGCAACGTTTTGAGCGCAGAGCTTTCCTCCTGACAAGTTCGCTCTTCGGCGCAACGTCGCATCTGATTCGCGTGCTTGCGAGTCGCTCTTCCGTCAACTTCGACCTCACAGTTGACGGCACCAAGGCGTTTCACTACCTTGCCTTTCGTCCATACAAATCGTGGTGCCTTCCATCTCTGTACGTATACGTGATCGCCTACAGCGAACTCTTTGGGCAGCACACCATGCCTCTTGTCGAACTGCCGTTTCATCTTAGCTCGTCTTTCCTTCGCGAGCGGGTCTTCTGATTCCTCTTCCATCGGAATCAGCAAGCTTAAACGCGTCCTTAGCTTCCTCCCCAGAAACACTTCCGCCGGAGTTCTCTCATCCAGGCACGCGTTTGGCGTAGATCTGTACGCCTGAAGCACCACATTGAGCGTCTCTTCTGTTGGCCTCTCCTCCCCTTTAAGCTTTTTGATACCTCGCTTAAGCGTATCAACAAAGCGCTCCGCCTGTCCATTAGACTGGGGGTGATAGGGGGCAGTCTTGATGTGCTCAATTCCTCCTTCCTCGCACATCCTTTTAAACTGTTCCGACACGAACTGTGTGCCATTATCACTAACTATTGTTTGCGGCAATCCATACCTCGCAAACAGATTTTTCATGGCCTTCACGGTTTGTGGGCGCGTGTGGCGCAGTCGGAGGAGGCGCGACTGTCGCGTGCACCCGATACCAGGTTCCTGGTTCGGATTTCCCGCCCAGGCCAACCAAGCCTTCCATCCCTCCGGGGTCGGTGAATTGGTACCAGACTTGTCTGGGAAGGATAAAGCGCTGACTTGTTCATCGGCTGGCCACCGCAAGTCATTGTATGGCCAAATACGCATTCATGTCGCCTCCACGACATCCCGTAGAAGTAGAATGCGCTGGCGCATCCCAGAAGGGATTGAGTAACGCCGTCCTTTATCCTTTATCCTTTATCCTTTATCACGGTTTGTCCTGCAGAGATATTTGCCATCTCGAACATTTCTGGCCATTTGCTGAACGCGTCTACCACCACCATGTAGTAGGAACCATGAATTGGTCCAGCAAAATCTATATGAAGTCTCTGCCAAACACGGGTAGGCGCTGGCCATGTCTCTAGTGGTACCTTCACAGGATTCTTTGCACTTTCCTGACACTTACTACACTTGCGTACCACGTCTTCACAGTCCTTGTCAACCTTGGGCCAGTACACATAACTTCGGGCCAACTTCTTCATTCGCAAGATCCCAGGATGACCAACGTGCAGTTCCTTCAAAACGTCTCCTCGCAACTTCGAAGAAATCACCACTCTTTCTCCTGTCATGAGACATTTTCCAACCACGGACAATGTCTCTCTTCTGTTGTGAAAAGGTGCCAACTTAGGGTCCACCTTAGGCCATCTTCCACTTTTCACACATGCCATAATCTTTCTCAACAACGGATCTTGCTCCGTACACGACTCAACATCTTCATGAGTCACTGGCAGCTTTCTGATGCATTCTTGCAGCACTGAACTCACATCTCCTTCAACAGCTGCGATCACCACGTCTTCGTCAGCAGCTCGATGTGTCTGCATCAGCCTTGACAAGCCATCTGCCTGTCCAAACTTCATCGTGTTGACATATTCAATGTCAAAGTCATAACCAAGCAGTATCGTAACCCACCTCATGAGAAGATTGGCGGAGTACACTAGAACCCCTTTATTGTCACCAAAGATGGCTATCAGCGGTTTATGATCTGTCAGCAACAGAAACTTCCTGCCATACACATACTTGTGGAACTTCTTCACTGCAAATACTAGTCCCAGCGCTTCCTTCTCAATCTGGGAATAGTTCCTCTCTGCGCTTGACAGCGACCTTGAAGCATGCGCTATTGGCTTTTCTGAACCGTCCGGGTATCTATGCGAAATAACGCATCCGATACCATACTCGCACGCATCAGCTGCAACTACTATCTTCTGCTTGGGATCATAGTGAGCCAAATTCATCTCACTATGCAATGCTGCCTTCAACTTTTCGAATGCCTTGGCTAGCTGGGACTTCCATTCCCATTTCACATCTTTCTTCATCAAGGCATCTAACGGTCCTCGAAGCTCTTTGATCGTTGGCATAAACGATGAGTAGTACGTTACCATGCCGAGAAATGCTCTCAGTTGAGCAACATTCTTTGGCTCTCCCATACTCTTGATCGCTTGGATCTTCTCCGGATTCGGTCTTCTGCCATCCTTGTCTACTATAAAACCAAGGTACCGAATCTCTGGCTTCGAGAATGCACATTTCTCTAATCGAACCTTAAAACCGTACTCAGCGATTCTCTCAAACAACGCTAGCAGGTTTTCTTTGTGTTCCTGTACCGTTCTTCCACAGACCAAGATGTCATCCAGGTATAACGTCACACCTCTCAAACCAGAGACCATCTTGTTCATTATCTGCTGGAAAATTCCAGGTGCAGTCTTTATCCCAAACGGTAACCGATTGTACTGAAACAATCCTCTGTGCGTGTTTATCACAACCTTCTTCTTCGCCTCTTCTGACAACTCCACTTGCAAGTAGGCATCTGACAGGTCGATCTGTGAAAACACGGTCCCGCCATTCAAGGACGCGAATATATCCTCTGGCACCGGCAAGGGATAATCAAACGACTGCAGCGCTTTGTTCAGACCAGTTGAGAAGTCTGCACATACTCTTAACTTCCCACTCTGCTTTTTCACACACACTATAGGTGCAGCCCACTCACTGTGGCTCACCGGTGTAATCACACCCATTTCGACAAGCCTGTCAAGTTCCTTATCAACAGCTTCAACAGCAGCGTGTGCGACTGGTCTGCAACTTCGGAACACTGGACGCGCACCATCAACAAGCTGAAGCTCAGCTTTCTCATTTGTGCAGTGTCCTAGACCTTCCTCAAACACTTCTGGATAGGTCTTCTCCAACTCCTCTCTAAGGTTCGCACTGTCCTCCAACTTCACTTCTGTCACCACCATCCTCATACGATGTGACATTTCTTCATTCTTCTCAATCCACTCGAGGTCCATTAGCGAGTTGTAAGGTGTCACATAGGCGTATCCTTCTGATACCGCACCCTTAATCTCGAACTTGCACCTCAGCTTTCCCCGAATCGTCATTGGAGTTCCACTGGCATTCTTCACCACTAGGTTCGTCTTCTCGAGCGTTGGAGTGCCCATCTTCCTCCAAACACCCTCATTTATCAACGTTATATCCGAACCAGTGTCGAGCAAGAACTCTACAGGGTGACCGTTGACGACTGCTTCCACATACACGCGTGTGGAATTCACTCTAGCTGCCGCACTCGAAATCTTGACTGTGCGCACGTGTCGTCCTGAATTCTGCTTTACTGCTTTACTGTTGTCGCTACCACGACGGCTTCTCCGTCCCGTTCTCTTCAGCTCGGCATCTTTCCGCAGCTGCGCGACACCGCAGAATTTCTCCTTGTGCCCTGTCTTCTTGCAGTTCTTGCAGAACCACAACTTCGCTTTACAAGCCCTGGAGTAGTGGTTCCCTTCGCAATTCCAACACTGAATTGCTTCCTTCCCTTCCTTGGCTTCCTTGGCTACCATATCAACAGCCTTCACATTGCCAGCGATTGCTTCACTGTCCATCTTTAGACTCAAGAAGTTCTCACACTCCATATGCAACTCCTGCAGGGACATTTTCCTTTCAGCCTTGTACTCCCTGTCTAAGACTGCAATGAATCTCTGCCTTACCTCGGCTTCCATTGGAGACTTCAGTCCAAAAATCCATAGAAGGCACTTAATTCCGTCCGAATCCAACTCATGGATTTTCGCTTTCTCACACATTTCGTTCACACGACCAGTATACGTGAGGTAATCCTCACACTCTTTCTTTTCCAGCTTCAAACACTGGTATCTGGTCGTGAACTCTGAAGTCTTCACATCAAACAGCTGCTTCAGCGTGCTCTCGGTTTCATCAAAACCGATCTCCGAGACTTCTTTAGGCAAGACACGCCTCTGGTACTTCTCGAAGCATGCAGCATCAAGCTTCTCACAGAGAAGCCTCACTCTCGCGCTCTCTGGTAGCTGCTTTCCATCCTCTACAAACACTGCTCTGTACCTTAAGTACCACTTCGAGAAGCATGAGTCCACATCAGGATCGAACACGAACCTGTCGATCCGATTACTCAATGCAGCCATTGCATTTGGCACTGACATGGTTTCACCAGTCGTGCTCAACATATCTGCTCCTCTTACGTGCCTGAGCAGCATGTCCAACATATCTTTTTGCTGCTTCTCAGCAACTCTCCCTTGCTCCTCCATGAGCTCCTTGAACATGGACATGACAAGCTGAGGATCCATCTCCGATCAACTCAGCACCTGCTCTTTAGGCTTCCTTCTTAGAGCCTCAGACTTCCTCGAAGTCTTGCTCAGGCGTTCTTTCCTTACTTCCGCTCCTGTAGCGGGAAGTGGCACACCTGATCGCCACTGTTGTATCCCTGAGGATACAACCTTCACTAGACCTCTGGGGTCTCTTCCTACTGCTACTAGACCTCTGAGGTCTCTTTCACTGCTCTCTGTATTAACAGAGAGCCTCACTTCCGCGTGACGAGGCAGCAGAGAATAATACAGTTTTATTAGTAGAATACAACGTCCACTCCAACGACGTCGACGACTGGAGGCGGTGGAGGTAGGCTGGCGGCGGCTGGAACTCCTAGGCGACGGTGCGGCGGCGACCTGCGACGACGACCCCTGAGGGTCTCGGCAGCGGCCTTATATGCGCCCCGTTTTCCCGCCGGTCATTACTTTGACCTGCCTTGGCGGATTACCACCGCGCCTACGTGGGTGGTCATCTACTAGCCGGCTACGGGCGCGCTACACACGATCACCACTGTGATCGTCCAGCCATAACAGTTACCATCATGGTTCATTCTTTCCTCGAAGCGGTGTGTCGGCGAGTCTGCCTAGTGGGTAGCGTCTCAGTGTCGGGTGAATCAAAGTGACGATATCGGGTTGAACTCATCGGGAGACGGGAATAAGGAGTGCCTGCAGTCACTCTTCCGCTGGAGTAAGGAAAAAGAGGCATCAGGATTGTCGTTGAACAACCTGAAACCCTGAGGTGCTGAGCAGCACAAGTCAATGAAGTCTGAGCCGTCCGGGGAAGATGCCGTTGAACAGACGAGTGGAGAACTGGACAGCTTCAAGCCTCAAAAGTACCAGCTGATCTCAGGGAAGGTAGCGCAATTTTAGAAGATACTAAGCTTTGCAAAAAATCGCCTTTCGAACTATTAGTAGGAAAGAAGACAGCTGCATAATTCATTAATTATCAAGTTGAATAATACATTCGCTCAATGATATAGTAGGTGTCTGGACCCAGTTTAGCCGAGAATAGTTTATTGGCTTTGAATAGCTTCGAACACAGACAAGAGGTGGAGTAGAGGTTGGGAGTGGACAAGGTCTGGGAGCCTCGGATCCGGGAGTCGGTGGGTTCACCCATAAGCTGCTGTAAGCTAGAGTACCAAACTACTGACAAGGTCAACCTTTACCTGGTTTGCTATTCGTGTTTAAAGCACACATCGCCTATAAAGATTCTCGGTATTCAGATTGGGGGGGGGGGAGGGTGCATTTTTATGCTTACCAGGGAAGGGTCTCAGGCGTAGGTCTGAACGGGGGGAATGGATAGTCCTGCGAGAATCTCCACCCTTCATGTGGACATGGTTCGTTTTCGCTGAGTCTTTGAACCAGAAGGGCTATGGACCCTCGAAGGCAGTGTACAGTAGCGCACCGTCAGCACGTGCACGCGCGCTGTTGTAAAAGACGCGATTAAAGGCTTTGCTGCAAGCGAGTCGGGTGCTCAGTAGGGTGCGACGCTGCTTCACGGGTGCTGGGCCAGGTGTTCAACTCCCGTGCTATGTACTGTGTTTGCATTTTTTCATAACCGCTGCCTCCTTCACCAATTTGTTTCTACACATCTCCTACACATCTATTTCACCCTAAATTTTCAAAAGGGTCAGATTGGTGATCAACACCCCATGACCTCGACAGCCCTAGTCATCCGTATCTGCTGTAACCCGTACCTGCTGTAAGACCGCTTTTTAACATTCGCTGAAAACACAAAACATTGTATAATAGAAAAAGTGAGAGAAGTGAGTGAAGCACAGCTCAAAATAAACTCTCATTTGAGAATTTAGAGTGAAATAAATGTGCAGAAGATGTGTAGGAAGTGAGGTGGTTCAAACCGCCATCAAGGCACTATAGCACACGACTCCAGAGGTCGATGATAGATCGAAAAAAAATTTCGCCCAAACCTCCCTCAGGGGCTATTTGGGATGCTGATCACAAATCTGACATCCGTTTTTGAAATTCGTGCCGATTATGGTAGATTACGGCAGGTACGGATGACTAGGGCTGTCGAGGTCATGGGGTGTTGATCACGGATCTGACCCTTTTGACAATTTAGAGTGAAATAAATGTGTGGGAGATGTGTAGGAAGCAAATTGGTGAAGGAGGCAGCGATTATGAAGAAATGCAAACACAGTGCATAGCACGGGAATCGAACACCTGGTCTAGCACCTTTAAAGCAGTCTCGCATCCTGCTGAGCCACCGACTCGCTTGCCGCAAAACCGCCCCATACAACAACGCGCGCACGCATGCACGTGGGCACGTGCTGACGATGCGCTACTGTAATCCGCCTTCGAGGGCCCGTAGCTCTTTTGGTTCAAGGAGTCAGCAAAAACGAAACTGTTTTCGATTATATGAAGGGTGGAAATTCTCGTAGTACCATCCATTTCTCCCGTTCAGACCTACGCCTGAGATCCTTCCCTGGTTAGGAGCCAAAAAATGATTTTTCACTTTGTCGATTCATTTTTCAACACTTTTTTACTGCGTAGATCTTCTAGTACTATCAAGATGCCTATAACAGTTGTACACAATATTCAGATGAGATGACCTCTGCATTGTGCGGAAGAACGTCTACATAATCAAGCAATCAACTAGCCGTTCGTTGAGATGAGCACAAAATAGCCTCCAAGAACTACACTCAATATCGTGTTTGAAACCACTTCTTCAACACATATGAACAACGTGTGGGAGAGCTACTCTGAGAGATGTGCTGCTATTCAGTCTGTGGAAGTCAAGGGTGTTCTGAAAATTCGCATCGGTGCATAGCAAATTGAAATCAAACTTCGAGATCTCTCAAATGAGTTATTCCCTGCTCACAATGATCAGCTTCAATGAATATCTTAATTCGCTTAAAAAACTTGGCTATCTTCAAGGGAATATCGTTTGGAGCTGATTTTGCCGCCATCGGACTAATCGTTGTTCACTGGGCGTCTCTGAAGCAGCACGGTCTGTTCATCTCCCTACTCTCGTCATTCTCCCAGCTCTCAGTGATGTTCACAATGCCGGTGGCAGGCGAGGTAAGGACTCCGGTTCTTTACTAGGGAGATGTGCGTGGTAGCTTGTAGAATGCTCTGTTTGAAGCTATGTGAATCATCCCTGGGGTGGCAGTCGGTCTACTACGTTCATGCAACTCTCAGTGGCGTCCTGTTCACTGCATGGTACTACTTCTACCGGTACGTGCCTTTGCCGCTATAAATTCTTGACGTGTAATTCGTATCTATATTAGACTATTTATTTTATTTATTCAGGGATGGGTTACAAGACCATCAAACGCGTAAAAAAAGCGAGGAAAATATCACAAGAAAATTGCAGAGAGTTCCAACGACACACAATCTACGAAAAGCTTTTATGAGTAAGAAGAAATCTAAGACGAGATATTGACATGTCAATCATACTTTTTGATCTTCGCCAATAAGTAGGTTGAGCTCCTTTAGATTTTGATACGCGAGGTAGTATGACCTAACTTGAGACCCAGCAACTCTGGGATAGAGCCTTAGTTTTCCTACTCTGTTTCTAGTCAGTGGCGCACCAAGAAATCTGTATGGTCTATTGAGCGCTTCTTAGTGGTAATTTTAAACAGAATGATTTGGTCCGTCTTTTTCCCTCTACTAAGTAAAGAGAGTAAGCCTAGTTGCCTTGCCCTATCCACTCCATTCGGAGCGTTGGCGTAGCCCAACGTGAAGCGTCTCATAAACACCTTTCGCGTGTGCTTGTTCTGGACACTTTCAAGGATTTTGATGTTTAAATACAGAAATGCCAAATTCCATTGACCTCATAGCACTTGCAGGCACGTAAGAGAACCTGAGAATAGTTTTCTTTCATTACAAGCGCCTTGTAGTGTGAGTCAAAGTTTAGATCACACGAGATGAGAACAAGTAATGCGTAAGTAGGTAATAACTATAGTAATAAGTCCTTAGCTTCCATAACCTGCTCAAAATTAATGCCTTTAAGCCTATAGGTTGTAGAATACTTGTTACTTTTTCAGGAATAACCCTGCAAAGCATCCCTGTATGACTGAAGTTGAACTGGAGAAGATTCATCGTGGTAAAGGAGAAGTCAAGATGCACGAGCCAACTCCTGTTAAGGTTCATTCCATGGAAAGATTCGCGTCTAATCGTCGTATCTGGAACAAACACATCATTTCTAGGAGATTATGACGAATCCGGTTATGTGGGCCGTGTGGTTGTCTGCCTTCGGAGAGCTAATGATGTCGCAGTTCATCGTTATGTACGGGCCTACCTACCTCAAGGAGGTGAGCAATGCATTGGATTTCTTCCATCACTGCTTTATGCGACGAGTGATGGCATGAATGAGAAAGCAACGTTTGAAATCTCATTGACAGGTCCTTGGATTTCGAGTCGCTCATACTGGTTACTTTGTCGCAGTACCTCGTGCACTTCATCTAGCCTTCAAAATCATAAGTGGGATAGCCAGTGATAGAATTCAGTAAGTCTTTTGTTACGGTTTAGCCGATTTAGCTTGCTACATTCATATTCTTCAGCTTCCTTTCGGAACAGACAAAAATGAGGATTTTCAACACTATTGCATTGATGGTATGTTCCTTATGAATTGATAACCATTTTCATTTCTCTCTTCCACCGAAATTATCCTGTTTTTTGCGTGCTCAACTTTTACAACTTGACATGTTTGCTTAAGGTATATTTTCTTTTTTTCAAATAACGAGTGTTAAGACAAAACGGAAGAAGTGGGAAGGCTGGTACATCACAGCTCCGATCTAAGAACCACGTAGAATTTTTATTGTCTGGAAAGCAGGAAATCTGATTATTACTACATGAAATGCGTATTTCCTATATATTAACGCCAAGACGTGAGTGACGAAGCTGGCTGAGAGTGTACGTGTCTCAGTAGGGTTGCACTGTTAGAGTGGTCATGAAATTCGCACATGAAGCATGTTAGGCTTGTTTTGAAGCCCACGGAGGCCGACATTTCGATAGAAATCACTTCGTTTACTCAACCAGTACAGTACGATGTTCAATGAGTCTACGTTTCAAATCGGTCGGGTCGAGTTTACAAATTCCGAGTTCTTTGGAAATGACGTACTCCACACCACCTCAAGGAAGCAAAAAGTTTTGTGTTTCAGTCAAGGAACTACTTTCTTATTCCGAAGAAAATCACGTCCTTAGTCCTGCAGTGCCCTTCAAATATGTATGAACGCATCCTGGATTTGGTACGCTCAGGTCCTGCCGGACAAGTCCATAACGTCACTATCACAATCAAAGACTGCATAGAGGAAAACCACTACTAGTACTCATCGTTCCATGCTACATTTTTCAAAGAACTGGTTTGCAAAAGTTGTACATACTTCACGTGTATCGTGAGTAAAGACGTACCCACATCCAAATTTGGGTAGATTACTTTCTAGTTATAAAAGCTGCCTGTTCTTTTGATGTTGAGGTTGACTAGGCCTCTGTAGACATGTGGTTGCTCCAAATGAACGCAGGATAATTGTTCATCTTATTCTCTTCCGCTTAGAATTCTATGGCATACTGGCTCTCACTACCACACGAAATAACATGCTATGTAATTACAGATGGCTTTCCGAAGGAACAACGTGTAGAGCGAGCAAATTCAAGCTCTACGAGCTGATTCAGCGTAAATCTGGTGTGCTTGTAAACTTCGTTCCTTAAAACAGTGGCGTTTAAGAACCGACGACAACGCTACAACACACCTAGCTCTAGTGATTCACCGACACAAAGTGTATGGAACAGATAGACTGGCTATAATACGTGTACTGGCTACAAGCTTCTCACTCTCGTTTCCCTGCTGGGACCAATAACCAGAGAAAAGCATCCCGATCGGATTTTCAAAGAGGCCAGAATGCGGCTTCGTATGTCCAGTTTGGAACAGAGCACCAGCACCTACCTTTGTACGCGAGAAGCATAGCAGTCGGTACACCAGTGACACGACCTTCATTGATACTACAACTGCTCTAATGACTTCAGCTACCGTCATACCTGACTCTTATCCTTAGGATGTTGTTTCTTTTCTGCAGATAAAAAGGACATGGTAGTGAAATCACTTCACGGTCTGTTCATGTAATCGAAAAACCCATCTGGACGGATCTGGCCGATAACATCTCAACGTATGGTTCGAAAAAAATTATTCCTCGGGGCTCGAATCGTTGCGTGATTCGAGAAACCAGTCCAAAAGTCGAGAATAAAGGCAGAGCTCTCAGGTATCCTGGGGAGGAAGACATGCGGAAAGAAAAAGAGTATATTTGAATTCAAAGAGATCTAGTCAATGAAGAAGAGCCGTCACAGCATGCAGATGAAAAAAATGTGCAAAAAGCGCTTGAAAATTGTGTAGATGTCCCCACCCTATCTCAACCGGACAGCTGAAATGCGAAAATTATGCACGGTAAGGAAACGGAAGCTTCCATGAAGTGTGTACACAACTCGCCAGGAGAAATACTAACTTCGCAATCCTGGGAAGAAACCACACCATTCTAGCTGATCAAGGAACTGCATTATCTTCGATCTGTGATGCAGAGACCTTTTATGGTTATATCCTGCCGACGAAGAATTGCATCTGTTCCCACTAGAAGCTCGTTGACGGCAAAGTAGTTATTGCCACCATTTTGGATACATCTGTGATTGTGATAAATTGGGGGCTCCATTTTGCACCAGTTCCGCTTCCTTGTTTCGTATTCCGATTTCCGAATTCACGTGAGCGCTTTCTTGCCATGTTCCGCTTTCTACTCTTCTAAAAAACAGTTATGTGCGTCCCTGCCTCCTAAATTTTAGCTGACAAAATCGCGCCTTGCTTAGCTCGTTCCCACCTTTTCCTTATTGGAAGTGTAAATGACACCTACATACCTGGAGTTTTGCAGTATAGGAACGCACCAATTTTCAAGCCTGGCATTGTTGAAACTTCTTTTTGAGCAGCGATGCTGATTAACTATGATTTCTTGTAAAGCCTTGAGCGTCGCTATACATACTTCGAGGTGGAACTAAAATTTCGTAGCTAGGCTGTTTTCTTGTCAGGAGACAGCTTTTTCGTATCGGAATTTTTATTAACAGTAGAGAGAAAGCATTGGGCTACAATCGCTTTGCCTTCCACACACTCTAATAGTGCCTTCAGAATCATTATCATGAGGTTGGAATTAAACAAGCAATATATAAATAAATATATAAAATATAAATAACCAAATAAAATAATATATAAATAAATAAAACAATACATAAACAAATAGATAAATAAAATAATCAATATAGCAAGAATGGAACATTATAACCCACATTATTCTGTTAAACGTGCTGCTTGAAATAAAGGCTCGGCAAATCCAATTTGAAGAAATCCTACGTCTATTCTTTGCAAAACCCTCGGAGACGGCTCTTGTGCATCACCTGTATCACCTGCCGTCCCGTTGATCATCGACTTGCTCGAGCGGGCGCCAGCAGCGTCTCCATTCGTCCCTGTCGCGTGCCAGAGTGGTCCAATGGATCCTCCTCGCTCGAGGGGCACGAAGAGCGTCATATCGGTCGTTCAGGGCTCTTGTGCATACCACCATTATAGCATGCTTCGCGATACAGTATATGCGTGCATGCTACGACCTCAGAAGGAGAAGGTTCTCAGCTTCTTCCACCTGAAACAGCTTAGAAGTCCTTACTTGCTAGACGGTTGAAAATTGTGTATGCAGTATTATCTTCCTTGGATAACATGCTTGCATTGAGTGGCTTCGTCTTCGACGCCGTGTATTCTTCAAAATAGTCATACGTTCTTTATACTGTTAGCTCTTTATTCTGTGCTATGACAATCAACTGCTTCTTTTAGATGTCCGGCATATTCTTCTGTATTCTTGGTTTTTTGCCTAGGGAGTTGGCTAACTATGCCCTCGCCTCATTGCTCATCATTGAATGCTCGACGGGTTTCATCTGCGGAGGATTCTACAAGTGTGCCACTCTTGTCGCCAGGTGCCGTAGTGAATTTCATTCCGCTGATTATTACCACATTCGATCGGATAATTGCAATCGTGACGGTCTAGTGAACATCGCAACGAGAAAAAACTTGTTTCGAATGCCCTGACAAACAAGCAGCGCAATGCCTTCACCCGAGAGGTTCGACCAGCAGGTTGACTCGACAGGGATCTCTTAGGGGCACCTCTTATTATAAAAGCGTTACATACGCCATCAGCAACGATTCGCGATGGTCCGTTGACTTCAGGCGTTAGTCCAAACGTTAGTGTTTAACGTTAGAGTCTGCCGTTTTCAGTTGACCGGCGGAGAACAAGACGAGCAAATATTAGCAGATGTGATTTTCTTATCAGTGTCCGATGAAAGCGGATTGAGGGAAATAAAGGTGGTACGGGATTTTGTTCACCATTTTTTGAACGAGGGAAGTTAAAGAACGCGACACCCCCACACATATTCATATTTTTTCACATGTTTGGCTTCCGCATCTGAGGCGCCTGACATCTTATAACAAAACCATGCACACTCACTAAATGTGTGCATAGTTCTGGAAGGCTGAAAGCATTTCAGAGTAGATTGCAGATCGAGCATCGCACGAGAGTTTGCTCACAATCGTGTAGCACGTCGGTTAGAAAACGCGTTTGAACAATAACTTGGAAAAGGAAAAAACATGAAGGAAAGAAAACAGCGTAGATTACTAGAAATGTGTCATACATGCAGTTGCTGGCTCCCAGCTGACAGTGAAGGGCATGCCTCCACTATCCGTTATCCATGAAAAAATGACGAATCGTTAATTACAACATTTGCTTTCAGGCAACACTCGCACTTCGTGCTCTCTCAGATTCAGTTCATCAAATGTTTGTCTCTGTTTATCGAACCGTTACTAGTGTTTCTCATCTGCACACACAATACGCTCAGTGAATGGCGAATGGTGTTTCTTTTCCACGGAGTGCTTCTCATCGGTAATCACCACTACTCGTTCCCTTCGGCTCCACCCTTGAAAAGCTCAACTTCTTCAGTCGGAAATATCATCTTCTGCTACTTTGCAACGGATAGACCTGCCGCGTTTACCCACATAGTGCCGACGGAGGAGCCGAAAGACGTCGAACCGCCGGAGCAACAGAGGTAGTGTTCTTCATTCAAAACAGTCATTAAATCATTACATAACTTTCTCTTCAAAACCAAATGTTCCTCTAAATTTTTGCTTATTTAACAGTAGGCGATTGTTGCATTGCTTGAACAGATATGATTGAAGAGCAGGACAAATATCTTAAACATTCGTGTTGCTGTTGTAGGAAGCAATTCATTGTCTCATATGAACTCGTTGCTTAATGGGGTAAAAGCGGACGTGGCATTACTTTTCCTACCGACACTTAAGGGATGCGGTTCGTGGACACGTACTAGTATGCTTAGAAGTATCAAAAACCCGCGACCGGACCTATAGAATGCGAAAGGGCTGAGATGGCTTGGGTAGGAAAGCCCACTGATGTTCTTCTTCATCCTTCGTCACAGGAATTAATGTAAAAAGTGAGCAAATAGGTGTGATGTCTACGAAAATCAAGTTGTTTGTTCTTCTTTATCGTCATAGGTTAGTCATATTAAAAAGTGAGCTGTACGAGATTTGGACAGGAAAAGGTCGAAAAACCTAGTTGCATTAGCAGCTTGAAAATCTATACAGAAGCACTCTCGGTCTACTGTCAGGAGACTCTACGACTTTACTGTTGGTCGAGAGTGCAGTGGTTATAATAAGTCTTCCACTTCGATTCATGCGTTGGGCTTGTCCAATAATTAGAGTCGTTTTTCTCATAGACTACGTAAACGGCATATTATGTAGTATGTAGTGTAGCGATTGAATGGCTTACATTATTATACACTATTTTAAAGGCTAGACGTTAGACTATCTTCTTTCAAAAACTGAGCATCATTAGTAAAAACAATTTGGTAAAAAATAAAGCTGATAATGGACAATCAAAGAGAGCGTTGTCGGCTAATTTTATTGTTTTAATTAAGAAAGGGCAATAATGCGGTACATGCTCGGAAGAAATTACGTGACGTTTATGGTGAGGACCAGGGATGAGCGGATAATGAAATTTTGAAAACCGGCTAACGGATAACGGATAATTTTGCCCGAAAATCGCCGGATAGCGGAAAAACGGATAACGAACAAACAACAATAATCAAAACTCGTTTTAAATTACACTAATTTCAACAACAGATCAGGGCTTGAAGCGCTGTTAATTCATAAGTCATTTCTAGACGTTTTAGTTGTGTTTTTATACGTTTTGCAGTCGCCACATTAACGACGCTCTATGCATTTTCCGTCTATCCGTACGTAGACAAACGCACAGACAGCAACATACCCGCTTTTCACCTGTTTCCAAAGGATAGGTTGGATTGTCTTATTTATCAGCCTTAGTCTGCGCTTAACTCTTTTTTCAAATAGAGCAGTTGAAAAATATAGTCCTTGGAAGAGCAATTCTTCCGATGTCTGGAAATAAGAAGGCAGGAGACATCCAGCGAAACAAAATTCACATAACGCTCTTGTCCTACACGTGCTATGAACCGTTATTGTTGTTGCTGCTCGATAACATCCCAAGATCCAAGGTAGTTCAACGTAGAATTATCTGGGATGGGTGGAATACCAACTTTGGTAGTAGCTGCAAGCAGTTGTGTACGGCAAACAAACACTCAAAGAGTTATGACATCCAGACCTTCTGGATCTGAGGAAGAATATTCGACCTAGCCCCAAAACGGTGGTGTTCCCTATGTTGCAGATAAGTTTCACAAAAAACACAAAAAAAAACAAAGAAAATCTACATGTCTTCAGCACCCAAGACGATAAGTTTGTTTAGCAGTTTAGTGCTCCTCTAAAATTTTTAACGGAGAAGTTGCTTACTCTATGTATTCGGATTAATCCTATTTCTTTTGCTAGTATTCACTGCTGTACTGCAGTATTTTTTGATAATTCACAACAGCATATGGCTAAAAAGGTACCGTTACCGCCTGCAATCAAATCGAACATACTTCAATCGTGGAGCCACAAATGATAGTATGGAAAGATCAGCGGTAAAAATTCTTGGAGGATGCGGCTCTCCACTTTTGACGATTGCTAGTAGCAGTTTGTATGCCTTCTTGGTCAGCACATGACTTGAGATGAAAGAACAATGCTGTGCTAAGTAGGCCTCACATAAGTATGGTACAGGCTTAGCGGGCCTTCGGGAAGGCTGGAAGTTAGATATCTTTAAAACTATGTAGCCAGTTCCCAAGTAGGGAAACTTGAATTAACCCTTCTAGATTTGAATACTTCTGTCGTTTCTGACGACCACTCTTACGATCGTGAAGGATCCTGTACATAGCCCACCCATCACCACGTCCAAAGCTAAGATTCAGCTAATTTGTTGTTCGTTATCGCACAAAATCACCGGATAACGAACAACAAAACGGATATGCCAAAACCTCCCGGAAACCGGATAACGGATAACGGATAACGGTTAATCCGCTCATCCCTGGTGAGGACTGCCTTACTGAGCGCCACCGTCAGCGTTGGTCCGCCCGCTTTCGCACTTACTGTGCCAGATATACCACATACCGGTCGTACAGTCACTACTGATGATGACAAAATAAAGGCGTTAATCGAAGCCAACCGAGGTATGGCAACTCGAGAGATGGCAGAGAAGCTTGACAGAACGAGTTCAACCGCTTACTTGCGATTACAACAGCAATGGTTACGTAGCCAAACTGCGTGTTTGGGTCCCTCTCGAACTAAAGGAAATCCACCTCACCAAGCGCATTCACATGTGCGGGGGTATGGCCTATGTACCTTGATCTGCTTCAAAGAAGCCAAAATATTGACTTGAACTTCTGCTGTCGTCAACTACCGAAATCGAACGAAGAAATCAAGAAAGAACGCCCTGAACTGTCAATTGCAAAGGCGTGACGTTCCATCGTGATAACGCAAGACCTCTCACAGTTTTAATAACCCGTCAAAAATTCACAGAGCTCAATTGGGAACTGATGCCACATCCACTCTATGCGCTGACTTAGCACCATCAGATTACCTTTTGTTTCGCTCCCTTCAAAACCATTTGAATGGTAAGACTTTTGCTACCGCTGTGAAGTATGGGTCTAGTTCTTCGCTTCTAAAAACCAAGGCTTCTTCAAACGAGGAATGTCTCAAATTTCCAAAAAATGGCAGAAGGCCGTCCAACAAAATGCTTAATATATTATCGATTAATGCCTTTTGGTAATATAGATAAACTCTCTTGAAAAAATATGAGAAAACGACCTTAGTTATCGAACAACGCAATATACTGCGTACCGTAATTATAGGTCCATTCTAACCATTGCCAGTACCACACTTCTGCTAGAATCTCTAAATTTTTTATTGGAACCGCTTCATATGTCTTATTTTGAGTGAACGTAGACTTTTGGTATATTTAGACATATGGGGCATGGCGTTTTGATCTCGTTGTAATTTACAGATCCACTTGAAGAAAGTTAAAAGAAATTTATATTTACTACTCTACTTTACAAGCACTTCAGTGGCCTTGAAGATTTTACATGCTACGCTGCTGACCTAATTACCCACGTCAACAGGCTACAAACTGATCTGTCGCCTTTTCCAAGTTCACAGTGAACGAGTACTTGCTTAAGAGAGGTCTTTCATCTTCTTATTAATTCAGTTAACTTCGAAAGCCTGAACCTATGGTGCAGAATTCGGAAAAAAATAAGAAGCGAATTCATTGAGCAACACTTCACACTCGATATGTGCTTCACTTTACAGTTTTCGAATGCGTCGCTAGCTCTCTTCGCAACCGTATTTTTCAGGTCAGAAGGTGGCGTAAAAACGTCTTGTGTTTGAGTAGATATCGCTCTGATGGGTATCCTTGACGCTCCAAATTAATAAATTATATTTGTTAACGCATCCTTTAAAATTGCCTCTTGAGAAACTGGTCTCGCTTCACTTGTACTAATAAATAACCGCTGTTAATAAGTTATTGAAAAATTTCCTTCACTATACTATACTCGTGTCTGACTCCAGCTTCAAATTAGTGTGGCTGAGCTATTCTATATCACATGGTCTGTTATTATCAGCTCGATATCAAATGCCTCTAATAATAATTTATTATCCTAATAACTATATCAATATGGGTGTTTGAATCTTTTCCTATGTGTGATGAATAAATATCCATTTTTGTGTTGGACAGTAGCACAAAATCTTACGATGGAACAATCGTAGTCGTCCCAGTAGTTGGGGAAGGGGTCTACCAGCAGTCACACTATAGCCAATGTTTGTATCAGCTCCACGCCTCATCTATTTCTGCTGGCATCTTTTCTCATTTTTTGCAGGCTGACGGCCGAGGGAGACGAATGACCGTCGAGATCTGCCTATGCATCTCATGCCCGTACGTGCGTAATTTCACTGTTGCCTTCTCATCCAATTAGTTTTGTTCTTTGATTGTACAATAAAGATTGATAGACGGAGGATCACATTCTTTTTTATCTTTCTCTGCGGATGTGCTTTCCAAGACGTTCTACGATTACGAACTACACCTTTTAGTTTCTCTTTAGTTTCTTCGTGGTATCAGTAGAGTGAAATTTACTTCAAGTGAAGCACTAGATACAATGTAGCATCTTATGTGAGCATTACACCTCTTTTTAGTAAGCCCCGCTTTGCTGGAACTGTTCCAGTAAATTGGCTTTGACTAGAACACAAACGAAAACTTATAGGTAAAAAAGGTTTTCACAGCGCCATCAACTCAAGAAAATCAGCACCTACGTACATAACAGTTTAAACCTGCAGACCAGACGTAATCGCTGTTCTAGCACATGGAGGCCTGAATAAGTCTTTACAAAGGCCGCTTGATGCAAACAAAGGTGTGCGCATGCGCTCTTCAATTCCCTAAATACCTTAAATAGTACGGTTATTCTATTAGTGTAGTTTGGCCTTGTTAAAACGACTGTTACTTGTGTTCCTGGACATGTACGCTCTAAGGCAACGGAATAGTTGTAAAATTTTGTAAAAATTGTAAGCACTAAAATGCCACCTTTCTGTTGAGCAGGAATGAACCACAAAGATGGGAATGAGCATATCTTCTTCTTCTTCATTAGCGTTTGTCCCGCTAAGCAGCTCCGCTCTCCTGGTGTGATGACGCCACTTCACGCGATTCGAGGTGGATACCAGCGTCCTTCAGGTCCCCATGCAACGTAACAAGCCAACGCTGTTTCGGCCGCCCTTTAATCCTTTTACGGGCATATCTGTGCTAAAGCCAATCTCCCGAACAGGATTGTGCGTTTAACGATTAATGATTTACCGATTTAACGAATTCACCGGCACTTTTCGTTAAAATCTTTTAGCGAAATTTAACGAAGAAAATTTTCGTTGGATCGCATTAACGACATTTTACGCACCACTTTTGAAATTGTATTTCTTCTTCATAAAAGTCCATTGCGAATCTTTTGCATGAGCTTTCGCAATGTCGTGGCGATACGAGGAAGCCCTCTACCTGTTTGAATAAGTGTAAATACGTATGCAGTCGATACCGTCCTCATATTCCGAGAATTGTTGGCATTATTCTTGCCACATGACCAATGCATTCACATGCGCACCCACTTTTCTATGCAGTCGTTTCGTATTTGTTCGACTTCCTAGCCCCATCTCGCGCTTGATTGCTACACATTAAATTCTCGTTCTTCCCAAACAGTCAGTTTTTCAGAGTTTTGAAGTTGTGGGATTAAAAAGGCATAGAAGACGCGAAGAAAACACCACGAAAACAAATAATTTGAAGAAAAAAAACATATGCAAAAAAACATGCGAAACAAAGGCTATTTCAGTCTTCCCCGCAACTTTTCCGGAAGTTGGACGTGTTCTTCGCGCAGCATCAGGTGATGACTAAAGGACTACGTTGGGAAACGTTGAGCCCCGTCTAACTGATAGAGCGTGGCTACTGGTACTATCACTGCTTCGTTTTCACTGAATTCCATGCCGTGCACGTCGATTTTACTCAATCCTTTCGTCTTCTTCGAGGGCTGTCTTGGCAATTTTCTTTGGGAAACACGTGAAACTGTGAACATGCGTACATAAAGCAAAATTAAATAAAAAAGAGAAGCCAATGGCCACTCTTGGTCAGTTATTTGAGGTTAGTCCTAGAACTGGTACTTTACAGTCTAATGCATTCTAATGCGTGAAGAGCCCTTTATATTTTTATGAAGAAGGTATATCTCTGAAGGAGCAGATCTGGCTCTCATAATGATGTTTTATTGCGGTCAAAACTTCTAGCGCCAGGCTGGACTCGAACCCACACCTCCCTCTAACAGAGTTGGGGGGATTCCTCTACGCCATTACACCACCGGCGCCGTTTGATCGAACGCAACATCCACACCTCGTGGGCCCGATCAGCACTCACCCATATATCGGGATGAGCCGGCCGCTGGTATCAGCATGGAACCAGTTAAGCTGAGGGTCTTGATAGAAACGATTCAATGCAGCTTCCTTAAGCCTCAAGTGACTGGTATCGAGGTTGTAAACCGTCATAATGATGTTTTGTTGCGATGAAAACTTCTAGCGCCAGGCGGGACTCGAACCCACACCTCCCTCTAACCGGGCAGGAATGCTCTACGCCAATGCTCTTGATCTGGCTCTTGCAAGAAGTTTCCTTTACGCCTATGGAGTTTTTCGTCTAATTTCTAATTTGTCACGTTACTATATGCAGTTCATCGATACAGAATGGGCTTTGCAAAAATGGGAAGAAATTGAGAAGCCGAAAACACTTTCGACCATCACGCAAATGTGCTGTACAGTACGGTACCAGGTGCTTTGAGAAGAAAATCAGAGTGGTCAATTGCTGAAAAGTCGTGACGACAGTGGCAAAAAGAACGGCAGACAGTGGCGATTTCTATTTGGAGGAATTAGGAAGGATAAAGGGAAGGTGGACCACAGTTAATGTGGAGCGAGAAACGTGCTTTAAAAGGCGCGTGTTCCTTGCGCATTTTCTTTGGAAGACAGCTGAGAGAAGCTTAACAGTTGAAATCTACGTTAAAGTTAGTGGGAAACACAAAAATATGTACTCACTGCAGTAGAATTCGATCGATTAAAATTTGGTCAACGGTCCGCGGCCGTTTACTTGATTCTCTGCTGTTGTCTGCAGTAAGAACTGGACCAATTTGAACAAACAGAATAGTACCGTGAAACGGGCAAATCTATGGACTTCTTCTTCTTCTTCTTCTTCTTCTTCTTCTTCTTCTTCTTCTTCTTCTTCTTCTTCTTCTTCTTCTTCTTCTTCTCCTTCTTCTTCTTCTTCTTCTCTTCTTCTTCTTCTTCTTCTTCTTCTTCTTCTTCTTCTTCTTCTTCTTCTTCTTCTTCTTCTTCTTCTTCTTCTTCTTCTTCTTCTTCTTCTTTCTTCTTCTTCTTCTTCTTCTTCTTCTTCTTTCTTCTTCTTCTTCTTCTTCTTCTTCTTCTTCTTCTTCTTCTTCTTCTTCTTCTTCTTCTTCTTCTTCTTCTTCTTCTTCTTCTTCTTCTCTTCTTCTTCTTCTTCTTTCTTCTTCTTCTTCTTCTTCTTCTTCTTCTTCTTCTTCTTCTTTCTTCTTCTTTCTTCTTCTTCTTCTTCTTCTTCTTCTTCTTCTTCTTCTTCTTCTTCTTCTTCAGCGTTTGTCCCGCTTCGTCCGCTCTTCTGGTGTCATGACGCCACCTTTCCCGGTCCTGCGCTTGATCAGGGTGGAAGTTACTTTCATGTCCATGTGTAACGTATCGACCAACGCTGCTTCGGGCGTCCTCTAGGCCGCTTTCCAGACACTTCCAACTCAAGACCTATCTTCCGGACGCTGTCTTCTTTCCCACGCAGAACGTGGCCGTACCACCGCAAGCGAGCTTCGCGCATCTTGTCAGGTATCGGCGCGACACCGAACTTCTGCCGAATGACATCGTTTCGGATGTGGTCCATGCGGTGACTCCAGCCGTTCAGCGCAGCATCTTCGTCTCCATGACGTTGAGACGCGTTTCAATTTCCTTAGTTGCAGGTCAACGCTCAGCGCCGTACATTGCTACCGGCCGCACGACTGTTCTGTAGATCTTCGACTTCAGGTGCTCTGGTAGGGCAAATCTATGGACTTCGTAAATATAATATCTACTAACGAACTGTACCAGAGAATTTGCTGTGTCCTTGCCTAACCTCAATTCTTTATTGAAACATTCCGTAAATTTCCGAAACAGTTATAGCAGCATAAAAGAATGTGGGGTTGTAAAAGGCTTCTTAGAGGGCGCTAGTTTGTAAAAACTTTTGTCAGGAGAAATGAAAACGCTCAAAAACTTTCAGGCGTGATATGGTGCCACAGCACGGCTCTTTTCGTCTTCCATTCGATGTTCCCTATGCATCTTCCCGAAGGACGACTTTCCACAAGCGAAGCGTGTAGCTAAGGGAAATTTGGATCTATCCTAGTCTGAGGGGCACAGAATTAAAAAATTATGAAACAAAGTGACTTGACACTTAGAGAGCGGATTGAAGAGTACAGAATAGGACCTAAAAACGAAGAACGAAACGAACAAGCAAGCAAAAAATAAACAAATAACTGCGGTTCTAAAGACGCCTCCGCGGAAAAAGCGCATTCAAACACAGCTGACCGCCGCCTGACATATTATAACACGGATCCATCATAGTGAGTGGCACACTGTCTGTTTACAACCGCGGTAACGCCGGTATGTTATTTTTTTGTTTTTTCTTTGTGAAATTTGTCAGCTTAGGCCCTATTCTGTTCTCTTCAATCCACTGTGTGAGTGTAAATTTTATTTAGCGAATTTACCGAATTTAACGCAAAAAGTTTCCGTTAAAAAATAGTCCTTAAAATTTTTCTGAAAAAGATTCAACACACACCCTTGATTCCGATTAGTCACGATTAGCGCGATGAACGCGACCATACCACCGGAGGCAGGCTAACCTGTCAGCAAATGAAGCACAACACCGAATCACCGGCGTATCGCATTGTTGAGCTCGTGTAAGGCCGGCAGCAGAGTCTTGCGGGTGCCGCGGACCCGCCATGACAACGGCGGGTGGTGCGGCGCTGCGAGGGTTACTGTACGTAATACTGCGTACTTCTGCCGGCAGTTGTGACCTCTGGGAATGTCAAAGGTGTAGTAAGCAAAACGCTTTTTCTTTTGTGAAAAAGCGTTTTCTAATATAAAAAAACATTAGAAAATGTAAAATTCGAAGAAGTGAAGAAAGGTGTAAAATAATAGAATTTATAAAAGGTATAAACAATTAAAAGAATGGTATGTCATAAAATATAAAACATATAAAAAGGTTCGTTTCGCCACTGCCTTCAGACGAACCTTTGTGTTATACTCCACCCGTGACTCTTCAGTGAAGAAGAGGAGTATATTTTAAGATTTCTTTAAAATCTATAAAAGAAAAGAGATAAAAGAGAAAAGTCTACTTAGGTGTTCTTGAATCTAAGCCCCGAAATCTAATAGAACACTTCTTATAACTCAACAGTTCTGTGTCATTTTGCGCTTGCTCTCACTTTTATCGATCTACCTCAGTCGGCCGAATGTGAGTAAGTTAAAGTAGTGACAGTCGATACCTTCCGATCAACGACAGCTTACAGGCAAGAACACTCAATGATAAAACGATTTATTATTAACAAAACGATGAGTACGAACAGATAGCAATGAATGAAGAGGAGATGGGTGGTCTGCCTGGGCACGGAGCGGCGGCGGACTAAGAGCGACTGCCGGGATGTCCACAAAGTCCTGATGAAGTCCACGAAGGAAACGGGGCGACGAGGAGTAGACGACGACACGCGAGGACCACAACCGGTAACACCAAAAAACTGACGGCCACCCTTGTTGTCTCCTTACCACCCTGGTTGGCGCCTAAATTGAATGTTCGCGCCCGAGCAGTCAAATCATCGCCGCCGGCCCACCTGTGATCACCTAACTACAGCCGGAGGCGCTTTATGGGCACTCGCTCTTGGGCCGCTTCCTTGCCCTGACACCTCCACTAAAAGTTCCTCGACAAGCAGCTCGAAGATAATGTGGTAGCCCTTGTGATGACAGCATTCCCTCCGATGCCTTGTTGAGTCTGGGAGATCTGTCCGATGCAGTTATAGCTCGTACTAAAAAGAACGGTCTGCTTCGTTGTTGCATTTCTGTGAAAAGGTTTTCCCTAAACCCCAGACGACTAACTTGCGACTGGAAGGCTACGGAGACATTCAGTGCAATTAAGATTACCTAATATCGTGCTAAGGTTTTTTTTTGCGTTGTGTTTTGAATGCAGGATTCCATACGCCTTCATTTGTCGACACTACCGGTGATTATATTGTTGGTTGTCAAGCCCATTTATGGATAGAAATTATGCACCAACCTACTATATCCTAACATGTAGATTCGTTTAAAAAAATTGTTTAGAATAGATGAATCATAATGGTCACCCATCTATCACGCCCTCCGGCGGGTCTCACCCGCAGCTCCTGGCGCTGCGCGGGAGCCGCCGTGAACTGCGGCAGCCCTCGGAGACCTTTGCGTGCGGCGACACCGCGATAACTCGTCCGCGCCGCGGCTTCCACCACAGTGGCAGCGTGGGTCCTACTGCGGCGGGAGCGATATGGACGAGTTCAGAGGGTGCTGCCACGAGACTATGTAGAGGCCCTAACACCAGCAATCCACCGCAGCACTTTCGTTTCCAATATGTTGTGGTGGGTCTCAACCTCCCTGATTGCAGTACAGCACTCAGCACCATGCTTCGCTACTGGTCGGACGACGGCTTGACGTTTAGCTTAAGCCCGAACATCGCCAAGCGGTTGTACCAAGTTTGCGCTTGTCGTTCGAGTTCGCTTTTCTCTTTACTTGCAAGCATTACGTCATCTGCATACAGCAGCGTCCAGGGGTAGGCTTCTGGAGGACTCTCAAAATGGCATCCATTACGACAATAAAAAGGAGCGGGGAAATGCCAGAGCCCTGGTGAGCACCGACGGAGATAGGAAACTCCGCCGATGTGCTGGCTGGCGCTCGAACTCTGCTCTTTGGGACAGAGTAAAGTATGCGCACCCACTCAATAAACTCTTTGGGAACAGCGTGCTGTCGTAAGGCGTACCATTTGGTCTGACGCGGTACACGATCAAATGCTTTCTGTAAGTCCAGAAAGGCTAGGTGCAGCGGTTTCTGCTTTTCGCGATGTCTTTCAACCAGAAGACGAGCAGCATATATGGCATCGATGGTGCCACAGCCCGCTATGAATCCACCTTGGTTGGTGGAAAGCTGGACTATATCGCGTATACGTCCATCTACAATTCTCTCAAAGATTTTCATGCTGTGCGAGAGCAAGCGAATTGGACGGTAATTCGTGCAGTCCGCAGAACTGTCCTTTTTCTTCCAAATCGGGATCGTCGTGCTTTCCTGCCAACTACCAGAAACCTTCTTCTCCGCAACAACCTGGTAGAAGAACTTCGTTAGCCATTCAGCAGCGTACACGCACCTCGACTTCCATAGCTCGGCCACTAAGACTTCGGGACCCGTAGCTTTGCCTGACTTCATCTTCTTCAAAGCCGCTTCCGTCTTCTCCACAGTGATTTTCTGCACAGGACCGTGCATAGGCGAGATCCAAGAGATAGGCGGATGGGCAAACTCTATTGTCGAAATTTTCTCAAAGTAATCATGCCATCGTTTTATAGCCCTCATGCGGTTCGTCAGTAGATGGCCGCTCTCATCGTTGATGCCCAAGAATTTTTCGATGTCCTCGGTCTGACGATGACGCGCCTTGGCAAGTCTTTAAAGATGTCGTTCACCATCCCGCGTCGCGAGTTTATCGCTGCGCTCATCGTAATGAGCGGCTTTTGCAACGGCTACGGGATTCTTAGCCGCTTTCTTCGCCTTCTGGTACAAACGCCGTTTGCCTGCAGTCTTGTCGCGCAAGAACGCGTGATATAATCTTATATGTCTCTCGACTGACAGAAGAAACATCTTGTCTCCTGCTCCGCACATAAGTCGATTTGCCTTCACTCCAGTGCTTTTGCCAACTTGCACGAACGACCCGTCAACGTACCCACGTTCAGCGTAGCGCAAATATTGCCTAGGTTACAAAACGTTCGAACTAGCTCAGTTGCCCCCCGATGCCGTTCTCGCATCAGAAACTCTTGCATACTTCTCGCCGGGCTTTCGGCGTGCGTCGGCTCCCATCAAAATCACATAACGTCATCAACCATGATGTGACATGCGATCGTCATAGGCCGGCCTATCACAAGGGTCTGATGTCCGCACTCGAATGTCCGTGTTTGGCTCAGCTCAGAAACAGCAGAAACAAGCAGTTCCCAGAGACATCTCGTGGAGGAGCTTACATCCCCTAATGACTCGCACGACTCTGCTAAAGGATAAAAATGGCTAATGACTCGCACGACTCTGCTAAAGGATAAAAATTTAATGAAATGTAAGCGTTAAGGATTGCACCAGGCACACGTCCAAAACTTCGAATTTTATTGTAGAACTAAACAACGATGCAAAACAATTTGCAAAGTCTCAAAGATCTCAAAAAGTGTCGGCGCTATTTAATAGACTATGAATTGTAACTAGAAGGAAAGCCAGAGACTACGCGTTCGGATTACATTGAAAGTGCGCTGCAAAAGCTGAACGCTATGAATTGTGGAATACTGACTTTGCAACATGTATTCTTCAATGTCCAAATTCTAGACGAAAGTATGCAAGTTGACGAGATGCGCGCTCTTTATACCGAAGAGGCTATCACGTCGCGTTCTGTAACGTAATAAAATGAGTTGAGAAGTATAAAATCAGAAAATTTCGATGTTTTTTGAATATTGATTTCTCTAAAAGCGGTTAGTTTTGCCACCTATCTCCAGACGAACCTTTTTGGATATAATACCTCCCTAATAAGTTTTATTATACTATAGTATTATAAAATACTATAATAAAAGTTTCATTATGATATAGTATAAATATTGTTTTATGGACCTATGAAACAAGTTGAACTTACGGGACGGGATGTCTGTCGATCAGGTGATCTTTGCTCTTGTTTTTCCAAATATAACTCTACTGTGGTACATCAGTCACTTTCCAAATGAAAAACGCATATTATACATCAGTGCAAGTCATTTTGCTTCCTCCATATTCTTCATACGGTGGCTTCATTTTACGTCTTTATCGTGTCTCTTGGCTTGTGTTTAATTATTTTTATACCTCAAATATTTTATCAAATTTGGTTATCAATTTATTTTTGTGCGAGTACTACTACTGCTTCAAAATTAATTATTCTTATTATAATTTATGCCAAGCATTTTACTAAACTACTTAATTACGCTTGTTGTCCTACGATATCTCTACGTATTCAAGCACGTTCTGACTATTAAAAAGGAATCCTTAGCTTCTTTATAGTTTACAGTTATGTATTCCAAAGTATAGTAGAGGTATATGTACATACGTATATGAACATATTAAGAACATATTGAATCTTTAGCAAGAATAAACTTCAGTAAATTGTCAAATTCGGCTCATTGTTCTCACAAAATTAATAGGATCGCTGCTATTATCTAGCATGTTATAGTTATATAATATGTGTCTGTTTCTAGGAATACATCTGCTAACATTGTTGACAATAATTTCTCTAATAAATCCGTTATTTACAAGAATTTTATGAGACTCCTTTATTTTGTCGTAAAAATATTCAACTTTTGAGCAAGCATTGGCTATTCTAAGGGCTTTCTTATATATGATATTACGCTCTATTTTGATAGAGACTTCAGAGCCAATGTGTGGAAATCTATTGACTTTAAAATTAAAAGAGTCTGTTTCATTATACAAGTTAGTCTCTATCTGGTTAATTACTATTCTTAAGCTTAAATCTAGATAACTACATCCGTGTTTAGTGATGTGTGTCTTTTTAAAGGCTAACGTGTTTTTATACACTAATTCTGGTGTGTTATTAATGATGTTCTCGGTAAAATTATGAACTATAAGAATGTCATCCATGTATAGAAATGGTTTTAATAATTTATGTTCATCCCAAATCGTAATTTTTGAAATATTCAAATTGAAACGCAGACCTAGTTAGAAAAACAAGTAAATGACTAAAATTACCGCCTTGTGGTACTCCTTTATTCTGCTTATACAGGGTGCGTAAAAAGTATTGACGCACCTACGTTTTGATTCAGCTCCAGCTTTTTCTTTCTACCCCTCTAGGTTTTTGTGTGTTATTTTTGTTGTCTGTATTGTGCTCAAAAAAGCACTCACGAAAAAACTGAAGAAACATGATCGTCATCGTTACGGTGGCCCTTTTTTGTCTGTTACCCAAAGAGCCGAATACTTCCTTAACAAGAGAATTAAGCGCTGTTCGAAACGGTAGGTGAGGAAAGATGTCAGCAACCCAAACGTCAGCCACGGTTCTGTCATAACAGATGATGATTACAAGAGGTTCACGCACGTTAACGTTCAAATCCGAAATTATCAACCTCTGTCCGACAACGGTAAACAGATAACGCGCGCAGGTGTAGACAGCTTCTCAGACGAGCACAGCTTAAAAAAGAATCCGCTGGATTACTCTTTTTAGGCGATTTTGGAGAATGAGGTCTGGGCTACTTTCAACAGAAGTGACCAGTCGCAGAAAGCTACCCTATCGAAAGCACGGAATGAAATCCAAGCGAGTACTTGCGGCGCGTGCTCATGAATTTTTCCGTCGTTTTCGCTCTTGTATTCACAGTAAAGGAGCCAATGTCAATTACGAGTTATTCTATCGTGTTTGCAAGATCATTTTCCATAGTTCTCAAGTGAATATTTCAAAAGTTACTGAGCAATACTATTTCCACAACCGTCATTTAGTGTGTCAATACTTTTTACGCACCCTGTAAATCACACCAGCGAATATACAGTAACTATTCTTAAATAGATACTCGATAAAATATAGAAGATCGGAAGACTTGTAGAGTACCTGTATTTATTGTCTTTATCCGAAGTGTCTGTATGAAAAAACTTTAAAACCTAAGTCAAATGAAAGCGGGAAACCCTCGTATGTGCTTGTTGATTTAACCCTATTTTGCTGTGCAAGACGTTGACCTGACTTTTCCCATTAGAGTTTAACGGGTACGGGCGTTAGATACCCCTTAGATACCTCGCCCCCTTGTAGCCCCGCCCTCGTGGACGAGTTGTCATGAGCCGGTGGTGCGACGCGACCGGCTGTCAACTGCTATATTGGGTGCGTTCGATAGGAACCCCTTCAGCTTCTTCAAATCCCCCCTCTCCGTTTTACCATCTACACCACCCATCTTGCTATTTCATGGAGGTCACCTTGTATTTCTGGCTACAAGTACCCTTCTTGATAAGCAAGATGATGTGGTATCTTCAAGTGGATGCTTCGACAAAACTGCGATCTTCAAACCTGCCGGTAAGTTGATCTGCTCCCTTTGATGCGGGATGACAAATCTTCCGTATTGATTGCCATACTTTGGCCAGATTTTCATGCTTTCCGTAGGCGTCGCGCCGCGCGATCGATATGGGGGCATATCATTAGGCGTAGCTCAGGATGAGCGATGGTATTACAAAGGCCATATCCCGTGTGGATCTTTAACTTCCTACTTAAAAATGGAACTATGCTAGTGTAGACAATTAGATATAGATTAGTATAGACTTTTAGACCTTAGATTAGTATTACAGCGTTTATCTTCAAGTTATGTGGACGAGTTTTCTTGCTCCTCTTTTTCTATTCCCTTTTCTTATTCCCTGAACTCTGGACGGGGCTAACTGTCATAAGAGAATGACGTCTCGATCCACAATTCCAAAGCAGAACAAATTAAAGCATCCTTTCATGAATGCAACACATTTGGCATCGCTTTCATTGGCACCGCCCACACCATTACTTCTGAACGGTTATTACTAATTCCTACATCCATTCGAAGATGGCACAGCATGCCATTTTCGAATGGAGGCCGTCCCTTTGCACCGCGTGAACTTGTTCGACTGCATGTGCTCCCCGCCCTTCCGCCCTCTCGGGGTATCTAAAGTAACGCACCCCTCTTGTTGAAAGATGCAAGAAACGCAAAGACAACGCCATAACCATGCAACCAGCTTGCGGCAGGACTACTGCGTTGTAAGTTTTGATAGTACTCAAGGGTGGCCAGAATAAACGCCCACCAAATCTGAATGATTTCGCGGCCCATAGACGCTGCTTCCACGACATTCCTAAATATTATTTTGCTTTTTTCGTGCTACCTGTATACTACGGTTCTCCACATCATCTCAAGCCTGTTAACTTGAGCACAGTGATTAACAACTATTGATTTGATATGGTCTGTTGTTGAATCCTGGGCGGGAATGTTGTGCGTAGGGCAACAAGTGCGCGATATACCTAAGATGATAATAAGTGCAGAGTTCAAAAATTCTAGAGGCCAAAAAATAAGGTTCACTGAACCGTTGATGTTGGTGCTTACCGAACGTTAAGGCGTTGCTCGGTGTCTGCCTCACACCTGATGGTAGCAAAATTTTGTAACTAACATTCTGCAAACGCCGACAGTACAAACGCCGACAGTGTATTCTAAATTTAGGTATCTGAAAAAATGTTTGTCTGTTAGATCCTTCAGTTGGCGTAACAGTTATACGCCTAGCTATGCACTCTTATTTTTATACTCTTATAAAGTTGATCTACTACTTATGTAACAACATTCCTTCATATAGGTTAGATTCGTAATTTGTTATAGGAACTATAATAACCAGAGTTAGCGCACATCAACGACTTGATGTGCTTTAGGTGAGTTTCCCTTCTTATTATGTCATCATAAATGGTTCCTCTGCCTCTTACTCATTTCCTTGCTAATGAACACAGAGGGGAGTATTTCTCTGACGAAGGACCTGCACCAAATGGAGACAAAACCTTACTTTCTGTTAACTCATGGGTTGTCATATTTTCATTATTTTCTACTACGTTGTGACTCACCAGCCATTTCCATTTCGCCTGCTTGCACAAAGTACAGTTAAATAAATGAAGACAACTAATTAATTAAATTTGCTGTTGAAAGGTGCAACACAGTCGTGTAATCGTCGACGGCAGAACTTCGCACGAATAGAATTTTTGACCAGTCAAGCATGTAGAATTTGCCATATATTGGGCTCTCGAGGTTCTACACCTGCCGCATTCGAAGATTTTGCTTTCCTGGCTTTCCAAACAGCTCTAGAACTACACAATTGTAGCTGTATATCAAAAGGGTAGCAGTGCTACGGTTTCTCAAACAATGCAAGCTTTTTGCGAAATCAGTATCCGGTACGCATTTGAAGTTGGTTCATTTTCATTGATGTATTGGTGGCGCACCCCAAAAAAATGCTAATCAGCCAACCATCACCGCAGCTCTCACAACTGTTAGTTACAGTAGCGCTGCTGAGGCAGTTGATGTCCATCACTTCTCTTCGAGCTTCTATTTTTGACGTTGTACCTAATGCCAAAAGGGAAACTGATTGCTGATCTCTGTGTTCAGCCCCATGACATCTACTGAGCTTGCTTGCTCCGATTGTGAGGAATGTGTGTTGACTGTTTGCTTTGCGAGTTCCGCCATGCGTTTGTCCTCGTCTCGCATCATTGTCGCTTGAACTTCGATCTGAATACTCTTACGTTTCTCTTTTCCGAACTCCGTGATAAGCACACATTTGAGTAAGTCATTCAAAGTTTCGCGAGAGGCCTAAGGTTAGTCGACTCTATTAATAGATGCCCCTTTGTGCTCTTGGTATCCATGCAAATCTACGGATACCAATGAATGTGTTTGCTCTAATGATTTCCCTCAAGACGGCGGACAGGCATTTTAAATAGACTGCTTAACCGGAAAGGCAAGTTCTCTAATTACTCTCCTTTTGGGCCTCAAAGGAATGGGCATTCCACAACTCCCCACAAATGGAACCTTTGTGTCGAGTCCTCGAGTACGCTCTTCATCCAGTGTATGATCCACACATGAGGTTGTAGCTCATCTACAGGAAACTTGTAAATGATAACAATTCCGTAAGTGCTACAGATTCCTAGTTCAAGTCGTACATTTATTTATTTATTTGTTTCATACACGCAACAAAGGCGTGCTCAACAAAAAAAAACATAGGAAGAAGCAGTAAGAATACTGAAAAGGCAACAATAAAAAGGGTGAGGGACGTTTTGCTTGAAAGCGGCGCGGGCAAAGGCGCGGGACAGGGGCTGAGGAGACAATTCGCGTCGACTCGCGCAGTGATACCCACCGCTTCGCACTCAGCCAGACAGCTCTCGCCGCGGAGGCGATGGTGACCCTGCCAACTACAGGATCCTGTAGGTCGACCAGATTTCGTGTGATTACATGCGATAGAGAGATAGGAGGCTCGGGCGGTTTGCATTGGCAGTCCAGAAATCGGGATTGATCTGAACCCTATCATCTCCTATATTAGAATTTCGAGCTCTATTGAATGAGCCAGGAGAGAATCTTGCCTCAATAACCCTTACAACATTTTTTTTCTGGCGCTGTTTAACTTTCGTTAAATAAACGTTTTTATTTATATCAGAATTAACTACGAGGCATGCTTCCAGGCTACTGATGTGAACTCTACCATCTCCTGTACTAGAATTTCGATCTCTATCAAATGGGATAGAAACTACCCTGTCTAAAAAACCCTTAAGCCGGCTTTTAGGCATTGTTTATTTTTCATAAATATCAGTTTTTATTTATATCAGAATTAATTGCGAGGCATGCTTCCAGGCTGAAATCGTGCGAGAAGTGTAGTTAGATAGACACCCCAGGAGACCTCTAAGAACACCACAAATGCTCAACCTTTCTGAAAACGACATTAAGATCCTTCAGTGCGTAGAGCATGTTCACAGTCTGAAATTGCCCGACGAGTTCGATTCGATAACAGGTAGACCTCCTAAGAACACCGAAGTACTCCAGTTTTTTCAAAGCATTTCACCAGTGTTTCCTAACTCGTTAATTGGTGGAGGAGGCATTGGCTATGCAGGTACATTGCCTGTGGAACGCGAGGTCAAAAACTGCTAGAAGCCACAAACGACTGGACGAGCAACTTGAAGTACTGTGTGATAAAATTTATTCTCGGTGAACATTAGATTTCATGAACCACCTATCCAGTCTTGGTCTCGATATTTGCTGTGTGCATTATAAAGTTCCATAGAAAAGTTACGAAATGCTAAAGAGATGTAATGTTGAAACAGATGCTTTAGACTTCTGTTAAAAGAGCTCTCGTCTATCTAATTGGAAACCTCGTGCAATTTTAGCCTGGAAGCAAGTCTCGCATTTCATCCTGATATATGTGAATAAAAACCGATATTTGGCGAAAAATAAACAACGCCTGAAAAAAATCGTTTTACGGGTTGTTGAGGCAGGGTTCTTTTCTGGATCATTTGATAGAGCTCGAAATTCTAGTACAGGAAATGGTATGGTTTACATCAGTAGCCTGGAAGCATGCCTCGTAGTTAATTCTGATGTAAATAAAAACTGATATTTAACGAAAGTTAAACAGCGCCTGAAAAAAAATGTTGTAAGGGTTATTGAGACAAGATTCTTTCCTGGCTCATTCGATAGAGCTTGAAATTCTGATATAGAAGATGGTAGGGCTCAGATCAATCCCATATTCTGGACTGCCAATGCAAGCCGTCTGAGCCTCCTATCCCTCTATCGATTGTAATCACACCAAATCTGGTCGACCTACAGGCTCCCGTGGTTGGCTGGGTCACCGTCGGCTCCGTGGCGAGGGTTGTCTGGCTGAGTGCGAAGCGGCGGGTGTCACTGCGCGAGTCGACGCTAGTTGTCTCCGTAGGCACTGTCCCGCGCCTTTGCCCGCGCCGCTTTCAGGCAGAACGTCCCCCTCCCCAATAAAAAGCGTAAATTATTCTTAAGTCACTGGGCGCAGGTTTTTTTAAATAATAGTGTGCCTAGAAAATTTAAGGAGGGACTGTCTTCAGTATTGTTACCTACCCAGGCTGCAATCCTAACCTGCAAATACCCCATCAGTTGGCTATGATGCCGCATTTCTTAAACTGGAGACTCTGCAGAAAGATTTAAATAATTTTTGTTCAAGGAAATTTTTCAGAATGATTTCTTTAATATTTAATTTTAACAAGTGATGACATTGTTTGAAATTTTATAAAATTCTATTTAAAAAAATAATGGTTTAAAGTTTGTTCTAAATAGTAGAAAGGCGCCCATTTCTGTTCCATAAAAAGGGATTACGCCATGCCCTTGTCTAAGATGTCTCAATGTTTGGTTCACTGATTGCAAAATTTCTGCTTGCAATTTCACACCTATAATACACGAGAAAAACAATTGTAACGAGCACACATATCTTCACCTTGAAACTTCATGTACGCATCACCCATACTATCAATCAAATGAAAAATGCGACGAGCTAATCGGATGCATGGCGCGATCCCTTTTAATGTACTGAATGGTTGCTGCCTTATTGCGCTATAAAACGAAATTAAATCTATTATTTTTCTCAAAATATAAAAATGTATAAGAACATTATTACACTCATTTGGGCATGTCAGCTAAAAAAAATTCAAAGAAAATTATACCACGATTTTCTTAAACAGACAATTATTTTGCTCTACTTAGAGATCCTCTGGTTTGACCGAAAGACGGTCACTTTGATTTCAAAAGCATCACTCTTGTTTAGAATAATTCTCTATTCGACATGAGTAGTGTCAAACTTGACGTGAAACTCGTATAAATAATGTTCCTACTACTGGTCTTAGACTATCAGATATACTAACATCACTAACTTCCTAATAATAGTAAGGTCCTTACCACAACAGCAGTTACAATACTAGTCAGCTGTTAGTGTGAGTTAGTTCGCTGTTAGTAGCAGCAAAAACTCGCAGTAGCCAGTTCCTGTTCGCACGTTCATGCAATACTAGGCAGCAAGAAGACCACTGATGGAACTCTTGTGAGTAAATCTCGTGCGCACCGCCAGCGAACGGCTGGCGACGTCGCGCCCGCGGCGGTCGGCGTGGCCAAAAGTGAGTAAAAGTTCCGCCCTTCATGCGCGGTATTCTACGGATACTTCGTGTAGAAGGGTACACTATATGTATATGTATATGTATGCATATATTATGTATAAACTGCCTCAAGTAGACTACTTGTACAGCTGAAATTTTGCCACAAAAAATTTCAGCTCTTAGTTAATGTGCAGTAAATAAAATCTGAATTGAGTGGATTGGATGCACCTCGGGACGATCTTGCCCCGACGCCATTAGAGCGGCAAAATTGGACCTTCACAAAACTGATTGTAGCTCACATTTTTTAATTTAAAAAAGCCCAGGAAATTTTGAAAACTAGAGAAAATTTGGTTTCTTAGCAGTTTTCAAAAAAGGGAACTTCATGGGGGAGGTACGATTTCTGGTCGACTTTTATCGAAATACTTGCCGAAAATCGAACCCCCCCCCCGTCCAGCACGAAGATCCCTTTTTTGAAAACTGGATCTTATAAGGCAAAAATTCTTATTTCCTCTTTTTTTTGAGAAGTTTTTGGGTTTTCGAATTTCGAGGTACCTACCGAGTTAATTGTTTTTGTGATGTACTTCCAATGACGTCGAAGCAGAATCGACCAAAGTCTGAGAGAATGACTTCACAAAATTGATCACCACTCGGCATGTTTTTCGAATTTCAAAAAAGCTAAAAAATGAAAAACAGAGGAGTTTTCAAAAAAGGATCTTCATGTGGTGCAGGGTTCGATTTTCGGCAGGTATTTGGGCAAAAATCGAACAGACATCGAACCTCCTCGCCCCGCATAAAGATCCCCTTTTGAAAACTATTTCATACCAGCGTCGGTCGCCGGCTTCGCCGGCGCCGACGCTGGAGTGTGCGGGCCACGCCAGGCTAGCCGGCTCCGCCGGCGTCGGGTATGGCGGGCCACGTTAGGGACGTAGCCCAAACCTAGCTACGGATGCTTCCTCACCCAGCGTCGGTCGCCGGCTTCGCCGGCAACCAACGCTGGGTGAGGAAAAGGAAGCATCCGTAGCGTCGAGCACGTTGAAAGTTGCGCCTACTCCAGACTGATTTCTAGCTTGGTACCACTCACTCAGCATAGCATGCAGAAGAATGTTCTCAGCACTCCTTCATCTAGCGTTGAATTCACAGCCTATTGCAGCTTGTCAAGCCTAAAGAAATGTCTGACACTTCTGTCCAGTCGTCGTGCTTCGAGCCGCTAGGTGTGGCGAATTCCGGAGGTGACTTCATTAGCCACTAATTTTGAGGGAACGTACGGGAAGAATTATTCCGAGAGCCTAGTGTAATCGAAAACTGGGGGTGGGACGGGAACTTGGTTTCCGCTGTTGACGAACCACTACAGACAGTGACTTAAGCCTCCCTCCTTTATGAGATTTGTGAGATTTTCTGTCTCTGATTTCCCTACCTCCAATGTGTCAGATAGAAATTGTGGTCGGTTCGGTTTGAGAGAAAACCGATAGCACCACTCAAGTGATCGATATTATCGATCGATATCGATTGCCTGATCAAAACGCCCAATCTACTGCGGAACGCTCCCATCGGCCGACATAATCAGGCAACTCCAATCCCGATCGGTTAGGTCTGAGAGAAAACCGATAGCACTACTGGTTATTTGATTGATAGTGTGAATGCGTCTTAATTGAACCACCAAAGTGGGGGTATGTGTGCTCCTCACTGTTGTATTTGTTGTTCAACTTCTGCTATCAATCGAATAAAAATCGCTCAGCCGAAATAACTTCGAATGGGAGAATCTTACAGCCCGCAGCTAAGAAGCAAACATATAGTGTATTAAAAGATGAGATCGCGCCATGCACTCCAAAAATGCCACCTAATTGATCCACCAAAGTGGGGATATGTGTGTTCCTCACTGTTGTATTTGTTGTTAAACTTACGCTATCAATAAATATCGCAACGTCTGAAGGGGGCCCAAGCGATAAATAGGAATCATGAGTGGGCGCGAGAAACTGTTGCATGCGCTCGAATGGAAAAATCTTACTTACAGCCTATGAGCAAGCATATAGCGCAATAAAAGACGAGATCGCACCATGCCCTCGAAAAGTTCACCGCAGCCTTTAATCGACTGATAGTGTAAAAGCCACTTAATCACAAAGGTGGGATATGTATGTTCCTCACCGTTGTGTTTGTTGTTCAACCTCTGCTATCACTCGAATAAAAATCCAACAGCTTGGAAGGGTGTAGAAAGTAGGAAGTTTATGTGGGCGGGAGAAACTGATGGGCTCAATCCAACCAACTTAGAATGGGAGAATCTTACTTACAGCCTACAGAATCAGGCATAAAACGGCTCAGGTGGACAGGGCTCATCGTGTTAAGTGGTTGTCAGCCTCTCTAAGAAGCACACGAGTGGATATAAGTGCTACAACTAGCAGTGGGGATCAAATAGGCTGGGGCGGGAGGGCCACGATGTAGGAACGCCCAATCCGTCGTTTTGTGTTGTATGAAATTCAAAATTATCAGCAGCACTGGTGGGTTCTAGCCCTATGGTGAACCAAGTTAGTTCACTTCTGCTGTGAATGGGCATACATGTGTCTTCCTACCAAGGGGCATACTCTAACGTGTAGAGCGAGGAGCACTAGAATAGGGCCGCAGATTCTCACCACAACACTGACGTCAGCTTAAAAGGCTCTCGAAGAGAGACAAAGTGAAACGGTGGCAAAGGCAGTAACGAAGAGCGGCAGTATGGATTAACACAGCAGGATGTTCTCAGAAAAGTGAAGGCGGAAGCTCGTACACATCAGAATGTTATGCCCGAACACAGAGAAGGTAGCAAGAACAGGAATGAGCAGTGACCTCGGTCATGCACACAGGCGGCAGAGTTGTACCCTGCGGTAACAACTGTAGCAGCACCTAATTGCAAGCACTATTTGACCGGTAGCAAGGACAGGAGCCTTCAAGGGGGTCAGTTCGAAGCAGTAGCCACCCAACACGTGCGCGGGCAGGGCCGCGGCGCCGGCCTATTTCGCAACGCCTCACGTGTCCTCCTCGGCAGCGGCGATTGCTCACCTCCCTGCGCTTCCCTTCGGAGAGAGAAGTCGAGAACCTGCCTCAAACTTGGGTGATTAAACCATCGAGCCCGCGGAGTTTACGAAGTTTCCCACGGTCACGTTGAGGCAAAAAACCCTCCTCTATTGTATATGGTGGGATATGGCAACAAAGAAATTTCTCTCTAGTTTTCAAAAAATTATTGGCTTTTTCAAATTTCGAAAAATTTAGAGTTGTGATCTCATTCAGAATGTTTTCAACTTTTCGGCCAAAAATCAAACCTTACCAGTCCCGCATGAAGACTCATTCCTGAAATCTGCTTTCTATAGGGTAAGAAAGCACCATTCTCCCATATCTCAAAAAGCAATTGGCTTTTTCAAATTTCGGAAAACTTACCGAGTTATAATTACTTTTGTGAACGTTTAATTTTGTCGCTCCAATGACGTCGGTGCAAGATCGACCCGAGGTCGATCCAGCCTGCTCGATTCAGAAAAGCATGCTTTTTTCACTGTGCATTGATCAAGGCTTTAAACCTTTTGTGACAAAATTTCTACTGTATAGGTATACTATACTTAAACACTAAAAATTACACCTGGTCTGCTTCAGGTGGAAAATAATAAATTTTTCATGAAAAACGAAAATTTTGAAAACCATTTAAAACGATCTATCCTACTCATAATGAAGATCGCTGCTTAAAAGCTTGGTTTTCACTGTATAATAATCAAGGGCTAATTTCATTTCGTATAATTTCAGTCTCCAGTGTTCATTCCTTCAGAATGTATTAAATGTTTCCGCGAGAAATCCATCCTTCAGTTGCGTCCCGACGATTCGAAGAGTGCCCAAAATTTTGTAACGTTAGCACTTAATTCAGGTTTAGCAATTAATGCTCGAAACTATAGAATACAATTTCGGATGTAGATGTTGCTCCTTCATGTATAAGTGCAGGTGTCGTATCCATGAGATCTTCGGAAAATCTGAAAAGTTGAACTCGTGATTATATCGAAAACTGCATGCAAAAGTTCTTTATTTTAGCTTTATAACAAACAAAATATCCTTATCAAAATATTACATGCTCAAAACGTTTATCGCTATTTTTCTAACAAACGTTTTAATGAAACGATTAAGCAGTAACATGTCTTCTTCTCTGAACGAATCTCCACACTGTCGATGCTGCAGTGGAAAGAAGAACCTAATAAAGGGCACAAAAATCGCATAAAAACTTGAAAATTTAAACACAACTAAGAAACGAAACGGTGATCTAGTCAAGGGTGGCTTCGTATCAAATCCGCTCTGGGAGGGGGTTCTTAAATTTTCGGCAAAAATGGAACCCCACGCTTGACCACGGGTGAGACGTATATACAGTAGTATAGGACAAGTTGCGTTGGTGGTTCAAAGAAGCCTAACAGTGGAGCAAAGAATTGAGTCGAAGCATTGCTTGTGCACAAGTTTTAGACAAGAAGCGATGCTGATAGAAACATAGGTAATATGGGGTTTCGTGTGGTTTCTTCTGCAAGTGCTCTTCACCTAATTCTACTTTGATTTCTTGTTATAGGGAGCTATCTTCGTCCATTTCCACTCAAAGAAGTTTGTAACCATCTTTCTTAATTGATAAAAAATGATACTTCGAATAATTATCGAAGCAAGGCACTGATCTATAAAGTAACAGACATACAGAGGTGGCATCACTATTCAATGTCTTGCCTCATTGGCGCTGATAACGGATCGTCTATCTTTAAATATTTGTGTGCTATTACCGTGATGTGCTCGCTACAATACAAATCGGCTATGATGCGGATCCGCCCCTATCAACGCCGTATAGAAACATTATTCTAACCCATTCACAAACCATTCAGATGGAGAGTTTGGGATACTTCTTACGTAGTGATAATTACGAAGTTGGTGCGTAATATATACTACAATAAAAACGCAGATCACTGTGAATGCCTTTTGCGCTGTACTTCTCATTCAGTGCGAAAGGTACAGTGTTGATTCCATCGCAGAAAGTGCCCTTTATTCTGATAAAATTTGCATCGAATATGGCAAAAAGCGCATTCGCAAACATGTGGATGCAAGTCCTTGAATTTCATCAAAAATCAGCGGACCACTGGCAAAACCTTAAACATCAAACGCCCTTCAAACTCTAAAAAGCTAGAAAACAGACGCTACGCACAGAATACGCTGTTCATTGTTTCAGTGCATGTTAGTTCCACCCGATGATTTTTGACATGCAATGTGAACAACCGTTTCCAAAAACACTCCTCCTTGGTGCAGCTATTAATACATAACCGAGGTCTCTAATAAAATCAAATCATGAGCCGTTAATCATAGCACAACAACTCAACTCGCAGAAAGGCCAAAAACCTGACATTCTCTTCCTTTTTGATGATTTCTTACGAGTTCATAATAGATGAAACCTGCCATCCTAAAAGAGAGAGTTTGTTCGAGTTCCACCAGCTTCACAGCCTCAGCTGGTTTTTATATTTCATTCAGAAAAGGTGGATTTTAATGGTGAGGATGTGTGTGATACGGCTACCGAGATCATTGTTGCTTTCGTCGCTTCCATTTCACACTCCGAGTCCTATCCTATCGAGGCTGTTACACCTATTTGAGTAGCATACCAGCTACGACGTTGAACCATATGACGACGACTTCAGGAGATTTCATCGTCGAGATCGACTTTGTCATTACAAACGTCGTCTAGTTTGGTCTGATCAGTGGCAGACGTTGAAAGATAGCTGCTCTCGACGACAAGGGAAAAAATGTGGATGAAAAGGCAGCTGAGGCCTGTAGCGGTTAGTACGATGAACAAAGCTCCATCTATTTCGTGAAAGAGCTCACTTTACACCAGTTGCGGTAGCTCCATTCCGCTTCTCATTGCTGGTGTTCCTCACTGAAGAGCAACAAATGCAGCGGACAACAAATACTGTTCTGCACAGACATTGCACAGTCTAGACGGTGAAGTGCTGTTTCTCAACGCATTTCGTTGCCTTCAATGCCTCACCTCACATCGGCTTTCTTAAAATTGCTTTCCTGCAAGACACCATCCACGTGGGCATTGGTGTGCCCTTTCGGACGAGAGATGAATGGGCTCATGCTCCTTGACCAGCAATTCACGAATGGAGTCACTCCCGCTAATTCGCCATATCTTCCTCAATGTCCAAGCTAATCAGTATTTCACTCACCCCATGCTGGAACGAGGCGCTTATGATCAACCCTTTTTATGCAGATATCTAGTCCTTGCTCTCCATCAGCAGAACACCACGGCCTTGTACTTTTTCCCAAGGAAAACTTCTCAATGCGATATATGTATATCGACTTCTAGCACAATTATCCGCGTTTTACCTTATCCTATTCACGTCACGTGAGGAGCTTTGTGAGCAGAGATGTTGCTTTGCTATCTCCAGAGGAAACTCGTTGTGGCAGTTGTAGGAAACCGGGTCAAATTGACCACTCCTGTTTTGCTACCACAACCGCTGATAGTTATCGCAGTTTCAAGGACGCAAAGTGCGCTCGACACAATTTTCTTCGATGGCTCTCAGTTGTTCGCTTGTCCAATCACACAAAATCGTCAAGTCATGTGATCGAGTGGAATCCGTCCCATGGCTTCGCCCGAGTCTCGAGGTCATCACCGCCTTCCTGGCGAATTCAAACCATTCATCGGCAGTCAGGTGACCACTGAAAAAGCGTAGGTCTTTTCGTGAAGAATTGCTCAATGATGGTGCTTGCGTGAGTTTGTCTCTCTGTCTATGTCTGTGTGTTCAACAGTCACAATTGGAAACACCGCAATGATTGCGCTCCTAATATCACCATTGTGTGCACTTGACTTCGTGAACAGGCGGTCTGATATCTCTTAATTTTCCTCGCCAACGATTATCGTGACAGCTCCGACTGCCACACAACGAACCGGGCTGGGAACCACATGGTGTCTTAACAGCGTCGTGTTATTTTCGAGGCGAAGGAAGCGAGCCGAAGAAGACGGCTACTTGTTGGGCTGGGCAGCACACGGAGCAACAACCATACAAGCGATCTGGCGAATTTGGAACCAGCTCACCAACCCCAGAGGAGTGCTCGGTTGGCTCGGGCGAAGCTCCAAACTCAAACCTCGGCATGCACATGCCGCATCTAACCGCTGAACACGTTCTATGAGATTCAAGAAGGGCATACAATGTCCATGCTGATACACAACTCATTTATTAGGAGTTCTCGATTATTGCTGACACATAACATGATACATAACTGCTTATTTAGAGTTCTCGATGATTGCTGGGAGGGCAGTTGATTCTAAAAATCTGGATTGTGGTGATGTTCTCTCTGAGTAATCTATGTCTCCCTTACAGCCGAACACGTTTGGTGGAATTCAATAACGCACGATGATCATAATAACACTTAAAAGCTTAAAACTGGGAAACATAGCGCTGCGGCTATGCGACAAAGAAGTGTTAAATCCGAAGGCGCATACATGTTCTACTTTAAGTATTTGATTTGAGCTACTAAATCAGACCGCTCCATGTATGTAAATGTGACACTGGTTTCGGTGCGCCGACGTTTTCGAATTCACTACTTCGGCTTTACAAATACTCCACTCATATTTCGATCCACCTATCTCAAAGCTTAGAATCAATGGTTTGGATAGTTGCATGAATAGTGATCTTTCGGTTGCACGCAGAACGACAGAGCATATCGCTGCATGAACTTCGCTTTGCACTCCTGTTCCTAAAGGTGGTGGAGATTGAAATACAGTGATATACTTCTCAAATTTGTAAGGAAAAGCGAAAGGTCAACTGCGAGATCTAGTGAACACTTCGCAGTGCAATAGGAGAGTGGAGAGCACAGGAACACGACCTCATAGCTCCCGCTTTTGAAGCTGCACGCATACACTGAAGCATCGGAGCTGCGACGCTTCTCGCATGCGACTGCCTGGTGTGACCAGGAGCTCATCATAAAAACCTCCTCAATTGCTGGAACCGGCTCGAAATGTGCTGTCTTCAAGTATTTTGCAAAACGAAACTCTGCTCAGTACTTGGCCGCGGAGTTGCTTCAGCTGGAAAAGATCGGCACAGATTTTTATTCCAGCACACTTTTTGGCTTTGAATCCTTTTTCAGGGAATGGAGATGTGCTATCCGTTTAAGAAACTACCCTACCAGATGTCACTCCCTTCTACAGAAATCCATCGAGAAAACTAAGAGATCACGAAAACGACACCGTTATAATTGAAGAATTTAGTGGATACAGTGCCAACGATGATAAGGTTTACGAGAGTGGGACATAGACTGTACCGTTCACTTCCTATTTGAAAGTGGCGATTCTTCTCATATGATTCCTCTAGGCATTTCTGGCGCACCATTTTGACACATTCCTGGTGAGTGCTGAATGATGTACACACTTGACTGGTGTACAACCTGAATTCTACACTCTGAAAGGCAGAAGCGAAATATTAACCCGCTGATACAGATCTATGAATAACTCTCCGCGTACATATACTTACATATAAGCATATTGTACATGCACAATAATATATATATAAGAGTTTCTTCGTCGTCTTAGTGTGGGTAATGTCTCACCGCTGCTATGTAACCCGCGCGGGTCAGTTTTTGCCGTCTAACGTGTCATAAGGTGGCTGAGGAGTTGAGGTCCTTCTGTTTGACACCTGCGCGATCACTTCCTTTTTACACTGGCTGCCACGAATCATAACACCATTTTTGAAGCGTCCGGATTCAGAAGACGTGCCGTAGACGTCGTGCAACGGGCGTCAGACTCAGAAACCGTTCCTTTCAAAAACGTTTGCGGTTCAACTTAGGATGCTTTGATCACATAAGAAGTGAGAGTACTGTGGTCCGAATAGGAATATTTTTTAACAATTCAGTAACTGATGGGGGCTTCGTACATATCGATAATATCGATTTCTGATTGACGTTGACTGCTTGAGGATGGGAACCGGAGGAGGATTGCAATTCGACCTCTAGCGTGGAATCGTTGGACGTGAGGATGGAGCCGAGCAGCCTGAGGGACGCGTGTGCTGTGCAGCACAAACTCAGACCGCACTACGCAGTTGATTCTAGAGGGTAGAAGATTTCGATTTTCACATGAGAAGCATAGAAGACCAAAATTGCATATTCCTATTGCCTTCTGGCGAACGCACTGCAGAAGAATTATGAAGACTACATATGGTCGCTTGATGTCGATCGTCTTTAAGGAAACTGAACTACTGCTCTTATAAGGCCATCTCTCTGCTAAACAAGATCCGAAGGCGTCCAAATCTTGAGACCGTTTCAACAAGACACGCATCTGTTTATCAAAATGTATGATCATTGGTTTGAAACACAGTTCCTGAAAGGACCATCTCCTTATGTCTGCTCTTTTAAGCTTGCCCGGCAATTCACGAAAAGAGTTAGTAGTTGATCAGTGGACACCATCAAAGAACACTTAAACCCAAAATATGCGGACAAATTTTTCGTATTCAAGAAATCTTTCTCGGAGTTCTACTAGATAATTATCATTGAACTTTTCTAGAACCTTTTTTTCTTCTGCGAAATTTTGGAGGGACATGTCATTTTAACTGTTGCACCACCACTTCTCACATAATATTTCTCAGTGACTTACATCGTGTGGATTATCGACCGGCCCCATCGTAATCGATCTTCAGGTCTTCCTGCTAATCATCTTTCAATTTTCTCTATAATTTCAAAGGCAGTGGACACTACCTACTTCCTGCATTGCTAACAAGAATAATGTCTACTGAATGAAGCTGTGACAAATCTCACGGTTCAGGGAGGAATTTGAAACAATTCTTTGAGTGAAGGATATTTCACGGTTCAATTTTTCATTATTCCTAAGGAATTAGATGGCTCCAGAGAAACTAGAACTGATTCTGCAACCGTACATTAATGATATGGCTAGTGCATGTTTTAAGGCAAATAAAATCACGCTACTCAGGAACAAAAGCTATCAGATCTGTAGCAAGTTATGGGAGAAAGTATTGCATTCTTAGATGTCATCGGCTGTAATAGCTATCCATTGTTGCTGCTGCTCTTGACGGGTAGAAGACGTTCGAGAAAACAGAATGCATTAAGGGCTTCTTTGACCCCAGTTTCGTCTCCAGGATGTAACACTGTGAGCTTTAGACCAAACTGTTTTCCATAGTACGGCTTCCTACCATTTCTACCAAGCGAACTCGCTAGGATTCACTATCTCCGCCCTCATTTATGCAAATCCCTGATGTCCCCTGATTTCCCAATAGACAACAACTTGTTCACTGATTTGTGAACAGGGAAGGCTGGGGGAGGGAGAGTAGCGGATGTGCGATAAGCTATGTAGCCTAGCCTGATATCCTATCAAAAGAAACGAATTACTCGTATTGCCACGCTAGACTCCCTACCTCCCATCCTGCTTCACAAATTCATAAGTAATTGGCCACTTACTCGTATGCGGACAACTCAACCAACCATAGTAGTCCTGAATTGGCTGGCCTGATGGTTCGGATCCATCGAATCGGTCCGAATGAATCATTTTCGGATATCCGATTTCGATATCCCGATCCGAATCCATCCAGTTATCCGGGGTCCTCCAAATCGCCCTTATCCGAATCATTCAAAAATCCGGTGTCCGCGAAATTGTCATTATCCGAATCATCCAATTATCCGGACCCTCCGCTCAGCTAGCACATTGGAAAACAAAGCTAAGTATCGAGGCCGCTCTTCCCTTCGCACTGTACACGGAGCTAGGGAAGATCTGTCTAGTGCACACGCCATTGACTCTATCTGATCCTAAAAATAGAGCACCCAATTTACCAGCAAACAGCGAACGCCGCTCAGTCCCCTTTTTTCGCCGGAACCCGCCCGCCAGGGTCACATGAGTTGCGACTACAAAAAGATGCCGCCATGGCTGAAGATCGCTGGCTCCTGGCCCTGCAGTGAACATCATATACTTCCCCAGGTTAGCAGGAGCACTAGTGTACAGAGCACACTAGATTTCTCTATAATTTTCCGCCTGCATCTGTCGGCTTTTTCTTCCGCTAGTAGTTTTGATTTCACAGAGAAACCAGAGAACTAAACCATGGAACTTATGTTGTGAATCCAATCTGTTCTCCGGCCATGTCTTCCTATGTACTAGGCGACAAATACAGTCAGTGTGGCTCCTGTTAGTTCCACTTTACAAGCCTCCACCACTGTGTGCATCAACTTACTCTAATCACTTCATCACTCCGTCCCTTTCCACCAGCACTGTTGGCGCTAGAGTGAGGTCAAGTCTACTCATTTACAGGAGCACCATGGCGCTCAACATATTGCTTCCTGAGAATGAGAGCATTATTGACGTCCACACTGTTCGCTGCCTTCTTTCAAATGTCTAATTGCACCAAGCTTTCGTTAGGCTTATTTCGATTTATCTTTACCGTTACTAATTCACCCAGCTCTTTATACCCAATTCAGAGTGTTATTGTTACAATCTTATCGCATGTGATTATGATCCGCACGTTGTAATAAGCAAATAAATAAAATAAACATTTAATAAACTGTTAACCGCTTCCATGGAATCAGATTCTCCAGCTACTGGCTGGTTTAACAGATCAGCAGTGCGCTCCGGGTACGGCTCACAAATCAAAGTTTTATTAAGTTCTATCTCTTAGCAAGCGGAGGCGCTCAAGTTGATTTCAAAGAACTCCTCTGTTAACCCTTTCACGACACGCGCGATTTTCAGGTGTCTGCCGCGTGGGACAGCGCGCACTTTCCCCGCGCGCTGATTGTTTGTATTCTTTTATTTGCATTATTTGTTAAATATGAAAAACAGTAACAAATGAAGTTTTCCGTGGACCATCTTGACTGTCGATAATAGCGGACTCAGTGATTAGTATTGTGTCAAACGTTTGGTAACTTTCCATGAAATATTGCTGTGATGGTGTCCGACGACATCGTCGGGCAATGTCGTGAAAGGGTTAATGAAAGCTCAGTAAACGGCATTAATTTAATCTAATTACAAGCTGTGCAACGATCCACGCTCTTTCCCTTGGCGTCAAGTGTTTTTCGAAGTCTCTAAAAATGTCTGTTCAAACTTGTCGAAAATATGAGAAAATGTTGCAGTTGTTTAGCAGAGATTCCTCAAGAGAACTTTGTTCGGCCGCAATGCTGCCAAATATTTTTGCTCAAGGCCAGTCCAGTTGTGCGCCCCTCTGTTATTTTCGCGTCGACCACGACCTTTATCGTTTCATCTAAGCTGTGGAATCAGCTGCTTTGTTCTACAAATATTTACTCCCAGAAGCAACTGTTGTGCGCTCCTCTTACGTGGAGATGATCACCGCTGCTTCGCAGAACTCCGATCTCCGCGTTCCGACAACGACTTTCCGCCTAAACTTCGAGGGCGGAAAGTGGAGTCGTAGCCGCGTAGAGGGTTCCTCCTCCATCCCACCTCTGGCGAAACCTTCAACGCTTTCTCGGAACCTATCCGGCGGAGGCTTGACTGGCAGAGAAGAGTCATTGTGCTTCGTCGGCCGCTCCGGGTGTTCACGTGCGGAGGCGGTGGTCGTCCACGCCGCTTCAGGCGCGTGGCGGCGAACTGGCACGCAGCCAGGCCGTTCTTCATAACCTACGCCCCTTCCGCTCCACTCGCTCGCGCCTCCGCCGCCGGCCGCGCTCCTGCTCGCGCTCGTCGCCCTCCTTCCCGCCTCTCGTCGGGGCTCACCCAGTCAGCTGCTTCCCGCTCATCCGGCGGCCGTTCTTCTTCCTCTTACCGCAGCGCGTCAAGGCACATCGTCGTCGTCGGGAAACCCCAGAGCACAACAACAGGAAACTCGGCAGCCTGCGTCACTTTGTCATCCCTCACATTCACGTCTATCCCCTTGAGCGCATTCAATGGGGTGAGTACGGAATGAATTTTCTTCGAACCTTCATCTCTCCATGATGTGTTGCCATTAACACGTAACTGATAGATGTGACTGGGTAAGGCAGACATGAACGAGTGAAGCCAAGCGAAACAGCGTTTCTGACACAGCGAACTGTACAGCAACGTATCAAGAAATTGGTGTGAACACTTTCTGTATGAGTGCCTGTAAGAATAAAATAAGAAGCTGCCTCTTCTTTCTCTTTTCTTGTTACTGTTCTCCTAGTTTGAAGAGTTCATTCAATTTGCTTTCATAGGAGAATTACTTTTGTGGAAGTGTGCACAAATTTCTTCGAACCCCACGCTTCGCTTATACCGGCCAAGCATTTTTCCCCTTCCAAGGGTGGGTAAATTAGTGTTGCGTTTGTGTCAGTAAGACCGTTTGAAAAACAGTTCCTCATTCAACCATTCAACTTGCCTGCACGATGTCAAGTATCCATCCGATGGGGGAAGGAGGGGTGGTACTCCATAGGACTGATTAATGTCAGCCCTTCTTCGTTTTTCACTTGGTGTTGGGTTGTTTTCTTTCAGTTTCGCATTTCACTGCAGCATCTTATTGTGGCACATGCATGGCTTCCTTTCCTTTTCAAGCCCCGTAGCTCTGCAGCTAAAAAGGTGAATGCTTCATGTACGCTGTGGGGTGCTCAGATGCTGAATTCCGTCTTTAATTGCAATGGCAGGTCTTGAGTTGTTGTTTCCTTGTGCTATCCCATGCACCAGTGATTAAGCCGATTATACCTGTCTTGTTTATTTATTCATTCACACTCGAATGTTCCCTATACATAGTTCGTTATTGTGAGGACGTTTAATCACTGCTTCTCCATCGATCTCACACTTGCTCTCGTTGTCATTTGCGACAATATCTCAGCAGATTTATGAAGAGGACGAGAGGAGCACCTGGTAACTCGTCCTAATCTTGAAGGCGTTGTCGAAGCTCAGAGTCGAAAAAATTGAGCGTCTGAGGTGAACGTTTCTGTGCAAACCCATGGAACCACGGATCTCTTCAAACTCCTTGGAGCCGCTTCCATGTTGAAACCAGCGGTTCAAGGGTCTCTGTCAGTTTTCGTCAAGAGTCCCTCCATCGCGCTCCGTCGCGTATGCGTGTGACGAGCGCTGTGCGCGCTGTGGCGCGAAACGTCTGCGCTGCCATTCCGCACTTGGTCTCTGGACGCTTCCGTCGAGTGGTGAATTCAGTCGTCGGGGGGAGTTCGGCTGCCGAGAGCGAACACCCTCGGCGCTCCGCTCTCCGGAACTCGTCTCGCTGCACTCCCCTGTCATCCTTCAAGACTACGACATTTCTGTAGCAGGCTGATGGAAGCGGATTGAAGAAGCAGGATTTGCATGTTATGCAGAGTTTGAGAAGAATATTGCTTCTAGTGTCGTTAAAGACGACGCCGACAACAGCTGGAACAGTTGTTCACGTGATGGTGAATGTGAAAGGACAACACTGAAGCATTACTTAAAGCATACAGACTATCCATACACCCTATCGCAAGCGTTTAAATCCTATGTGCGTACAACAGCTGAGGAAGGCACCGCCGTCTTTTCACCCTTCCAAAAGAAACATATTAATGCCATTGAAACTACTCAAAGCAATTTTGCAAAAAAGGTAGGTGCCTAGAACAACTGATTTAAATTACAAGGAGATTCCCAGTATAAAGAAGAGGAGAACTCAATTGAGTCTTCCGTCCCTGATGTCCAGGATAATTTGGTGTACTCATGGCATTTAAAGTTATAACGAGGAAGCTTCACATCAAGCCAGAGGTTTCTTTATAGCAGTCTGCTCGAGAACAGAGGGGCGCCTATGAAGTTTAAGGTGGCCGCAGCGGATTTTCCTCTGTGGGGAAAATTTTTTGCTACTAGGGGGGGGGGGCCAAAAGTAATGAGACAAAATGAAAAAAATCTTTATCTCTCTATAACTCAATTACAACTCAACGATGCTGAGGGCAAGGACCTTGCTGCCATCGCTCAGCCAACTTCCTGATCCCATCCTTCCAGGACTGCTTGGGTTCTTGTGTCCCTTCCGACTAGGAAGTCCTGTAGGCTCAAGTAGTATGGTAGTCGGAGAGATGTCCAGCGAATACGGTGGGTGAGGCATGTGAACGTAGCCCATCTGGCCAAGCTTATCCGTGCTTACTTGTTCCCGATGGGGTGCGGCGTTGTCGAAGAGGAGAACTTTCTTGAAGCGCTGCGAATGAATAAGAGCGACTCTCCGGCCCATCTCTTCTATTCCGTTCACCATGGCCTTGGAGTTCATCGTAGTGCTCTTGGGAAACAGCTTCCGGTAAACCGATCCATGGGCGCAGACCCAAAAGCTCCAAAGATGCTTCTCGCCGTGAACATCTCGCCGAACGAAGGTCGGTAACAGGTCACCAGGCCTCACCCAGACTCGCTGCTTGGCAAGTTTAAGGTAGAAGACGTACTTCTCATCTTGCGTGAATATTGAGCCCAGGCTGCTCGGGGTTGGGAATTGGGGGAGATTTGCGCGACACAGGTCGACTCGTCAGACTGGGGTTTCGGCATGAGACAGGCTGGGGTTTTGGCATGCCTCTGGAAAGGGCGGAAGTGGTAACTTCTCAGATGGGCTTCAGTAAGTAGCATACAAACATACAAATACGACAAGCACGAAACCAGACTCCAGCCACGAGATATATGAACACGGCATGGGGTGTCTCATTACTTTTGCCTCCCACCCCCCCCCCCCCTAATAGAACTGTTTCCGCCTTCAGCTCTATTTCCATAACCACTCTTACCATGTCTATGGCGTAGCTGCGTATCGACTAGATGGCTTACTGTTGTGTTCGTTGTGTGGTGTGGTTCTAAAGTCCGCGTCTCGTAAATCCTACTATATAAATAACTAAATAAATAACCTGACCAGCACTCATGTTGATGCGTATTGATTCCTAATAATGTGTTGCTCCCATTTAGCAAGCAGTTGCCTCACGCTGACCTCAGGCACTGTCGCAATGTAGACATTTCCATGTGATGTATTGGGTTGTTCGAAAAGTCTTGCAACACTTTGCGCTACTGCCTGTTAAATTTGTTAAAGCTCTTACAGTATTGAGCTTGTGTGATGACGTCACAGTACATTCTCGAAGCTTCCTCAAGCATACTATATAAGGCCTCGTCGAGTACGAATACAGCAACAATGTCAACGATAAGCAGCATCATCCTACGACCTATCGTTTACTACGAACTTCTGCAACGCCATTCCGCAAGGAGTGCAGCCTCCAACATCTGCGCTGCATTCAAGGAGAAAGTCGCTCACTATCCCACAGTGGCCCGTTGGTATCAGCGCTTCAAGGCTGGAAATATCTCTCTCGAAGGTCGACCTCGTTCCGGACACCCCTCTGTTGTGGAAGAAGACAGCTTGCGCGAAGCTTTCAAGGTGAAGCGAAATTCAACCACTCGCGAATTGGCCGCGACGTTGTATGTACGCAAAGCACCGTCGTGAGGCAGCTGGAGGTACTTGGGTACCGCTACGTTTTGTCGTCTTGGGTACCACATGAGCTGCGGGAATCTGACAAGGCATGCCGAATCAGTGTTGCTGAGTCGCTGCTTCTTCGACCGCACAGAAGGGACTTTCTGAAGGACATTGTTACTGCTGATGAAAGCTGGGTTCTTTATGCTAACCACACCCGCAAGAGCCAATGGCTCCCACCGGCTCCAAGACAACCGAAACGTGGACACCACGAAAAGAAGGTTCTTCTGTGTTGCTAGTGGGATTCAGAAGACATGCTTTACTGCGAGTTGCTGGATAGTTAGACGACAGTCACAGCATCTGTCTACGCTACCCAGCTTCAGAGCTTGGCCGACGCCATGCGCCAAAAACGTCCAGAACGAGAAAATGTCTATCTCCTGCACGACAACGCGCGTCCTCATGTCGCAGAAGTGAGTCGCGAGAAGGAGGAGTTAGGCTGGGAAGTTCTGCGCCATCCTCCGTACTCTCTAGACCCTGCTCCATCTGACTACCATCTATTCAGAGCTCTGAAGCTGCATCTTCGAGGTAGAGAGTTCGATGATCGACGTCAACTGGAAATGAAGGTTTCTGAATTCTTTTCCTCACAGCCCTCGGAATTCTGTCGGAAAGGAAGTGAAAGGCTGCCTGAAAGATGGGGCAGGATCTTAGACTTGGATGGGGAATACATCGTGGATGAGTTTTTGTATATGGGATTTTTGCAGCGCTCTTTGATATTTAAGCTTTGATAAATTTGCTGATTAGTCTGCCGCTTCGACAAAGCAAAGCTCGGAAGATATGCAGTCCTCTATCGCTAAAGTTCTTGTTTGCATCTCTATCGTTTCGAATGGCACCTACTTCACCAATGAAATAAGGTGCATGGGGCGAAACTCACATATCAAATATCAGCAGATTTTTGCTTCGTCGCGAGCTAACGTTGGTCTGAAAGTTCTTATGCGCCCAAATGCGTGGGGAGTTTATTGATTGCATCTAGGCAGTGGATTCAGTGTTGAGTCATCTGTGGAATCCAGCGTGTGTTTTCACTCCCCCATTATATATCCCGAGTTTAGAAATATGCCTTTAGTAATAGAGTCATTGGAGTGCCGCTACAGCGTTCGCCGTTCCCGACTCCTAGTCCACTCCACCCAATCTTATCAGAATGTCATCTCGAAATCACGAGCGCTCAGCGTACCTGATAACTGCCGCGAGTTTCCCGGCCTACCTCGAGACGAGCCGAGCCCTCCATCTGTCTCCCTCGGCGGAATTGAAAGGTGACGGAGTTTCTTCGTCGAAGGGCCTCTCGGAGTGAAGCTTTTTCATGCAGTCGCCAGCGGCCGATGACCGCAGCGAACGTTGCGATTCATGGCGAGCTGGGCGCCGTCCGCCCGCGTGCATTCCATTAGTCGTCATCTGTTTTTGCAGTTACGAAGTCGGTCAATCAACGGTGCACCTGACGTCTTCGATTCTGCAAGCTACGTGGTCGCAACATCCGCCGCCTCCCAACTGCAGCCCAATTCGGTGGGGCACCTTTAGGGGACCGGTCTTGATGCTAAATTGAGGCCGTCCCATAGTTTTTTAAGAGCTTTCCTAGACTATTCTGCACCTACAGAAGAGCTGAACCCTGTCTTCGAGGCTACCGACTTCTTCCACTTGACCGGCTCACTGAGAGTTAGATTCTGTAGTCCGCTTCTTACTTGCATAACCGTGTCTTTTGTATGCCTAATGCTTTCCTTCAAGCTAGATCTTTCTCTCACTCTCTTCGTCCCTGTCCATATTTGCTGTATAGCCTCAAACCAGGAAGTTCCTACATATTATTCCCCGCAGGCTCCGGGAAGTACTCGACTTAAAGTGCGTATGTGTTCATCACAGTTCTTTTTTTTTCTGGTGATAGGGTTTTCGATTTTAGCATTTATATAACCCGATCTCAGTTCATTCTTCGGGAGCATGATTCCCAAGTTCGTTGATCATTTCATTCATGAATTGCTTGTTGCATCAGATGGGAGAATGCGACAACATACTGCTTACAAAGGCTTTTCGCTGTTCATTTCTGAATTCTCATGTTGCAGACTTCAATTTTTCTGCAGCTTGGGCTCCATTGAAAACCATCAAATGACCGCTGGGAAACTCTAGATACAACTTTTTCAAATACTCCACCGTTATCACAGTCTCTTGTAACGCTAGTGCACCACATCTGTCCGACTAAATACAGAAGATTTCGCGTTTTTCCAATCCAAATTAGAGAATTGGATTCAGCTCACTCATTCATCAAGCCACTGTTGAAATGCGGCTTTAGCTTAGTCTAGGATACAGGATATAGTCGGCGAGTAGTCGCTTAACTCATTTATTCGTTCTAGAGTACAGAAAGGGGTAGAGTCCGACCGCTGTTTGGAGGCAGCTCAGAGGTGCAGTCGCAATTAGACGTTTTTCAGAATCCGCCATGTCATCGGCCGAGGTGATTCGAGGTTCCATACAACCGCTAGGTATCAACACAACGATGAATATACAGCGTGGTGAGGTATGCAAAGCGCTCTTCGTCCATCCTATAACGCCTTATTCATCGAGATTTTACTCATTGTTTGAAATTAAGTAGAACTCTGAATGCATGTGTTGTGAGCAAATCTGCAAAGCGATTCCCGTTCAGAATGCGACAAACGTCGAATCGAATATGTCACCATTTCTGCAGAACGGTCAAGGTGAGCGATCCGGCATATGTTTTTCTGAAGTTTCCGTTACGCGGTTGTCTTTTCCACAAATTGCACCGGTTCCTGGGTCGAAAAAATAAATCTGCTACCATATAGGTTCAAAAACGGGACTGGAAAGGTGACGTGTTGCGAAGAACGCGCGGAAACAGCGGCGAAACGATAGGGTCGCTCAATTGCGATGACTCACACTATCCTATTCGCTTATAGTTGGCATCAGTTTAGTCGTCGCACGAAAACGTCTGCGAACGATAAGAAGGCTATTGTTGCGTTGTTTGCAGCGATGGTGCGCCAACCTTCCGTTGAAAAGGATGGACAGCGAGACAGCGCGGGTTGGGGAATGAAAGAGAAAGCAAGGTTTGGTCGCTTGGGCACCTTGGAGCAGAGGTCACGGCACTTGTCTTTGGAAGTTACTCGAGAGTTGCCCTTCATCTGACTAGCCCTTCTGAATTCACAGGTGCCAAGCCTTCTGTGCGTCGAGAGGAAGCAGTGTGGTAGCGGTGCGGGGGTGCTACATCTCGTTCTGGCTGCAGTCACTGAAGATGTATGGGAAGGTGATCTTTGACAGCTTCCTGTTATTACGGGGGAATCGGCCTTGTCGACTACCCTGGACTGTAACGCAATAATTCATCATTATTATCTACCTCCTTCCCTTTCAAGGTGGCTCAATCAGTATAGAGCGGGCTTGCTCTCAATGCTCACTTTCTAGCTTGTCAGTGATTCATTTGGTGCGTGTAGCGTAGTCGGCAGGCTGCCTGAGTTCCCGTGGTATAAGGAATCGATCGTTTACTCCTTTCGCACACTTTCTGATCAAGACGTCCATCCGTCGGTGATCGATGAATCGGTACCATAATTGTCTTCTGCTAAGAACAACGTGCAGAATTACCGTACTAAGGTTCTGAATTTCCCATCAGCTGACCACCGCAACCTGCGCGTGGGACTTCTCCAAGTCCCGTTCAAAGCACATGGCTTTAACGAAAAGGTATAGTATATACAACGTCCACCAGCGCTTTTTTTAAACAATCCAGTCGGCTACAGCTATCATCCCACGATTGTCATCTACCACACTTGTCGACTTGGCGAAACAGACAGCGTCGGTAACCTTCGAACGCCAGACAGGGGGAGGGGGTCTTCTGGAGTTTATATAATACTTCACAAAGCTGGTCGCAAGACCGTATTGTTAATACCTACACAGGACCAGCATTTCCTAGAGGTGGCTAGAATAATAAAATTAATGGAATCGGAGAGTGGAATATAAAGCTTTTCGTGGCCTCTTCTATGCCCTCTTGCCCCTAGGCCTTTTCCCCTATTTATATATTTATATATTTATTTATTTATTTATTCAAAGATAAATATTCAAGATAGATATTCAAAGATATATATTTCTCTTGAAAGCTCCTTTACTTCTATGTTCTCCTCTGACTAATTTGGTGGATTAGCGGATGAAAAAGTGATCACAAAATTCTATGTTTTGCTTATTTTTCTAAGCACCATTTGCGTCATAAATGAAAGGTGAATGCAGAAACTTTTCAAAGCACAGGGAACCTTGGGGTATGCGGTCCATGTGCTTGACTGCGACCGAGCGGACACAGAGAGACAGACCGTATACAGATACAGAGCTGCACATAGAAGCAACTCTTTAGCGGTTCACTGAGCAAACTGTGAAAGATGCCGTACAACCTTGCTTTCCTTTTCCTTCTGCATCATCACCTCATCGGTCGTGCACCGATGTCATCGTCGCCATCCCACCATATATAATAGAGGAGGGTTTTTTTTGTCTCAACGTGACCGTGGGAAACTTCGTAAACTCCGCGGGCTCGATGGTTTAATCACCCAAGTTTGAGGCAGGTTCTCGACTTCTCTCTCCGAAGGGAAGCGCAGGGAGGTGAGCAATCGCCGCTGCCGAGGAGGACACGTGAGGCGTTGCGAAATAGGCCGGCGCCGCGGCTCTGCCCGCGCACGTGTTGGGTGGCTACTGCTTCGAACTCACCCCCTTGAAGGCTCCGTCCTTGCTACCGGTCAATTAGTGCTTGCAATTTGGTGCTGCTACAGTTGTGTTACCGCAGGGTACAACTCTGCCGCCTGTGTGCATGGCCGAGGTCACTGCTCATTCCTGTTCTTGCTACTTTCTCTGTGTTCGGGCATAACCTTCTGATGTGTGCGAGCTTCCGCCTTCCCTTTTTTGAGAACATCCTGCTGTGTTAATTCATACTGCCGCTCTTCGTTACTGCCTTTGCCACCGTTTCACTTTGTTTCTCTTCGAGAGTCTTAAGTTGATGTCAGTGTTGTGGTGAGAATCTGCGGCCCTATTCTAGTGCTCCTCGCTCTACACGTCAGAGTATGCCCCTTGGTAGGAAGGCACATGTATGCCCATTCACGGCAGAAGTGAACTAACTTGGTTCACCATAGGGCTAGAACCCACCAGTGCTGCTGATAATTTTGAATTTTCATACAGCACAAAACGACGGATTGGGCGTTCCTACATCGTGGGCCTCCCGCCCCAGCCTATTTGATCCCCACTACTAGTTGTACCACTCATATCCACTCGTGTGCTTCTTAAAGAGGCTGACAACCACTTAACACGATGAGCCCTGTCCACCTGAGCCGTTTTATGCCTGATTCTGTAGGCTGTAAGTAAGATTCTCCCATTCTAAGTTGGTTGGATTGAGCCCATCAGTTTCTCCCGCCCACATAAACTTCCTACTTTCTACACCCTTCCAAGCTGTCGGATTTTTATTCGTGGGATAGCAGAAGTTGAGCAACAAACACAACGGTGAGGAACATACATATCCCACCTTTGTGATTAAGTGGCTTATACACTGTCAGTCGATTAAAAGCTGCGGTGAACTTTTCGAAGGCATGGTGCGATCTCGTCTTTTATTGCGCTATATGCTTGCTCATTAGCTAGGCTGTAAGTAAGATTCTCCCATTCGAAGTTCGTTGTGTCGAGCGCATGCAACAGTTTCTCCCGCCCACTCATTCCTACTTATCGCTTGGGCCCCCTTCTAAGACGTTGCGATATTTATTGATAGCGTAAATTTACCAACAAATAATACAGTGGGGAACACACATATCCCCACTTTGGTGGATCAATTAGGTGGCATTTTTGGAGTGCATGGCGCGATCTCATCTTTTAATGCGCTATATGTTTGCTTCTTAGCTGCGGGCTGTAAGATTCTCCCATTCGAAGTTATTTCGGCTGAGCGATTTTTATTCGATTGACAGCACAAGTTGAACCGGCGAAGCCGGCAACCAACGCTGGGTGAGGAACCATCCGTAGCTAGGTTTGGCTACGTCCCTAGCGTGGCCCGCCATACCCGACGCCGGCGGAGCCGGCTAGCCCGGCGCGGCCCGCGGATGCGATGCCGGGGAAGCCGGCTAGCCTGGCGTGGCCCGCACACTCCAGCGTCGGCGCCGGCGGAGCCGGCGACCGACGCTGGTACTCAATATAACTGCATCGTTTCCAGGGTAGTTTAGTACCTACATGCCTCTAAAGTTACTTCTTCGCCATATCGTATTCTTTCACGCTACATGACCATCCTACATCCCCAAGACCCCCGCTAGCTTACTCAAACAGTACATCTTGATCACCTTTCGTCTCCACAGGCACCGTCGTCGATTACCCTTGACGTTTAGTTTTTCCCCTGCTTGGATTGCTGTGATCCTTATGTCCTTCAGCACGAGTTCCGTCCCAGAAACTGTATAGCGACTACCTTCTTTCGTACATTCTTCCCTCACCGTTATTATGAATGATCAGAGCTGCCCTAATGGGGAGGGAGGGTACTCCACTCTGACTCTTTGACTATAGCTGCAGAACTGAAAGCAAACTTGCTTTCAAAGGCAACACCGTGAACAGGCCCATGAGACGACCCCCCTTTGTAATTTCCTAGCCGAGAAAGGCCTCACTGTTCACCTTTGTTTCACTTTTCTAACGGTGCCTCTCTCCGGCTAGGATAGATCCGAATTACCTTCCTATAAGATTTGCTTTGGCCGCCGGTGACACTTCATTGTATTTGTTACTTTCTCTGTTTTCACGGCTGCAAATGGATCGCAGCCAGACTTGGTCGTCAGCGTGTTGGTTTCCTTCATATGTACATAGGTACTTAGCAGAAAGCACCGCGTTGTCAACGCGATGCACATCGGTGCCAATCTTCTTCAGAACAGCATGTGGGCTGACGGCACATCTAGTGAACAGTACATAAATCGTCAAACCAAATCATGTAAAAAGGATGTCTTCAGTTTCTGTGTAGCTGTACACTTTTCTTAGAAGGCAAAGCTGCCATATTCTTAAGATTTCGCAGTGCTCTCATTCTTTGATGTTTTCCAACATATCCGCCACAATCATCGTTCAGCAGCGCCGCTTGCAGTGTTCAGAAATATCCACTTCAGATACCGCTGTGCTGCATTCTATACCATACCAATGTTCGCACCTCTTCAGTGCTCCCAAACGCTAGTTGCTCCCCCAAACTACTCAGCGGAGTCCTTCCCTCCTACTTTGCCCATCCACAAATAGTGCTTAAAGGATATGGGTTACCTTTCTGGGAGATTTGCTTCCGAACATGCAGAACGCGTCTGCTTATCAACAAGGTGTTAGCATCTCGTATAAGTGTTACCGAAAACAGTGGAATAAGGACCCCGCCTAGCTCTATATCAGATTAGCTTAAACTTTAACCACAGACAGATTTATAGTGATGGACCAAGCATCAGTTCCAACTAACTCTTCAACGACTTTGAATTCTCAATGCATATGTCAAAGTCTGTCAACATTCGTTTCTCCTGGTTAATCTTGGGTTATATGAACTCGCACCAGCAGCGACGTGTAGATAATGCACACAGCAGATATTCCTTCAACTGCATATTCCATGTTTAACCTAGATTCGCTGGCGGCGGCACTGAAGACGGTATGGTGTTACAGTTTCTCCTTGCCAAATTGGATTCTTCACATTTGCACTATCGCCCTTAAACATACAGCCATTACGGACGTAAATCCGTGGAGCCGTCGAAACGTTGTTACGCATATCGTCATCTAGCAAAGTCCTATCATGCTTGCGGCCCAGTGGTTGCTGCTACGATACCGCTCGCATCACACGAAAAAAAAAACGCGTTGCGACACATTAATCGGTCTCAGACCGTCTCTGAGTCGTATGCTCAGAACTCCTCCAAACCAAGGCCCTCTGAGAGATCGCGGGCATTCTTCGATTCGATATTCCTCGATTTGTCCCTTCGTGGTCTACACAAATACGTACACTTCTTCACCAGACCACCGAAGATTCATCGTAGGAAATAAAAAAAGGTCCAAAAATGACTGAAAAGGGCTTTTTGCAACTGAAGCAGCTTGTTATCCGGAACATAAGGTTTGGGGATAATTAGGCATACCGAGGTTTCAAGAAAAGAAAAGTTGGATATATTTCAGTGTCTCATACGAAATCCCGAAAGGGCTACTTAGGTGGTGCCCTGTACTGTCATGGCGTCACCCTGATGTGCGCAGTGGATTTGATGTTGACAGAGTCAATGGAATTGGCGATTCGGGTTCAACGAATTCATCTGCGTATCAGACGGCAGAAGCCATGGGACCTACCAGCGAACCTGCTAATGCTTCCCTGCCGTTCAAAAGTCTCTGCAGCCTGTCACAGACTGGAAAGGAATTCACCACTTTCACTTGAATTTCACGTGAGCACAAAAATCAGCCGAGTGTTTTCGAAGCGCACTGTGGTTAGGTTAGGATCTTCCCTTCTTCGTTGAACAGCTTTATAATTACCTCAACCTCAGCAAGGGTCTCCATCTTCCTTCCTGTTCAACGTTTCTTGACTATGTAGTTCATTTCAAATTTGTGCTAATTTGTTCGTTCGCCAGCAGCTCGGCGTAATTCTGCGTAGTGTAACGCTGAAACCTTTGACCGGATCGGTGCCCGGATCAGGTATTATTCTCTGCCTCAATCGACGCCCGTTACGCTGCAACTTCTGCTTTGATCAGCGTCGGGATAGGTGACGGTGACGACGTGTTTCCGAGTCGGAATTTTCTGCAGTCAGTCTTGCTAGATTCGCCACTTCCCTGACTATCAAACGTCAGTTTTTCACACTTTTTTACCTAAAAATCGTTTTCCGTAGGTTTACTTCCCCTTTTTCTACTCTTTTGCTTCATCATTCTTTACTTTCCTAGTATCCTTACGCCACCCCTAGCTTAGCACTCATCCTCTTCACTGAAGAGCCACGGGAGGAGTGCTAAACAAAGGTTCGTCTGAGGATAGTGGCGAAACGAACCTGCCCACCCATTTTCACATTGTTTATTTGCTAGATTGCCATGATCGACTCTCATGAACAAAATAAAAGATTGTTCTAGCCGAAGGTTCATTTATGGATTTCCACAAGAGCTTTATTACGGCTCTTCAAACCCACGGTGTGCATTAGATTCCGCGTGAATTCCTTGAGTCCCGCCTGAAATGTTCACCGCCTCTACTCTGTGTTCATCTCGAATTAATTGGGTTTTCCTGAGTCCCGTCGTCCCGTCGAGTATTGTCTTCATTTTCTGCCACGGTCTCCCGAATGACCAAATTGAGTTATTGCTCCTTTATGGGAGGCGCTAGGTGGATTCGATTACTGGCCAGTACCTGCGCTGGCATGTGGTGAGTTTTCACACACGATTGGCGGTACACATGGAGTTAATTTTCAGAAGGAAATGCCGTTTGGTAGGGAGATTTCCGTAGGGGCCGGCCCTGAGTTGTGATCATTTTCAGTTATCTCTTACTCTCAGGAGAAAGAGCGTCACGTCCACACTGGTTTAGCCAAGATGCACAATTTTAATTCACATTTCAAAATGGGTTAGAGCATGCCATGATGGGTCATGTGAATGCCATGATTCTCAGCTAGCGGCTCCTCATCGGATGGTGGGCTATTCAGCTGTATCTGAGGGTGATAACGCATCCACTTTTAGCCATTCTTGTTGACTAATACCAAAACCCACTTCCACAGTGTTCGGCAAACAACAAGGAACCAATGCGCGGCGAATGGGCAGATTTGTCACGCGCTCGAGTGAGTTTAGCAAGCCAGACAATGCGCTCGGTTGGACAGAGGCGCCAACGGAGCAGGTGTGCTGAGATGGGCGCAATCGTCTGCTAGGCTGGACTGACCAGGAAACTATCTCAACGGTAGGTCGGAACGGCCCAAGTGTTGTATATGGGCAGAACCGCCTCTCTCTAGGAAACAAGAAAATGCAAACATCTCGACCCCAATACAACTCTGCGCAGAGTTATGGAGGACAGAAGTTGGGCCGTTGGCGGTGTTAGCCTTATGCCTGCACGCGGAGGGCGAGCTCAAGTTGGCTGGAAACAGCGATTGTGGGGATTACGCCACCCCTCTACGCACTGCGCCACCATCGCTCGCTCGTCATCGCTGTTTCCGGCCAACTTGAGCCCGCCCTCCGCCGCCAGGCATAGGGCTAAGGCTGCCAACGGCCCAACTTCCGTCGTCCCTAACTCTGTGGAGAGTTGTATTGGGGTCAAGATATTTGCGTTTTGTTGTTTCCCAGAGAGAGGCGATTCTGCCCATATACAACACTTGGGCCGTTCCGACCTACCGTTGAGATAGTTTCCTGGTGAGACTTACATACAGCCATGCACGAACCTGCAGGCACACGTTTCAACAAGTGCGGCGCTAGGGATGCTTCCTCGCCCAACTGGGTGGGCGCTCGACGTGTCATGCGTGCGCTGTGTAGCGAGCACCTAAACTTGGGTTGCGCTCCTTGCATCTCTGACGTCGGCAAAATCGCCTAGCCCGGCGTCGCGGTCACGTCCAGCCCGGTCAGCTAACAAATAGGCGAACCTTGAAAACTTTGACTTGAAAACTTCTAAGAGTTCCCAGATGGGGAAGACTGCTGCCTGGAATAGAATTCCAGCAAACCCAGATTAAAAAGGCGCGCGTCAATTTTTCGGTTCCCGAAACTCCAAAAGCCGCTCTGCCGCTGGTCATTACGCCCGCGACGCCCATTCATTTTGCGGTGGATACATTACCCCAGAGTACTGTGAGGCATAGGTTATACTCACGCGATAGTAGATATCGAATTTTGCCGCTAGGCGGCGCGTAAAATCGATATCTATGCCGATTGCGGCGACACAATTGTAAGCTACCTTCCACCATCAATCAAGTAAAGAAGGCGATGCACTCGGCGAGCCCTTGACGCTAGAAAAAAAGGCCGTGCTCTTGTTATTTTGAACCAGCGTCACTCTTGCTGTTGAATTTCTACAGTCTATTACCCATGAAATATTATATTTCAATTTGGCCCTTTTTTCCCGCCCACCCAGAAGAACGTGTCAAAACAAGCAAGTGCTTTCAAGTTCGTTTTCAGATCGAGTACCGATTGATCGACCACTATTTGTGAACACTTCGATGAGCGCGCAGAACAGGATCGACCTCTATCGAAGGCTCGACGATCCTCCTCGAGACAGTGAACCGGCGCTGCTCTTCCGACTTCCGTAGATGACAAGGGACTCCGGCATTAGTGTTTCGTTTTGCAGGAATACCAGGAATACCCTAATTGTGGCCAAATGTTACATTATTTGGTCATTTACTGTTTTGTTACTGTAAATAGTCTTGTTCATAGCTAAAGATCGGATCGGATACCGCTCGTACACTGTTCGTTTCGTTTTTCTTCCCCACGAGGACGGTGACGCATTTGCTGCTGATCCAGTTATCCTTATCCGGCTTCACTGTAGAAGGCCTTGTTGTCCAGCGTGTCCATGGCAGTGGAGAGGTGAAGTGCGACTGCGCACTGGAACAGGTACAGTAAGGCCACCATGTGCCTAAGATTGACGCGCCGCACTACAACGGAAAAGAGATGATGCATTCCGTTCTATTTCCTTCGCCCCTCCAGTGCCGGTTTGCTCAGTTGTTATTTCGTGCTCGATAGCCGTCGTTGTAACATAGAGATGATGCACCCACCACGGTTAATATTTTGCCTAAGAACACTCGGTGACGTTGTAGTTAACATAGAACATATCTTTTCTACTGGTATTTGTTTACACATGGTTGTCCGCTTCTTTAGGAAAAACGCAACACAGGAAATTCTGCATGTACTTAATGTGTGTATACTCTTGATAAATTTCTATGTGCTCACTGACTTGTTGAAACTGTTAATCTGTTCCTTTCCGGTGGAATTGGCTTGTTCGTCACCCATTTCTTCTGCGATTGTGCAGCATTGTCAATGCAAATTCCTACCGACGACAATGGACTTCGCAGGCTTTCTGTATATCGTTTTCGAGCTCACCATTTCCTAAATCAGTTGCGATCTGGCCTGAGCAGCTTTTTGTAGGAACGCAACAGCACTGGGACGTGCGTATATTAGTTCCAAACTTTCATACGTCGCAGCTGTGACAAAACCGTCGTATAATAGATGGTAAATCGTAAGGAGCTCATACATGCGCACTAAGTACACATGGTGGCGTCTACAGGAGGCACTGCTGGCATGTACATAATTGCTGAACAAGTTTTAGTTCGGTTCACAGCAGCACTTCAAGCACCAGTCAGATGTTGACCTGACTCCGTGCTGTGACAACGCAAGCCTTCCAACTTTCACGTAGGATCCCTGGATTTTTGCGAACTACGAGAAGAGCTAAGGACTGCCCTTCCTGTTGGTGGATTAGAGTGCAAAGGCAACGTGAAACGTGGATGTTGGTGTGGGACTGTTTGTTGACGCACGGGGCTTTCTCTCCTCCATTAACTTGAGGTTCTGAAATGCTGAATTGTTGGGCATCTCTTGCTGATAAGCTTCCATTATTTAACAATGCGAACACATTATTTAACAATGAATAACTTTGCGCGACTTTTAATCGCCGGTGTGAGAAACCTACGTTAGTAAATTCTATTGGATGGGCGTAGCATAAGTAAAAGGCATATGCTGCTATCTATAACTTTGTAGAAAATTTCGGTCGAGTCCGGTGACAAAGTGTAGAGGAGGAATCTCCCCAGAATGTTGTGCTTCCATTTCGAAAAAGTTGATGTATGGTAACAGCAGTCACGATCTGAAATGCATGTGTGCTAGGATGTCGTTCAGTCTTTAGATCGGCAAGAAGGAACAGGAATCGCAACGCTATTTCCCGCTGTTCCTGGTGACTGTGTATTGTACATAAGTATGTTCAGCTCCTAGAAGTGAAACTTTTCGTAATAAGGCCTATGTTATACTTCGGCGACACGTCGCCGACGCTGCGACACGTCAGCGACGGCCCGTCACCGACGTCGGCCGACGCTGACGTCACCAGCGACGTCGCCGACGTCGCCACAGACGCCGCCGACGTCGCCACAGACGCGTGGTCGACGTCGGCGACGTCGTCAACAGATTCTGTGGCGGCGTCGGGGACGTCGTTGACAGGAGAGCATCGGAGCGCATTTTTAGCATCGGAGCGCGCTTTCAATGTCATCATTTGGCCACCAGTCTGCCGATTGCATACATTTTGTGCTTTTCTTAATCTTCAAAAGGATTTTTTGTTCTTAATTCTTCTTAATGTTTCAAGACTTGATGATGATTTGTTGTTCTGTATGTACTCTTTAAGAAATGCAAACTTAGCAGACGCGATTGCACAATTGGGCGATAGAATATCTGAATAGAATAAAATGTGATTTGTCTAAGGTAGAGCATAATTGGAAATCTTGTAGTGTGCGAGGAAAAGAAGATTGTGAGCGCGAATATGTAACCTATTTAAGTATCAAGTGATGAAGAGCCAAGATGATTACGGCGCGATAGGTGCTAAACATCGTCAAAATGATGGCCGACATTGAGAGAAAGTAAGCAAACGAGGCGCCTTCTTGATGTGCGGTTATGAAACTCATGTCGATTCAAAGTAGGCATGAACTATATTTTGAAGCGAACTCTATTTCTTCTAGACTAACCCAATCCAAATGGTACTGGATGTCGTCGTCTACGACCTCTTCCGCACCTTGTAAGGCGCCGCTCCCTCTATTAGGGGCGGCTGCTGGGCTGTTTGGCACGGTGGACGGCACTCTCTCAAGTAACGTGGTGAGCACCGGTTGGGCTCCACCACTCACTCTCTTCCTCTGATAATAAATCTGAACCACCGTCGCACGTTTATCTTTGTAACAAGGGCTACCATACCCACGTCTTCCCGCACCCATCCTGGTCATCTGGTGCATCGGCCTAATAAGCCAAATTCTCCCGTGTCAAGGCGTACCAACCTTGGGACCTGGAGCGAAGACAGCTCTTTCTAGAGCAAATATCAAAGTCTTTTTTAAGACTAAGAATCTTAATTGATTCGTCCCATACCAACGGACACTTACTCCCGTACCAAGTACCTGGAGTCATTTTCTGCTGAATTTTCGCAGAAATAAGCATTTTCACCTCGGAGGTCTCGCAAAAAATGGCGCTGCACTTCCAAAGAACACCTATCATCAACTGCGCAACGACGCTAAAGAATCTTGTCTCCAGATACACGGAGTACACAGAAAAGGTAGACTATCCTACCGTAGACGAGGATAGCTACGAACAGTGCAAAACAGCAACTGCGCTCCTACAGAATGGAATAAATCAAATCAAGGAAGGAAGAGAGAGGCTTGAAATCCTCTACAATAATATTAGAGCAGTATACGAAAACTGCAAAAATAAGTCCGATAAAAAGGATGTTATGCTAGAAATAGAACAAATAGAGAGTGAGTCACAACTACACAAAGAGATCGCCAGTGCAGACGATCTAATCTTCAAGCTGACAACACGGCTTGAGGAAACCAAGTGCGTGAGGGATACAATGAGTGTAAAATTGGGTTACATTTCTCAGAGATCTCTAATCCTGCAGAGCGCATCTTCCAATGGCTTTAATGATCGAGTAGCCGAAGAAGATAATACCAATCAAATGGAGCCTGTTCCGAGCGATAGCAATCTATCGCAATCAGCTTCAAACTCAGCTGTCATCGAGCAAATTGAAAGCGATGCACGGCAATTTCGTTCCATAAAGCCACCTCAGGCGACATTGCCCAAGTTTTACGGCAACGCCGAGGACTTCCCAGAATACTGGGCTGTCTTTGAGACCCTCGTTCACAAGAGTAGGGATCTCGACGTTATGGAGAAGATCCTGCTTCTCAAGGAAAGCCTAAAAGGGAGTGCCCAGGACTCTGTAAAGGGGATTCAACTGGTACCACAGAACTACGAGTGGATCATCCAGACCCTGAAAGAAAACTACTGCAATCAACCCATAAATAGGTCGCATGTAGTGCAGAAACTGGTCAATTTGAAGCCAGCAAACGATTTTTCGGAGAGCTGCTCGTCAGTTTTCGCGCAGATTCAAATTTTGATCAATCAAATGGTATCCGCTGGCTACGATGTCCGGAAAACTTGCGACCCAATGTGGTGCGAGACAATCTTAGCCAAATTTCCTCATGATGTAGTGAAACCTGTCTTACTATCTAATCATACACAGGACAGCCAGACAATCGGCGACCTCATAGGTCATCTAAAGAAAGAGATTGCCGCCAAAGGCTATGTCGAGAACAGAATCGGCCACAAGCAAAGTGCGGTGGTCACCACTCCAAAAGATAAGTACCCCACTTCGCGGCAACATTCTGGCGACCAGTGCCTATTCTGCCACAGAGGTACTCATGGATCAATGACCTGTAGAACGGTCACTGATCAAGGAACTCGCCGCAAAGCACTAACAGACGGCCGCAGATGCTGGAAGTGCTGTTCTTCAAATCACAGCAGCTTCGATTGCCAGAAGCCAGACTGTTCTAAATGTGGACAGAAACATCATATAAGCCTCTGCTTTAAAAACGAAGGTAGTCAGGCAAATAATCAAACACCTTGGAGCAATAATCCAAGAAACCGTTCAGGACCGAACAATCAAAGACCAAACAGGCCTCAGCGGGAACGTAGAAGTTTTCCAAATAGTTATCCTAATCAAGGACAACAAACTAGGCCGAATATAAGCAATGTACAGATGTGTCCCAAGGACAATACATCACATAGAAATTCAATTCCCTCCCAGCTTATCTTAATGACTGCTGAGGGAAATGTGTGGAACAATAAAAAAGGAGAATATGAAAAAATACTCTTTTTCTTCGACACGGGTGCTCAAAAAACCGTGATCGAAGAGTCCCTCGCCGACCGCTTAGGGCTGTCAAAGCAAACTACAGAAATCTGCACAATGTCGGGCATAGAAGGCCATATCGAGAGCTTTGAGAGCCACATAGTATGCATCAAACTGAGCACAGTATATGGTGAGGAGCTCGAGTTGAACGTTCTGACCAAACCGATCATCACGAATGGTTTTCCTAGTGTTAATCTGAGTTCAGTCGACGTAGACTTTCTGAAGGCAAATAGTATTTGCTTATCAAACTCCAAACTTCGTGGAGAACACCAAAATCCTCACATTCTTGTGGGGCTAGACCATTACCACGACCTGGTAACCGGTCCGATCAATAATGTAAAGACTCCCACGGGTCTTCGTATTGCCAAAACAGTGTTTGGCCCTACCATATACGGAAAGGGCGCCCACCACGGCGAAAATGCCACTATCTGCTATGGAATGACTTCCATTCAAGAAAACAGCGAACAGGAAATCCTTAAAAAAAATGTTCGAACTTGACGGCTTAGGAATTTCGTCAGAAGAGTGCCAGAAAAACGAAAAAGCGCTCGAATATCTCTCAGAATACTCAAAGAGGATATCGTTCTCCGGCGGATTCATAACCGCACCATTCCCATTGAAAGACAATATTACTCAATTAGAGAATAATTATGGTGTTGCCATTCGGCGACTTGAATCTCTGCAAATCTCACTGCAGAAAAACCCAGAGCAACGTCTCTGGTGCACTGAAATACTGAAAAAGTATGAGAAAGAAGGCATGATCGAAGTCTTCTCCACAGAATGCAACGAAACTGCTGGCATCTATTATATGCCGCATTCCGGAGTCTGGAGATCGAACAAAAAGGTTCCTCTGAGAATAGTTTTTGATGCATCTTCTAAGAAAAAAGGAAGTTTATCACTAAATGATGTAATCGAGAAAGGAGAGTCGTTTGTGAATAAAATCCATGACATCCTACTGACTTCACGAGCCAGTAAAATCGTACTTATGTGCGATATCGAGGCAGCGTTCACTCAAGCTCGGTTAATAGAGCCTCACAAGAACCTCTGCAGGTTTCTATGGCTGAAAAATATCAACCATCCACCAACGAAGGATAATATTATTAATTATCGATTTCGTAGGCTACCTTTCGGGGTAACGGCGTCACCAAGCATCCTAAATATGGCGCTAATGACATATTTAACTGCTCAAAATACGGAGCTAGCTAAGGAAATCTCAAAAAGTCTTTACGTGGACAACATTTTAATAAGGGCAAATACTACAGAAGAAGCTCTTCAGAAATATCGTGAATCGAAACGATTGTTTGCAAAAATAGTAATGAATTTGCGAGAATATGTATCGAATTCCGTCGATGTAAACAATTTTATACCAGAAAAGGATAAAATTGGAAGTGGGTCAATGAAATTACTCGGAGTCGACTATAACACGGACTCTGACACATTCCACGTATCCACACAATTCCCAATAATGTCCGCACTTACCAAAAAGGACGTCGTAAGTCAAATAAACTCGGTTTATGACCCAATCGGTCTCGCTGGACCACTATTAGTTCGCCTCAAAAATATGATGCGAGACATTTTCGAATCGGAACTGACTGGAAGACCGTTCTAGCTCAAGATATTTGCGATAAATGGAATCGACTTTCGTCAGAAGTCACTAATGCACAAATTTCTGTGTACCGCACATTCCCAAGTGAATTCTCAGGTGAAGAAAAGCGCCTGTGGGTGTTTGCCGACGCTAGCAACGCAGCCATCGCTGCTTGCGCATATCTCCAAGGTCAAGTGACAAACACAGTATCACCACTGATATGTGGGAAGACTAGATTGACACCAAAAAAGACTCGTCAAACTATTCCAAGACTGGAACTCGTTGGAATTCTCATGGCAGCACGCTTGGGACAGTCCATACTAGCATCGATGAATACCAAAATAAAAGAAGTTTTCGTCGTATCGGATAGTGAAATTGCACTATATTGGCTAAAAACGTCAAAAAATGTTCCAATATTTGTGTCAAACCAACGCGATCGAATCCTAAGAATTAAAAACCAAATTCAAGAGGATGGTATTTCTGTGTCATTTTCACATGTTATCACATCCCATAACCCGGCAGACGCCGGTACAAGAGGCTTAACTGCTCAACAAATCAGTAATCACGACTGGGTAAAAGGCCCTCGTTGGCTGGAAAAAGACACCGCTACGTGGCCGTTGCGCCCAATGGACGCTATAGAAAGTCCTTGTGAGGAAAAAGAGGATTCACGTCCCATTTCTCCGGTACATATACAGGCTAATATCGGGCAGCAAAACGAAACTAAGGTAATGGATCTATCACGATTCTCTCACTTAAATAAGGCTTTAAGATCTTTGTGTATAGCAGGAAAAGCTATCCACAACTGGATCATAAAAACCAACAGAAACAGAAACACAAACATTTGCCTCAGGACTGTTTCGAAATATGACACTAATACTGAAATTTCGTCTGAAGATATCGGACTTTCAGAAAAAATTCTGATCATGCAGGAACAAAAAAGCATAGAGGTTCCCATGCTGCAAAAGCGATTTCACGATAAGAAAATTATAGTGGACGAAAAAGGCATAATTCGTCACCAATCCCGCCTGCAGAATGCTGCGATACCTTACGATACCAAGTCGCCAGTATATGTTCCCGAACAGTCAGAATTAACTCGACTAATCATGAGAAAAATACACGTTGATAATGCACATTGTGGCAAGGATCACACTATCGCTATCGCTCGACAGCGCTTCTGGATACCACGAATCTCATCAGCCTTCAAAAAACTAGTTAGCGGTTGTGCAACATGCAAGCGTTATCAGGGGTTACCGTTGGGTGCACCCCACATGCCCCCTCTTCCAAAAGATCGTGTCGTATCAAAGAAACCATTCGAAAACATTGGTTGCGACTATATGGGGCCGTTCACCTCAAAAGCACACGAAAAAATGTATGTGTGCTTATTCACCTGCCTAACCACTAGAGCGGTGCACTTAGAAGTCGTTGAAAACTTGTCAACAGGATCGTTTTTGAACTCTTTCGTAAGATTCATTTCACGAAGAGGAGTACCTAAAATAGTGCGCACTGACTGCGGTTCTAATTTTAAACATGGAGAGAAAATTATCTCTACCATGTTCGAGAAAGATGACATTACTGGCAATTCCTTAATGTCTTATTGCGCTGCCGAGAAAATTAAGTGGCTATTCAACCCACCAGGAGCCCCCTGGATGGGTGGAGCATGGGAAAGGCTTGTTGGATCAGTAAAGAAAGCGTTCAATAAGTCAATAGGACGCAAAAAGCTAACATTCACGGAATTGTGCACGACACTAGCCCGAATCGAAGCTATACTTAACACCAGGCCTTTGACAAAGGCCAATTCTGATGATTTGTCAAGAATTCCTTTACGTCCAGTGGACTTTTTGCAAGGGAATTTGAGGTTCTCCCTCCCTCAAGAGGGAAATATCGAACAATCTGATCTTGACTACAATCCTGATTGCATTCAATCTGAAAAACAAGCCATGGAAGCGTTTCGCTTTTCCGAAGAAATCGCAAAGAAATTCTGGGACTTCTGGAGAACAGAGTACATAGTATCCATTAGAGAGAATCAAAAAATTCATCTAAGACAACCTAGACACTTAACTAGAAGTTGTCCCGAACTAGGTGAGATTGTCATCGTCGAACAGGACCTTATTCCAAGAGGGAATTGGCCATACGGTAAAATAACAGAGATAGTCACATCAGCGGATGGCTTCACTAGGTCAACAAAAGTCCTTATGCCTAACCATAAGACCATTCATAGACCGCTAAACAAGCTATTTCCTCTAGAAATCTGAAGTGTGGCAGAGGAATCGCTACCCCTGGAAGCAATAGCGGACGAGATCCCCCCGCAGCCTAAAACACGTCAAGTGTTGCATCGTGCTTCAAAAACAGCTGCATATGATATCATAAGAAACTTTGAAAACAGCTTAGAAAGTTTTCAGTTATCAAATATCGCAAGCGCCCCTTTAATGTTGCTAGCAATACTAGCTATGGTTTCACCTGCATGTGCAATGCAGCAGAAAACATCAGATGTGAACAAGGAAAGGTCAACATTTCGTTGACTGGGAAAACGTTTGAATTATGCTTCAATAATGACTGCCGAAACATTACGCAGCAATCGAAATCCAACATCTTTTATCTCCCAATATCACCTACCGATGATAAAGTGATGGTACGACTATTTCCGCATGATGGTTTTGATGAACAGGTCGTAATCTGCGAGAGACCCAAGTTCTGTGATAACCACCATCTCTTATCAAAAACGCTACTAGGAAACCCACATTGCTGGCCTAGGGGAGCAATAGGTACTACAGCTATCATAATTTACATAGCGGTCGTAATGCTAATCACACTTCCCTGGCTAGCCACAAAAATGTGGAAATCGGTTAAGAAGACTGGAAGAGTGCAACAACCAGTTAGCTGCACTTCAGGTGATCAGGCACAGACCTTCCAGTTAACGCGGCTTTCGGGCCCAGTAATATTAGCAGTGTGCATGATATTGTGTGCAAATGCACCTACAACTCAAGCATGTCAACGCGGGTACAGCAGGCAAAACGCTGATCTCGTCTGCAATGGACAAAATCAATGCCACTTCGAATACAGTCGCGAACTTCTATTTAACAAACTGCAAAATGAACTCTGCATTGAGATTGTGCATGAAAACAAGACCATTGGATCCGCAAAATTTGTGAGAAGACCAGTGGAATTCAGGTGTGCAAAAGTAACAGAAAGTTTCACTAGACCAACAAAAATTCGAGTTTACAATGTCGAAAGATGTTCGCAGGCAGGGTCATGCACTGTAGAGAAGTGCAAGACCCTAAAGCATAACGAAACTATACCAGAGTTAGAACAAGCCCAAAACTATCCCGGATACTCGGGATGCTTTAGTAGTTGCGGCGGACTTATGTGCGGTTGTTTTGTACCATTGCCTGCTTGCTCCTTTTACAGAGTAGCCCACAGGCCGATTTCAAAAAGAGTATTCGAAATCGTTCAGTGTCCGCACTGGATACCCAGAATCACTTTTGATATCGAATTAGTATTATTTGGAAAGAAAAAGACTCTAACGCGGTCTATGAAACCATATATATTGGAAAATATAGATGAGTTTAATATCACAACGATATCACTCCAAAAACCTGCGAGTTCAATAGTAAATAAGAGATTTGCAATTGCAAATGATATCGCCTTTGCACTACCAAACCACTTTAAGGTTCCGGTGGAGTGCAACAGCAAACAACAGGCCGCAGAGCAATTCGCAACATGCACTAATAGAATAAGATGCGAATGCGAGACCTCGGTACAGAGTTGTCAATGCCCCGAGGATTCGGTTCGCATTCTATATGGGGATGACAAGGTCATGATGCCTCTGCAGACACCCTATGGCAGGATTAGGAGGTCAGGAGACGACATCATAACAATATCCCAAGAAGAAGAGCTAATCTTACGAATAGATTCTAAAATAATTAAAGAATCCGCAACACTGGTAGAAAGACTTGGCTGCGATTTACAAGTTAAAACACTTTCGGGATGTTATAATTGCCCACAAGGAGCAAATCTTACGGTCACTTGTACGTCTAGTAGCAACGGAGTAGTCACGGCCGTTTGCGAAACTCAGCAGTTCTCTTTTTCTTGCGAAACATCAGCCAAAGTTAACTGGATTCTTTTGGAATTTCAAAAATCAATAATCAGGGAGCACTGCACTGTTCCTTGTGGTCCATTGGGAAAGTCCTTCATAATGGAAGGCATTCTTAATTATCACATTGAATCGAATCGGTCAATTTTTGAGCTAGATGCACACACAGTGCCAATCAATACTCAATGGTTCTCAGACATAACCTTACCGGATATGGAACCATTGATAAAAGTCATTAAACTTCATTGGAAATTTGCACTAGGTGCATTGGGTACCGCTCTAACCCTAGGCACACTAACATATGTATTCGGCCCAGTTGTCATTATATGCCTTTTAAAAGTAGGGTTTTACGCACTATCATGTGCGGCAGGAATAATCAGAAAAATTCTGTGTAGTTTTACCAAGCCTTCAAGCACATCTGTTTGGTCAGTTACATATATTCCTTCACAAAGCGGCAAGGATTCCCTTAATTAAGTCAAAACATTGATAAATTCTATATCGATACAAACATTTTTACAAATGTTTATATGATGCATATATTAGTCAAATATCTCTCAATCGACACCATAACCGGCAACCGCTACCTTATTTTTCAGCGGCCCATCCCTTGGTGGCATCTTAAAGAGCCAGCCAAGTTCAAGTCGATTGCCACGGCTTTTGTACCTGAGACGAGTTCAAGTCTCCAAGCTAAATCACTGCTTGGAATGCCTGAACCCGTCCCACGATTGCGATTGCAAGGTGACATGCGCTGGTTGTGGTCTCGATCACAACCGGTGGCAGTGTCACAATGGACAACCTCAACTCGTGATAGCCGTCTTCATCGCCCGTCAAGCTGCAAATGGTCATCTACCTGTCTACAATTCTCAACAAGCTGATCTTCTACTCCAACCGTCGTCTACCCGCCCACAGCCATCAACAAGCCGCACTCCAGCCGTCTACAACACTTGCTCAAGCCGATCCTTCCTGTCGAGCCGCTGCTTCAACATCAGGCTGATCGAAAGGACTGAATTGTATATGATGTATTAACTTATTTGTCGCCCCGCGGAGTGTCGTCGTCTACGACCTCTTCCGTACCTTGTAAGGCGCCGCTCCCTCTATTAGGGGCGGCTGCTGGGCTGTTTGGCACGGTGGACGGCACTCTCTCAAGTAACGTGGTGAGCACCGGTTGGGCTCCACCACTCACTCTCTTCCTCTGATAATAAATCTGAACCACCGTCGCACGTTTATCTTTGTAACAAGGGCTACCATACCCACGTCTTCCCGCACCCATCCTGGTCACTGGACCACTTAGGAGTCTGACGCGACCGTTGGTTTTTTCACACTATTGGCTGGATGCCGCAAGATGGGCGTTTTTGCACTTTCGATTTCGTAATTCGAGGTCCGCCGAGGATGTTGACAGTGCCGGGAACGAAGAACCCACCCACAAACAAAATACTCCCTCTGGACGCATTTTCTCCCAGCCTTGAATGAGGCCGGCGACGGCCCGTCGCCGTGCACAGCGCGGCGACCGACCCGCGGACGACGTCGGTGGCGACGTCGGTGGCGACGTCGGTGGCGACGTCGGCGGCGGAAGTATAACACCCCCTGCGGAGCTCTCGGCGACGTCGTCGGCGACGCTGTGTTGGGCGGGCTGCCACGCAGTGCGTAGCTGCCCGCAAAGCACAGCGTCGCCGACGTCGGCCGACGCGTCGCCGAAGTATAACATAGGCCTAAAGGAGCTCTAAATGTATCACAATGGAAGCGTTCTTCTACACCTCCGAACAAATCCTCCAATTTCTCTTCAAAACAATTATTTTTCGGACTGAATGAAACTAATAGTAGCTGACCAGAGAAATCGTAAGAGGTTCATGAAGTTGTAAGAGCAATAAATGTGGTAAATGTAGCAGAATATGCAATCGCATGCAATCTAACCCTTCGCTTGCATGCTGGATTGGTAATTCAGGGCCTAAATTAGTCCTCAATTTTAGGCTAATCGAAAGGCTAACAAGTCAACTTTTCTCTAGCGGTTTGCGACCAAAGAGTAAGCGGAAACACATGGTAGTCTTAATTGGACTTTGATCAAACTTGGCTCGTGCGTACGATCCGTATCTCTATGTAGCTTCTCTTCCATAAATGCACAATATGTTCATAAAAATGGGCAGGATAGAAAATGGTCTATTCATAAACAGTAAGGCTTTTCGCGAGGTACCAGAAGGCGAAATGTCCCCAAAGACATTTGAATAAAGAAGCGCGCCGTGTTGTACCAGGTTGTCCAATAATTGCTGTCCGAAAATTTTCAAAATTCTATAGTTTTCCTTAGAAGGGTTATAATATCAGGCAAGTGTAAAAACCTAGAAGGTTCTCCAGAGTTCCACGCTAGGGGTATATAAGGCGCAGTCGCCGCGTCTAGCTATCAGTACAAGCTAAAATGGACCAAGGTCGAATTCCTACGTTCGTGTACTACGAGTGGCTGCTGGGCAACGACACGGGCACCGCGGTCGCCAACATCTGCAGAGCGTGCAAGGAGGATGCAGTGTCCCAACGCACAGTCAGGCGCTGGTTCAATCGTTTCGAAAGCGGCGACACGAGCCTCGAGGACAGGGAGCACAGCGGGAGGCCTCCTACGGTGGATGACGACGAAGTCCGTCGGTGTATCAAGGAGAAGTCGGAAGCCACCACCCGTGAACTGGCGACGACGCTCGGCTGCAGCAAGTCCACCATCCACAATCGACTCAACTTACTCGGCTACCACAAAGTTCTGGCCCGTTGGATCCCCCACCGTCCCCGACGGGCCTCGGTCCACCTGCTGCACGACAACGCGCGGCCCCACGTGGCGAAGGAGACCCAGCAGAAGTTGGCGACGCTCGGCTGGAAGACGGTTGCCCATCCGCCGTATGCCCCGGACCTCGCCCCCTCCGAATACCACTTGTTCCGCCCGCTGAAGCACTATTTGGCCGGAAGAAACTTCACCAACTACGACAACCTCAAATCCGACATCGCGGACTTCTTCGAGTCGCAGCCCCCGGAGTTCTGGGCGAAGGGCATCGGCGACCTGCCCAATCGATGAGCCACTGTTGTGGATAACTGTGGTGATTATATTGTTGATTAGATTTGTTTTTCAATAAAGTTGAAAAAATTAAAAATGGTGAAATTTTCGGACAAGAATTATTGGATAGCCTGGTATAAAGATGACAGTTACGAAAATTTGCTAGTTACGAGCCAAAATAAATCGCAAGCCATAAAAGCGTTTTCGAAAAAATCATGAGTCGCCATAGCACTCGTTCCTGACTCGAAGACACTGAAAAATGCAACACTGTTCCCTGATACAGTACCGGACGCGTTTTTTGAATTGACGCCGAAAAAACCGCACTTTTGCGGTTTTTGCGTCTTTTTGCTATAACTCGCCCAATGGTCATCCGTTTGAAAAACCAAGAGTATATTTGAGCTCAGGAGATCGAGCTCTATCGTTCGGTATATACAGTTTATATGAAAGATCAAAAATGGCCAAAATTGAAAACTTGCGCTCCATTGAGAAGGCCGGCCGCGGGTGAGTTGTCGGCCGCAAAGCGCCGAGAACGTTGCAGGCTCACAATTCCTCTAATTTGAGGTTTTTTGAGAAACGGTTGGTACCGTTCGATTCGTCTCTTCGAGATCTACACAATCATGTGTACAACTTCGCCAAACCGCCGCATTTTCGCAGTGGGTGGTCAAAGTTGACTAGAGCAGACTTTTGCTATTGGAGAGGCTTATATTCCAGGATCTGCATGTTCTCGGAGCATCTCAAACATGGCATAAATTGTTTTTTCATGCCGGGAATCCTCTGAGAGTGCGCCGTGCACAATGCATATAGGATCGAACCTATCAATCGAGGTGGGGGACAGTTTGTACAGTGAGCATTTAGGGAGTTCTATGAGAAATTCTCAGCCGCCCTACTCAGGAATTGCTGTACTCTGTTCCGGCGAGACTTTGGAGTGCGCTGTGCACAATGTATATAGGATCGAACCTATCAATCGAATGGGCGCGACAGCTCGCAAATTGCACCGCGGGCCTGTTTCTGAGCGCAATAACTCTGTCAAGTTCGAGTCTTTCCGGCTGGAAATTGTGGATTTTGTAGGCAGTAGGAAGTTCAAGAAGCGCGCTGAAACATAGCGACGTAGCTTAGATTGGACAAAGTTACAGCGGTGCGAAAATGCAGGCAGACCTTGTGTGACACGATTTTTTCCGAGTTCAGTCGACTACTACGGGAAGACGAGGCGAGCTAATGGCATCCAAATGCACGGGCGAGCACAAGACTGGAAGCACTTTACGATGACATGCTCGTAGCTGTGGTGAGAACTGTTATCTGGGCGAGTAAGAGCACGGAGAACATAGACCGTTGTTGTGCTAAATTGCACGCGCGGGCGTGTTCGGAGCACGATAACTCTGTCAGCTTCCAATCTTTCTGGCTGGAACGTATGGATTCCGTAGGCAGTAATATGCTCTAGGAAAGCGCCAAAGCACAGCAAACTTCCTTCCGAATTGGCAAGGTTACGGCGGTGCGAAAATACAGGTTGGGCAGTGTGACACGATTTTTTCAGAATTCGGTCGACCGCTGCAGGTACACGAGGCGAGCTAACGGCATGCAAACTCGCGGACGATTAAAGCACCGAAGGCACTTTACGACGATCTGCTCCTAACTCTCCAGCTGCCACTGCCTTAGC
>OX375870.1:27051268-27217756 GCA_947359475.1 Heligmosomoides polygyrus bakeri
GGGTGGTCAGTGATCTTGACCCTACCAATCTCAAATGGCTGTAACATGCCAAAATCGGTGGAATTTTCAACAACAGACGTCGGATTCAGAATCAGCGCTCCAAATAACCCCTAGACGGTTTTTGACAAAGTTTGGACAAGAAAATTTGGCAAATTTCGAAATCGTCGACTTTCGATGATGCCATCGTCTGGGCAGGCTCGGCGAAGAGCGCCCTCGTCCTCGAGAGGGGAATTGTCAAAAAAATCAATTTTCCCGGAATTGGCCGAGATTGATACTGTTCGATAGAGCTTTGTCGAGCTGAACAGAATGGCGCGACTGGGAGCGTCGAGAACTCAAATATGGGCGAGTAACGGCGGAAGGAACGCGTCCGATAGGACTTTTCGAGCTGAACAGAATGGCAGCCTGGCTGGAGCTCGAAAACTCGAACGTGGGCGAGTAAGTGCGAAAGAAGCTTCACCGCTGCCGTCCGCCGCTCTAAAATAGCAGATGGGGCTAAGGCAGTGGCAGCTGGAGAGTTAGGAGCAGATCGTCGTAAAGTGCCTTCGGTGCTTTAATCGTCCGCGAGTTTGCATGCCGTTAGCTCGCCTCGTGTACCTGCAGCGGTCGACCGAATTCTGAAAAAATCGTGTCACACTGCCCAACCTGTATTTTCGCACCGCCGTAACCTTGCCAATTCGGAAGGAAGTTTGCTGTGCTTTGGCGCTTTCCTAGAGCATATTACTGCCTACGGAATCCACACGTTCCAGCCAGAAAGATTGGAAGCTGACAGAGTTATCGTGCTCCGAACACGCCCGCGCGTGCAATTTAGCACAACAACGGTCTATGTTCTCCGTGCTCTTACTCGCCCAGATAACAGTTCTCACCACAGCTACGAGCATGTCATCGTAAAGTGCTTCCAGTCTTGTGCTCGCCCGTGCATTTGGATGCCATTAGCTCGCCTCGTCTTCCCGTAGTAGTCGACTGAACTCGGAAAAAATCGTGTCACACAAGGTCTGCCTGCATTTTCGCACCGCTGTAACTTTGTCCAATCTTAAGCTACGTCGCTATGTTTCAGCGCGCTTCTTGAACTTCCTACTGCCTACAAAATCCACAATTTCCAGCCGGAAAGACTCGAACTTGACAGAGTTATTGCGCTCAGAACAGGCCCGCGGTGCAATTTGCGAGCTGTCGCGCCCATTCGATTGATAGGTTCGATCCTATATACATTGTGCACAGCGCACTCCAAAGTCTCGCCGGAACAGAGTACAGCAATTCCTGAGTAGGGCGGCTGAGAATTTCTCATAGAACTCCCTAAATGCTCACTGTACAAACTGTCCCCCACCTCGATTGATAGGTTCGATCCTATATGCATTGTGCACGGCGCACTCTCAGAGGATTCCCGGCATGAAAAAACAATTTATGCCATGTTTGAGATGCTCCGAGAACATGCAGATCCTGGAATATAAGCCTCTCCAATAGCAAAAGTCTGCTCTAGTCAACTTTGACCACCCACTGCGAAAATGCGGCGGTTTGGCGAAGTTGTACACATGATTGTGTAGATCTCGAAGAGACGAATCGAACGGTACCAACCGTTTCTCAAAAAACCTCAAATTAGAGGAATTGTGAGCCTGCAACGTTCTCGGCGCTTTGCGGCCGACAACTCACCCGCGGCCGGCCATCTCAATGGAGCGCAAGTTTTCAATTTTGGCCATTTTTGATCTTTCATATAAACTGTATATACCAAACGAAAGAGCTCGATCTCCTGAGCTCAAATATACTCTTGGTTTTTCAAACGGATGACCATTGGGCGAGTTATAGCAAAAAGACGCAAAAACCGCAAAAATGCGGTTTTTTTCGGCGTCAATTCAAAAGACGCGTCCGGTACTGTATCAGGGAACAGTGTAGCATTTTTCAGTGTCTTCGAGTCAGGAACGAGTGCTATGGCGACTCATGATTTTTTCGAAAACGCTTTTATGACTTGCGATTTATTTTGGCTCGTAACTAGCAAATTTTCGTAACTGTCATCTTTATACCAGGCTATCCAATAATTCTTGTCCGAAAATTTCACCATTTTTAATTTTTTCAACTTTATTGAAAAACAAATCTAATCAACAATATAATCACCACAGTTATCCACAACAGTGGCTCATCGATTGGGCAGGTCGCCGATGCCCTTCGCCCAGAACTCCGGGGGCTGCGACTCGAAGAAGTCCGCGATGTCGGATTTGAGGTTGTCGTAGTTGGTGAAATTTCTTCCGGCCAAATGGTGCTTCAGCGGGCGGAACAAGTGGTATTCGGAGGGGGGCGAGGTCCGGGGCATACGGCGGATGGGCAACCGTCTCCCCAGCCGAGCGTCGCCAACTTCTGCTGGGTCTCCTTCGCCACGTGGGGCCGCGCGTTGTCGTGCAGCAGGTGGACCGAGGCCCGTCGGGGACGGTGGGGGATCCAACGGGCCAGAACTTTGGTAGCCGAGTAAGTTGAGTCGATTGTGGATGGTGGACTTGCTGCAGCCCGAGCGTCGTCGCCAGTTCACGGGTGGTGGCTTCCGACTTCTCCTTGATACACCGACGGACTTCGTCGTCATCCACCGTAGGAGGCCTCCCGCTGTGCTCCCTGTCCTCGAGGCTCGTGTCGCCGCTTTCGAAACGATTGAACCAGCGCCTGACTGTGCGTTGGGACACTGCATCCTCCTTGCACGCTCTGCAGATGTTGGCGACCGCGGTGCCCGTGTCGTTGCCCAGCAGCCACCCGTAGTACACGAACGTACGAATTCGACCTTGGTCAAAAGTGCGGTTTTTTCGGCATCAATTCAAAAGACGCGTCCGGTACTGTATATAAAGAATAAGGGATAAAGGATAGGGTATTGCAAACGGTCATGTTAACTAATCCCTTTGCAGGATGCGGCACGCATCCTACTTCACAGAGTTTCGTGGAAACAATTCGAATGCTATTTGATGTATACAAAGATTCGCCTAATATAGTTGTGCTCTCCCAAAACTTTCGAATAACAGAATATATTCGAACTGCGACGATTTTCGAACACTCGAAAATCGCGTTTCTTCGAGCATTCGGATTCGAATACATTCGAAAATCGCGTTTTTTGTTCGAACGTTCGACTACGAATATTTGGTTTCGAATAGAATTACTCAAATTCGAATGTTCGATTAATCATTCGGGCACAACTATATTGCCCAGCCGATGGACGAGTCAGTGTTTTATCCTTCCCAGACAAGGTCTACTGTCAGTGAATCAAAACCGGAGGGATGGAAGGCTTGGTTAGCAAAGGCGAACGGCTGTTACTTGCACTCCGAATGGATGTTACTTGCCCAACAGTACCTAAACACATTCTTCGTCCAACTTAAATAAGCAGTCAGGTTTTTTCAGACTTTCACCAAAGTTTTTCCCCACTTATGTATCAAGTATTTCCATAAAGCACTGATGATTTCAAAAAATATCTTGATGGAGAAAAAACCATATTTTGCACCGCTACTTTCACTTCGTCTAGTGAACACGTTCGGCTGGAGGATTCGTTTTACACTACTATGAGCACGTGTCACGCGCACTTTGACGGTGAACGATATGCCCAACTTTGAAAGAGTGGGTCTAGACACGACGCTGAGTTGTCATCATCTACGACGAATTCTCTCTCAAGATCCTCCACTAATAAGATAATGCTAAAGGTAAATTGTTGCTGGTCTGAATGACACAGGTTTTTCGATTGGAGTTTGCCTCCGCTTGGGGTCAACATGGGAGCAGCGAACCATGTGTAATTATTGTTAGTGTGGTGAGTCAACACAATAAGGAAACCACCAGAAGTATGAAACCATGAAAGAAGCGGAGCGCGAGAGATACAGGGAGGGCAGCAGGAAATGTGGTTCAACGAGAAGATACAGCATCGGGAGGGGTAGGGGATGATGGCGAAGGGCAATCAAACCATCCGATGAACTGTCCTCAAGGCCGAACCTCCAAACGCCTTCCAGTCCACCCCCACGAGCACCACACTCATTATTAAATTAGGCAATATGATGCTATATCGAAACCTACTTGGATTTAAAAGAAAACAAAAAGCTAGAAAACCGGTGAAAACAAAACTGATCAAAGCATTTACATGGCAAGACCTCTGTTTGAATGGGAGCATGACCTAGATCATATTTATATTGAATAAATTTTGTTTTTATGAATACAGATTAATAAATAATCAATTATTAAAAATACTCAACTAGGTAACGAAAAATTGAAAACGTTGCTGTCCTAACCTGGACTGGATGGTTGCTTTTAGTTGCAAAATTCTAGTGACAAATCTCTATGATCTGTCTTCGTAAAACCTCGGCATTTTCTTAGTGTGTCAATATTGCCAAAAGCCGGATTTTTTTTATTGATTTGTTCGACTCCGTTTACAAACATGGCAGTTATATGACTACGTCTTCACATAATATTCACAATAAATAAAACAGTCCATCTATCATCTATACAATATTGCTAAACGAGAAAAATCGTTAAGATTCTAAAACTAAACAACAACAGCAAGGCTTCTGGAATTACAACTTTATTACTATTTTCTTACTCGTCCACCTTTTGGAAAGATCCAAAGTGCAGTGCACCCGTTGCACCGCGAAACCTTTTTGATTTTCGCAGGTTCTGACAAAACTGTTTATAAAGTTGAGTAGACATTTACAGCCCATCATTTTCTTATACTGCCATAATTGTTTCAAAAAACTACAGAATACTTTAAATAAGAATTCAGGTAGTGACCACAGCGATTTTTTTGGTGCGGTTCCTCTTTGGAAGCTATTTACGAAGTCCATAGACCTGCCTCCTTCACAGAATTCTTAAGAGGTCCTGTGTTACCACTGCAAATGACAGCAGAAAATCAAGTAAATAGCCGTGGGCTTTTGACCAAATTTTAGCTGAATTGAATTCTACTGCAATGGGTAAATTGCCTTAAAGTAGGTTTCACTTTATGATTTCTTTCTTCCCTGGTACCATGCTGTGCAGCACATTTGCTTAAGATTCGAATGCGTTTTGGGTTTCTCAATTTCTTCCTATTTTTGTAGATCACATCTTGAGTAGATGAACGGCACTATAGTAGATTCGCATATTAGACGAAAAAATCCATAGACATTAAGGAATTTTTTGCTAGAGCCAAACGTTCACCTTCAAAGATATACTTTCTTCGTAGAGCTTTACAAAAAATCTTCATGCAATAGACTGGATGTGAAGTACCAGTATTTGGACTAACCCAACATATACCATTTTCAGGTCGAGTTGGACACTTTTCGAACCACATTGGACACTTTTCAAATCAAATTGAACACTCTTCTACGCTCGACTAAGACTTTTGAAATCAAAGAGAACTCTTCCGAATTGAAACAACCTTCATACAGGTTGAACTACAGACTCAACAAGATGGTTAGAAAAAATTCTTGTACAAGGAAAATTTAGAACAACTTTTTTTTGAATTTTTTACTTTAGCTGCCCAAATGAGTGAAATAATTTTATAAAATTTTTACTTTGGGAGAAAAAATAACAAATTGAATTTTGTTTTAAAGCGTAGCAAAGCAGCAATCATGTAGTCCCCTAAAATACCAGATTGCGCCATGCACTCGAATAGCTCGTCGCGATTTTTATTTGATTGATAGTGTAAATCCTGTTTACATGGAACAGCGAGGTATACGCGTCCTTAACAGTTAATTGTACTTGTTATATTACTTACAGTTTTTTTTTGTTCGAGGAAAATTTCAGCATGGTTCCTCTAAACCTTTAATTCACTTGCCCAATAAAAGAACACTTTGTTTGAAATTTTATAAAATTCCAATTTTTCGTGTAAAAATAATGCTTTACAGCTTGTTTTAAAGAATAGGAAGCTGAAAATTTTTAGCGTCAAGAGAAGAGATTACGCCACGCAATCGTCCAAAACGTCGCGAGTTTCATTTGATTGATAGTGTAAATGCTGCTTACATCAAACAACAAAATGGGCACATGCGCGTTCTTCACAATTGTACATACTTGTTGCATTGTCTACAGATATGTATAAATCAGCATATAAATCGGCTCCACGCAATCTACGCAATTTATGTTATGCATATGTTAATTATATTTATATGTTGATTTATACATACCTGTAGACAACGCAATAAGAACAATTGTGAAAACGCGCATCCCACCTTGTTGTTTCGTGTAAGCAGCATTTACACTGTCAATCAAATAAAAATCGTGACGAGCATTTAGAGTGCATGGCGCAATCTGATATTTTACGGCACTATAAGGTTGCTGCTTTGCTGCGCTTTAAAACAACATTTAATTTTTTCTCCAAAAGTGAAAATTTTATAAAATTAATACACTCATTTGGGCAGCTAAAGAAAAAAATTCAAAAAAAGTTGTTCTAAAGTTTCCTTGAACAAAAATTTTTTCTAACCATCTTATTGCGTCTGTAGTTCAACCTGTATGAAGGCTGTTTCAATTCGGAAGAGTTCTCTTACATTTCAAAAGTCTTAATGGAGCTTAGAAGAGAGTTCAATTTGACCTGAAAAGTGTCCAATTTGACATGAAATGTGTCCAATTTGATTTGAGAAGTGTCCAATTCGACCTGAAAATGGTATCATACTCTATAATAACGCGCTGAGCGATGAGTCATACTATCGAAAAGCGCTGCCGAAAAAATTAGCGGGGGGGGGGAAATCGGGTGAGAATAGGGGGGGGAAATAGGGGGGGGGGGAATTACGGCTCGAAAATAGCGAAAAATATCCAGACGTCTTCTCCCTCCCTGGAAACCTCTGCCCTGGGGCAATCGCAGTCGCTGAACACGAATCTCAAGTTCGTTTTTGAAGTATCGATCGCCATCAATCGATATTGATCAAACTATCGATTTTTTATGGATGTCGTCTAGACGGTTCAAAACTTTAGCCCCGGAGGTAGTGGCAGTCGCTCAACACGAATCTGAAGTTTCTTTTTAAAGTATCGATTACCATCAATCCATACTGATCAAGTTACGGGCCGCGAAAATAGCGGAAAATGCCTAGACGTCTTCTACGTGCCAGGGGATTCAGAAGACGTGCGGAATACATCGCATGACATGCCAGGGAATCAGAAGACGTGCCAAAGACATCGCTCAACGTGTTTGGGGATCAGGTAGACGTGCCGAAGACGGCGTCCAATGTGCCTGACGATTCAGAAGGTGTGCCGAAGACGTTGTCCGCTAAGGGTGGATCATTGAGGGGGGCCAGTACCAGTAATGAAAAACCCCATTTCACTACGGCCTATGTTATACTCCCGCGGGTGCATCCGCGGGACGTCCGCGGACGGTCGTCGCCGTCTCGGGACGGCTAGCGTAGCATTGGAGCGCGTTTCCCGCGCCGAACTCCATGGGACGACAGTCCCATGGAGCAGTGCACCGCGGACGTGCAGTGCACCGCGGACGGTTGCCGTCCCGCGGGCGGGAAGTATAACAGCCCCCTCCTATAAAGGCCCCCACATAGTTCTGCGGCAGCGCCGCGGCCCTATGCTTAACCATAGGGCAGAGACGCAGAGCTCGCCGCCGGCGGCGTCCCTGCCCTATTCTTAACCATAGCGGCGAGCGGCGTTACCGCAGAACTCTGTGGGGGCCTTAACAGTCGGCGGCGGTCCGCGGACGGCGGGTGTGGCGGGCCGCGACGAGTGGCCCGGCGTGGGGTCCCGGCGCGATTTCCGCCCATCCGCGGGAGTATAGAGTATAACAAGGGAGGAACAGTAGTGAGGAGCCAGCGCAACATCGCGCAAAGCGCGCAAGTGCGAGGCACGCCGATAGGCATGACGGAGCACTTGTAAATATAATAACTGAGAATATATTAATAACGACAGCGAAAAGTGGTCATCGGCTTCTTCTGTTTTTCACTTTTTTTGGTTCCATTTTTCATTTCTTATGACCACTATCTAACGTGTATACCGACTGTGGTTCTCCAGTGAAAACTGCTAAGAGAGCCCTAGAAGAAGACGAAGTGGTTAACTGGGATCGCTGACATGCATGGGATCAAGTTCTATGAAGGCGAAGCAATGAGTACCAGCAGCCACGCCCTATCAGTTAGATGGGACTCAATGTTGCCTTATCGTAGTCCTACAAATCATCGCCTGATGCTACACGAAAAATCCGCCCAATTTCCCGGGAAACTTGGGGGAGGAAGTGGGAAAGAGGCTCTTTCCTCCCTTGTTTCGTTTCTTACACTTATTTTTCCGAACTGTTCGTGCTTGGTGACGTTTTCTTCGTGTCATCTATGCCTTCCGAACCCATTTATGAAATAACTACCACAAAAAAAAAACTGTGAAAAAAAAACTGAATGGCGGGTAACTATGTATGAATAACTCGTAGCAATCAAGGGCACGAAATAGCCTAGGAAGTCCAAAAAATACGAAACGACGGTATAGAAAAGCTGTTGAGCACGCAAATAGATTGGTCAATGAAAAAAAATACCAACAATGCTTGAAATATGAGGACGATGTCCACGGCCTGTTTCTATTGAATCAAGTAGGTAGATGGTTTCCTCGGTGTTGCAAACATACCGCGAAAACTCATTCAATAAATTCGCCCGAAGTTTTATGCTTTGCATGAAGAAGACGTAAAACTTCAAAAATGGTCCTCGAAATGTCGTAAATGCAACTTAGCGGAATTTCTCGTCGTTAAATTTCGTTGAAATTTTTAACGAAAAATGCCGGTAAATCGGTAAATCGTTAATCGTTAAATGCACACCCCTGGTTTCGACCTACTCGTCGTCTTCAGAGGCCTAACGGTGATTCAAGTCTTTAGATTTGTCACCTACCCGACCAAACGCCTCCTTACCCCACCCCCTTCCCGATATCGTCCTAGGTGCCAAAACGAAAAATCCCCATGCATGAAAAATAAACTCACCCGCTAATCCACCGTTGACGCGGAACGACGTCGCTATCGCTGTTGTTAGTAGCCGAGTGGTGATTGAGACGTACTATGTCATTCCGCACTGATTATACTGACCAGGGAAGGGTCTCAGGCGTATGTCTGTACGGAAAAAATGGATAGCATTGCAATAATCTCCACCCTTCATGTAGTAGAAAGCATGTTTCGTTTTTGCTGAGTCCTCGAACCCAAAGAGCTACGGGCCCTCGAAATTGGGGTACAGGGTTGCACCGTCAACGCATACGTGTGTGCGCGCCGATGTATGGTAACTGGAGAAAGACTCTGAGGGAGGCGAATCGGTGGCTTAGCAGGGTGCGACAGTGCTTCCCAGGTGCTGGGCAAGGTGTTCAACTCCCGCGCTATGTACCATTTCTGTATTTTTCTTTCCATGACCGCTGCCTCCTTTACCAGTTTGCTTCCTACACATATCCTACACATTTCTTTCACTCTAAATTGTCAAATAGGTGTTTACTATGAGGTGTGCTTCACTCACTTTTTTCACTTTCTGTATTAAATGTTTTGTATTTTTTAGTGAATGTTAAACAGTGACCTTACAGCAGGTACGGATTATAGCAGGTACGAGTGTCCAGGGCTGTCGAGGTCACAGTCACCGATTTCGCCCAGGCTTCTCCTAGGGGGTTATTTGGGGTTCAGATCACGAATCTGACCTTTTTTGACAATTTAAAGTTTTGTTACTTTTTTTACTTTTATTATTTTATTACTTTTTTTTACTTACTGTTAACTCAATTCCTATGGAAGCAGCATGGAATGGAAATGTAATAAAGCCGCTGCTCACTTAGGTGTGACAGTAATTAAGACCGGATAACTAGGTGCTTCCTTCTTCTAAACTGCTCGAAAGTGACTTCCTCATTCATTCAGGATCTATAGCTATACTGACTAGCTAACCAATCTTTTGCACTGTTATACCACCATCAAAATATCGTATCAAATTACGAATAAATTAATTGACTTATAACTCTTATTCTCATTTTACGATCATTCGTTGGTCTAGGCTCCTTATATTTGGGCTTCTGAATGGCAGTACAATACTGAAAGATACGAAATTGCAGCGCACAGTGATATTATGTTTTACTTTGTAACTACACTAGAAGTAGGCAGTATTTACACCATCAATCAAATGGAAATCGCAAAGTGCCGAACGAGCGCAATGCATGATCTCTCCTTTTGATGGACTCTAAAATTTTTGCTTCTTCGCATTTTAAAACAATTTTAAATCCATTGATGTAGCTAATAAAAATAAAGTTTCTTAAGACTTCAAACACTACATTCACTTTCCGGGGAAAGATGAATTATAAGCTTCCGCATAAATTTCTTGATAGCAGATTTTCTTAAGACAGATTTTTTTTCTCACCTTGCTGGAGAGTATCTACTTTGTTCTGAAAGACGACAACTTTGATTTCGAAAGTCTTTAGATTCCAAAAGTGTCTAGTTTGCTCCGAGAAATGTCCAATTCCGCGTAATAATGGTATAACACTGCTTCCGACTCCAAATGGAAACGTCACTGCAGAATGTAGTAGCCTGCAAACAGCAGTCTAATCACTGCATTAGTAGTAAACAAAACAACCGCCTGTTGCAATTGCTCGTCGCCTGAAGGGAATATGAAGAAGACGTGCGCGAAAACGTGCTCTATAGAGAAATTTGCGCGAAAATCGATACACATGCTATCTGCACGCAGTGTCAGCACCGAGTGGTCGCTTTTACCGCCGTTCTAGTTGTCAAAACGCTGCCAGTGTCTAAATCTCTCAGTGCGGGAAATGTTGCATCGGCCCAGTAAACTTTGAATCATCCTAGACTGTTGTGTAATCGACGAGAAAACCTCGGGAACAAGTAGGAAGTACGAAGCTGAGGGGTGGATGCGCGAGTCCACATTTATGCTTTCAAGAGGTTTCACCCACATCGGATTTTCAGACCACGATCCTGAACCTGTAGGACGTCATATAAACTATTGGATGCTCTGAGGTAGTGTGTGTTCTTCCGCACCGACCGCCGCGGACATCGACATCATGTTGTCAGCGTTAAGTCGCGGGCTTAATTCTACAGCTTGGGCTACAGTCATACTCTTTCTCGTTGAGGCCGCCCATTGCTTTTGCCTAGTAATATCACCTCTCTCGTGGTGTTCGTCTTCTTAACCTTCTTCCCCATCAAGGCTTATCAATGTAATCAAAATGTTTAACGCAACATCGATCGACGGTTTACTAATTGGATTCAGCCTGTCTGAGCATGTGTCACATCCCTTCTTCCCAGAACATTGAATCCACGTGAGGCAGCTACTAGTGTTTTCCTTGGTAAATTTAGGGAGGCTTTGACAGTATTTATTGGACGGAGTGATGTATCGGAGAGAAGAACACGCACTGTCACTTAGATCCCATCCAAACTGTGAACGCGGCCGGTGCAGTACTTGTTGTAGAGGGCCGCATCTTAACGATGTCATCGTAGGTGAACGTATTCAGTGTAGCCATATCGAATACACTCATTCCGTAGAAAACAACTGCTGGCACAAAGCGGCTGTTTGTGTGGGGGGGGGGGGAGATTACATGTGAACTGGTCCCCGAAAAGTTCCGTCACGCGCGAGCGGCGAGAGTCAGACGAGCAGAGTGAGTCTCCAGATTGGGCTAGGGAAGGGACTCCGGGGTGTGGCGAGCAGGGAGGCGTGGAGTGCACGAGACGACACGACGAAAAACCGCGCGCCGCCTCGGCACCATGCCAAGCGGACCAGTTCTCCGGCAACGTCGCCTGAAAGGCCGCCCGTGTGGAAAGCGCAGAGAAACAGACACTCCGGCGGCTGCCGGCCGAATGAGCTGATTCAGCGCGCGGGTCAGGCCCCGAAGCAATGGTTGTGAGTACCATTCCCAATTCCCTTGGCGTTCTTTTAAGAAGGTCGAAAAGGCAAGCTAAGACTTTATCCCACCCATTAACGTTCCTGATAAGGCAGATCGCCCAACCGGAACTCTTTGTATGCGAAATGACAGTTTACGGACCCTCTAGCGCTGCGGTGCTCCATTGTCTGGACTCTAGCGCGACGGTGAAATGATGCAGCGATCCACGAGAGTGGGATCTCTAGTTAAGAGGGCGCCGACGGCACGACGAAACCGCCAAAACATGAATCATGGTTGACCCGTGCCCTGTAACCGTCCGGATAAGGAGGCCCACGAATGCTCGATTACATTAGAAGTGGCCTAGCTCATTTCACCACTGGGGTACAGCACATCATTGCTGTGTAAAATTTTTAATTTCGTGCAGCACAGAATGTCTTGTGAGGCTGCCTTACAGTGACTCCTTCCCTCCCCCCTAAAGCCGCTTTGCGCCCATCTGCATTAACGAAATTCAAATAGAAGAAAGAATTAAGAATAATTGGATTTAGGAGGTTCCTGCGTTCAAACGTTGGCAAATGAATAGGGCGTGAAGAATGTCTCGTTCGTATTAAGAACCTCATATCGTCTTCAAAACCGGTTGTTCGGGTCTCACGCCCGAAAATATTGCATTGCACCAATCTGCAGCTGGTCCTTGATGTTCAGGTTTGCAGGATACTGTGGCGTGCGGCCACTGCAGTTGCGTCGTGAATCGCGTCGGCGTCCACGTGAACATTCGATCGGTGCGCATGACCGCATGACTTGTACACCGAATCGTGATGTGATGATGGTCGGGGGGTTCGGTTTTCCTGTGGTGCGGCGTTTTTGCATTTCAACTGACTGGTTGGGATTTGAGCGGCTTTGACGTCTACCAAATTTGCTGGCGTTTCCTGCGCTCGAATAGCGGAGAACCCAATTGTGGACCCCCTGAGCGACGAAAGCAGTTTTCACACAAGCAGCTTGGATGCATCACACCCTGGAGTTCCTTCCCTTGCCTGGTTCGTCATTTCCTAACTAACCCCACACAGAAAAACTCGAATTATGGAAACAACAGCAATAAAACGTTTCACCTGGCAGGACATCATGAATAAGTGACGAAATGTCTCGGTGTGTGGGGCTAAAGGAGCAGGGAGTACCAAAGTTTCCGCGCTCCATCGCCAATCCGCGTAGGACCCAGTTGCAGGTTGGTGCAGTGTAATTGCACTCCTCATACCCTAGATTTCAATGTTACTTGGTTGATCTTCACTTGTTTATCTGAGAAGGGACCCACTCTGTTTTCTTCTATATGTTGTTTAGATAGTACCCATTAGACATTGTTGTTACTTAACCAGTTTTTTTTTTTTTGTATAAAGCGTTTCCTTGGTTATTTCGTTGTGATAGCGTCTTTCAGCCTTGCATTTGGTAGAGGATGATACTGTTCCAGCGCAAGCGTTACATAGGTATCTGCTGCTTTCATCAACCATCAATCTCTCTAAATGATCGGGTCTTCCTTGCAATCACATATATTCTGTATATGTCTCATCATGTCCTTCGCAGTAATCAGGTGTTGATTACTACTGATTCAAATTCATCATTTCATTGACTGTTTTCAGAAGTGTATGCTACTTAGTGATGGATGCGAGCAGGAACATCTTTCGAGTTTTCCTGCAGGCATTTACACAAGCAGTATCTGCAGGTACCTTCCGTTACTTTCTTTTACTTTCCACCTCATATTCATCGTGCTTGTCTTGGAAGACACTCTCGTACATCGTTCACTACAAGTAATCCAACTGTCTTAACGGCGTCCTACTTCGCAGATTCGGGATGCATGATTGTAACCTTCAGAAGAGCTTTGTGCTATCGTAATTTGGAGGGGGGGGGGGGGGGGTTGTTGGGTTATAAAGTGGTGTTTCCCGCGACTACTACCTTCTCTGAATATCCTGTCAAGAGCTAGTGGGCACTTCATAGTATCAAGGCGCTCAAACAGTTTCAAGGTGGGGGGGGGGGGGGGGCACCGAAAGCTTAATTAGGGCTCAGTGAGATATTTAGAGTTGCGCCACCGCCTTTTCTTCAAGCTCCACGCTGTCCACGTCGCTCACGATGTTGTTTCTGTTTAAATTGACACTTTTGACTTTGTCCTGCATGAGCTTCTTACCGTTCAGCAACATTTTTCTTTCAAAATAGATATATTTACAAGTAGTCATTGGTGGATGAAAAATGTTTTTTTATAATATTATTATTTATTACATGGCTAAAATCCATACGAAGAACAATGTATTAGGTTTTTTTTAAACAATATTTTTAAATTCGTGGTCTCTCAAGCACCTTTAACAAAAGTGTTTCTTAACAAATAACTGGTATCAATCTTTAACCGAGGTAAAATCCGTTGGAACGCAGAACTGCTTCCTATTTATCCGGTAGCGGCTCTATCCTAGAGATGTAGAATTCTTGTAGTTTTGAGGCGAAGAATACTTGGAGGTGCATTTTGACGTGGTCCACATTGGTAAATCGTCTTCCAACCAAGAAGTGCTGCAGCGAACGAAAAAGGCGGTAGTCACTCGGCGCACAGTCTGGGCTGTAAGGTGGATGAGTTAGACGCTCCCAGCCAAGGTCTTCGATTTTTTGAAGAGTCCTGTTCGCGACGTTAGGTATGGCGTTATCCTGCTGAAAAATAATGCCACTCCTGGGGCCGTATGCTCGTCTACCCCGAGTCTCCCCCGATGGGGGATCGGGGTGTGATAAAATATACTGATATTGATTGATTCTCCCCCAACGGGGGAGCACGAGCATACGGCCCCTGAAGAGCTTTCGGAACCGATTATGGCGTAGTCCAGCCTGCATGCTGTCAAATTGAGAAGACTAGACTTCGGCATCAATGCTGGAACTGCTCTCGATGAGTCTCCAGAAGATAACACCTTCCCGATACCACCAAACGGAGAGCATCACCTTTTTCTGGTGGGGGTCGTGTTTAGGCGTCGGCTGCGGCTTCTGTTTTTCTCTAAGCCACTTCTTAGAACACTGATGATCATCCAGTGAAATCCGCTTTTCATCAAGTGTTACCAGTTGATGGAGAAATGGTTCCTGCTTGTGACGATCCAGTGATTCTTTCTCGGCATCCACACGTTTCTTCCTCAGCGATGAGGTCAAGTCGTGAGGCACCCGCTCACCGAGCTTCATAGAAAGGCCAACGCTTTGCAGAATCTTCTCAATGGAGTAAAAAAACTAACGTCGAAAAACTAAGTAAAAAAAAAACTAAAGTCGAGTGCCAACATACGCGTTGTCAAGCTCGGATTTTCTTAGATGGCGCTAATTACAGCCCGACGATCAAGGTCAATCGGTCGTCCAATGCGTCGCTTGCCTTGAGTTTCAGTGTTGCTCTCATAGAACCTCTCGAACCATTTGAATACTGCCGATCGTTGGACAGCTTCATCTCTTACAGAACATGTGTTTTGTCGGGCTACAGTTGCGGAGTGGCCGAACTGGTACTCATGAAGAAGGCGTTCGCGAATAGTGACTCTGTGTCCTTTTATTTCAGACTGAAAAAAATCCCATTAAATCAGAATGGCAGGACAACAGGAATAGTTTCGAGAAGTGCAGACTAATTGGTTTCAAACAGTGGAAAAAGCAAAAAAATAATGCACAAATAACTCGATAATCTTTGCTAGAAGAATTGACTACGAATGAGCCCACGAATTTAGTTGCCAACCTAATAATTTGAGACGGTATAGAATGACATTGGCTAACGATCCAGGCCATTGTAGAATAATTAGAAATAACATGCAATAACAAACATCCGGAGATAAATAATGAATAGAAGGGAGAACAAACAACTAACATTGTCATTATCGTCCTCGACTGCGAGCGGCTGCGTTCTATTGGGTCCCGAGTACTCCATCCTCAATCCGTCGATCATCACTAGTTCTGTTGTCATTCTGCTCTCCATCATTGCCTTAAGCTGCAGGAAGGCAGTATTCTAGCCGACTGTTCAGAGAGTTTGCTAGTTTAAAAGATTTTCTTTGCAAGTTAGCTGATTCATCAGCAGTGATGGCAAGAAACGTGGCAAATCAATCGATGTCCTCGTCGGGTCGTGGCTCTGGCATTACAGAACGGACGAGATCATCCTCAGCGCTAGAAACAGCGGACGCTATTGAACAACTGCAGTCGTTGATGGCTAGAGGAAAGGTCCCAGCATACGTCAAGCAAGTCGTGCAGCTTCTCATAGAAACAAGGACGGAGATGAAGGAGCTCAACAGGAGGAACGCGGAATTGTTGGAAGAAATCCGATGTTTGAGGGAAGAGAACATTTCTTTGAAAGAGAAGATTGCATGCTTTGAGAGATCTGCTGAACGTAGTTCTAATGTTAAGATAGACACTGCCTCGAAGAATGTACAAGGTGGCCCATAAGTCCTGCAACAAAATTAGGCGACCTTATTGGTTGTCTTTTTCCAGTTGCAAAGAACCGCATACCAACTGTTACGTAGCATATACTTGGCGCTATACTTCCGGAAAGTATCGTGATTGTAGCCGCTCTTATTCCAAAGTAATTCGCTCTCACGTAAAACCACCGAAAATTCTTCTCTGGCCCGTGGTGGAGCGCCCCCATTCCGATGTGACTAAATTTCGGAAGATTGGTTGTTGAACATACGGTGTGATGGTATTGTGTAGGGCAGTTCAGAGGCTTCTCAAAAGTGATCATTAGATGAGCGGATCTGAACTACAACAGAAGAACGCTATTAATTTTCTGATCATACACGATGCAGCAACCAGCTGGAACAAATGCAATATTCAGCCGTGTGCGTAATCTATTACTAAGCAATATGTAGTTTCTAGAAAACTACAAGGAAAGCTCTACAAGCCCACATGTGAGGCGAAGACTCAGCTATGAGGCGAAGAAAGAAGAGAGAAAAATTTGTAAGCGCAGTTGGAGCGCGTCGTTCGAAATGGGTATTCAGTCTCTGCCTCATTTGATGAAAAATTTCTCAAAGTTGAGCGATCCCAGAAAGGTCAAAATAAAAGTGCGTTTAATACTACCTTGGCGGGAACCTGATGATATAAACACAATGGCCACGCATGGCAGGTTTTTGTCATACACGATTTTCCAAAATACCTCCCCTCACATCCTAGGTTTTTGTGTAAAAAGAGTGAAAATCAATAAAAAATGTTCGTTTGATGGGAACAAAAACATAACACCATATATTGGAGACGCAATCGCGCTGTTTAAAGGCAAAATGCACATTCTAGTAAAGCGATTCTTCTAACAGCAAAAGACAAGGACGTGGTAGCGGTTCTCAGTCCATCTGCAAAATATTGCACCTGCGAAAGACTAGCTGTGAAATTCCTGAATCTTTAGATTTTCAATCCTTGTTTATTAATCATCTTAAAGAAAATGTCCTGCTCTATAAAGCCTGGAAAAACTATTGTTCAATATCTTCTTTGGAACGAATAAGAAATAAAACTCCGTACGAGGTGCTGCGACGCGAGTGCAAAGCAGCCCACACGATCTGAAGGCTCTTATCAATCCAGGAGTGGTCCCTTATGAATAATACCGCTCCACCATAATCTACAGACCATGGGCAAACGTTGTTAAAAAGTGTACCAAATTCGGTGCCTTCTTAGCCGTTTTATGCGCCTATGTTTTTGTTGCAGGACTTATGGGCCACCCTGTAGATCACGAACTTGATAGATCTATTGTATTGTCGCATGTGCCTGAATCCCCTTCATCTAAGTCATCCGAACGCTTAGCTCACGACTTCGCTTTTGTTGTTGACTTACATGCTTTTCTTGATGTTGAGTGTACACCGTATTTGTCTACCGTATAGGAAGGGTTGCGCAGAACAAACCCCGTCTCGTCAAAGTCGTGCTCCCAAGTAGCAAGTTCCAGCGGTTGGCAGTAAGGCGCGCTCCGCGTCTGCGCTTCTCGACCACTCAGAAGGGTGTCTATTTACGTCCTTCGCTAACATGGGAGGAGAGGATGCACAGGCGGGAGCTGCGCCAGTTCAGTAGGGGACTGGGAGATGAGAGCACCACCGGAGCAACTCAAGCTCACGATGGTTCTCATACCCCGGCTTCTCCTACAAATTGCAATGCTGGCCGTGTTGCTTCGACACCGTGCAGCAGTGGCCCCATGGGAAACTGTTGAGCGTTCGCCGGAGTAACAGTCTATGTTTATTGACAAACGTTAGGTCCTCTGTAAGAAGTAGTAGTGCTTTGGTTATGAATTTATGTCACCATAACTACGACCTGGTTGTGCTCACAGAAACGTGGCTAAGTGGCGAGAATGACCTAAAACCTCTTTTAGGCGTAGCCAGTAACCACTATGTTGGGCTTAGATGTGATCGCACTTCGAAAAAGGCGGTGGTGTAGTGCTACTGCTGAAGAAAACATTTTCGTACTGTGAAGTGTTTAAGGAGTAGGTGGCAAATTGCTACGAGATCTTAGTGTGTGACCTAAAACACCTTACTGAATTTCGAGTCATATGTGTATATAGAGCCCCTGACTGTAGTGTTTCAGGTTCATATCAGTTGTCCAAAGTCATAAGTGACTTTTCTGCAGCCAATGTGACAACCCATTTACTTGGAGATTTTAATCTTCCTGATCTGATGTCACATAACGGCTGTAATGTATCTAAGAGTTTTTCCGAGATGTTCGATACCCATGGTTTCCAACAGCTTGTGTCAGCTCCAACCAGGGGAGACTCAATATTGGACCTTGTTCTGTGTAACAAGCAAGGTTTCGTCAAGAACTTAATCACAGTTCCTTGCGTTGGTAGTGGTGACCATGGCACAGTTATATTCCAGCTAGATTTAGATCTTAAAAACAAGGAAGTTAGATGGGTTCCCAACTTCAAAAATGCTGACTACTATCAAATTGGAGCATATTTAGCCAACATTGATTGGATTGGTATATTCAACTCTGGGAGTACAGTGGACCAACTATACGAAACACTGCTGGCAATCCTACATCATACGATCGACTTGTACGTCCCCATGCGGAAGCTGTTCATTGATGAATTAGACCTTTTTACCCATCTCAGAAGAATGAATCGTCGTTGTTTTCTTCCTTGGAAGAAAGCAACTACGACAGGCGAAGCTGAGGCTGGTCGATGTATGAGCTTCTGTCAAAAAAGCTGAGTAAGACTCTTTATCGTTATAATGTGTACATTGAAAGAAAATTAGCTGAGTCGAAAGATAGGTCAGCCTTCTATAAGTTTATAAGACTTCGTGCTGGAAAGGACGATGCAATTCCAACCTTGATTAAAAGCGATGGAAAACTGGTCTACGATGAAGGAGATAAAGCTAACCTATTAGGCGAAGTGTTTAACGAGGTATATAATAAGGATGAGATAGGGGCGAGAACACACTTGTTATTGATGTGGAAGAATTGCCGCATTTCCCGCAAATGAACGATACCGTATGGTTTTATAAAGAGGAGATTATCGAAGTGTTATCTAAGTGGCCAAATTCATCCTCATTATCCCCGGATTTCCTTCCATTAAGCTTTATAAAAAAACATTGTGCATCAAATCGCTTATCCTTTGGAACACATATTCAATCTGAGTTATACTAGAGCAGAAGTTCCTGTTAGATGGAAACACGCATTTGTCACCCCAATTTCCAAGAAGACTCCGCTCAGCAATCCCGGAAACTACCGGCCTATAAGCATCACCTCAATTTTTGCTAGAATCTTTGAAAAGATACGGAAGAAGCATATCTTAGCGCACCTTGAACCAATAAAGTAATTTCAGAAAATCAATTTCGGTTTTTAAAAGGTAGATCCGTAGAAACGAGCGTTCTCACTTCCTTGAATGACTGGACTAAGTCAATTGAGGACAAAAAACGCACGGATATTGTGTATGTCGATTTCTCAAAAGCATTCGATAAAGTTCCGTTAAAAAATTGATGCTCAAAATGGAAGCAGTGGGTATTCATCCCCTGGTTATAAACTGGATTCGGCAATTTTTATCCGAAAGAACATATCAAGTTAAAATCAAGGGTCAATACTCCAACGTATTTCATGCATTCAGCGGCGTCCCTCAAGGAGGAGTGCTGTCCCCAATTATGTTCTTGCTGTATACCTTCGACCTTCCAAATTGCTTCAATAGTCTCGGGGTTAAATGCAAAATGTATGCTGACGATGTAAAAATTTACAGAAGAATTGAGAACGAATGAGATATCCGAACAATCCAAACTGCTATTGATTTTCTCTGCTCTTGGGCAGAGAAATGGGAGTTACCACTCTCAATAGAGAAGACACATTTCCTGATGATTGGACAGAAAAGCCAAGCTCAATCTCCAGAATATATGATTAATGGGCAGCTTCTGAAAAAGGTCGATGAAGTTCGAGATCTGTGTTACACTATAACGAGCGACCTTTGCTTTTCTAAGCATTGTAGGATGTTGGTGAGAAAGGCCAGTTATCGTTTATATAATATCTTCAGAGTTAAAATCTAATATCCCCGAGGTTTACATAAGGGCCTTTAAAACCTATGTACGTCCTATCGTGGAAGCTGGCACAACTGTCTTCAATCCAACTAAAAAAAAAGATACTGACCTTTTAGAAAGTATACAAAATAGCTTCACCAGAAAGCTTATGATGCGGTGTTTCTCGATGGATTACAGTTCAATTCCATGCGGACATCAACGGGCGATTTACTTTCGTCTTTCATCACTGAACGCTAGGCGAAAAGTTGCAGATCTTATTATGTTGTATAAAATTCTAGCTAAAAAGCTGGCTATCGATCCAGTAGATTTCATCGATAGTGAACTGACACGTTCTGTAAGAGGAAAGGTCATTCTTCGACTCCCAATTGCTAGATCACGAGTCAGATCAAATTTCCTTACTTATCGGATTCTCAAGGATTTCAATTTGCTGCTTGGTAAGTACGAGGACTTGACGAGGTTGTCTGCTCAAGCCTGTAGAAGTTATGCCAAATAGTAAATGTTGTTGACGCCTTGCAGTCATTATATGTTTAAGTGTTAACAGGAAGATGTGGTTAGTACGCATTTGTTCCTCAAGTGCTGTTTTGGTCATTTTTTACGCTAGACATCCGTCTATGCCCATAAATAAATAAATAACAAACGCCCTTTATGCCCTAGAATTATTTAATTTTTAATTATATTAATGTTTCGCTTTTTTTGGCGCTAAAATCGACACGGATACCTACAACGCCGTGCCTGTTTGATGCCGAACCCTCTTTTCTAATAAAGAAGCCAAGACTTTGCCTCTTCCAGGGCGATCCAAATCCTTGACTCTGAGTCATAGGTGTTTTCCCATTTCCCTTAGGCGATCATCTTCACATTCATTGCGTGGCATTAAATAGATCACGCTGGATGTCATTCAATTACCATCCTTTTCATTAGAGCAGGCTACGCAGGATGGCGCTGGACAAGCCATGTCGTAGATGTGGTTCCGGGCCAGTTGACCGGTTGATCTTTTAGATGTGGTGAGGGTTGTTGATGCCTATAAGGCCACATTGAAGGTTCAACTGTGGTAGGGTCATTTGCGACTAATGTATGATCGGTTCTTGCTTCTATTTTCCTTGAGGGGAACTTGCACGTTCTTCTATACATCTTTTTCATAATTCGTTCAAAGATGAAATAGCTTTGTAGCAAACTGTAGTCCCCATCATTTCCAGCAAAGCGAGGAATTTAGCGCACTAGTCTGAATGACGCTAATGCGTTTTAGGGCAGTGTGCTGAGCCAGTAGTGAAAGGAGTTGGACTGCGACCAGTACAGAACCGTGGAGCTATGCTAAAGGTACGTGGTAAAGTTTTTTCTTCACGTTTCTTTGCGTGACTTCCCTGCATAGTCTCAATTTTGCTTCACTTAATAACAGTTCGTTGATTTTCATGCGTTCCTACTTTTCTACCCTTTTGCGCTTGTAAACGGGTACTACTTCAACATTACGATATTGTAGAAGAGATGGAGCGGGGATGCCCTGGTTTCCGAGTTCGGACCAGTTTCCTCATTTGGTTGTAAGCAAATACTACCCTCGAATGCAACATTACGAATAACCCGTTTTCGCAGCTTAATCATGCGCTGTTGTTTACAATCATCACGTTCAAGGTACAACAAAACCCTACATAAGCAAGCTAGTTGTGTATTATACATTGGATCCAAACCATTGGATACCAATAGCCATAAACTCGTAAAGGTTTTTTCTCCTCTGCTGGCAGGCCCTCGTTAAGAGCTCCGTTAACTCCAAATGTCTGAGGTTTAAGTCAGTAAGATAGGTGGTCGCTGGTTTAGTTTTCAGCTGTGTATGACGAACAGAAGGTGATACCTAGCGGATTTTATTAAGTTGGTCGGAAAGTTCTGAGCGAACTGACTGGTCCACTTCAAGTAATTATAACTTTCTTCATACTCACCGGATTCAGCCGAAATAAGCACCACAAAAGTGTGCGAATTAGCATACTTTTTCCAGAGCGTTGCTAGTTGTTTAATTCCATCAGCCAAAAACTGTGCGGTCGACATGCGACAAATTCTAGGAATGCTGTTTTTGCGTGGTCCTGATTTGCGAAGGTTCTACCATCGAGAAAGTTCCAAAAGTGCTTAAAAGGTGGTCGGTTGGCGCAAGGTCTGGTGAGTGTGGCAGGTGACGCAGAACTTCAACTCCTAGCTCGTTTAATTTTCGCATGGTGATTTGCGAAACGTGTGAGCCGGCGTTGTCGTTCAGAAAAATGGATCCTCTTCTGTTGACGAGTGCCAGCTGCAGCTCACGCAGTATTCGGTACATCTCGTCGACTTCGTCATAGGAAACTGCTGTGATGCTTCGGCCCGGTTGCAGAAAGTTGGAGTGAATCACACCAGCCGCCGACTACCATAGTGTTACCATCGCCTTTTTCCTGGTGGGATTTCGGCTTTGGAAAATGCCTGGGTGGTTCGTCGAATTAATCCACTGTCCTCTCGGTCTTCAGTCATCCCATTTTTCATTGCATGTGACGACTCGATCCAAAAATATGTCGTTTTGATTCCGGAGAAGTATCTGAGCCACCTACTTTTCAAGCTTTTTCACTTTTACGAGGCGTTTCAAGCCATCTGTAACAGCAGTTTTATTGACTCCTAGAGCTTCCGCAACCTCATGGACTGTTTGCGATGGATTAGTTTTCACGAAGGCCTTCAAATCATTCTGGATTTCTGGAGGTCTGCCGCTTCGGGGTGCATCTTCAAGTTTGAATTATCAAGAACGAAATTTCTCGAACCACTGTTGCACGATCCTTTCTCCAAGTGTATTCGGCCCCAGCCATGGTTGATTTGCCGGGCTGTTTCGACGGTGAACTGGCCCGGTTTGAAATTGAAATAAAATATCGTTCGGAGTTGCTCTTTCGACATACTTCAACAAGTCTTCGAAGAAACACAATTATTAAGGTCAGGTGAAAGGCACATGATTCCGTCGGATAGCGAAGAATTCTGTACTAGATGTTATACAAAAATGCGAAGTAAGTTAAATATTGATTCAGTAAGAAGCGAATGAAAAGCGGTTGCACAAACACCGCCGTGGGCAGTCGTTTCATTTCGCTGCTGTTTATTTCGACCAATGTTCGTTCAGTGTTTCCTGTCGATGTTCGATTTCAAGCGATACTTCGTTTCGATCCTCGACTTCGAGCAATGCTTCGCTGTGATTTTCGAATTTGAATAATGCTCCAACAACAGCGATTGACGAGTATATCTTAATGAACCCTGTTGCTCAGTTATGTAGTTTCCCTTTTTGCGCGATATTTAGGAGGTAGAGGATATCGGCTATAAAGTGTGTGATGTTACTTTTTCTTTTCAGTTGTGCTTGGTTACTGTCTCATCGTTATACCTCGGCGGTTTCCTGGCTCACAAGGGCGCCTCATACTTGGAAGAGAACGAGATCTTTGTGCCTTCAGATGATGACGATGACGACTGATTTCAGAGCATGTTTACGCATGTGTTCGCCTGTTCCTTCATTGTTAGTCTCCTAAACTGCATTCACGCTTATCAAATATGGCTAAGTCGTGTGTGTGAAAAGCGGGTAGAAGCATTTATTCAGTATTAGCACGGTATAGTTGTAGGGATCGAAGATTTCTATTTGTCATATCTTCTAGGAGAAGCATGTAGTGACTCGTTAAAAGAACGATCTTTATGTTTTTCGCAAGTGAATTGTGGTTTGTCCAATAAACAGAATCTTCTTACAACCGTTCGTTGTTCACATAAGCTGTAAGAATAAGGGAAGACTGAATGCGCCCTTTCAATGAACGGCATAGTTTTCTGTTCTCACTGCTATAATTGAGCCATTAGAACAGGGCCTAGACAACATGCATGGAGTTGGAAGTAATAGGTTTGTCGAAAAATGTCGGCTTCTGCCATTCTTTGTCCGAACACTTATCGCGTAACGTTAAGTTATCTAAGAAAGATTGGTATATCATTTGAAACTGCAGGTTTGGCTTTAGCAAACCATTACAAGTCATTCAAAATATTTGAAAGTTCCTCAATTTCTGGAACGCATTATCTGATGCACAAAGTGAGGTCGACTGTTGCACAAGTCCGGTGGTACTCCGCTGCTTTTCGAATATACAACTGGACACACTGATTATGGCAGGCAGGTACTGCAGTCTCAGGTTAGCGATTATAGCTCATCTTCATCTTCCGTAATGCTGGACGGTACGGCACGTTGGTCTTAAAACGCATATGGTAAGCCAACTTTCAAAATTCGTTAGAAGCAGGGGTGGAGAGATATTTGTGAAAAAGTTGCTCACGATAATTTGCCGTGACATAGATGTACGTCCCTTTGAAATCAAATTGAACATCTCCCAAAAAAGCGATGACTAGGGCAGATCTTTTTTTTTTTATTGAGAGTTTTTGAATCGCTTGCCTTATAAATTAGGTGCAGTGCTTGAAATTTACGAAATTTAAATTCTTGCTGTTAGAATTATGAATCAGACATTGTTTTAACTTGCAATAGAGCAGCGATCATTCAGTGTATGAAAAGAATAATTCACACATGCCCTTTTCTAGGTCGTCACGATTTTTCTTTAATTGAAGATGTAAATGCTTTTTGCTTGTAACTGCAAAGACGATAAAAGTGTTTCCTACTCTGTATTTTTTGTTATGCTGTTTACTAGTGCGTAACCACACGAAATTTTTTTGGATATATCCTAGTCGGGGGGGGGGGGCACGTAACTAAAAATTACGCAACCAACTGACTTGGCGTTCATGGAGCAGCTTCTAGAGAACAAAATGGGACACGGAAGGCCAACAAAGGAACACACGAACAAACAAATACCCGCGGTTGGAAAGACGTCTTGGCGGGCAGAACGCATTCAAACACAGCTGACCGCCGCCATGTTGTAACCGTGATCTCTCATAGTGGGAGGGGCATGTAAAGCCGCATACCGCGTGCTGACCGCCGCCTGACATGTTATAACCAGGATCCGTCATGGTGAGGAGCGCACATAGCTTTACAACCGTGACGAAATTTGTTTGTTTTTGTTTCAATTTTTTTGTGAATTTTCTCAGCTTGGGCCCTGTTTTGGGCATTATAACTTCCTCTATGAATGCAAAGTCAATTTGTTTAATAATTTTTAGTTGTGTGTCCCCCTCCCGACTAGGGTAGATCCAAAATGTTTATTTTCAGTCCAAGAAATTTCGAGAAAAAATTGCTGAACGAGTGCAAGGAAGCTATTCTTCTAGCAAGACGATGTTCATGAGGAACAGACAGGTTTCTGATGCCCCATTCTCGCTCAACGGAACGAAAGCCTCCGACTGTTTTAGCGATGTGTATTTGGGTCGCGAAGTCAACATGGCCAACGACCTAGCGCCAGAGCTGGGCAGTAGGAAACAAGAGCTTGGGGAGCTTTCAAGAGCGTCGAAAAGGCCGGGAAGAAAACGAAGTACGTCCGACTCCGTGTCCACCTATTCGACTCCACCGTTTTTCCTGCCCTAACATACGCCTCAGAGACCTGGCCCATACGAAAGCAGGATAAACACGCGATCAGCGTCGCGCAGCGTGGAATCGAGAGGACGATGCTTGGAGTGACACGACCCACGCAAGTGAGAGAAGGCCTCCGGAGTTTCGAGCTTCGACGACGTTCGAAGTTTAGAGACGCTGTCGCATGGGCCAAGTTGTCGAAAATTAGCTGGGCCACGAAGAAGTCCCACCAACGCGTTGCTGAGACTTCTTCGTGAAAGCCGTGAACGAAGGATATGACGCTCTTCATGTCCCTCGAGCAGGAGGAGCAAGCACACTGGCACGCGACAGGGACGGATGGAGACTCTGCTGGCGCCCGCTCGAGCAAGTCGATGGACGACAGGTGATACAGATGATATGCTTGCCTCCTTCAAAATCTTAAGGAGAACTCAATCTAGGAGACCAGGCCTCTCCGATCCCGTAAGCACATATATGTATAGTCACATCTGAAAAGGATTCGTCCCTTATCAGCTTCCCTAGGCAACCTAGTCACCGGAAGTTTGGGTATGCTATTCTATTAGGGTGGGCGAAAAGTAATGAGACAAATTCAACAAATTTCTTTATCTCTTTATAACTCAAATACAACTCAACGGTGTTGAGGAGTGTGTTCGCCATTAAGGTCAATGACCTTGCTGCCATCGATCAGCCAACTTCCTGATCCCATCCTTCCAGAACTGCTTGGGACTGGTGTTGATCAACAGCTCGATATGGTTATCAAGGACTGCTTGGGTTTTTGTGTCCCTTCCGACCATGAAGTCCTATAGGCTCAAGAAGTAGTGGTAGTCGCATGGAGAGATGACCGGCGAATTCGGTGGGTGAGGCATGTGAACGTAGCCCGGCTGAGCAAGCTTATCCGTAGTCACTTTTGCCCGATGGGGTGCTGCGTTGTCAAAGAGGAGGACCGTCTTGAAGCGCTGAGACCGAATAAGTGCGAGTCGCAGATCCATCTGTTCTATTTCATTCACCATGACCGTGGACTCCATCATCGTGCTTTTGGAAAACAGTTTCCAATATATCGATCCATGGGCGCAGACTCAAAAGCTCAGAAGGTGCTTCTCGCCGTGAACATCCCGCCGAACGAAGGTCGGTAATAGGTCACCAGGCCTCACCCAGACTCGCTGCTTGGCAGGGTCAAGGTAGAAGACGTACTTCTCATCTTGCGTGACTACTGAGTCCAGACTGCTCGGGGTTGGGAATTGGGCGAGATTTACGCGACACAGGTCGACTCGTCAGACGGGTTTCGGCATGAGACAGACTGGGGTTTTGGCATGCTTCTGGAAAGGGCGAAAGTGGCCACTTCTCAGGTGGCCTTCAGTAGGTAGCAAACAAATATACAAATACGAGAAGCACGAAACCGGGCTCCAGTCACGACGTATATGTGCACGGCATGGGGTGTCTCATTACTTTTGCCCCCCCCCCCCCCTAATAAAGCCTTACTTTAATCGCAAGTTGTTCACTAATTTAATGGCTTGCACCGTCGACTAATTCACTGTTTTGATATATCCGTTTCAGTACGGTCGCCTCCTTACCTCTCCTAACAGCCTGAGCAGCTAGGTTATAAACATTTACGTGAGCATATGTGCAAAGAAGCATAAATACATGCACATGTGGGTCAGAACAATGAATTGTGTAGAAAAATGTGGAGAAGTCGTTCGTTTTAAACCATCTTTGTCCACAGATGAATTTCCAATTTCAGTTGCGGTTTTGTCCGCGGTGGCGTTGGCTATCTCGTCACTCGTGCTTAACATCATCATTCTTACACGAGTTAACAACCTCAGCAACGACAACAATGACGTCAACGTCACCATTCCCACCATTCCCACGCAGGCACCGCCACCGGCGGCTTCAAACAACACGATGTACTGCCCAAACATCGGTCCCATCAATAACGCGACAGCATGGAAAGTAAGGTTTGCATATTTAGCGAGTAAAAATTTCAGTGAAGCTGCAAAATAGGGGAATGAATGCCTTCTACACGCCATTCCACATTTCATTAATCCTTGAAACGGCGACTTGTAGACCAGGAGGCAGATTGGGCGACTCTTTATCGAGGATGTCTCCCTTCTTGTACGACAAGAATCAAATCACCTCTGTTGGTCTTCCATTGAGGAACAAGCGCTCAAATAGGCGGCGTGTCAAGATCCATGCCAGGTTTTGATGAGATTCTTCAAATGTGATCTTATCGTGTTGATCTTATCGACAAGCAGCTCGAAGATGATGTGGTAGCTCTTGTGATGACAGCATTCCCTCCGATGCGTTCTTGAGTCCGGGAAGTCTGTCCGATGCAGTTATACCTCATACTAAAAAGAACGGTCTGCTTTGTTGTTGCTTTTCTGGGCATGGGTTTTGCCTAAACCTCACACCGCCAACTTGTGGTTGAAAGGCCACGAAGGCAGTGTTGTAGTGCAATTAAGGTCACCTAATATCGCGCTGAAGTTTTCCTGTGTTACGTGTTGAGTTCAGGATTCCATACGCCTCCATTTGTCGACACTTACGGTGACTATTGTTGGTTGTCAAGTTCCTTTATGGACAGAGATTATGCACCAACCTAGAGTATTCGTAGCATGTAGATTCGTCGTTGAAAAAATGTCTCCAAATGGATCAACCATAATCGACACCCATCTATCACGATCCCCGGTGGGTCTCACCCGTAGCTCCTGGCACTGCGGGTAAGAGCTGGCAGCCCTCGGGGACCATTGCGACCAGCGGCTTCTCGACAACTCGTCCGAAGCCGCTGGTCGCAAAGGGTGGTCCAGGCAGGGTAACCGATTTCGCTGAAACTTTGTCTAGGGGGTTATTTGGGGTGCTGATCACGAATCTGACATCCTTTTCAGAGCGTCAATATCTTACAGAGGATTTCTCACCTTGAAAGAAAGGCAGGAAGAGGTACGGTGGTGAGAGCGATGTAATGAGAATGAAGCAATGACAAATTTTTATTGATAAATATTGTGCCTAAAAAAAACCAAAACTGCCTGAAATGTATCAGCGGAGGAATAAAAAGGCAAAGAAAGCATACCCCAAGGAGTACTCTACAAAAAAAAGCAGGTTGACAGGGATACAATGACGCAACCTGATCCCATAAATTGAACACTGCCCCTTTTGGATCCCCAAATTGCCTCCTCGAAAGGAACTCGCTCGAATAGTCTCTATATCTAAGGTTGTTGATACCGCACTTCCGCTTAGCAATCGATTTAAACTTTTGCAGTGAAAAACACTCCATATAACTCCCCTAGACGAAGTTTCAGCGAAATCGGTGACCCTGCCTGGACCATCCTTGTTAACGGCATGGGTGGTCTTCGACCGAATCGTGAGCAACGGATGTCAGATTCGTGATCAGCACCCCAAATAATCCCTCCTAGACGAAGTTTCAGCGAAATCGGTGACCCTGCCTGGACCACCCTTGTTAACGGCATGGGTGGTCTTCGACCGAATCGTGAGCAACGGATGTCAGATTCGTGATCAGCACCCCAAATAATCCCTCCTAGACGAAGTTTCAGCGAAATCGGTGACCCTGCCTGGACCACCCTTGTTAACGGCATGGGTGGTCTTCGACCGAATCGTGAGCAACGGATGTCAGATTCGTGATCAGCACCCCAAATAATCCCTCCTAGACGAAGTTTCAGCGAAATCGGTGACCCTACCTGGACCACCCTTGTTAACGGCATGGGTGGTCTCCGACCAAATCGTGAAAAATGGATGTCAGATTCGTGATCAGCACCCCAAATAATCCCTCCTAGACGAAGTTTCAGCGAAATCGGTGACCCTGCCTGGACCACCCTTGTTAACGGCATGGGTGGTCTCCGACCAAATCGTGAAAAATGGGCGTCAGATTCGTGATCAGCACCCCGAACAACCCCCCCCCCCCCCTTCTAGACAATCTAGACAAAGTTTCAGCGAAAAATTTTTTTCGACCGAAGTTGTGTCGGTGGAGTCGGAACTTTTAACTTCTTCTTCTTCTTCTTCAGCGTTTGTGCATTTGTCCCGCTTCGAGGCGGGGTCCGCTATTCTGGTGTAGTGACGCCACTTTGCGCGATCAAATGCTTGATCGGAATGGATACCAGCAACCTTCAGGTCCACATGCAACGTATCAAGGCAACGCTGCTTCGGCCGCCCTTTTGGCCGTTTTCCTGGCACATCTATGCTAAGGCCAATCTTCCTAACAGCGTCACCACTAGCTCGAAGAACGTTGCCATACCACCGAAGGCGAGCTTCACGTAACTTGTCAGCTATTGGAGCGACACCAAACCTCTGGCGTATTTCATTGTTGTGAATACGGTCCAGACGCGTAACACCAGCCGTCCAGCGCAGCATTTTCGTTTCCATTACGCTGAGGTGAGTCTCAACCTCCTTGGTTGCAGGCCAGCACTCAGCTCCATACATCGCTACTGGTCGGACGATGGTTCTATAAATCTTCGATTTAAGGCGTTCCGGTATCTTCCTGTCCATAAAACGCCTGTCATCGAGCGCCATTTGGGCCACGCTGCACCCACTCGCGGGTTCATCTCGAACGTCAGACTACCATCAGACGCAATTGCAAGGCCAAGGTACTTGAAGTTTGTCGTTCGCACCGGCGCAGTGCCATTGATCTCAATGGAAATGGAATGGAATGGAATCTCCATGGGCCGGCCTGTCACTAGGGCCTGTCGCCTGTACTCGAATGTCCGTGATTAGATTAGCTCGCAGAAGCGAACAGTTTCCAGTGGCACCACGTGGAGCAACGGACATCGCCACCTCGGAACTTTTAACTACTGCCCAATATATCTACCTATCTGTCTATCTCTTTTATTCTTATACCAGACGTTCAACGGCCTGTCGGCCGCCAAACGTCTGGTTGGGGCTTCGCCCCAAATCAGGAGAATAGAACACCCCGAACGTCTTCTTCTCCTCTTTAGGCCTTCTCTCATTCATTGAAAAATAGAATATATAGAATGGTATAGCGGAATAGGGCAAAACAGGTCCATCACCTTCACTGGACCCCCTTAACTGGCCCCTTATCACTGGTTCACCTTTATTGTCAGCCCTTTTCCGGTTCACCCTTCACTGGTCCCCCATCCCCTTCGTCGGTCCCTACTACTGCTCCCACCTTCACTGGACCTCCCTTTACTGGTCCCCTCTTCGCTGGTCGTCCTATCCTTCACCGATCCCCATTACTGGTCGCAACCTCATTGGTCCTCCTTTTATTCATCAACCCTTTTCCGGTCTCCCCTTCACTGGACCCCTTTCCCCCATTCACCGGTCCCCATTACTGGTACCTTCCTCACCGGTCCCCCCCCCCCCCCTCACCTGGTTCGCTCTTTCACTGGTCAACCTTCTATCGGTCCCCCTTCACAGGAACCTCCCACTCCTTCACCGGTCCACCCTTCACTGGACCACTCCCCCCCCCTCACCGGTCCCATCACTGGTCCCTTCCTCACCGTCCCCCCTTCACCTGGTCCCCTCTTCACTGGTCAACATTCTACCGGTATCATCTTCACTGGTCTCCTCCCCCTCCTTTACGGTCCCCTCTTCACTGGACCCCTCTCCCCTCCTTCACCGGTACCCCTTCAGTGGATCCCCCCCCCCCCTCACAGGTCCCCATTGACGGTCCCACCTTCACTGGCCCCTTCTTTATTAGTCAACCCTTTACCGGTCTCCCTTACTGGATCCCCATCCTTCACCGGTCCCACATTACTGGTCCTACCTTCACTGGTAACGCGTCGTCTGAATCCGGAATCCTCGCGCGACATCGTTGACACCGAATCCGGACGCCTGTTGAACAACATCGGTGACATGTGTGCTCAACCCGAATGTGCTTTGCGCGACATCGGTGACACGGCGTTGAATCTGGAAGGCCTTTCGCGACATTGGTGACACCTATTCTGAACCCAGGCACCTGAAGAGCGACGTCGGCGGCGTGTCTTCTCAAGCCGGACATGCTTTGCGTGACATCGTTGACACGTCGTGTGAATCCGGAATCCTGGCGCGACATCGGTGACACGTCGTCTGAATATGAAGGGCCTTTCGCGACATCGGTGACACCTCTTCTGAACCCAGGTACCTGATGAACGACGTCGGTGACATGTCTTCTCAGGTCGGACGTGCTTTGCGCGACATCGGTGACACGTCGTCTGAACATGGACGCCTATCGACAACTGCAACAGTTGACAACTGGTGACAACTACAACCCCCCCCCCCCCCTTCCCCATGCTCCCTCCCAACACACTCCTTCAGCACTTCTGTGCAGACAAACACACACCCACACACACGCACTCACTCACCCACAGACAAACGACCGTTCTCGCTTATATATTGTTGGGGAAGAGTCACATGGTGCCTTGCCTGCTTGCTGAATTTGTTAACAGTAATTTAAAAGTTCCCACAATTTTGAATATATTTAGAGAAATTAAATTAGCTAAAGCGTATTGTGTCGTAGTTTTGTTTCTAGGTTTCATGAGCGCTTTTCGGTAAGTAGGAGGACAGTTTTACGACAGGATCAAGTGAGTAACCCAGTGTATTGTATGAACAAACGGAGCGATTTCTATCAACAAGTTTGATTATTTCTTCTTCTTCTTCAGCGTTTGTCCCGTTTTGCGGCGGAGTCCACTCTTCTGGTATGGTGGCGCCAATTCGCACGATCAAACGCTTGATCGGGGTGGATACCAGCTTCCTTTAAGTCCATGTGCAACGTAACGAGCCAGCGTTGCCTAGGCCGCCCTTTAGGCCATTTTCCGAACACGTCTGTGTTGAGGCCAATCTTCCGAACGGTGTCGCTATTCGCACGAAGAACATGGCCATACCACCGTAGGCGAGCTTCACGTAGCTTATCAGCAATTGGAGCAACGCCAAACCTTTGACGTACATATGGAGACATTGCGAACCTGATCCAAACGCGTGACACCAGTCGTCCAACGCAGCATTTTCGTCTCCATTACGCTGAGGCGGCTCTCAGCCTTCTTCGTTGCAGGCCAGCACTCAGCACCGTACATCGCTACTGGTCGGATGACGGTTCTGTAGATCTTCGATTTGAGGTGTTCCGGTATCTTCCTGTCGCATAAAACGCCTGTCATCGAGCGCCATTTGGACCACGCTGCGCTCACGCGCGAGTTCACCTCGAACGTCAGACTACCATCAGACGCAATCGCAAATCCAAGGTGCTTGAAATGTGTCGCTCATACGAGCGCAGTGCCATTGATCTCAATGAACCTAGTCTCGTTTACGTCTGTCGTCAAGTGCTCGGATTTTTTGACGTTCATCTTGAGCCCGAACGCAGCCAAACGGTCACACCAAGATTGCACTTGTCGCTCAAGTTCGGCCTTGTCTTCACTGGCAAGCATTACGTCATCTGCATATAGCAGCGTCCAAGGAGTAGGTTTCTGAAGGTCTCGTGAAATGGCATCCATTACGACAATGAAAAGGAGTGTGGAGAGCGCGGAACCTTGGTGAACACCGACGGAGATTGGAAACTCCGTAGATGTGCCGGCCGGCGCTCGCACTAGACTCTTAGGACAAGAGTAAAAAAATGCGCACACACTCAATAAGTTCTTCGGGAACACCGTGCTGTCATAAGGCGTACCATATGACCTCACGCGGTGCACGATCGAATGCTTTCTCCAGGTCGAGAAAAGCAAAGTGCAGCCGTTTTTGTTTCTCGCGATGTCCTTCTACAAGAAGACGAGCAGCATGAATGGCGTCGATGGTGCCACAGCCGGCTACGAAGCAGGGTCAAGCGTGGGGTTCGACTTTTGCTGAAAATTTACGACCCCCCCCCCTCCGAAGCGAAATTTGTACGACCCCCTCTTTCCTTCTTCCACTGTTTTATTCCTTATATATCTTGATTTTTTCAAGGTTTTATGTGCATTTTGAACACTTTAATAGGTTCTTATTTTCAGGAGCGGCTTTGACACAATAGAACTATGAAAAGAGGTCACTGAACAATAATACTTGGCATAATAAATGGCATAATAAAGCTGAATACTATTTTTCGACACTTTAAAATAAAGGTTTTCTGGTAGCAGTCTTCCAATCATCACTGTTTAATTTGCGCAGGTGTTTTTTTCAGGACATCATGGACACGACACATTTTTCTACCTGAAGGAGCGACGTCTGCATCTGAAATTGTGCTCTGAAATAGTATTATATAAAGTTTTGAGTGTTACCTTCTGATGACGAATTAAGTGCTTCTGCTGGATTTTTTTTTGAAGCGCTCATCGAATCGACTACGGAGCGGCAAACGAATGGTGGACGATGGAATTCCCATGGAAATAATGTTCTGCCATCCTAAGGAAACATCATAAAAAATCAAAATGAAGCCTACAAAAATTCAAGCCCTGTGCATCGTCCAACAAAAAAAACAAGCTTGTCCGCAACGATGACGGAGCTGCAATGACGATATGATTAGAATGGATCATTTCCAAAATCCTCGTTTTTCGTGAAAAAAATTATTTTTATAAATATCGACACACCCACATGGAAGATGTTACTTTAGAACCTGCCATTTAAAGCAAAGAAAACACATCTACTAAAGCATTATAAATTTTTTGGAAGCCCAAAAAAAATCTCCGAGTTACGGCAGTTTACATGCGGCTACTGGGTTCTCTGACATGATCGATCGCAATTGAAATATGGATGGACTCCTCGCTGGAAAAATTTTTCTGCCTTCTGAAGGACAGGACGACAGAGAGTGAAATTGTGCCATATAGAATTTTAATTCGTGCTTAAAATACAGTAAAAACTAAGCTTCTCCGCTGCGATGAAGATATGATGAGGATGGATCGCATACAAAATTCTCATTTTTCATGAAATATTATTTTTTAGCCGAAGCATATCACCCATACGGATAAAATCCAGCCACAAGAATCTCGAAGTCCTGATTAATTCACTGTGAAAAATCGTAATTTTCTGGATAGAACAGGTTGAATCGACCTCTGGTCGACTTTGCACCAACGTCAATGGAGCGACAAAATTGGACGTTCACAAAAATGCTTATAGCTCGGTAAGTTTCCCGATTTTTGAAAACTCCGCTAGTTTTTTGAAAAGTAGATAAACAGTCATTTCTCACCATGTAAAAAACAATTTCTAAAGGAGATGTCTCCATTCGTGGCGGGAGGTCCGATTTTTGAGCGAAAAAAATTGAAGTGGCTTTATAAAAATATTCATAACTCGGCTATTTTTTGAAAATTCAAAAATCCCGCCAGCTTTTTCAAAAGTAAATAAAAAATCCTTTTTTGCTATGTAAAAGTCGATTTCTAAAAATAGGGTCTTCATGCGCGGCGGGAGGGTTCGATTTGTGGTCCATTTGCGGAAATACGTGCCGAAAATCGAACCTCGCCCCCCCCCCCCGCCGCGCATGAAGATCCCTTTTTTGGAAATCGGTTTTTATATGATTAGGAAGCATATTTGCTTTATTTTTGATGAGCAGACGTGATTTTTGATTTTTGAGAAAATAGCCGAGTTATGATCAATTTTTGGAAGTCGTGAACTGAATCCTTCACCGGCGTCATCGGAGTGATTTCACAAAAATGTTCATAATTCGGCTATTTTTTGAAATTCGAAAATCCCGCTGAAAATTTAAATTCAATCATGCGAGGCGAGGGGGTTCGATTTTCGGTACGTATTTTTGCGAAATGGACCCGAAATCGTACCCCCCTGCCGCGCATGAAGACCCCTTTTTTGAAGATCGATTCTTGCATAGTGGGAAAGCGCATTTCATCTAGTTTCAGAAAAGGTAGAGGGATTTTGAAACTTCTGAAAACATACCGAGTTATGAGCATTTTTGTGAGATCACTCCGATGACGTCGGTGAAGGGTCGATCCGAGATTCAGTTCACGACTTCCGAAAATTGATCATATCTCGGCTATTTTTCCGAAAATCAAAAATTCCGCTCGACCATCAAAAAATAAAGCAAGAATGCTTTTTAACTATATAAAAATCAGTTTTCAACAAAGGGATCTTCATACGCGGCGGGGGGTTCGATTTTCGGTACGTATTTTTGCGAAATGGACCCGAAATCGAACCCCTCCCGCCGCGCATGAAGACCGAATTTTTGAAAACTGATTTTTATATAGCGAAAAAGGACTCTTCTTCTTGTTTCTGAAAAGCTAGCGGGATTTTGAAACTTGGAAGAATTGGCCGAGTAATGAATATTTTTGTGAAGCCACTTCAATTTTTTTCGCTTAAAAATCGAACCAACCGCCACGCGTGACGACTCCTTTTTTGGAAAACGATTTTTACACGATGAGAAAGGGCGTTTTATCTACTTTATGAAAAGCTAAAAGAAATTCGAAAAAGTTACCGAGTTATGAACCTTTTTGTGAACGTTCAGTTTTATGCTCCGATGACGTTGGTGCAAAGTCGACCAGAGGTCGATTCAACCTGTTCTACCCAGAAAATCACGATTTTTTCACACTGAATTAATCAGGACTTTGAGATTCTTGTGGCTAGATTTTATCCGTATGGGTAATATGCTTCGGCTAAACAATAATATTTTCATGAAAAATGAGAATTTTGTATGCGATCCATCCTCAGCGGAGATTCATCGCAGCGGAGAAGCTTAGTTTTTACTGTATTTTAAGCACGACTTAAAATTCTATATGGTACAACTCCACTCTCTGTCGTCCTGTCCTTCAGAAGGCAGAAAAATTTTTCCAGCGAGGGAGTCCATCCATATTTCAATTGCGATCGATCATGTCAGAGAACGCAGTAGCCGCATGTAAACTGCCGTAACTCGGAGATTTTTTTTGGGCTTCCAAAAAATTTATAATGCTTTAGTAGATGTGTTTTCTTTGCTTTAAATGGCAGGTTTTAAAAGTAACATCTTCCATGTGATTAGTGTGTCGATATTTTTTCGGTAAATCGAGACGTCTGATCATATAGAATATCGTTTCAGAGAAACATGGTTTTATCACTGTGTGTCAAACGAGCTTAAAATTTTATAGGGTACGATTTCACTTTCTGATGCTGTTTCCTGCAGGAGAGAAATCACTTTTCGAGCAAGTCCGTCCTTCGGTTGCCATTCCGTCATCGATTCGAAGAGCGCTTCAAAAATCTTGTAGGGAAAGCACTTAGGTCGTCCTCAGTAATTAACACTTGAAATTTTATAGAGGCAATTCTGGAAGTAGATGATGTCGCTCACCAGGCAGAAAACTACCGTGTCCATGACGTCCTGGGGAAACCTGAAAAAATGAAAATCTCTCATTGACTCTAAATCTGCAGACAGGAAATCTTTATTTTTCACTGCACAGTAATCGGCATTAAAAATTTTTTGATATTCAATCCTATTTTTTTAACTCCAGGAAACGCAAGTGCTTGTATATCTCTGCATTGTCGTAGTCACACTTGGGAAAAACAACTTATTAATAGATGCAAACATCATCTAAAAACCTGAATTTGGAGAGAGTCCCCTGCCAAAACCGAGAGAGTACGACCCCCCCCCCCCTCCTCCAGTCGAGGCTACAGTACGACCCCCCTTCGATTCCCGAACCTCAGGCTTGGCCCTGCTACGAAGTCACACTGGTTGGTGGAAAGCCGGACGATCTCGCGAATACGTCCATTCACAATTCGCTCGAATATTTTCATGCTGTGCGAGAGCAATCGGATTGGACGTTAACTTGTGCAGTCCGCGGGACTGCCGTTCTTCTTCCAGATCGGGATCGTCGTGCTTTCCTGCCAACTACCTGGAACTGTCCTCTCCGCAACAACCTGCTTGAAAAATTTTGTTAGCCACTCAACAGGATTCTAGCACCTCGACTTCCATAGGTCGGCCGCTATGTCGTCAGGGCCCGTTGCTTTGCCTAGCTTCATCTTCTTCAAAGCCGCTTCCGTCTCCTCCACAGTGATTTTCTGCACGCGTAGGAGGGACGCAGGGGATAGGCGGATGAGCAAACTCTACTGTTGAAATTCTCAACAAGTTTGACTATTTGCTGTAGGCATAAATGTTTTAACACTAATGCAATGTGTACTCTTTTAGATACAACACTCTCGACCAGCGAGGTATGTAGCCCACATCTTGGCGCTGACAATCAAGGTTTCTTTAGGCAATACAAATCATGAACCCTGTTTTCTAATAAGAATACAATGTAGTTATCACACTTATCGCAGGCATCAGGATGCACCACCATTGCATTAGTGTTTTAAAGGCAACACTATCGTGTAAAAGGTGATGCATAGCTGACCTCTGTTTTCTCTCTTTATTTAACTTCAAGAGGTGAACAGTAAGTGCGACACAATAAATGAGTGAGTCAATGAGTCAACTTTCCCACTCCGTCTTACGGTCCAAAAAATCGGAAGACGGAACGGAAGTACTAAGAAACGGCCATAAACAGGAATTTGGGACACGGAAGCGGATTTTTCCTACAAATCCTCGGTAGTGACACGCATGTCTTTACGAATGACCTTAAGCTCAGCACAGCCAATGCAGAATGACACAGTGTGCCGCAGTCACTACTCGTCTACTTGACGACAGCGTTAGAGAGGTCGCTCCGCTTCAACGGTGGGCTAGCGGGTGAGTTTACTTCTCGTACTTTGGGATTTTTCGTCTCGTACCTAGGACGATGTTTGAAAAGCGAGATTTGGGGAGGCGTTTGGTCGGATAGATAACCTGTCTGATTCCTCGAAGCAGTTTTAAGCCTCTGTAAAAGACCAACAGTCCAGATCGAAACGTTACGCCGCTTAACAGAGCTGATCCTACCCTAGGCATTTCGTTGGAATTGAGATTACGACTCCTTTTAACTGGCTAGTGCACGGTTTAACGGTTACATAGATCTATGGTGGGACCTCGAAAGCCGAGAAGAAGGCGAACCTCTTATGCTTAGGTTCGGAGGGAAAGGACGGACAGTTTTCCTCAGCTATACGATTTTCTTGTGTGACGTAGATGAGGGAATTATCCTATTACATGACGCTAATACTTCTTTTATATTAGTATTATTCGTTATAATCACTACATCAAAAGGTTAGTTAGGAGAAAAGGAGACAGCAAAATCATAAGGATAAGGAAGGGGCCGCCAAGGCGACCCCGACGGACGGTCCGTTCCCAGACGATCCACTGACCAACTCCTCCTGGGCGCATCACCGCTTCTTTTATACCGTGCACTTTCTCGATCTAGTTGATTGAAGAGGACAACTCATTCCTTCAGTTACTGACTTAAGTAAAGATAATTGCTCGTCTTCCGTACACTAATCGGATCGGGCCGGTTGCGTCCTGGTTCCTGAGTGTCTTCCCTTTTGTCGTGACTTTCGTCGCGACTCTTCAAGGACGCAGAGTCTCTGCGCCCTCTTGGTCCCGCCGCGCACGCCTGTCGAATACGCAGCCTCGATTCGCTGCGACGGAGTATGAACGCGCGCGCGGGTTTCATTCTTCGCCTGCTGCCGCCGCCTCGGACGGTCGTGTCCGGTCGTCCTCTCTTCGTCATCTCGCTGGACGTCGCCGAAGCCGGAGTGTGCCGTTACCACCGCAGTCCCGAGGAGCGCAGAGCCGAGCTGGAGGAGGATATACCCTGGCATGGACGCCAGGAGGAGGTAACTGCAGGTGCGAGGCGAGGAGCACCGCCTCGTGGGCACACGCCCCAGGCAGGACCTCGCCGGACCCTCGCGGGCTGCTGTCCGGGATTCCCCTAGTAAGAGTAGGAGGGCAGGTTGCATGACTCGTAGGTGTGTATGCTCTTAAGAAGTAGTCTTGTGTAGTTTAGTAAATCTGTGTATCTATTTGATTCTGCGGAAGTTGCGAAGACACTGGTTGAGTCCAACATCATTTATTGATCGCAACACTATGGGAGAAAGGGAAGGCGCAGAGACGTGCGGGGAAGTTGGCGCAGAGTCGTAATGCGCACGGGAGGCTAAGATCCAACGCAGTATCGCCGCCGTGGTCCGGCAGGGGCAGTAGGGCCTACGTAGTTGGGATCCGCGTGGCTGGAAAGGGAAGAGCATTAGCGTGCCGTGAGACCCCGCCGTTCTGCCACACACGTGGCCTCGGGTCTGGGCCACCGTTACCGATACCGGTGGCGGCCAGCCCGGGGCACGACACCTTTTTTCGCTCCTCACAAACCTCGTTCGGCGCAGAAGGATTGACATATTGCAGAAAATGCCTAGGATCTGCGAAAGAGAACTGGCAGAATGCTGAAACATTTCTACATAACGCCTATCAAAAACTTCGAGTGGTTCTGCACAATGTGATGACGGCTTCGGCAAGGAGAGCATCTAGCGGTGTTAAGCATTTCGCTGTAGTGTGTGTTACATGATTGAGGTGATTCCGGAAGTACTCCAAGGCAAATTCCACACCCAATATTCTAATCTAACTGGTTCTGTTGGAGCTCATAAGAGTGCGTAGATGATGAATAAATAGCACTATAAATATGGGTTGCAGCAGAACCCGAGGAGGACGATGAACTAAGGCACCATTGAGCGCCGCGGGTTGGATTGGGACAGCCCAAAACATTGGGTATGTCATAAAGAGGGTGTCAATATAAACAGAACGAAAAAGGGTGATATGATGCAAAGCACAGTAAGCTGAGTTGCGTTGTTCTGGGTGATCTGAATAAAACCGTGAGACTGATCATCACGAACACGTTGCTCTTCATTCAAGGGCCGTAGTAAAGACGAAATGTGTACAAGGTGAATAGAATGAAGTCGTCTATATGCTAGAAAATGTCGAATGGAAGCATAAATGCGGTAAAGCATGCAAAGTCTCATAAAACTGAGTATTGCATGTAACAAGTAATCCACTGCTCGCACTCGAAGCACACTTTGGTTTTGTTCTGGCAGACAAACACGTTCCTCTCGACGAGAACCATGCAGGAAAAACATGAGCACATTTTGATTAAAATTACATTTCGTTCAGTTTTATAAACTCTGGACGCAGCAGTGCGGCAAAGTTTACATATCGTAAGGTGAAGAGAATGAGGAAGTATTGTCGAGGTGCACCTCAAGAATGAGCAGGGTGACAACGCAAACTTGAGCGAAGCGAGGGAATGGAAGCAGCGTCGCTGTTGTCGGGCACTTTCCAAAATATATATCATTTTCACGTCAAACTGAACACTCATTAAATCAAACGGAAGACGTTAAAATTGAAATGAGTGAATCAGATGTCTTTGAGCTAGACACACCTTTCGGTGGTCGAAATGTATCTTCGATTCGAGAAATTTACTTTGACATTTTTCGAAAATTTGTTGGTCACCTACTTCGAAAAGGTGAGTGCACAACTGTTCTAGTTTTCATAATTTTGCACTTGTAACGCATCTAGCGCAACGCCATCTGTTGGTATCCATCCAACAAAATCTTCGCTCTTAGCAACAGAAATGAATTTTAGTCTATTTTAAAGTGAAGAAAAGCAGTAATGCTCCGGTCTGAGAGAAGGAAACATCGCGCCGTGAACTCGTCCTGGGCCTCACATTTATTTGATTGACAAACTTCTGCTGTTTATCAGTGTCATCCCAGTGTAAATTTCGAAGGTTTTCCAAGGTTTCTAGTGCACCGTTGTTCGGTAACGCAGATCACTACGCAAGCAGAATTTATACTAACAATCAAACAAAGACTGCTTCGAAGCCAAGGCCATACTCAATTTAACCAAAGACTCCCCGAAAAGGTTTGAATAATTTTATGCTCGAGAAAAATTATGCACTAACTCCTTTGAAATTTTTTAGTTCACCTGTCCCAATAAGTGAAAAAGCTGTTTAAAATGTTACAAATTTTTATTTTAAGGAAACATAACGAGTTAAGTTTTGTTTAAAAGCGCAGAAAAGCAGCAATTATCAGTGCCTTTAAGACTGTTTGTTCCCTGAGCTTCATTCCATTATCGCCTTCTTCTCAAGTGAGGAACCCGAAGTTGTTCAATATTTATTGACAGCGTTTCGGGCCTTAAGCCCCACTTCAGGTCTGAAGTAACTGTGCTGCATATGCCACACATATATAGTTAACGGAACAACTGACGCTTTACAAACCTGGAACCTCACGGGAAAGAAGAAAGGGGGAGAGGGGGGGGGGGGGGGGAAGTACTTTCTATTGTGCGGTTTGGCCCTAAATGAAGTGCAGGTTCTCTGGGCTCTTTATATACGTCCGCGGACAGTGACCGGTCTCCCGACTCTCAATGTCGTCATCATCCTCAGCAGTCACGCCGTGCGCCCTCAGAGACTGTTAAGGTTCATTGCATACTTCATTTCTTCCTCCTTGTTGATTGGGGGTTGCCAGTGCCTTATCTCCAGCGCTTCCTTGATGTTTCTCTCCACAGTATCTGTTAGGTTTCTGTGGAGAATCGAGACTCGCAGTTGCGGCAGTGGATTTCGTGGTGCGTGTCTGAGAGTGCGGTGTCTTGAAAATGGATTATCGGATAGCTTTAAAGGTTAGTGCTCTTAAATGTTCAGCCATTCTCTTTCCAAGTGGTCTAGCTGTTTCACCTACATAGAATTCATCGCACGCCACACAGACCACTGCACACCACACACCTCATTTGGCACATCTGGTTGTCCTTTTCACAGATTAAGGAATCCGACCTTTCACACTGACTCTGGTAAGGGCGCGATGTTGTGAGCAGGCGCCGCAAAGATGGAGGTGGTCGAAATACAAGACTAATAGGTAGTCTCGATCGTCTGACCACACGGTTAATGTCTAGAGCAAAAGAGCCCGAGATGAAAGGCATAATCAGAGGAGAACCATAGGAGCAGCGTTGGGGTTCCAGCAACGACACAATCTTGTGCCATATTCATTCTGCAGAAGGATTTCTGTGACTTGATCTTCTACTTCTTGAGAATTCGTCGAAGTCAGTACAGTAGATGTGGCTATGGTATTATGAACGACGTTCCGTTTCATATACATAGGATGGCAACTTCGTGAATGTATAAGGATGTTGCGGGATGCCGGTTTCCTGTACCACTGATTACTGCGATGTGCTACTGATTGACCTTCCGATATTCTCACCTTGGTATTCAAAAATGGCAGAAATCCGTGCGGAGCCGGAGTCTCTGATGTTAACTCAATCGTAGGAAATGCTGAATTAAGCCGCCCAAGCGTCTGTCGTAGTGTTTGTTGTTCGCGACTTGCCCACAATGAAAATGTCATCGATGTATCGCTCGACTGGTCTACCTAAGAAGGTACAGATTCCCGAGAAAATGTGGCTCAGCGCCGTCCCTTCACCACCCAGGCACGAGCGTGGGTCGGGCAATGGAGCGCTGGTCGGGTCAAGTCGCAGCGATCTCAGAACTCAACATTAACGAAGGCGGCAAAATATCGATCCTTTCAATTTTCGATAATGTTAGATCGATCGAAAGCTCTCGTTCTGCTTAACTCGGCAGCACAACGGTTTTCCAAGTAACGCTAGAGCTACCGAGTAAACGCTGAAAACGAGGGAAAATCGGGATTTTTTGTCTAAATTGAGATGCTTGAGGAGAGCGACTAAGCAGGAAGTGAACTTTTCAATGACAAGCGCTTTGAAGCCGCCGACGTAGAGTGCAGATGGAAGCAAGCTTAGCTCCGTAACCATATTCCCTTAGAAGTTATAGTTCGCTATATGTACAGAAATCACTTGCTGAACAGAGAAAGGCACGGATTTGAAGCTATAAAACTTGGGCATTTGTTAAAGTTGTGAGGGTTCTTGTGGCAAAAGTGGGAGAACGCACGTCCTTTCATACATTACTTACGTCAATTCCATATGAGAAGGATCGCTGGCTGCCGAACTGAAGGCCAAAATGTGAAGAAAACGTTTCTCGTACGGCCATAGCATTACAGAAAACAAATTTGACGATAGAAATACAATTTTTAAAATTCCTGAGGAAACACCAGCGTAGACTTCGGAGAGGTCGTAAAACAATTAAGGAAGGAAAGCTGTCTACAACTAGGTCAATTTTTAACAACATTAACTTTTTCACATTCCAGTGGATTTGCCCTGAAGCGAGGAATCGTTTGGTGTACGCTTTATTTCAAGAGGATTATTGCGAACAAAGTTCTGCGAGTGCGGCAGTTTGCGGAGGAAAAATCTGTCGCAGAGCGTCGATTGTTCACGATTTAGGAGCGGTATTGTACATATGTGTGGTATATGCAGCACAGTTATTTTAGACCTAAAGTGGGGCTTAAGGCACGAAACGTTGTCAATAAATATTGAACAACTTCGAGTTTCACACTTGAGAAGAAGGTAATCATCAGTGTGTTGAAGGAAGAGATCGCGCCATTCATTCGACTGGATCGTCGCGATTTTTACTCGATAATAGCAAATATTCTGTTTTCGTGGGGTAGCAAATATGTATACGGTACAACAAGAACAATTATAAAAACACACATATTTTCGCTCTTTCGTTTTCTTATTTTCGTATTCGTCGTTTCAAGCAAGCAGCGTTTTCACTATCAATCAAATAAAAATGACGGCTACCGCCGAGCGCGTGGTGCGGTCTCTTCTTTTAAAACACTTTATGATTGCTTCCTTCCTTCACTTTAAGACGGAATTAAATCCATTATTTTCTCGAAAAATAAATTTTCCATCGGATTCATTAACTTATTGCGGTAGTTTTAAAATTTCGAGGAAAATTATACTAAATTTTCCTTGAACGAAAAGAAAAATATTTTAGACGCCTTTGAGAGTCTCTAATGTGGTGTGGAAGAAGCTCGGCTTAATTTGGGAAATGTTCAGCTTGATTTCGAGAGCGTCATGCTTGCTTACATAGGAGAGTGCCCCAATTTTATTTGAAAAGTGTCTAATTTAAGAGAAAGTGGTATATGTAGAGATGGTGATGTCCATTTCTTCAAGTCGTCCATTTCAAAGTAAGCCTGAAGGCACTTATGTAACTGAAAAAATAACAATAGAAGGTTCTGAGTACAGGCGCGGAATAAAATTTCAGAAAAAACAGCGGAATATACAGCGGCTACCTTGGGAAAAGAACACGCAGCCTCTGAAGCCTTTTCTCCAACATCTGGCACGGCGCTTTTTTCCATACCCATTTTTCACGGTCTTTGGAGTGGAAGCGTGGGCGCGAAAAAAATGATCAGCTGTTGCGGCTCTTTGCTTGTGGTGATTTGCGACCAGGAACCTCAAGCTTCCTTGCTACTTGGTCTGCTGCAGCTCACATCTGGGCATCGAGACGAGCTTGAAAGTCTGGGCGGGGAACGCCCTCCGGTTTTCGTTGCCTTCGATAAAAGGTCAAACATTGATTGCACGTTGGCAGCCAGGCCTAAAAACATGGCGGTCGCTGATTCTGTTGCGGCTCGCGTCCGACGGCGACGGACGGGGCCGCCTTGACAATTCCCCCTCGACCGCTTCTGCGACGTCCTTCGAAGAAGCTGCTCTGGGGAGTGCTTGCAGCATTGAGAGCCCGTTCTTTCCTGCTTTCAACGAGTGCTGCAGTGGACATGTTCAGTCTAAGCAGTCGCCAGGCAGTTGCTGCTCTCTTCGACTGCATACCTTGTTTGTCTTATTTAGCGCGAAGCTTAGCAGGCGCTGTCTGCCTGTGTATTCAGGTGTTGGCAGAGCTGGCGAGAGAAGGAACCCGACGATGGGGCTGGTTTTGCACAGGCACGTGAGAACAGCCACGCCGTTGAGTTTTTCGTGCTCACAGTGGCAGAATTCCACCTAAACACCACTTGAACCTAGGGCTACGTCTCTCTTTAAATGGAGTAGCCCTACTCCGTGCTTTGCTCTCCCATTTCAATGAAAACGTCGCGTGCACAGCGAAGCGAACTTGTTTTCGACACCGTTCCGCAATCTCTGCTCAAAGAACAGCCGTTCTCCATTACACTCGCTCCTCTCATTCCAGCGGCTATGGTTAGCAAAAACCGCTTTGACTGGGTGACCGACACACCTGCTTCTGTCATTTCTAGTTGCATCAGAAATAAGCGCATTTCGGTAGGAACACGTTGGATGTCACACATTTCCATGTATTCTTGATTCCGCCACATTATTTTTTGATTAAGTGATGGTTGAATATTCCTCGCCTTCTTAGGCAGTCAGTAAGCAATTCCTGCACTTCTGTGACCATGCCTTCTTGTTCTTCAAGATCGAGACAGTATTTCAACGTTATATGTATTGCCACGTCAGCTCCGAATATCGACCGCTCGCCGCTCACAAGGAGCTGGTTTTGCTGTCGGAAAATCAGTCTTATCGACTCAAGGTTTTCTAGTAGATTCCAGAGGGGTTGGTAACGTTTAAAGGCAAAGCGAAGGTGTCCTCATAGAATACGTTTCTTCGTAGTCCAGATCAAGGGTGTGCGTTTAACGATTAACGATTTACCGATTTACCGGATTTACCGGCATTTTTTGTTAAAAACTTTTAACGAAATTTAACGACGAAAATTTCCGTTAAATTGCATTAACGATATTTTACGCGCCACTTTAGAAATTTTACTTCTTCTTCATGTAAATGCAGTTCGGACGAAAATTTTGGATGAGCTTTCCAGTAAACCCTCCACTTGCTTAAATCAGTGGAAATAGGCAGCCGATATCGCCCGTGTATTTCGAGAACTGTTGGTATTTTTTATTTTTCTTATTTTACCAATTTGTTCCATTTCCTTTACCAATTTATTTGCGTGCGCTTTTCATTTCTTTACTTTTTTTCTATCGTAGTCTCCCGTTTTGACCTCCCAGGCTGTTTTCTCGCGTTTGATTGCTTTATGTTATCTCTTCATATTTACCAATCAGTCAGTTTTTTCGCAATTTTTTGTGATATTTGCTTCATAAGTAGGGTTAAAAAGGCATACACAACGTGAAGAAGACGCGACGAAACACAAATAATGCGAAAAAATAATTGTAAGAAAGGAAACAAGGGAAAAAAGACTCCCTCCCTTTTCTCCGAAAGTTTTGCGGAAAGTAGGACAGGTTCTTTGTGCAGCATTAGGTGATGATTGTAGGATTACGCCAAGGCAACGTTGAGCCCCGCCTAACTGATGGAGAGTGACTGCTGGTGCAGGAAATTTCCTTTGTCAATTAGACAGATTGTTCCGTCTAATTTGTGAATTTTACTATAATCTCGTTCATCAATCCAAAATGTAGCATAAGGATAAAGGATAAAGGACGGCGTTATTCAATCCTGTTTGGGATGCGCCACGCATTCTACTTCTACGGGATGTTGTGGAGGCGTGTTGAATGCGTATTTGGCCATACAATGACTTGCGGTGGCCGATGTACAAGTCAGTGCTTTATCCTTCCCAGACAAGTCTGGTACCAATTCACCGACCCCGGAGGGATGGAAGGCTTGGTTGGCCTGGGCGGGAAATCCAAATCGGGAACCTGGTATCGGGTGCAGGCGACAGGCGGCGCCTCCTCCGACTGCGCTGTACTCTACAAAAATAGGAGGAAACTGAGAAACCCAAGACACACTCGAACCTCAAGCAAATGTGCTGTAGAGTATGCTACCATGTGCTTCAGGAAGAAAATGGGAGTGGTCAATTGCCGAAAAGTCGTAAAAGAGTGACAGACAGTGGCAAATTCTGCATGGATGTGTTATGAAGCATGAAGATGGACCATTGTTAATGTAGAACGGGAAATGCACTTTTGAATATGCATCTCCCTTATGCATTTCCTTGCAACACCGAAGAGAAAGACGTTCGCAATGTTACTTGGGTGGCAGATACAAAAATACTCAATGCGGAAAACTTCGATTCAATTAAAAATTTCTCAACGGTTCGCGGCTATTTGATTCTCTGCTTCGTCTGCAATAAGAACAGAACCTTGTGGGACAAAAGGGCTTCGTAAATATCCTCCAAGGACGAACTGTACCAAAGAATTCGCTGAGGTCACTGCCTGACCTGAATTCTCTACTAAAACATTCTGTAGTTTTCTGACACAATTATGGCGCTATAGAAGGATGTTGAGCTTCAAAAGTCTACTTAATGAGCGCAAAAACGTTGAGCCGCACTATAGTACATTGAGCATTAGACCTTCGCAGAAGCTGGACGACTTTCCACAAACTAAACGAACTAGACATAGTAAGAAATTTGTTGTTTAGAAGTCTTGTTATTACTGTTTGGTTCTAGAATCTTTATGTTTTTCCTATTTAGCAATTTTGTTGACGGTAGATGGACTCTTGTTATTTATTGCGAAGATGAAGACATCCCCCTGTAGTCGTATAATTGGCATGTAGATGGAGACGAAAAAAATAAATACAGAAACGAATACAAAAATAAATAAAATAAATAATAAATAAATACAAAAATACAGCGAAACTGACTGCAGTTAAGGGAAATTTCATTTAACGAAATTACCGATTTTAACGCAAAATTTTTTCGTTAAAAAGTTTTCGTTAAAAATTTACCGAAAAAAATTCAACGCACACCTCTGGTCCATATGAAGCGAACAAAGTATTTTTATTACATGTTGATGGGTCACTTGTGATTCACTGCAATTCCATAATTTGGATAACGAACGTGAAGAAAACGAGAAAGCGAGCGAGAAAGATTAGCGACTGCAACTACAACTATATACATAATAAAACACTACAATACGGATTGTCGGCGGTTGAATAGTAATAGGATAGAAGTCAATAATTCAAAAGAATAGACTGCAACTTTGGTGTCCTAAGGCTACACATACATCAGCTGTTCTTCATTGAAGCGGGCGTAACGTTGTAAGTAACAAAAAATAGCTCATATGAATTGAAATAGTGTACACTGTGGCAAAGTTGGGCTGAATCGAGAACTGTATTGAAACTTAACGAAAATACAAGTAGTTTGCTATTTGAGGCGCAATTGAATGCGTTTTAAAAAAAGGGGTTTTAGGAGTTGATACTTGGTCAATAAATGCTGTCACATCACAGCTTTATTCACACTACCTATGTACCTATTAAATAAAATTTTTGCTTTGTGTCAGCCTAGCATTACTTATGGGCTGCCCTTCATTCAGTCTCATAGCTTCTGGTGGTGTATTCACTGTTTTCATTGCATTTGATCTCAGTTAACTTGATTTCCGAATCCAGCCCTCTCATTCATAGAAGAAGAGAGCTTTCGAAAGTTCTCCGAGTTCTTCTTGTTGAAAGCTTAGGAAAAAGTGGAACCATTCTGCAAAATAGCTGAAAGATTAATTTTGAAACTCTTTCCTTTCATAAATTATTTTAGTATGTATTTTCTTAGAACTTTTAAGCAATGCTGCTCGTTCTCTACCACTTTCTCATCACCTTTTCTACTTCCTATTCTTCTTCCTCGCTTTGAATTATTTTTTTAAACAGAATTTAATTAAGCCCTCATAAGTGTTCCTTCTCTTCATTGAATCGCGAACGGTAAGCGCTTGACAAATGCTTATCTTAAGAATGTGATGGAGCGAAGTCCTCTTCATTATTTTCTATTAAAATTTTATTTTTAGTATCAGGGTATCAGAGGTTTAGAAATTTCTCACAGCTTTCGTGTTATAATAATCTACTATGCTTACTTGTTAACAACAACAACAACAACAACAAGGTTCAGCCAGACTCCTAAATCACTACTCACTCGATCCAGTCTTTTTTCTAACTAAATTGGAAAACATTAAATTCATAATACAGCTGACCGTGTTCACTAGCGCTAGTTAGTGTTGAATATCGCAGTGTAAGAGCTGTTATGTTCAGCCGTTTCTATCCATTTGCTTCTAATAGTAGACTCGGACTGAAGGTTTCCCCCGTTTTGGTGTTGTGTGATGTTGTGTGTGTTTGTTGTGGTGGTGTTCCCGCTTAATTAATACCTCCTTTTCCATGACTGTTTTATTGACTTCAGTACCACTGTAGAGAAAATCATCAGAGTTTTGAAAACTATTAAAAATCTGACATTTTTTCCGAGAGCTGCATATTTTGAGTTACTTCTTGTAACGGAGGAGTCGAATACTCACCTTTTTGCTTTTGATCTATTGAATGTTTTGAAGGGCCGAACCAGGGTTTAGTCGAATATTGAATCCTACAAAATTATGAATGAATCTATGAAGGAAGCATTGAAAGACTGTTGAGGGACACATGGAACAGGTGATACAGACATTGGAAAGAACCTTGCAGGGAGTATATGCTCACACAAAAGGAACACTAGCAAGGTTAAACTGTTTCTCTGATAATTCAGCGCGCGGTTCGAAGTATTTAAAATTATTTCGCTGGGCCACTTTCAACCATCTGAAATGGCGGGAGACTCAGACGGTACCCTGTGATTTGAGACGCTGACGGTAAACAGCTGCACTTGCAAAGATCTGTGACATTCCTTTTACTTCAGAAAGACAATGGTAGTCGTGCCGTTATAATGCTGTTGTAGAATGGAAACAATGCAGAGAACAAAACCAGCTCCATCGTCAAGATTGCTAGTCCCTGTCAAATATCATTTGTAGCGTTAAGGAATTTGTTTAGGGAGCGGCTCGTCATGAAATCCTGCCAGCGAAGTGTAGTTTGGTAACTATTCTAGAGCACATTTCGGGATGTATCTTCGCCAGACCACGCTGAAAACCTATAGTTGATTTGAGCGTTCATAGAACTACAGGATTCAGAGACTAAATTTATACTTTATTCTATGTCGTGTTTAGATATATTGTTTACATCTTGCTATTGTGAGATATCTGAAAAGCGTTTCAGAGGAGGAATATTGCTTTGGTGCATAAATATGTCAAAAATGTGTTCTCACAGGTCAACCGAACTTTATCGATCAAAATACAGCTGAGGAACTGCTCGCGTAGATTTTCTTAGCGAAAAGCATGAGCGTAATTTTATTTAGAGTAAACAAAATGCTTAGTGTTGCATACACTAACAAGGGAGGCCAATGAATGTCCCGTGGCAATTTTCAAAGTGACCTATTGAGGGTTGTAGGGGGTTGTCTGAGAAGCACCATAGTGATTTTCAAATTTCCTGCGGACCTTTGGACAGATCAAAAATTGGAAAAAGCCGTATCACTTCAGTGCGGGCCGAAAAAGCAAAACAGACGTCTGGAACTGCCACGTCGTGGTTAGAATCTAACGCGCAAAAGGTTTGGGGCTGCAACAGTAGCGGAATTGCAGCGAACTCACAATTTGCTTGTTAGCGATGCAGTGACCAAAGCGGAATATTGAGGTGCGCCGCTCACGACTCAGTTGGCAGCGAATGGATGGCCGAGTGGATGTGAGGGCGGAGTTGCAGGAAGAGGGTCGTGGGTTCGCATCCGTGGGTGGGATTCTGCATTTCTGGGCTTGGTCACTGCGCTTTCGCCGATGTAAAGTGTATCTTGAACACCGTAGTGTGCCATACAATACCCACCATAAGGATTGGAAAAAAGAGCACGGTAGGCGCGTTATGCGCGTTCTTTTTGTTCTTTTGCCATAACTCTATTCATTTTCATCCTTTCCCAGAAAATTTTCCAGAAATCAGATCAGAATGACAAGGACTATATAACGGTCTAAATTAATTTTGCTCTACCTGAATTTTGAGCACCCATTTTTCCGATTTACCAGAGGACGCTCGTAAACGAGCTGCGTCTTCGCTAATTACACCCTATGGACATCTCTGCACAAACCTGAGGATGAACCGACTGTTGTGACAGTGACCACTTCCTGCGCAGCGGTAGAAAACTGCATTTTTGGATGCTGCAAGTAAGCGAAGAACGGCGGTTCGTCCTGCCAGAAGCTGGACAATAATGCTCAAATGCATAGCTACCCAGCTCTACAGGAAGCACCGTCGTTTGGGTGTTTCAAGGACGATGATTTTGGAGATTTTAAACGCATATTTCAAGTTGTCTTTCTATACTTCGAAATCATCATTGCGAGCGCTGTGATCTTCTCTAGCTGCATGGGGGAGAGCCCACGTTATCTTTGGGAGTCATTGAGGTTCACCAGAAACAGGTTTGTCCTGCCAGAAGCTGGACAGTAATGCTCAAATGCATTGCTACCCAGCTCTACAGGAAGCACCGTCGTTTGGGTGTTTCAAGGAGGATGATTTTGGAGATTTTAAACACATATTTCAGGATGATTTTGGAGATTTTAAACACATATTTCAAGTTGTATTTCTATACTTCGAAATCATCATTGCGAGCGCTGTGAGCTTCTCTAACTGCATGGGGAAGAGCCTACGTTATCTTCGGCAGTCATTGAGGTTCACCAGAAACAACAAATTTTCACGTTCTTGAAGGGCCTCAGCTGCTCTATAAAGTGGTTGAATGCGTGGAGCCTTCTTTAGCGCTTTCTTTAGCTGTTCATCCTTCAGCATTTGCAGCAGAAGTGTCTTGTGTCATCCGGAACACTATGTTTTAGATGCTGCAAGTCACTACTTTCGACTCGAGCTCCCGGCCTTTTTGGTTCCTTCCCATAACTCCTCGTTTTATTTGAAGTTCGAAAAACGGTTCACGTGGCACTCCTACCCAGCTCGAGGGCTTTCCTCTCATATAACATGAAGGGTATCCAAGACAATTGATAATTCCTGCCATTCTGCCCCCACTCGTGTTTAGGGCTGTCATGGTGGTTTTGGCTATGGGTCACGCAATGCCGATGGTGAGCGTATACTTGAGTATGCAGACTCACACGACCTCACCATCGTGAATACCAAATTTCGAAAGCGTGACTCCCACATCATCTCGTTTTATAGCGGGAACGCCAAAACGCAGATTGACTATGTCCTTGTTAGGCGTCGCGACCAAGGGCTTGTCACAGACGCGAAGACCGTGCCGTATGAGACGGTTGCCACGCAACATCGTCCACTGATATGCTCGCTGAAGATCACACCTCCGAGGTGTAAGCGTGTCGAGCGCTGCGGGACGGCTAGAATCAAATGGTGGCGTCTGAAAGAGAAGGAAGCGGCCGTTATTTCTCGCATTCGGTTGCCGACGGTAACAACTGTCGACGAAACCTGGGAAGAGGCTACTGAAGCGATAACTCGGACTGCACACCTCGAACTCGGCACAACGAAGCCTGGACGGCGTTGGGTCGACAAGCAGGCTTGGCTGTGGACTGACGATGTCAGAGAGAAGGTCAGGGAAAAGAAACGGCTGTATCACGTATTTATCGATGACAAAACAGTCTGTAATTTGCGGAATTATCGAGAAGCGAGGAAAGCGGCAAAGAAGGCAGTGACCGCTGCTAAAGCCGCACACTACGCTGTGAGTGAAAAACTGGAGACGCGCGATGGCGAGCGTTATCTTCACCGCCTCGCCAAAGCTCACTGCCGCCAAGCAGTAGACATCGAGAAGTTCTTTGGCATTAACGACGAGAACGGTCATCTTCTGATGGATCGTAAGAAGGCTGTGAAGCGATGGTACGACTACTTCGAGGAAATCTCGAATGTTGAACTTGAACATCCTGCTGTTCCTTTTGCTTCACCTGTACACGGTCCCGTTCAGAAGATCACAGTGAGTGAAACTGAAGCAGCCCTGAGGAAGATGAAGTCAGGCAAAGCCACTGGTCCTGATGACCTGCCGGCCGACTTGTGGAAGTCGAAAGGCTGGTGCCCTGCTGACTGGCTGACAGCGTTTTTCAATCAGGTTGTTGCTGAAAAGAAAGTGCCTGAATGTTGGCAGCGAAGCACGACTATTCCGATTTGGAAGAAGAAAGGCAGCCCTGACTGCGCTAGCTACCGTCCGATTCGTCTACTCTCGCAAACCATGTAAATCTTTGAGCGGATCGTCGATAGACGTTTACGGGATGTCGTCCAACTTTCCACGAATCAGTATGGTTTCGTTGCCGGCTGTGGGACGGTTGATGCCAAACACGCCGTTCGTCTTCTACTAGAGAAGCACATCGAGAAACAGAAACCGGTGCATTTCGCCTTCCTGGACTTGGAGAAGGCCTTCGACCGCGTCCCGCGAGAAGTTATGTGGTACGCTTTGCGACGACACGGCGTCCCAGAAGAGCTTATTGAGTGGGTGCGCATCCCCTACTCGTGCCCAATAAGCCGAGTGCGAGCACCAGCGGGTACCTCGATGGAGTTTCCCATCTCTGTCGGAGTGCACAGATGCTGCCCTCTCCCCACTGCTCTTCGTGGTCGTCATGGATGCAATTACACGAGATCTCCAAAACGCAGCTCCTTGGACGATGCTGTATGCCAATGATGTCATGCTTGCGTGTGAAGACAAAGCTGAACTCGAGCGACAGGCACAGGAATGGTGCGATCGCTTGGCATTGTTTGGACTCAAGCTAAACGTCAAAAAGACGGAGTACTTGACGACGGATGTGAATGAGCTCGGATCTATCAAGATCAATGGTACTGAGCTCTCATGAGTGACATCTTTCAAGTATCTTGGGTCAACAGTTACGTCCGACGGCAGCCTAAAGTTGAAGGTGAACGCACACGTGAGTGCAGCCTGGTCCAAATGGCGCTCGCTGTCTTTGGTGCTCTGCGATAAGACAATACCCGAGTGCCTCAAATCAAAGGTGTGTAGGTGTAACAAGGTGTAACGGTCGTCCGCCCAGTAGCGACGTACGGTGCTGCGTGCTGGTCCGTGACGAAGGAGATTGAAAGCCGCCTCAGTGTAATGGAGACGAGGATGGTAAGGTGGACGGCCGGAGTAACGCGTTTGGACCGCGTTCGCAACGTCACCATGCGACAGAGGTTCGGTGTCGCCCCGATATCCGACAAGCTGCGCGAAGCTCGTCTACGATGGTACGGCCACGTCCTTCGCGCTAACGACGATACAGTCCGTAAGATTGGCCTGAACCATGAAGTCCCAGGAAAACGGCCCAGAGGATGCCCGAAGCAACGCTGGCTAGATACGTTGCGCTTGGACTTAAAGATAGCAGGTGTGCATCCTGATCAAGCACTTGATCGGGAGAAATGGTGTCACCACACCAGAAGAGCGGAACCCGCCACCAAGCGGGACAAACGCTACTGAAAATATGATGCATGAACGTTCAACACCACTGATACACAGGCACAATGTGCTTGAAACAGGACTGATCACAAGGAGTTTAAAGACCATAAGGTCTTCTCAGCTCGTTTCTCTGTACCTGTGACTTTTATAGGTATGCGTATGTCGTATCCTCCAGATGAACAAACCTTCTTCGTCACACGTTGCTCACAATTCATCCCCCCCCCCCGAAAGCTACAATCAGGGGTGTGCGTAAATGAAATCCGAAATTTCGTAAATCGTAAACCGTAATTACGAAAATATCGTTGTAAATCGTAAATCGTAAACCGTAAATCGTATGAGGTGCCTGACTTATAATGCATCTAATTTCCTTGCTTTTCTATTATGTTAAAGCTAAGCTAACTAGTTACGAAGTTTTATTGAGACGTTTTCAGCTCGAGCTGGACACTTTTCTATTAGGTTGTAACGAAATAAATGACACTGAACCACTGTAAATTTAAACAGTTAATATCTCGGCTTGTAGGTAAGTTTATTAATCGAAATAAAAACCTTCTGATTCTACACATCATTGCTAACGTGACGCAAGCTTTTTTATCCCAGTAGCATAAAAATCAGAAGTTCTGGAATTGACGAAATCTTCGAAGGCACTTTCGGCATCCTGTTGGTATTTGATTATTTTCCCTACCAAGAAGTCTCCAAGATGCTTGAAGAAATGGTAGTCTGTTGGGGAGAGGTCGGGAGAAAACGGAGGATGTGGTAGAGTTTCAATGCTCAGCTCATTCAATTTCTGCAACGTCATTCGTGCTACATGGGGGCGAGCATTGTCGTGCAGAAGGAGAACTCGCCTTCGGTTTACCAAGGCCGGCCGGATATCCTTCAACTTTTTCATCATTTCTTCAATTTCAATGCAGTACTTCTCTGCCGTGATGGATTCACCGGTAGGGAGGAAGCTGTGGTGAATAATTCCCAGCGAACACCACCATACTGTCACTATTACTTTCTTTTGGTGCAATTCCGGCTTCGCAAAAACCTTGGGGCTCTCATCGCTGTCCACCTACTGTGCCGATCGTCGCCTGTTGTCGTACATTATCCATTTCTCGTCACAGGTTACGATGCGATCAAGGAATGGGTCCGTTTCGTTCTGTAGAACCAGTGCGGACGAGATCTCATATCGTTGGTTTCTTTGCTCCTCAGACAGCTCGTGAGGCACCCATTTTCCAGCTTTTTGGTCTTTCCATTTTCCTTCAGATGCCGGGCAGCTGTGTTGTGACTGACGCCAAGAACCTTCGCTATCTCCCTGGTACCTTTGTGTGGATCCTCCTCTACCACATCTCTCAGCATGTCCTCATCAACATCACTATGCCTCCCACGACCTTCATGTTCTTCCAAGCTCTCATCTCCATTCCCGAGCTTCTGATACCAACGATACGCCGTCCGAATTGTGGAACATCCTTGACCGAATGCGGCGTTGATCTTCTCGTCCGCCTCCTTAGCTGTAGTGCCCAGCTTGAATTCATACAAGTAAATGCCTTGGATTACCCTTTTGTCCATCTGCAAAAAAGTCAATAAAACTCTGAAGTTTTCCCACTTTTACATAGAACATTTGGTACTCACCGGTAGAGCAAAGTTTGCGCTTCTAAATGATATGCCACACACATGTTACGGTTTGTTCTGGATCAAACGCGTAAAGACGCGCCAAAAATGGCGCGAGCCAGTGCCATTTAACTCGTTACAACCTAATAATTAAGATGAAAGCCATTAAAATCAACTAGCACCTTTCAAATCAAGCTGGATAAGTTTAGGACAATCAAAATAAACTGCCTATTCGAAAACGCTACCTTAAAAGGCGCCTATACAGACTACCCAAATAAAAAAGCTTACACTGCTTGGACGATCAAAAGTGTTTATCATTCTTCAAGCCTTGGCTTGCATATAAAATTATGACTTTGTAGAAGCAACCGCAACAACTCCGAATGAACCAACAAAAACCATTCCATTCAAACCAAAAAAAAACTTGATCAAACATATACAGTACCGGACGCGTCTTTTGAATAGACGCCGAAAAAACCGCAAAAGTGCGGTTTTTTCGGAGTCTATTCAAAAGACGCGTCCGTTACTGTAGGGGGAAACCCATGGTACAGAAGTCGGAGAATGATGGCTATCGCGTGCTCCAGAATAGTTCTTGATTACGGTCCTACCACGGACAGTCAAATCTTCCATACCTGCTAGGTTGTGAATTGGTATCTGATTTGTCTGGGAAGGATAAAACACTGACCTCTACATCGGCATCAACCGCAATTCATTCTGTAAGGCAAACCCACACTCGAGTGACCTCCACGATATCCCGCAGAAGTAGAAAGAATAGATGGCGCATCTCAAACAAGGACTGGTTATCTCATGCTTTGTCCTCTATCATTTTTGAAGGCTCCAAAATTTCTGGAATGAAAGATCGTCGTTCGACTATAACGGCAATTACTTTCCGCGTTTACTTCGCTCGCAGGTTTGCTTGCACTTGTTAAGTTTCGCAAACTACAAAATATTGTATTACTAATTAATGACTGCTTGCATTCGTCAGTCCTGCTCTCCACTACTTTTGTAACAAACACTATCCTATCTTTTGCCCAGTCTTAAGCATTCTGAACGGATCGCGAACGGGCGAACGCGAACGGCGAACGCACAGCCCCAATCAAACCACTGAAAACGAGACTAAAAGCGTCAAACGTTTTCACTTTTATCATGAAAATGTCAGACGTTTTGCTTAAGGCGCCGCAACTCATACGTAAATAGACTCCGCGCCATGACGTGCAGTGATAATCAGATTGAAGCATTGTTATACTCTTTCCAACAGTTCAGCTGTTATGCCGCAGCCTCCAATCAACTCTAATATTCCTTGATGGCTTTGCATGAGTTCTACTCATGTGCATTGGAGAGAGTCGTCTATGTGGTGAAGAAGTGGTGAAGAAGTTACAAGTTGACTAGACGGTGGTTGCAGCATAGGATATGGTTCAGCAGGTCATCTTCATTGCAGTATAAGGAGAATTTTCATATCTTTTGTGAACTGGAACGAAGTGCTCTCAGGCAATTCGAATGTAGGATGTTGTGGTAGTGTGATCAGAAAAAGGCTAGCCCCGTTCCATTGCCCGAAATTAACTCGAGCGGCCTATTCACAAAGCTGCGTTGTTCTGTCACAGTGCCACAGCAGAACATACAAAACTAAATAGGAAATAGCAATGAGATATGAGGGAAGTCTTCAAAAGTAGGCACATCGTCATAATTCGAATTGTATCACGTTATGTGAACGTTTGTCATCGGTGGGCCGATAATCGATTTGCTAAAACTCTTGGAAGGAGGCGGAATGGAATTTTGTGCATTTGCAGATGATCTTAAGATTTATCGGCCAGTAGCGAGTGATATGGATGTAGTACAACTACAGGAGGCCATCGATAGGGTTCAGGAATGGTCCTCGATATGGGACTTGTCGCTCTCTGAAGAGAAGTCCAGAGTGCTTCACATCGGTACCAAAGGTCGTCGCCGGCATCAGTACACCATTGGTAATACTCCTCTAATTAGTGCCGATGAGGTGAAAGACCTAGGATTTCTAGTCAATAGCAATCTAAATTTTGACAAACACTGTGTGATGGTCGCCAATAAAGCTACGAGGGCAATGTTCAACCTGTTCAGAGCGCTATCTTCTAAGGATTGTGGTCTGCTCCTTCAAGCATATAAGGTTTTTGTAAGGCCTATTTTGGAATATGGTACTCCTGTCTTCAACCCACACACGAAGAAAACTGTACAAGTCTTAGAAAGGGTCCAGAATAGTTTCACGAGGAAGCTAATGATACGCACACTGGGCTTTCATTATGATCAAATCCCCTCAAGTAAAGATAGAAATCACAACTTTGGATTAACAACTCTCGCCTTTAGAAGAAAGCGAAATGATCTGTTATTCTTCCACAGAATCGTAAATCATGATTGTAGTATTAAAATCTCAGATATGGTGTCGTTAAGGGAGTCTACCACCAGAGGAGGTGCTACGAAGTATGACGTTGGTAGGGTTAAACGCAACTGTAGGCGTTTCTTCTTTGTCAATAGGGCGCTTTTGTCATTTGAGAAGATTCGCAAAAAGCATGCCGTTCCGTCAAGCTACAACGCTTTCAAAAAATTCCTGCATGTCCATATGAGTCCATAACAAATAGTTGCCATAGACGTTACCCGAAGTTAGTTGCTAGTTTCTATCTATTCAGTAGTTAGTAGCATATTCTGCGGTTTGTAATTGTTTGACTGTGTTCTTTTGCTGTTTTTTTTTCTTCATATTATACCACACGAATGTAATCGTGTAATAAATAATAATAAATAAAATAAATAATAATAATAATCACATTTACGAAAATTTACGATTTACGACCCAAAATGTCGTAAATCGTAAATCGTAAAAAATCTGCCAAAAATCACCGTAAATCGTAAAATCGTACATGTAAATCGTAGTTACGCACACCCCAGGCTACAATGATGTTCTAGACTCTTGGACCGGCTTCTCGAACCAAGTGGCGATTCATGCTGTTATGCCCCGAGAGAAGACCTTGTCGGACTATATCTTCGGATGCCACCGGCCAGATTCATCCAACCGACGCGTGCTCCTTCAGTTACGTATTGTGAACCGATGTTACTCCCACGCCGTTGTGCACGACCATACTTTTGCTCTGCAAATAGGGATAACATCCTGAAGGTAAGTGTCGAAGCTGCGGGTAGCTGAAGGAGAGTGGATCTGCCGTAATGATAGTGAAGGTCAAGGTTTTTTTGAAAGCCAGAACAGGATGGTTTTCCCCGAAGTCACTTGTCCATGTATGGAAGCAAACTGCGAAGAGCCTGTAACTTTTATACTTTTAACTTTTATACGATGCCTGTATTGTGACAAGTCCTTCTGTTTCAAGTACTTTGTGCCTCTGTATAAGTCGTTTTGAACGTTCATACATCACTTGTTGACTATATTTCTCATTGTCTTGTGATTAAAAACCGGTCAGAAACAAACAAGTCGCAACAAGGTTAGTCTCCACAGCATACAGCTGGAAAAGTCTGCAGATAAGAAGCTGTGAGATGCGAGAAGCGAACCTCCGACATCCTTCTCATGAAGCAACTACACTATCCACTACGCCCGAGCCGCCCGGCGTAACGGGCATCGAGGTCACACAAGTGAGGATTAGAACGCGTACTTGGCACTCACAAACAGCTAGTATTTGCCTGAACAATTCAGAAACAGATTGGTCATTTCAACCGTCTTCAACTTATTGAGAAGCTGTCTAGACAATTAGTCTAGGATGTTTAAGGTTTGCCGATGTGTTGTATTTCTTCTGTGTGGCAAGAGCGTTATATATAAGTTTATTGTGTAGTAACAATACTACAGCATTCATAGGTGGTTCAGTAGATATTGATAGTAGAGCGAATGAGGGAGAAGCATTGGAGATTTATGGAGAGATGGAGGTCTGTTATTGTGCAGGGAGGCTATTGGACTTGAGGTTATGGGGCCATAATGAGTTGGAGGAAGGTGACGAAGAGGCAGGAGAGAAGTGAACTGCAGGGAGGAGACCGAACGGAACTGCCTGAAACTGCCGGCGGCGTCCTTCTATTAGGGGGGGGGGGGGGCAAAACTAATGAGACAAATTGAAAAAATTCATTATCTCTTTATAACTCAATTACAAATGAACGATGCTGAGGAATGTGTATGCCATTAAGGTCAATGACTTGCCGCCATCGCTCAGCCAACTTCCTGATCCCATCCTTCCAGAACTGCTTGGGTCAGGTGTTGATCTGCTCGATATGGTTATCAAGGACTGCTTGGGTTCTTGTGTCCCTTCCGACCACGAAGTCCCGTAGGCCCAAGAAGTGGTGGTAGTCGCATGGAGAGATGTCCGGCGAATACGGTGGGTGAAGCATGCGAACGTAGCCCAGCTGGGCAAGCCTATCCGTGGTCACTTGTTCCCGATGGGGTGCGGCGTTGTCGAAGAGAAGGACCTTCTTGACGTGCTGCGACTGAATAAGTTCGAGTCGCAGGTCCATCTCTTCTATTTCGTTTACCATGGCCTTGGAGTCCAAGGCCATGGTAAACGAACTGGCCATGGCTTTTGGTAAACAGCTTCCAGTATACGGGTCCATGGGCGCAGACCCAAAAGCTCTGAAGGTGCTTCTCGCCGTGAACATCTCGCCGAACGAAGGTCGGTAACGGGTCAACAGGCCTCACCCAGACTGGCTGCTTGGCAGGGTTAAGGTAGAAGACGTACTTCTCATCCTGCGTTAAGATTGAGTCCAGGCTGCTCGGGGTTGCGAATCGGGAGAGATTTGCGCGACACAGGTCTACTCGTCAGGCTGGGGTTTCGGCATGAGACAGATGCGGTTTTTGCATGCTTCTGGAAAGGGCGGAATGGGTAACTTCTCAGGTGGCCTTCAGTAGGTAGCATACAAACATACAAATAGGATAAGCACGAAACCAGACTGCAGTCACGAGATATATGGACACGGCATGGAGAGTCTCATTACTTTTGCCCCCCCCCCCCCCCCATATATACAGGAGGCCTTTCATACGGGCCAGATTGGGCGGAGACGGGTGCTAATTGGCGGCTCTGTGAGGATCGGCACGCCCTAAGGACACAACTCATGTTTCAGGCACACCGGGCTGCTTGATGAGTCATTATGAATATGTAGATATTCATGACAGAAGCTAAATTTAAAATCTGCAATGCTTTCACGAGCTCGAAATGGTCTCTGAATATGAGGTTGCAATCCATGAGCTTCGGCTGAATTGATCCAATGTGCTTCATTGCGTTGCTTCACATGAAGGCGAGAAATTCACGTATACATTGTAATATTATTGACTGCAGCAGTTGTAAGGTTTTTAAGAGTACGGGTGAAGCTAGTCTTCAATCAATCCCTGCTAAGGATGCGCCATGCCTTTCACTTCTATGTCGTCGCAAGCTGAAGTCGCACCTGCTTCATTGAATGACTTCTTGTGATCTGCCGATACCGTTCTCAGTGTGCTATCCTTCTAACCTAAATGGATCTCCTAAGCGAGTTATGGCCGGCTTCCGCCGGCCATAACTCGCTTAGGAGATTCATTTAGCAAATTTGGTCTACATATCTGTGATCAGCGTCTCGAGCTCTTTCACGTGATATAGGTCTCAATCCGAAGTTCCATGGGAAGCTGACGGCATTCCCTTGTAAGACACTTCGCTGTTAGCTCAACGACTCTGGGTGGACGTATACAAAGCTGTGCTGCCTGTGCGTGAAGCTAATCCCTGTGTATTTGAAGCCGTGTATAGAATTTCGAATTTCCTTTCGTGTTTTTGTTCAAATTCCGTGCACAGCATGCATATTGCGGTCTTTGGTTACACCCGGAAAATCAGTAGTCTGTCGGGAATAATTTTCTGCTGAATTTTGTTTGTTTCATGAAGAGAGAGGATGAGCGGTAACGGATCGTCAAGGTATGGAATCGAGACGGATACCATGACGTTGCAGCGCTACGTGCTGCACGAGCAGAGGAAACATCCGAGTGCCACCGGTGATCTCACTAATCTCCTCACTTCATTGATGACAGCGTTCAAGGTTAGTTCTCCAATTTTGGTAGTCGTAGTATTTGCGTTGTTCGGTACTAGCTCTTGTACAAAGCCGCGATGTACTAAAGAACGAAGAAATGCACGGGCTATAAAGTTGGCGAATAACTGACAAAGGTATGGAACTGCATTTAGCCAAGCGATTGCTTCTCGTGGGTTGCGACAGTTTTCGACGCTCCTTATGAACTTAGCTGTTTACACATTCCGCTCCATATACCATATAATAAGTCGTGCAGCTGCAGTAGAAGAAAGTTCCCATTCCATCGACGTAATCCGTCTTCCATTAAAATGTGTGGCTAGTAGAAAAGCAATGAGAGATTTAAGACGGGAATATTAGGAGATCTAACAAGAAAAGGTTCCCAACTCATGGGGAGCTTTTTTGATGCTATTTGACAGGACGTAGGGCCGTGTGAGAGGAGTCCGGAATAGCAATTAGTTTTTGCCGAACGCTTTGAAGACCGGAAAAGGGGTGTAAAAAGGTGTGCACAACAATCATCAACCCCACGACACAACTCTAGATGGGCCTCGGTGGGAGTAGAGGATATCCATAAGAGTGCCGCCTCATAGGAGCACACCTGTGGGCTTTTGAGCTCGAGTCCGCATCCTGCCAATGTTTTCGCACATGTTTTTTTTTTGTAATTACGCTTTCTCATGATCACAGGAGTCAGTTTTAGACCACCAGTGCTTACAACAAACCAAGTCTATCTATTTGCGCCTTCATAAATGCTAGTTTTTCAACGATGCATATCTGTACCACCACCATATCGGGCAATATCACTAATGATACCGTAACTGCACACAAATGCGCATACCTTACGGTTGAATATTATGATCCATATCCATATGACCACACCAGTACATAAGTATACTAACAATAAGCACTGATGGTCTAAAACTGACTCCTGTGATCATGAAAAGGCGTAATAGCAACAAACTAATTTGTGCAAAAGTGCTGGCAGTACGCGGGCTCGAACTCAAAAGCCCACCGGTGTGCTCCTATGAGGCGGCATTCCTACCGACAGCGTCATCGAGGCACATCTCATGGGATGTGATAGGGGTTGACGATTGCTTAGCACACTTTTTAACCTGTTTTTAGGTCTTTCGTGCATTTTGAATAGACGCCGCAAAAACCGCGATTTTGCGGTTGCTCGAGATCGAGCTTTGTCGCTTGGTATACATTGTTCATATGGAGTCATGAAAATATTCGAAATTGAAAACTTGCGCTCCATTGCGAAGGGCGGTGAGTTGTCGGTCGCAAGCCGTCGAAAACCGCTGCATGCTCACAATTCCTCTAGTTTGAGGTTTTTTGAGAAACGGTTGGTACCGTTCGATTCGTCAATTCGACATCTATACGAACTTGTATACAGCTTCGCCAGACCACTGCGTTTTCGCAGTGGGTGGTCAAAAATGACTGGAGCAGACTTTTTGGAGAAACTTATATTCCAGGACTTGCGTGCTCTCGAAGCATCTTAAGCATGGCGTAAAGTGTTCTGTCATGCCAGAAATCCTCTGAGAGTGCGCCGTGCACAATGCATACGGGACCGAACCTATCAATCGAGGGGGAGGGGAGAAAGCTTGAAGAGTGATCATTTAGAGAATTTTATGAGAAATTCTCAGCCGCTCTACTCAGGAATTGCTGTACTCTGTCCCGGCGAGGCTTTGGAGTGCGTTGTGCACAACGTATATAAAAATGAACCTATCAATCAACTGGGCGCGACAGCTCGCTAATTGCACCGCGGGCGTGTTCTGAGTGCAATACCTCTGTCACGTTTGAATCTTTCCACTGCAACTTGTGGACTTTGTAAGCAGTAGAATGCTCAAGAAGTGCGCTGAAACACAACGACGTAGCTTATGGCTGAACAAAGCTCCAGCGGTGCGCAAATGCAGTTTAGCCTTGTGTGATACGATTCTTTCCGAGTTCAGTCGAATACTGCGGGAAGACAAGGAGAGCTAACGGCATGCAAATGCGTAGGCTAGCAAATCAGCTAACGTACTTTACGATGAAGTGCCCATAACTCTCCAGCTGCCTAACCTGCCTTAGTCCCAGCTGCAATTTTAGAGCTGCGGAGGGCAGCGGTGAAGTTTCTTTCGCCCTTACTCGCCCAGATTTGAGTTTCTAACAAAAGAGATTGTACCCACCTGTTCACCTCAAAAAGCGCTATCGAACGGTGTCAATTCCGGGAAAACCGATTTTGTGAAAATTTCTCTCGAGGAGAGGGCGCCCTTCGCCGAGCCTGCCAGGACGATGACGTCATCGAAAATCGATATGTTCGAAATTGGCCAAATCTCCTAATCCAAAATCATCTAGGGGTTATTTGAGGATTACGAATCCGACGTCCGTTTTTGAAAATTCCGCCGATTTCGATAGGTTTTGGATTTTCTTCTAGAGAATTGAGGGTGGTCGGGTCAGGAACACCGATTTTGCCCAAACTTCGTTTAAAGGCAGGAGTTATTCAGGGTGCCTAATACGATGCCGAAGTCCAGTTGACCGATTATGGCAGAAGACCACCCATACCAATAACTGAGGGTGGTCAGTGATCCTGACCCTACCAACCTCAAATGGTTGTAATATACCAAAATCGGTGGAATTTTCGAAAACGGATGCCGGATTCGTAATCTGCACTCCAAACAACCCCTTACACGATTTTGGACGAAGTTTGGATAAGAAAATTTGGCAAATTTCGAAATCATCTACTTTCGATGACGTCATCGTCCGGTCAGGCTCGGCGAAGAGCGCCTTCGTCCTCGATGTCAAAAAATCGATTTTCCCGGAACTGGCCGAGATTGATAGCGTTCGGTAGAGCTTTTCGAGCTGAGCAGAATGGCACCATTGTGAGCGTGGAGCACTCAAATGTGTGCGGGCGAGTAATTGCGGAAGAAAGTTCACCGCTACCCTCCGCTGCTCTAAAATGGCAGATGGGACTAAGGCAGTGAAGCATCTGGAGAGCTGCGAGCACGTTGTCGTAAAGTGCTTTCAGTCTTGTACTCGCCCACGCATTTGCATGCCGTTAGCTCTCCTTGTCTTCCCGCAGTAGTCGACTGAACTCGGAAAAAATCGTGTCATACAATGTATAAAATAAAAATGTTTAAAAAAATTTTAGGTTCGTTTCGCCACTGCCTTCATACGAACCTTTTGATGTAACATCTCCCCGGTGGCTCATCAGTGAAGCGGGGAGATGTTACAAAACAAGGAAATTATTATAAAATGTTTAACAAGAACATACAAAATAAATGGAATAAACTCACGGAACAACAGTCGACTGTAGAGCGCAAACCTAAAAAAAACTGCCATGTAGAAATAGAATCTGCTACGTAAGAACAGGAAAGGAAGTCGAAACGATAGGACAGTAAAATTGCTTATGGAAAAAGAAAAACTACTAGTATAAGTGAGTCATAAGTGAGTCATTAGTGAGTCTTAAGTGTGTAAAAGAAATGAGACTAAAAAGGAACGAGAATAGCAATCAAAACACTCGCACAAGACGTACAATAGGCCGCGAATAAATTATTAGGTTTGATAGTCAGTGGACTCATGGCGAGGCAGTTAAAGTGGAGCGCGTTTCCATATCACCAAGGACAGAATAAGAAATGATTAACTTAATTTAAAATATCAACAAAAAGATAATATACAAAAGGTGACCTAAACAATTAGAGCAAGTAATGAAGTACTATAAGAAAAATAGAGTTTAGTATTCTAAAAAGAACTGAATTATGTTACACCACATAAAGTTTTTACAAAATTTTTTAAATTTTTATGATTTTCTGTGATGTTATACTTATAGAGGATACGTTTGTTTTTATATAAACACCGTAACATGTTAGAAATAATAAATTCATTGCTGTAGCCGTTATGATTCAGAATTGCATATAATTCCTTGAGTTTATCACAGAAGTAATTTAATGTTGAACAATTATTAGTTATCCTTAACATTTCAGTGTAGATAGTGTTACCTTTAATATTAGTAGAAATTTCAGATTCTATATGAGGAAATCTGTTGACATTGAAATTAAAGGAGTCAGTTTTATTATATAGATTTGTTTCTATTCTGCGTCCGGTAACCTTCAGGTTGATATCCAGATAGTTACATTCATATTCACTAATATGAGTCTTTTTTAATTCCAGTGTATTTTGGTAAACTAAAGTAAGTACCTGGTCGATATCGCTCTCATTATTATTGTGTATTATCAGAAGATCATCCATATATCTAAAAGGTATGAAAATTTGGCTACTATTTCTGCTAAGTCTTTTAGAATATTCAAACTCAAACATAGACATTGTAAGGTCTGCTAAAAGTGGGCTAAAATTACCACCTTGAGGAACGCCTATGTTTTGTTTATAAATGAATCCAGCAAATACACAAAAACTATTTCTCAATAAATAATCAATTAAATATAAGAGGTCCGTAATGTCATAACATCTATATTTATCTAATACCATATGTGTATAAAACACTTTATAGCCATTACAAGCGATAAATTTTTTATCTGCATTTTTAAAGCAGAGGGAAAGGAGATCCTTAATTTTAGAAATTATAACACTATGTGGAATATTAGTAAACATATCCGTGAAGTCTGCTGAGTATAACTTTATGTTGTCCACGCTCAAATTATTTAGTTCTTCCGCAATATTTGTATTATTAATGGACCAATAGGTTTTAATAGTTCTTTTATTGTTAGCTACACTTTTTGCATAGTTAATGAAATGGTTTTTGAAAAACGAAAAAATACAACACAGTTCTAGTGCTATAGATTTAACACTACTATTCCTAGCTCCAGTAATAAATCTAAACTTTATAGGTTTTTTATGTAATTTAGGTAGTGCATATATAATAGGAAGATCGCTTTCTGTATTAATCTTAAGATTATGTTTAACTTGGAAATATTTGTGCTTAAAAATAATTGCTTGCTTATTGGCCATATTTAAATTAGTGTAGGTATTATGTGTGTTGTTACAAACCAATGTATTTAATGTGTCGTCATATTTAATACCCATTTCATTCATTAAGCTTAATAAATAGAACTTTTTACATATTAAACCATAATTATTCGATGCCTTATCTAGTGGACAAAAAATAAAATCTTTTTGTAATATTTCAATTTTTTTATAAGGGATATACTCTTTCATATCTCGATTATTATTGTTAGTGAGTGGTTTAATTTTATTTCTAAATTGACGTTTAAAATACTTATGCAATTCTTTAGTTTTTGTTTCATTTGCTGAAATGTTGTAAAATTTGCATAGGTACTTAACCGTTCTATCAACTGTGTTTGTATATTCGAGAAATATGTCTTTTTTGCTATATCCTTTGATCGGTCTGTATTTTGTGCCTTTTTGTAATATTTTATTTAGCTGCTTATGTTTAACAATATTTAAATCTCCTGTAACGATATGATTGAAATCTTGGTTAATGAAATTTTTATATTCATTATGTTTAGCTTTGCAAATACAATCACTGTTTATAATATGAACACATTCTTCTAGGAAAATATTTTTCAGTAGTTTATTGTAATTAAATATGATGCTAGAAATAGGTCGCGAATATGTGTAACATACTTTAAATGGGACAAATTCTTTATTAGAATTATTATTAACAAAACGTTTAACTTCGTTATTATTAAAAATCTTATTAAAGTTTATTCGGTCGAAAATAACTCCTTTATAGTTCATTATAATGTGATTAAAACTACTGTTGTTAGTAATACTTAAAGGATTATTCTTGCCATATTTAATGTGCGCTAACAAACATAATATTATGAATTTGGTTTTATGCTTAAGATTGCGTAAGAATTCTGGGTTTAAGCTAAGATTGATTAGTTGCTTTATGTTTTGTTTATTTAGCATTTTCACTTTATTATGTACATCTGAAACCTTCATATTATCCTCGCAAGCAGTTATATACTCAAGAAATTTGTCTATATTGTATTTTGTTTTGTTTTTATCTTTTCTTCTAGAACCTCTATTTTTTCTTTCTTTAATGATTCTTAATGAATAATATGGATGATTTGTTTTATAGCACAAGGGATTGATTATATTAGTAATGTTTCCATAACCTTTAATGTTATCATTTAATCCAAAAGGAAAAGCACTGTTGAGAAGTTTTATCCAAAATACTTCCTTATTAAGTAAGGTATTCTTATCTAAGTTTTCGTCTAACGCATCTAAAACTGTAAAAGATAAGAGAAAATTACAACTATGGAAATGTTGATACAAAGGAGTAAATTTCTTTCTGTTGTTAATATAATAAATATGTTCCCTAATCCTTTCTTTTAGGGGTCTGGTAGTTACTCCTACGTACTGCAATTTGCAGTTTGCACATGTGATACAATATACCACAGATTTAGACTTACAGTTAGTATCTTCTTTTTATAAGTATTAATTTGAAAACCAGTGACTGAAGAGTCTATGTACTCACTAAATTTGATTAGTTTACAGTACCTGCAGTTGTTACAACAAGTTGACCCTTTGTTGTTATTTCCAAAGTTTCTAATATAGTATTGATTACTCCCGTTTTTATATTTATGAAAGGTATGGCGGGTATAGTAACTAGCAGAACAATTGGCGCTTTGGTTTTTAGACCTTAAATCAAAGCACCTGGGAGGTCCAACCCAGGTACAGTGAGCAGTATCCCGAGAGGGTTTTAGGGGGCTGCCCTACGGGGTTGTCTTCCTGAGCAAGGCTAAACTGCATTTTTGCACCGCTGGAGCTTTGTTCAATTATAAGCTATGTCGATGTGCTTCAACGCACTACTTGAACATTCCACTGCTTCCAAAATCCACAAGTTGCAGCCAGAAAGATCCAAAACCGACAGAATTATTGCGCTTATAACACGCCTACGGTGCAATTTGCGAGCTGTTGCGCCCAGTTGATTGATAGGTTCGATCCTACATGCGTTGTGCACAGCGCACTCCAAAGTCTCGCAGGGACAGAGTACAGCAGTTCCTGAGTAGGGCGGCTGAGAATTCCTGTAAAACTGCCGAAACGCTCACTCTACAAGCTTTCCTCCTCCCCCTCGATTGATAGGTTCGGTCCCGTATACATTGTGCACGGCGCACTCTCAGAGGATTTCTGGCATGACAGAACACTTTACGCCATGCTCGAGATGCTCCGAGAACATGCAAGCTCTAGAATATAAGCTTCTCCAATCGCAAAAAGTCTGCTCCAGTCATTTTTGACCACCCACTGCGAAAACGCGGTGGTCTGGCGAAGCTGGGCCCAAGTTTATATAGGTTTCTCAAAAAACCTCAAACTAGAGGAATTGTGAGCACGCAGCGGTTTTCGACGGCTTGCGGCCGACAATTCGTCCGCGGCCGCCTTTCGCAATGGTGCGCAAGTTTTCAATTTTGAACATCTTCATGACTCCATATGAACAATGTACACCAAACGATAGAGCTCGAGCTTGTGAGCTCAAATATGTTCTTAGTTTTTGAAATGAATGAATTTTAGGCGAGTTTTGTCAAAAAGACGCAAAAAGCGCAAAATCGCGGTTTTTGCGGCGTCTATTCAGAAGACTCGTCCGGTACTGTAGTTCTGGACTCTGCTCATACGGCCCTACATACCATCAAAATAGCATCACAAAAGCTACCATGAGTTGGGAGAACCCTTGTAAGGGATGCAGGAAGAAGGCCTGGTTACGCTAATATTTTCCGTAACCTCTACATTTCTAAATGCACAACAGTGTTAATGTATATAAGAACCTCCTCTATCGAATCACTTCCTTGGATCATCCCGTACCTTTTGTAGCAGTAACGTGACGAAAGTGATCATCGAAAGCTGCTGCAAGGATGTTTTTTGCAATTAACATTCCTCAGTAGGACGGCACTCGAACAAGGTCCCTCTCGCTTCCAGGCATGATGCGCAGCCGACCACTGACACCAACATAGGACCGGCTAGGCTGAATGGCTTCGCAAAAATATACAAACAAACGATGTCTTTGACGGTCCTAGTCTTAGAGCAGCTATTATGAATACTGATAGAAGAATGCCAGCGAATCGTCGATGTTGCACGAAACAGCGCCGGTGGTGTAACGGCGCAGTCAAGAGTTCCGGTCTGATTTAGAACAGGGACACTCGAAGCTCCTTAAGATGCATAACAACTACTGCAAGGTAGGATTAAGTGTGACGATCTCCTGAACCTTGCCGTATTCTGGATAGTTCAAATGCGGACTACAGCAACAATGGATTGACACCAGTTTGCCTTGTACGTTAGAGATGCCTTCGTCCTCAAGGAATGCCTGCTGGCATGGCATGAATGATTTGCGCCCTTGCAGACTTAAGCCCTTGCAGAGCAGATGCAGAATGAGCATCTGCTCTGCAAGGGCTCAAACTATTTCCCGAAAAGGTCTATGCTTTTCGGCTGTCTGAAATATGCGATCAACACTGTCCTTAGGAATTGAATAACGGTGGTATAGTAGCTGTTTCATTTTTTTTCAGTAGAACGGCTGATGTTGCAGGTCGGTAGCCTTAAACTGTGGTAACGCAATGCAGTTGGGACTGAGGAAATGAACCAAGGGAATCCCCATTGCAGGCAGAACCGGGCAAGAGCAAGAGGACTCTTCCACCTCACCGGGTGCTGGGTGCTTGGCAGCTTCGAGAACAGCTACTGGTTTGCGACATGTTCAGTCAGTGTTCATTCAACCTGTACCGCCTGTCGTCTCGCTGCTCATTAAGTTGCTGGAGTGGACGTTACCACTACTACTGGTCCCTGTCGCATGTTAGAGTGCTCGGTACTTGTGAAGTAAAGGGCCCGTGGTGCCGTGGGGTTGCCGGGAAACATGTTAACGCGGCAAACCCACGGCACCATGGGGCCGGTACTTATGAAGCACCCGTCCTCGGGTGCCGTGGGTTGCCGCGTTTCCGTTGCCGTTGCCGCGTTAACATGTTTTCCGGCAGCCCCACGGCACCACGGGCCCTCTGCTTCATAAGTATCGAGTGCTCCCATAGATCATCCCTTCTCGTGGGGCGCGTAGAGGGTCATATCTTTCGTTCATTGCTTTGGCGATGAAGTCCGACCAATATGCTGGTGAGCGTCCTGGGGCCCGATTCATCAACGATACCGCTGCTATCATCTCGCCGCGGATACACCATACCGGCCTACATAGTATGTGATGCAGAGAGGTACAGAGATACAGACACGACAACCGACATATCGTTACCTGCCGGTAAGCGGTTGATGAATCTGGCCCCTGGTTTTCTTTTGACTTTCCGCGGAATCCAGTCGGTGACGACTCCCGTCCAGCAAGTGTCTCTGATACTCATTACGCGGACGGCCCACCTAATCTTCGACAACTTGGGCCATGCGACAGGGTCTCTAATGCTCGAACGTCGACAAATTCGGAACCGCCACAACTGGTCCGAAATCCCTTCAGCAAGGGAGTGTGAAGGCTCTCCAAGAGGGAGATCCCTGGATTTGCAACAAGAAAACAATCGGAATCATCTTCCAGAATGGTATTGTAATTTAGGCTATATCAAGCTCAGTTCGAAAGGCCGGTCTTGCACATCTGTACGGCATAGCGGGAAACACCAATGTTCAAGGAGAGGAGGTTCGCGTTTCGGATTTTGTTTGCTCGCTCTTTAGAATACTTTCACAATTGTTTTTCTTCACGTCTGAAACAAAAATTGATGAAATTTTTGTTAGGTGAAGAAACTGGATGTTCTTAGCAACGAACTCATGATCAACATGGTGAAGTCATCCTACACGTGCTGCGCGATGGTGTCCGAAGAGAACGAAAATGTGGGGACTAAACAATTTTTGAAGGCTAGCTTTTGCCCAAAGTTATGCTGAATGGTATTTCAGGTGATAGAGGTTGAGGCACCCAAACAAGGAAAATACATTGTCACGTTCGATCCGTTGGATGGTTCTTCAAACATTGACTGCTTAGTGTCAATCGGTAATCTGGCCCTATAGAACAATGCGAAATCCAAGAAGAGGACCACGCGTCACTGTTTAGGAACTATTTTTGGGATTTGGCGAAAACAGAGTGATGGACCTGTCACGAAAGATGATTTGCTGCAACCAGGAAGGTGAGTAACAATGTTGTGAGGATTAAAGAACAGTTTGTATCCACTGAGTGATTAATTTTCGTATTTATAATATTTAAGCCTTTTAATTAAGACGGAATCTTTTTTAGACGCCGAAAAATATGAAGAATGCTTTTGTTCTTCTACGTGGGGGCGTTAAAGGAACAGATGGGAGGAAGTTTCGAGGCGCAGTTTTGAAAATTAATACCTTATGACGTCATACTCGACATCGAGCACGCATTATGCTCAAGTATTCCGTTGAACAAAATAAATCGCAATCATTCTGAGAGGTTGTCCCAGAAATTTAGGACTTCCCACTTGATACACAGCCAGCGTCGAAGACGATCCGCTGAGTAAACAATTGTTCCCCAGTGGACTTCGAAAACTTTCCAACCCTCGTTCTTTCAGAACAATGATCGCCGCTGGCTATTGCCTTTATGGTTCCGCAACCATGGTGGTTCTGTGTACAGGACGTCATGTGAACGGATTCATGCTCGACCCGGTACTCCATTTTATAAGTGTACATTTTTAAGGTTGCTTAAGCAACCCTTCTCTTTCAGAGTATTGGCGAGTTTATCCTGACTCATCCGAAGATGAAAATACCCGAACGAGGAAAAATCTACAGTATAAACGAAGGCTATGAGAGGGACTGGCCGAAAGCACTCAAGGAGTACATCCATAGTAAGAAGTATCCAGAAGTAAGCAAGTGAAATTTTAGTTCATCAGAAGTGTGTCACTCACTGTTCGTGCTATTAGGCTTTGCCAAGCTTATGTGCGGTTATTAAGCACATAGAGGTGCGTCGCGTCCTTACATTTGTGAACACTTGCGCTTCTTATATCTAGCATATGTAGCTAACATATTTTTGGGCGATGACGACGTCGTTTCACTTATCCGTGTAAGAGTGATCTGAAGCTTGTACTTTTTATTATACAAAAGCGTTTTCATCCAAATTTTAGGGAACAATATTAATTTTAGTGTTTTCGTCAAAACAGCCAAAAATGAAACATTACTTCTAATGAAAAAAAGCAGTCTTTCACATGATGCTTGCACAACAGATGTTCCCCATATCTGCATGTGGTATCTATTTTAACCGCTAGAGCTTCATGTTCCACAGAGATGGCCACAATTTGTGAAACCAGTACCCCCTGATGACGCTCAGATATCAGGAATCCTTCGAGTGACTCCGCCCAAAGAGGAATACTTCACAATAAGGATATAAATCTGGAACCACGTGGAACTGGTAAAATGACGAATTTCAGTGCTTTCTACAAAACAGCATTACATATGCTGCCGGTGGAAGGTCGTCTACGATGAGCTAGGCTGTGTGGAGGTCTTGCAGAAAGAGGCGCTTTCATTCGTGAATAAAACAGGATAGTTGAATCATCGTAAGAGTGAATACATTGATCTTTGGACGAGTCTCAGAGGTGGCATACAGCGATGAAGGCGAATTTATCTTTTTGGAGCAGTCAGAATGCGTAACATGGGACGTCCGAAAAAAATAAGGCACTTTTGTAAGACGCACCCATCTACTGTGAAATACGGCGCTGAGGTCAAGTAGTGGCGGGGTGCTCCAGCGGACAAAAGTTAGACCATTCCGTTAGACATATGACACTACTATGTGCCTCGAATCTTGAGTTAAGATACCCAATGATGTCGTGCTATGTGCCATGCATGAAATGTTTGAAACTTGTGCTGAGTTAAAGCATGTTGAAAATGAAGCCCATGCAGATTAACTATTTTTCAAGACTTCTAACATATTCAAATTTTGTTTCATTTGGTCAACTTTCCAGAAAGATATATGATAAGGGATAAAGGATGGTTTTAATCTATCCCCATTTTGGATGCACCATGTATTCTACTTATACGGGGTATAGTGGAGGCAACGTGAATGCGAATTTGGCCTATTGAATGACCTGCGGTGGTATTCCGGTGAACAAGTCGGTGTTGTCAGAAGTCTGGTACCAAGTCTGGATCCGGATCTCGGAGTGAAAAAAACCGAAGCTTAGTTGGCCTAGGTCGAAGCAAAACCAAGAAAATCGATAAGGGCTGCGCGCGAAAACGGGGACCTCATCTTGCTGCGCTATAACATAGGATATAGCAAAAAGGCAAGTGCTCCCGAACATATGTACGTAACTGGCGATCATACACATCCCAGATGATAATTAATAGCTTGTGTTCAACGATGAAGTCTCTTTATGTCCGAAGCAGACGTTTTCAGCACGAATGTTGGATTGAGGCCTCCAGCGCCGTCCTTTATTCAGTCCTGCTGTGATACAAAGTGGATCGTCGAGCCTTTTCGCTCCGGCGACAACACCGCTTCGATTTGATATAGCGGCTGCTGATTACCACGCGTGTTCGAGCAATCTGATTTTCTCCCACGCGGCAGCTTCCGTAGCTGTCGGCTAACAAAAGAGGTGTACGAGTGGAGCACCAGAATGGTGTGAACGAATCATAGAGGCCTCCTAAAGGATGTGCACAACACTTGAATGTTCACAGATCTTTACCCCTTTATTTACAGGAAATCATTAGACGTATTTCAGCGTATGCGCAAAAATGAGGTTTCTTATATAGCGTAGGAGGTGACTGCCACTGGCACTGCTTCAGTGACCGCGATGTTTGCCTGACTGATGGCGAGATTCCTGTCACTCAAATTCAAATGCAATGTTGTGCTTCCTTTGTAATAGGCTTCGCTGTGCTTATAATTTGAGCAGAGGACTCTATTGCCTAAGAAAACCAATCACTAAGGGCTGCTCAAGATCAAACTTCTGTACATTTAATCGCAAAACCTATTTTTTCAAAACGGAATTTCACTTCCTCGTCAACAATGAGAAGGGCTAACATAATCTGCAGGCCGGTCAACGCATGACGCAATGCCCTCATTCAACAAACAGGAAAATTGTCGCTCCTTTATGATAAAAGAAAACATAAGCCGCCCGACAGCTGAAATTTGCTATGAACATTCAAGCAGTGCAAACGTTCTGGCATACTACGTTATCGAAACTTCGCCATGTATCACGTCGATGGTATGCTTTCCGCGTTGAATATAAGCAAGCTACAATGAAGAGCTACGAGGCGGCGCCCTCAGTATTCGCATAACTTGTTGGATTCGCAGGCAGCTGTTAGAGCACTCTACCACCATCCCTGTGAACGAAACCAGGGAATTCCTAAAGACCGCCGTTTCAGGATGGTAAGAAGGGAATGGCACAGCGGTACGTAGGGTCAATGGTGGCAGATGTTCATCGCACCCTACTCAATGGCGGTATTTTCCTTTATCCAGCCACTATCGATGCCCCTCACGGCAAGGTGAGTTCTTTCTTCCCAAATCGTCCCTCACCCTAACCTCCAGAGGCTTATCGGCCTGTTCCAGTTGCGGTACTTATATGAGTGCGCACCTATGGCGTTCCTTGTTGAACACGCTGGAGGTATCGCAACCACGGGAAAGGTGAGGAGTGTTCAGCGACATCACTGCGTGACAAGGATTCAGCGTCTACATTTCAGGGACCGGTCCTTGATATCGTTCCCACAGACATACACGAACGCGGAATCATCTACTTGGGTAGCAAACTTGATATGGAGGACATGCTTAAATATTTTGAGAAGTACAAGGAGGAATAGACCTTTCGTTGTAGTGAATCACTGGGTTCCTGAATTGTCATTTCGTTTTGTTTTTCAACAGTGCAGGAATAAATGTGGTGAATAGTTTTGGAATTTTTATTTCAATGCCAGCATCTGAACTATACGACTGACGCAGTCCGTCTGATACAGGACAATAGTGGTGATACAAGACAATAGCAAAGTTTGAGAATATGTATGAGGTCAGATCGAGTGTCTTCAATGTTTTCTACTTCTAACTTTAAGCTGTCATATCTTCGAGCAACAACAACTTTAGCTAAGGTAAGAACTGTTACATTTGGAATACTCTTACCAGAGAAAACCACTACAATTTTCAAAACAATCAAGTTCTAAGATCTTATGTACTGTCGGGATACATTCTTAATATTATTTTGTACCCAGCGGAATTCCTTCTCCGGAAGCTCTGACACAAATTCAAAGTTAAACGTTGATCACCTAAGCCTATAGTTTTTGTACTGGTGAATTTGAAGATGTGTGAAGCAACCGCTCGGATGGGTAGGAATCCTTTATTTCCCAGAACAAGGCACAACAGATTTTTATGTTTTCTCTTCAGAATCTCATCTGCGTTCTCTGCTCCTAACAGCTTGATTGCTGGATAGATTTATGGCCTGGGTCCGCAATAGATCACCAAAATTATTCTATGAACATGGCTTGAAGTTTTGCGTTGCTTCGAGGAGGCTATGTAGTTCTGCGGGAAATCTTTTGCAATACCTTTCAGATTGACTAAAACTGCATGTTTCCTCTACGTACTGGTACCGAAACCTTCATAGTCGTAGAACTAACTGAAACTGAACTGAATGGCGGCAACTTCCACTTCGACCCAAAAGAAAGCAGGCTCTAATCACGTCCGAAGCAGCGCGCTAGCGCGCTCTGGATACATACGTGGTTCGTCAACGTCGAAACAAACTCCATTTGCCTCGGCTTCTGTAGGCCTGATCGTACTGGACCTCACCATCGAGAACGTTATTTTGTTCTCTTAGGGACCGGATGACCACGTTTCCGCCCTATTCGGCGAGCTCATTCGACTGCTAGGTGCTCGAAAGCATTCAGGTTTTCTACGTTTGAAAGACTTTAAATAGTCATAACCAGGAATGCTGGAATTTTTTTTTCTGGAAAAAGCACAAGAAGGAATAAAAGAGCATAGTGGCCAGAATACGGAAAACAATAGGCGTGGAATACGAAACCTGGTGACAAAAACAATAAATATTCTCCATTCGTTTAAACCAGCATCCAAATTAGGGTTAGAATCTACTTTTACTACATTGTTACTTCCGCAAAACTTTTGCTGCAGAGTGGTCTTCCATAGATTAATGCTTATCCTCAGTAAAACATGATATAGAGAAGCATGTCTTCGTAGCATTAATATATGTATAATCTGTAGAATTGGGGTAGCACAGTAAACTGGAACACCTGTAAGGCCCGTAATGCCCAAATCCCTGTCAGACTACAACACATTGAAATTTCACCAGGGAACCTCTCTTGCGTATGTCTGAGTGGCAAAAGTGAATACCATCACGAGAATCTCCGTCCTTGAAACAGTAGGAAGGTATGTTTCATTTTTGCAAAGTCGTTGAACCCAAGGAGGCCCCTGAAAGTCCAGCATTGAATTGAGCTGTCAGCACGCACCTAACACGTTTGTGCGCGCCCTACGTGGAGATTAGGGAGGTTGTGAAAGATACGGTGCAAGCGGCTCGGTGGCTCAGTGGGAAGTGCGGTGAATCAAAGGCACAGGGTTAAGTGTTCGATCCAAGTGCCTTGCCGAACTTTTGCATTTCTAAATGTTCATGCCTTGCTTGGTATCTATCACCTTCCCAACTTTTCCTATGCATATATTTCACTTTAGGTTGCCAAGTGCGTGTTCAGTATGAGCTTTCCATCAGTTGCCCTCCCTGTATGCGACACGTTGTATTTTTCTGCAGATTTTTGATAGGACCCTTGGCTACATGGGGAATGAACCTTCCCAACTAGACATAAATATTAGGGGGGGGGGGCAAAAGTAATGAGAGAAATTGAAAAAATTCTTTATCTCTTTATAACTCAATTACAAATGAACGATGCTGAGGAATGTGTATGCCATTGAGGTCAATGAGTTGCTGCCATCGCTCAGCCAACTTCCTGATCCCATCCTTCCAGAACTGCTTGGGCCTGGTGTTGATCAACTGCTCGATATGATTGTCAAGGACTGCTTGGGTTCTTGTGTCCCTTCCGACCAAGAAGTCCCGTAGTCCCAAGAAGTGGTGATAGTCGCATGGAGAGATGCCCGGCGAATACGGTGGGTGAAGCATGTGAACGTAGCCCAGCTGGGCAAGCTTATCCGTGGTCACTTGTTCCCGATGGGGTGCTGCGTTGTCGAAGAGGAGGACCTTCTTGACCGCTGCGACTAAATAGTCACAGGTCCATCTCTTCTATTTCATTTACCATGGCCTTGGAGTCCATCGTCGTGCTTTTGGTAAACAGCTTCCAGTATACCGGTCCATGGGCGCAGACCCAAAAGCTCTGAAGGTGCTACTCGCCGTGAACATCTCGCCGAACGAAGGTCGGTAACGGGTCAACAGGCCTCACCCGGACTGGCTGCTTGGCCAATAGGTCACCGTTATATTCTAGCGTATCGCTGGTATACATTGAATCCGTTCGAAAATCTTCGGATAATTGGATGATTCGGATAAGGACGATTTTGCGGACCCCGGATTTTTGGATGATTCGGATAAGAGCGATTATGCGAACCCCGCATTTTTGGATGATTCGGATAATGGCAATTTCGCGGACTCCGGATTTCGGATATCGAATCGGATATCCGACTCATTAACGCAAGATGCAGTTTTTCAGAATTCTGCCGTTCTTTAAAGAGAAAGCCACCTTTTAACAACAACAACAGTGCGTGTATCGAAAGACTCTCACTTCTCGTCAAGGAAGGGAACATCGAAGAGCTGCATCATTCCAATCAGGGATGGGCCGAAATTCCGTTTCTATGTTCCGAATTTCGGTTTCCGGCCGTTTTTAGTCCTTCCGTTCCGTACCGTGTTCCTCTCTTTTTAGCCGGAAGACGGAACGAAAATGGTGACTCATCTCTCTTATTGCTTTGCACTGCCTTCATTCACCTCTTAAACATCAACGAAAGGCTGAAGAAAGAGATTAAGCATACGTTTGTGATTGTGTTGCTTTCAAAGCGGTGGTGCATCCTGATGTCGAAACAGTAACCAAATTGGATTCTCTTTTCTTTTCTTGAAACGATGTACTATCGGATAGCGTAGGTCCACAAGGTTCCATGGGTGTTTGAGTAATGAATCAAATTCCTTATCAGGAGCAGCTTATCTTTTCCCTAGTAATCGTAGGTCTGGCCTTGAGTCCCAAATCTAGATCAGTGTTCTATACGCACTCTTAGGCTGCTAACAATGCGTTCCATAGGGACATTGGATCTATCCTAGTCGGAGGAGGGCATATGGTGTCTTGCCTCTCCTATCCCTCCTCTGAGTTTGTTTCAGAACTTCAGCTGCTGCCAAATGATACAATGGTACTCATGCGAACTCAGAGCGTGGGTGTCGTATCGTGGGTGCTGAACGCAACTGTAACCTTAACTCTGCCTCCTCCTAATTGGAATAGACCTGGGACATTCAATAAGACCGGTCAAGTGCTATGAGTGGCGAAATCTCTGACATCTTACTCGTCAGCTGAGTTCATTGCGTTTGAAATACTTTCTTCCTACTTACAGAAAGATTTTGCAAAAACTTCGATTTGTTACACTAGTAATGCTGGAAAATTCATCTTAGTAATAATATGAATACAAAGATTTTTTTTATTGTTATATGTTGCTGAAAAGGAGTCGCATGAGCCCTTGCCCGCTATCCAAATTCGTTAACGGTAACTCATTTATTACTACAATTATATGTATATTATACATATATGTATATCTATGAAAAAATGGACGTAGGAATGAGTTTTGAATCATTTCCGTTTCGGCGTTTCGTATTTCGGTCTCCGCCCATTTCTGAGCTCTTTCATTCCGTATTCCTTCTTCTTAAAAAGCTTTTTTTAAATTCCCTCACATCCCTGATTCCAAGAAGAACTACTCTAAGATCCGGGCTTTCCAAAATGCCATTATCAAATGACGCAAATTGGGTCAACGGGGGGGAGGAGGGGAATCACCATGTATTCAGCACTCTTCCTCCTTCATAGGAAGGCACATGATGGTCTAACACAGTTCATCAAATGGTAGACACACAAAAGTTGAATAACACTTTTAATTTCATGCAGCACAAAGTGCGATATGAGGCTGTTCTACATCGTGACCCCCTCGACCCAATTTGCGCCGAATGCTATACAATGTGAAATAGCGAAGTGTCAATAAGAGGGTGGGCTAATCCATTCTCTCCCTCAGTCTTCGTCCTTGTCTCCTCCTGCAGCATAACATGGTATTTGAAGGAAAATATGCCAAGATCGACGCAACGCTCAGCAGCGCTAACTGTATTCAACGTCATTACGACACTATTTCACAATGGGGCGCGAAAACATGATTCAGCAGCGTGCCCGCCCGCGAAATTCGTTTTGAATGTGCTTTTATACGAGTGCGCGATTTCAAAATGGGGCGAAGAAATTGAAGGGGTTATCCGAATTTATCCGATATTATCCGAATCATCCAGGGTCCGGATAACTGGATGATTCGGATAATGGCAATTTCACGGACCCCGGATTTTTGGATGATTCGGATAAGGGCGATTTTGCGGGCACTGAATTTTTGGATGAATCGGATAAGGGCGATTTTGACGACCCCGGATTCTTGGATGATTCGGATAAGGGCAATTTCGCGGTGGCCGGATAATTAGATGATTCGGATCGGGATATCCGAAAATGATTCATTCGGATCCAATGTATAATCGCTGGCGACACGTTGGTCTTGAAACTCGTCTGGTGAGGCGACCAATTAATAAATGTTAAATATATAGAGATATTTTACTAAAGATAGGGGTCAGAGATACCTTTCAAAAAGTTGATCACGATGGTTCGCCGTGATATGAGGGTACGCAAATTTCGGTACGCAAATACGCAGACGATAGTTCTGCACGTGTGCAAGCGATCCCATTGTAAATTTTGAGGGCCCATTGCTCAGCGCCCCAGATAATCCTTAGGCAAACTTTGGGTGAATTTTTTCTACCTATTCTCGACCTCAACCAAGGAGTTAGGGGTTGTGAAAATTCAATAGTGTCAATTCAGATTTATCCATGACAATCCCATAGTCAGGAGAGCGTAGCCTCCTATCACGGCGAACCATCGTGATCAACTGAAAGGTATCTCTGCACCCCTATTTTTAATAAAATATCTCTCTATATTTAACATTTTTTAATTGGTCACCTCACCAGACGAGTTTTAAGACCACATCTAGCGATACGCTAGAATATAACGGTGACCTATTGGCTGACCTGCTGGAGCTGCAGTAGCTAGTTGCACGTCATCATCAATGTGTCCAGCTGTACACCTTCGACGGGCAGGGTAGAACTAGACTTGTGTAACGTCGGCTGTCCTTTGATCAAGAGGGGCACATGCTAGGTGAGATTGAATGGCCACCCATTCTCGACTTGCTGACTGGTGCCATCATATGCTCTTCTAATTACTGTGTTTATGCCTAGTTATGAAGGTTAATTCCCCATCTAGCCAAGGGTTCCATCAAAAATCTGTAAAAAAAAATGTAGTGTCGCATACAGGGAGGGCAACTGATGGAAAGCTCATACTGAACACGCACTTGGCAACCTAAAGTGAAATATATGCATAGGAAAAGTTGGGAAGGTGATAGATACCAAGCAAGGCATGAACATTTAGAAATGCAAAAGTTCGGCAAGGCACTTGGATCGGACACTTGAGGCGGAAACGTGGACGCCAGTGGCTCGGAGCGCAGGTGGGTAGAGGTTGACTCGTGCGAGGGAGGTCAGCAGTTTGGTTCCTCTGCGCTGCTGCATTTTTCCATTTCAACTGGTTAGTTGAGATTTGGGGGATTCTGAGGTCTATACCATTTTCAGACGTTTTCTGCGCATTTACTCCAGCTGTATGCTGTGGTATTCAACATGGTGATGTATAAATGTTCAACACTAGTGATACACAGGTACAAAGTGCCTGTGTAGTGAATCACGGTGTCTTCCTCCATGATTATGAGCACGCAACCGAAATCTAATTGAAGACGTACCCTTTCCTCCGAAACAAGAGTTCCACCCGAAAACGTTATCATATGCCCACTGGTTGCCTGCCTCTCCACGTCCATCAATTCATTTTGCGGATCCCAATCTTCCTCTTCTTCTTCCACCACTTCCAGCTGTTCGTCTTCGTCAACTTCAAGTTGACGTGCTTCGAAGTCCTTGAGTATGCTGGCCATCCGTTCGGCCAGCTTGATTTCTTCCCTCGAAGATTCCTTGTCTAAAGGTGGGCCACACTTCAGCGTGAGCAGTGGAGCACGGGGGGCAGTCGTTCGGTACAACGTGCTGCCCTCCGCCCACTTCCCGCCCAGCCTGCGCCGCCCTATTTGGACAAGTTTGCAGTGCGCGAGACCGTCGTTATCGTCCAAAAAACCTAACAACTGATAGGGGCGATTGGGAAGCGCATCTCGGGGAATTCTGAAGTCATTTTCCAGTCGGTTCATTTATGGAGGCAGTTGAGGAAAGGAGGACGTCGCTCTTCTCTCTAGATTCTTTCAATTTTCGCCTCAACTAGAGACTATGAGTGGTTCCGGTCAGTTCTACATTGGCGGGACCTGAAGAAAGCCTTGGCGCTGCAGCTGAAAACTCTTTTGTTCCAAATATGGTGAACAAGGTTCTGAGTCTTGTCTCAAGAACGAAACAGTTCAGGATAGAGATGCAGTGCCAAGGGAAGTGATTAGAAATGCGATGCCTCCATGTGAAGGTAGGGACCCGGACATCTTGTCCTCGGCGCGCCCTCGCCCCGCCCCTTTATGAGGGCGGTGTATCCAACGACTCTCCCCAGTGGAGCACCACTCGACCGTCGACGGTCGCTGTTGGTGTTAGGTTCTAGAAAACCTTCATCAGACCTCTGATTGATCAGGTCACAGGCAGACATGAGGGAAAGAGTGTATCGACGCCGTTTAGATTAATTTGCGGGATCCGCACACCTCGTTTCTCATTTGAACCACCTCCGACGTCACAACATGGTCTCTTTTGAAATTCCGAGCAGGATGGTTTTTCCCGAGGCCTTTGGTCCATGTATGGAAACAGACTATGAGGAGCCTGTAGCCTTTATACGCTATCCGTAAGGTGCCCAGTGGTGCTTCATGCACTTTGTACCTGTGTATCACTGGTGTTGAACATTTATACATTACCATGTTGAATACCACAAAGTACAGCTGGAAAAAAATGCGCAGAAAACGTCTGAAAATGGTATAGACGTCAGGATACCCCAAATCTCTACCAATCAGTTGAAATGCAAAAAGGCAGCAGCTGCAGAGCAGCCAAACCCCTGACCTCTCTCGCATGAGTCAACCCTCCACCCACTTGCGCTCCGAGCCACTTGCTGCAGAAGCATCGTGGGCGTACAAGACCCTCCAAACGCGTACTGCGCCGTATCCCATTGTGACCCCCTACTCCTTGGGTTTAACGACTTGGCAAAAAATAAACACATTTTCAAACCAATTGAGGGATGAGGATTCTCCCTGTATGACTCGCTCCCCCCGTTCAGACATACGCTTCAGACCCTTCCCTTGCAAGGCATACGTGCGTGTGCATCAGGGGTGTGCGTAATTACGATTTATGATTTTACGATTTACGACCATTTTTGCCGATTTTTTTTTAGATTTACGATTTACGACATTTTGGGTAGTAAATCGTAAATTTCCGTAAATGTAACAACCAACTGGCGTGTAAATTTATGTGATGCACCGGGTTATTAACCCTTTCACGACATTGTCTGACGATGTTGCCGGATACCATCACAACAATATTTCATGGAAAGTTATCAAACCTTTGATAGTACAATGATAATCACTGAGTCCACTTGCTTTTTGGTGTCATAATGTACTGTAACAGAAGGCACCGCCCTGTGCACAGGGTTCTCGAATCCGGTGCATTTCTTCCTTTAACTAACTTATTCATTTCTCTAACATTTGAAAGGCTGCTGTTTGGAGTCGGACCAACTCAAGAGAAGAAAGAAGTCAATATAATATTTTCAAAAAATAAGCTCCTGCTTAGGAGGTTGAACTCCTCCGTTTCGGGTGTCGAGCTTGCAAGGCACATCGCATTCCTACTGATGAAGGTTGTTCCATTCATGCCCACAGAAAGACATTAAGGGCAGTTTCATAGAGAAAGAGAGACGAGTATTCCAAATCCACGTCTTGATTGGTAATAACGCGTAGTCAATTTGTTTATAATGGATTCATGCTAACCCTACCGAATAGAATTGACGCAAATCCTGATTGAACATCGTTCGCGATTGGTAGTGGCTGGTACTAGGAAGTTGCTGCACTTATGTGGAAATGAGAAACCACTTATGTTTCTATTGGTTTACATTGTATTACACAGGACGGGGCCATTTGGTGCACAAAGTGTGGTAAAAGCGAGTGTGTAGCATTTCAAGAAAAGGTCTACTGGTTTTGACAGTTTGATATCCGTTTTCGGTGGGTGGTGTGATTGAGTCGATCTTATCCACCCTATCTGATCCGTTTAAGATGCTGCAGACTCTCGGAGAGCAAGCATTCGTTATGCACGCTAGGTAGGTCTAGGGTAAATCAAACTAGGTACCTTCTAGATCAAAATTGTCTCATCTGTATAATCAAATTGAAGATGCCTTACGGAATACGTTAACCTTCCCATTTTAAAGCGACTACAAAAGCTGTCCAAGAAATATGGTCATACTGGTTCGGCTGCCAAAACTCTCTAGCCGTCTGCTATGGGAATGTTTCTGGACTTATTTCAAAATGTAGAAAAGTGGAGATTTTTCGGTGTGTCACACGATGGAATTGCATTATGCGTTCACTCGTCAGTGCGAATGGCGCAATCCCGTCATACCACTCAGCATGTTAGTTGGATTACTACATGGGGAGTTGCTGTTTTCCTCGCATTGATCAGTGGTGAAGTGATTTTTTAATTTTAGTTTTAACAACGCCTTTTTCGCTGTTGTTTCTGCTACATCCTAGATTTATGCGCAAAATTGATAGTAAGTTGGGAATTTAATGAATATTCAAACGACGCAAGCTTTTTGTTGGAATAGCACGCATAGGCAAAAGTAAAGATTTTGAATATGTAGTTTTTTCGACTTTACTGAAACAAGTAAAGTTTGATTTGAAGGATATCTTACTACCAAGCAGACGTTGTTCAGCTTGAGCTGAAAGTAATACAAATAAAAATATTGAATCATCTGATTAACATTAGCAGAACAAACCCACTGGAAGTTTAGTTGTAGTGCACTTCATGTCAGGTGAATGTTACGATTTACGGTTTGCGATTTGCGATTTATGACGGTTTTTTCGTAATTACGATTTACGACACAAAATTTCAAATTTCATTTACGCATATCCATGGCGTGCATGCGATCCCACAATAAACTTTAAGGGTCCCTAACTCCTTGGTTCCAAGGACTTTGCAAAAATGGTACTTTGCACTATGTAAAGGGTGAGACTTTCCTAGTAGTGTTCATTTTTGCCGTTCAGACGTACGCCTGAGATAATTTCCTGGTCAGTTTCTTCGTAACTAAATCTCACTACAGCAGTTTCGCTGACCTGTTTATGCAGCAGTTTTTCGAAAAGTATCTTTAGCGCCATGAAATTAGTTGTAAAACTCAGGGCAAAACTTTTTCAAGCGAACGGTGAAGAAGGAACTGCCATTTAAACCATTAACCATTTCCGAAAGAGACTTCCTGGTTTGAAAGGATTCAAGAATTTTACGGGGTAATAGTGTCACAAATCACATCTTAAGAAGCATCCGCATATTCAACATCAGCAAGTCTTCTGCTCCAAAATTGGCACCATTTTCTCGGATTCTAATTCTGACATTGAAGATTGACGTGTGATTCGGCTATCGGCCATTGTCATTCTGAGCTTCCGCGAGAAAATTGGACTGCATAGGACCCTGAACAACTTCATCACAGAGAGAACACATCGCCACACAAGCGCCTGGCGCAGTCTCCACAAAAGCTTTGCATCACTGCAATTTATTATATGCCTATGAAGTTTTTGTAGTTTTTGTTAGCTCCCGGATCAAAATTTTATAAACATTCAAACGAAGAGGTGCAAATGCACTGCTCACACACAACCCCTATCAATGGCTAGCACATTAAATTTTTCTTCGCACTCAACCATGGCCATTTCATTTAGTAAAAATCTAGTTGTCTTCTAAGATTACAGTACAAGGGTAATAACACTCCCGAAGCTGCTTAAAGGACAGCTTTCCTTTCCATCTATGAGAATAATAGCGTTCAGCATAACATTACTGATGATCAAAGATCATCTCTGCTTCCGTCTTCCAGTCCAAAAAGCGGAACACGAAACGCGGAATGGAAAGGCTTGAACGGACGGAAACTTGATACATGGTCACCGCTAAGTCTTTCCGAAACGAATAGGGAAAGGGAGAAGCAAGTTGTGTCCGACTGGATTGCATTAGGCTGCTTTTTGTTCTGAAAGTACGAGATCACCTACCTGTTCGTTGGAGGAAGGTGGTGACTACAAACGACGACTACTGCAGACCTCGATCGCTGGTAAATATTACATGTTTAAAACGAATGAAGTGTTGAATACACTATTCCGTCAATTGTCAATGTTTCCAAAACCTTCCGCGATCTCCAAGATATGCGAACGCAACATACGCAAGGACGACACGCAAATTCGTGAAATGTTCCGAAAATTTTTGGGAGAGTCGGCGATCACTGGCGGCGACTGGTCGGTTTTTCTCGCCATCCACTCTACATTCGGCTACTCGTATATTTCGATCGAGCTGGTATTCAGTGCGACTGTTTTATGCAAGCAACTTCCTCTGGTGCCAGGAAGAAACAATTCAAGTCTATTCGATTGCTCAATTGCCACCACGAATGGTGAATTGTTTCGATTCTTCATTTGCGATTGCGTATCGATTTGATCATGACTTCCACGCCTGTCTCCCAAGTTCTTAGAGGAACGAAGCGGCCACTGTTGTCTTCTCCGGATGCCTCCCGTACGACAGACAGACTCACGGAGGCCATAGCCGCACTCAACGACATTCCAGAAATGCCGAGCTGCTTGAACGATCGTCAAGGAATTTGCAGATCAGTTTAGCCTGGTTCTTGAGGAGAATTGAAAACATCGAGAGGAAGATGCCTGCATACCTATGTTACGCCAGGAAAACGTTGAGCTTCGAGATAGAATTGCTCAATTAGAGTGTCAGTTAAAAGTTCATCAGCGCAATAAGCCATTTGTCACTGAGATTGACCGCGATTTTGATCATGACCCTGATCAATTTCATGAGGGCGAGCGTCTTCGATCGACTGTAATTACTGGAATTGACGAATCTAATGCTCCGGTGGTAAGACAGGTATCTTACCTAGGTATTGAACGCTTCCCGACAGCGCTTTATCGCATGTGTCGTTCGAAGCCCGGGTCGGCTCGGTTGTTAATAGTGATATTGCCGTCTACGTATCACCGAAAATTGGCAGTGAGGAGAGCTCCGTGGTTTCGCTCCTTTTCGGTCAGGGGAATATTCCTTAGGGAATCACTAACCCTTGCTGATAGGGTGCACAGACGGGAGCTGAGGGCAGCGCGGGCTGGCATGTGAGCGGATAACCCTAATGGCGTCTCATCCTCACAAAATGTGGATGTCACGGCATGGGAGGAGGTCAGCGCCCATGGTAGCTCAACTGTCCACCCTCCCAACAACTCTCTAAAGTAAAGCCTGCCTCCCAATCTTTTTGTTAATTTATGAATTGTCTCTACTCCAACGTTAGATCCATGTCGAAAAATTCAAAGCATATCGAACATATCCTTGGAAAGCATTTTGATATCTACATTTTTGCTGATACATGGCTTAAGCAAATGCACACAATCTCCTCCCTGCTTGGTGAAATCAGTCGAGAATTCCAGACAGTACGATACGATAGGTTAAGGCGGGGAGGAGGAGGCGTGGCAATACTGATAAGAAATACACTTTCTTATGATACAATTTTTTCAGAAAGTTTTAGCCAAAGGGTATGAGATTCTTGCGATAGATGTATTCAGCTTAACTGAATAGTGCAGGCTAATAGCAGTTTACAGGGCCCCGTCTTGTTCATCGGCGACGAATCAATTAATCGATACTCTGAGCGGTCTCTTTGTTACAATAAGGCGGTGACTATTGTGGAGGACTTCAAAATGTCAGAGATTACTTAGAATCCAAACGGCCTCTGCGGTGATACGTCTTGTGAGCCATTTCGTGAATTTTTGAAGTCACATGAGTTTCTGCAGTACATAAAAGATCCAACCAGAGGCTGGAACACTCTTGATTTGCTTATCTGCAACAGTGAACATCTGATAAGTGACCATTGCCCCACTGGTTGGTAGCAGCGACCATGATAGCATATCATTCAGGCTAACGATCTCCATTCATGAACCGGTAATCATTTACAAGAGGCTTTTTTCCAAAGGAGGTTATGACAAAACCAGACGTTCAACGGCCTAGCGGCCGCCAAACGTCTGGTTGGGGGCTTCGCCCCCAAACCCTGAAACCCTGAAAAACTTCTTTACACAGACGCATACCATGCTGATTCGGTTTGCTCATGTCCGAAACCTTCTGCGATTGTGATACAGCTGTTTCATATAACTGCTCTCTTGAAATGAAGTTCCCAATAAAGTCATCACTGTTAGAAGATGGAAAGAATCACACAGATATCATCCATTGAGGAGATAACCTCTCTCCTATGTTTTAGAAAAATGTTTTCCTCAAAACTGTCAATAATAAGAGATACTAAACGGATAAGCGAACGCGCCTGCCTCTGTACGTCGGTGACACGTCTTGCAATCCCAAGCGGCCTTTGACCGACATCGGAGACACGTCTTCTGAACGCGGAAGCCCGTTGCCCCACAACACTGACACATCTTTTGAATCCGGACGCCACCCCCCCCCCCCCCCCTCCCCACCCCACCTTACTGGTTCTCTCGAACAGGTCATCCTTTAGTGGTCCCCTCAGGGCCGCTTCAGCTGCTGGACCCCTTCTTTTTGATTGCCCTTATTGGTAACCATCCTTAATTAACTCCTCCTTTCTTGTTCCCTTATTGGTAACCGTCTACTGAACACCATTATTGGTTTCCCCATTCCCTTGGTCCCGTCTACTGACCCCATTTTAGAGATCCCGTATTACTGGTTCCCCGTCTCCGTGTCACCTCCAGCCCCCCTCCCCCTTCCAGGTCACTTTCACGAATTTCAAGAATTTCACTTTTCAAGATATTCCCCCCCCCAAACTTGTCCTCCCACGCTCACGGCGTGACATCGGTGACATGCCTGAACCCGGGCATCGCTTAATCGACATCGTTGACTCGTCTTCTAAAGCCGGACGTCTTTTGAAGGACATCGCTGACATGTCTTCTGTACCTGCCCCCCCCCCCCTTCCCCCTTTGCGCGACTTCGGCGACAGCTCTTCCGAACCCGTTCGCCTGTTGCACGACGTCGGTGGCACCTCTTATGAACCCGGACGTCTGTTGAACGACGTCGGTGACACCTTTTCTGAATTCGGACGCCTGTAGAACGACGTCGGTGACATGTCTTCTGATGGTGAGTACGAAAGCCCTTTGCGCGACATCGGTGACACGCCTTCTGACCCTCTCGACCTGACATGGGTGACACATGGTCTGAACCCGGACGCCTGTTACTCGACGTCTAGGATAGGATAGGAAAGGCCAAACGGATAGGCAGACGGACGGACAGACGGACGGACAACCGCTTACTCTTTTATATATAGTAGGATATGTGAATACCTTGCCTCAGTTATGTGGAGGGAATCACTCGATATGGTTTACAGGGTTAATGACAAATATGAAATGTTTCTGGCCATTTTACATCATGTCATAGAAATCTTTATACCTTGAGGAAAAGTGGCAACGGGTAAATCTTGTTTGCCCTAGTACTTGCAAAACATGTATGACCATCGCTCCTGCCTATTTAACAAAGCTCGCCAGTCTGGCTCGGCCCACGACTGAAATGAGTATAAAGAGTTCTCGCTCAACTTTTCAAATAAACTGGAAAAATACAACTGCAATACCGCAAAATATCGAGTCATTAATGCTGGCCAGAAACACCGTTTCTATAGATTGTTGAATCTCAAGCTTAAACCTAAGGGTCAAATTAGCGTGTTGGTAAAAGATTATCGAAAAACGGTAAAAGATGCTGACAAAGCAAACCTTTTAGCCGACGAATTCTGCTCGGTATACTCAAAATATTGGGCGCGTGTAGCGCAGTCGGAGGAGGCGCCGGCTGTCGCGTGCACCCGATACCAGGTTCCTGGCTCGGATTTCCCGCCCAGACCAACCAAGCCTTCCATCCCTCCGGGGTCGGTGAATTGGCCCCAGACTTGTCTGGGTAGGATAGAGCGCTGAATTGTTCAACAACTGGCCACCGCAGGTCATTGTATGGCCAAATACGCATTCAAATCGCCTCCACGACATCCCGTAGAAATAAAATGCGTGGCGCATCCCGAAAGGGATTGAGTAACGCCGTCCTTTATCCTTTATCCTTTTATACTCAAAAAATGATGGGAAGTGGCCATGTTTTAAACCGGACATTTCAAGCTACATGCAGACCCTTCTCTGGGTTCGAGAAAAATATATCTTTGATGAGATCATTCACGGCAAAAATTCTTGCTCAGTGTACCTGACTACCTCCCAATCTACTTTATTCGGAAAGTTGCCCATGTTATTGCCAAACTTTTGGCAAACGGAAGCATACGTTTATTACACCGATTAAAAAAAGAGCCTGCAAGCCAAATAACTATAGGCCGATCAGTGTTACGTCACATTTCTGCAGAATCTTCGAAAAAATTGTTAAGAGGTCCATCGTTGAGCACTTGGAGAAAAATAAAATTATTCCTGAATCTCAACACCGCTTTGTATTAGGAAAATCAGTGGAAAAAAAATTAAAATTTAAATGAATGCCTTAATGGCTGGACAAACCTGCTAGATGATAATGATGATCAGTCTTATGAAATTAACTCACAAAATTAAATCATCGGGTTTTCACCCCGTCCTTGAAAAGTGGCTCTGTGAGTGTGCCACTGTCAGAAGGTTTCAGGTTAAAATCAAAAATGTTCTGTCAACACCTAGAAATGTTATTAGTGGAGTCCCTCAAGGGGCGGTCCTCTCGCCCATTTTGTTCAACATTTACACATCTGATCTCACACTGTTATTTAAGGATACTACGATCCATTGTATCCAATTCGCTGATGACCTCAAGATTTAGTGTGAGTTTCGGGAAGATGACCATCTTCATTTGCAAAATGGAACGCCGTTTGATCGAACGCAACATCCACACCTCGTGGGACCGATCAGCACCCACCCGTATCCGGGATGAATGTGGATGTTGTGTTCGATCAAACGGCGCCGGTGGTGTAATGGCGTAGAGCATTCCCGCCCGGTTAGAGGGAGGTGCGGATTTGAGTCCCGCCTGGCGCTAGAAGTTTTGATCGCAACAAAACATCGTTATGACAGCTCACAACCTCGATACCAGCCACTTGAGGCTTAATGAAACTGATTTGGAATCAACAGTGTCTCCAGCTGGTCTAAAACATGGCAGCTGCCACTAAGTCTAGAAAAAACAAAAAACGGTCACAGTAGCTAAGTCCGAAACGATAACAGATCTCGGGTTCAAATATGACAATAAGCTGGACTTCTCCGATCATCTCAAAATGATATGTAGTAAAGCACATGGTGTAATCTATCGAATATTTAAACGGCTATCCACTACAAGTAAAGAGGTACTACTTAAGGCCTACAAAACATTTGTAAGACCCATCGTAGAAGGTGGAAGCATAGTGTTCTCACCGCATAAGAAGAAGTATATCCAATACATTAAGAAAGTACAAAACAGCTATACTAGAAAAATAATCACCAGATATAACGGATTCTTTCATTCCCAGGTCCCTAAAGATTCTATTCGAAACAGATTTTTAAATTTTCACTCTTTGTTCTTTACAAGGAGTATGGCGGATGTCTGTTGGGTCTACAAACTTCTCCCTCGCATATAAGAATCAAACTCGCGAAGTTTTACAAGCTGCGGCCTTTTAAAATAATAGGAAGCCCACTGAAAATCTGGTATCCAAGGCCTAAAGACGGGATTATAGCACATTCCTTCACGGCAAGGGCAGGCTCCGCATATCTAACTTTAAGAAGCACTATAAATCCAAATCTAGACAATTATCAATCGTTTAAAAGACTTGCTGGGAGAACCCTCCTCAAATACTGACGACGTTTTCTGTTTGTGTTTTTGTTCCAATTGTTTGCTACTGTATCTTTCCTTTCTTTAATTGAACAATTGCAGTTGACACCGCTTTGATTTTTCTCGCTATCTATGTACCTGTTCAATTGGGTGGCGATACCATTCTTGTTGCTGTAACTCACGTCCATCTTAAATGGTCGTAATAAACTATTACTATTATACACGAATGCAGTGCAAACCGATAGCACTGCCTGAGGCATTCAAAAACCTCATCTGTACTGGCTTCTTTTGGTCCCGGGTTGGGTGTGCCTTTTTATTCGCTGTACAACTGGAGTAGCTTATTAACTTTATCCGGTTATACAGCACGGAATAAATATACAGACACGAAGAAGCTAGTCAAAATTGTTTAGTGCCAGTTGCACTATTGTCGCGGGCACAGCGAAGGAAACAGGCAATGGGACAGAGGGGTGCAGGACCGACCGCTATGGCCAGTGGAGAAGAGACGAATCAATGTCCTCTGTCCCTCCTACAGACGGCTACCTAGAACTTGGAGCATGACGAGAGACTACACGAAAGGATGAGACCAGAGGGTTATTGACAGGCAAGGAAGGGCAGTCAGGTCACAGCCTGGTGACGAAAGAGTCATGAGGATATGAAGAAATCGGCGGGGCTCATGAGACAGGCCGGAGATGGCGAAACAACAACAGGCACATCTCCGGTTACGATAGAACAGAATGAGCATACTGCACACGCCGGTCCTCATGAGAGTCAACTCCGGTGACTCATCGTCGTCCTTGTCCTCGTCCTCGTCCTCTCTGCTTCATGTATGGGGCATGCTCAGCTCGTTTCGCCTTGGGGTCACGTAGGTACATGACTTCGGGGCGTTTCGGTAGTTTTCTCTTCTTTGCGGCAGGCTCGTCGTCGTCGTGGTTGTCCTTGGCTGTGGCTGACGTGGTCGCTTTGTTCGGGGCTTCCTTCGGTTTCCTCTCCTTCAGCTTGAATCTTGGCAGACGCAGAGTGTTTGAAGCAGCATCTCTCAACTGCTCCAGAAACACTTGGACTTGCCAACCATGGAAGCAATGGTCAGCCTTCCGTGGGCTCAAACCCAAGCTCAGTGCGGGGTGGAGCTTAGGGATATCCTCTGCGCATGGACCGTAATGGTCAATCACGCGTGCGTCAAACCCACGCTTTGGGCCTGTGAGCATGTGCACGACCTCAACGCACACTCGACGCATCTGCTCCCACAGATCCTGGCGGAGTTTTTCGAAGGGCGCCGGGAAACAGTCCAGCGTCCCACCACACTGTAGGTGCCTCTCGATTGCCTGAAGGCAAGTTCGCATATGCGGCGAACTTGGCGTGGTCTCGGGCCATACCCATACCACTGCTGCGCTGATTGGCAGCTTGTCAAGTTGGTCAGCCATATCTCCAGGATGGTTGTAGACCACAAACTTGACTGTGGGCTCCGGCTCGAAGTCCGTCAGCACCCTACCAAAGCTTTTCGGAACAGCCAATATGATCGAATTGGTTGGCATATCATCGCTGCCCTGTTCCGAAATTTGCTCTCTTCGGACCATGGCTTGGGCGTAGTACGCAGAGATGTCGTAGCCAGGGTGGTGGCTAAAGATCGGTGGGTGAGCGAGCCTCACACCCTCCTTTTCCTTCACAGCCGCTGCGAAGTCGTGACAAAACTGACGGTGTGCCGATATTGCACAGCTCAGCCCGTACACAGTGAGGTGTGTTGACTGCTTTTTGAGAAGTTCAGCTTCCTTTCGGTGCTCTCCCCACGCCGGTTCGAGCGCAATCGAGGCCACATTCGCCAGCTCGAACAAGTTTCGCACTTTCTTCGAGCGTGCCAAGTTGCATCGAAGACCAGGAAGTCCAACGTGCGCTCTCTCCTTGAAAACGCCGCACGTGCAGGGGTAGTAGAGATGAAGCGGATCCTCATTTGGAGCGCCGATCGTTACTCTGAAACAAGATACTTTATTACACTTGTTTTTCTTCGGTCTACCCCTTTTTGACCTAGTCTTTGTTGTCTGGAGTGGCTCATCATCTAACCCTCTAGGTAGTTTTCTCAACTGGTCGAACGGAACCCGCTTAGGTTCTTGGTTTGCGTTGATAGCCGTTATCAGCGCACTATTCTCACTCAGTTCTACCACTCTGAAAGGTCCACACCACTCATTTACCAGTTTAGGATGCCTCGACGAGCTTTTCTCCGCAGGAACACGCATGTACACCCGGTCGCCGAGAGTCAGCGGTCTCTCGCTGACGTGTTTGGCTTTATCGTATGCTGCTTTCATACGATCCCGGGCCTTGTCGTTTTGTTCCTGTGCGTGCTCATCTGCCAGTCTTAATCCAGTTACCATTTCGTTGACGTAACTGTCCAGGTCAACCATATATGTTGACACTTCTTGATCCAAGGTGTTGCTTGGCATGTGCACGTCAAACCCGTGGAGGAGGAAAAACGGTGACTCTCCCGTAGAGTCATGGACAGATGTATTGTAAGCAACCATACAGTAAGGCAATATGCGATCCCATTCCATGGGTATGCTGACCTTCTTCCTTAGAAGCTCTACAATGGTCTTGTTAAATCTTTCTGTCACTCCGTTCTCTCTAGGGTTATAACCCTTCGTGAAGACTTGACGTACTTCCAGTAATCTCGATAGCTCATTCAATAATTTATTATCGAACTCACCACCTTGATCAGAGAGGATGCACTTAGGAAACCGGCAACCTTCGCATATCCATCTTTCGAATAGTGTTCTTGCCACAGTTTCCGCTGTCTTCCCCTCCACAGCGTATGCGCCTCCGTACTTCGTAAAATGATCAATAACACTCAGAACATAACGGTTTCCACTAGACGTGGGTCCCATTTCCAGAATGTCGATTCCGATCATTTCATACGGTTTCGTGGTCACTATAGGTTTAAGTGGCGGAGTCATTTTTGCCTTCTGGTTATGGATAGTGCAGATTTTACACTCCTCCGCCCATTGAAAGATGTCTTTCCTCATCGTCTCCCAGAAGTATTCCTTGCTGACTTGACGCAGCATCTTCTTTGGTCCAAAATGACCTGCAAGGAGGGATGAGTGGGCATCCAGGAATATTGCTTTCCGATGCTCCTTAGGAACCACTTTCCTATAGCCCTCTTTATCGACAAAGCGCAAATACCCGTCGACCAATGCAAAGTCATCTCTTTTAAACCTCGATTCTTTGCCCGGGGACTCCGTATGACCGTTCATACTTCCCGCTTCGAGGCTTCGAATTAGTTGTCCATAGAGGAGATCATTCCTGAGATCCTTTGTCCAGCTTGGTTCATTAGCGATCGTCGCCACGATCAGTTCGTTGGGTATTTGGGCAGCTTGCTCATCAGCAGGCGCCAATATCGCACCTCGACTGAGTGCGTCCGCGACTTTATTAGCTGCTCCCTTCAAGTACACCATTTTTATGTTGTACTTCTGAAGTTCCAGCGCCCAACGCAGCACTCTGGCTGACACGTTGGTTCTGGTGAAGAGTGCTGTCAAAGGCTGGTGATCCGTGCATACCTCTACCGGAAGTCCGTAGACAAACATATGGAATTTCCGGAGAGCGAACACTACGGCCAATGCCTCAAGATCGGTAATATGATAGTTTCGCTCACTTTTTGACAGGCTCTTAGAAGCAAAATAGAGCGGATGGAGTAAACCATCGTCGCCTTTTTGGCTGAGTACCGCTCCCAAACCAAAATAGCTCGCATCCGTATGTATTTGGAAAGGTTTCCTTCCACTCCGAGCTCCCTCTATATCAGGTTGTGACAGCACTGGTGCGGACGTGATTATAGCCTTCAGCTTCTCGAAGGCCCGAATACGGTCGTCTGTCCACACAAACTGTACTTTCTCTGAGGTTAGTTCGTGTAGCGGACCCGCTACTTTGGAAAAACCTAGTACGAACTTTCTATAATAGGAGCACATTCCTATAAAAGTTCGTAGTTCCGCACGAGTTTGTGGCAGTGGATACTCCGTGATCGCGGAGACCTTGTTTGGGTCCATATGAACTCCTTGCATATCCACTACATGCCCTAGAAACATCACCTTAGGCTCTAGGAGCACACATTTCCGTGGGTTCACCTTCATATTTGCTTTGCGGAAGGCTTCCAACACTTCTCCCAGCACTTCAGAATGCCGCTCTACGGTAGCAGTAGCCACCATTATATCGTCAAGGTAGCACGAGACCTCGTCACCTAGTAGGTGCCCGAGCACTGAATGCATTAAGCGCTGAAAGACTGGAGGGGATGATGCCAACCCGAATGGCAAAACCTTAAACTGATACAGTCCTTCAGTTGTGGTGAAAGCACTTTTTTCCCTGGCATTCAATGACAGCTTGATCTGCCAGTAACCGGACGACAAGTCGAGTGTGGAGAAGTACTTTTTCCCTTTTAAGCTTTGGAGCGTTGCGTCGATTGAAGGAAGTGGGTAACTATCAATTCTAGTTACTTGATTCAGCTTCCTGTAATCCACACATAATCTCAGTGAGCCGTCCTTCTTTTGTACCAGTACGATCGGAGAAGCCCAGCTCGATTTGCTGGGTTCTATTATGTCTCTCTCCCTTAGATCGGTCAGGATTTCTCGGAGAGCTACACGTGTTCCGATCGGAACTGGGCGCGGTTTCTGCCGAATGGGTGCAGAAGGGCCAGTATCTATCTCGTGCTCCACAAGTGATGTCTGTGTTAGCTCTTGATCCGTCAGTGCGAAAACGTCATTATAGTTCCGCACTATCTCATCCAGCACAGCCCTATGTTGGCGACTCTGTTTGTTGTCCCACAACGTGTCAAATAGGACCGCACATCTGTCCTCCGAACGGTGTACTATACGCTCTAACATATTAGCGTAATGAAGGGGAGCCTCATCAGTGACCTCCGTTTTGTCCCACTGTCCCACAGCGTCACCGACTTTATAAACTCTCACTTCCCGCGTTGAGTTCGTGACAGGGATCCCCACTTCCGTGCTCGCTCTAGAGCAGACGGCATCCGGAATGAGGTCGTCCCTTGACCAAAGAACACTTTCTGGATTCATACCCGTGGTTGAAAGTCTCAGGATTTTCGTCTCTCCTGGCTTAATATACTGCCTAGCAGATACTTTCGCACAGATAAGGACGTCGAAGTCTTGTTCTTTCGCCTTCTTGGGCTTCACCTGCGGCAGAGTCTTTCCTGTTTCTAACTGCAAGTGCTTGCTGGATTGGGAGTGCGGTGGTAAGCTATCCACGTTACTCAAGGTGTATCCCCAGTTGTTGAGAACGTTCGTGCCCAAAACCAGTACGTTTTCGCATTCTTTCATTACAAAGAACGCTCCACGTATGGTTGGTTTACCTTTCTTGCCTAACGTTAGACGTACTGCGCCTTTGAACGGCATACGTTGTCCCGAAGCGTTGAAAATTGGCACCTCCTCAGCTGTAGGGATCTCCTCGACATCGTTGTCTAGATCAAACCCGGCATGTGCAGCTTTCAGTAGGAGCGCCAAGGGAAGGATGCTGACCTGCGAACCCGTATCTAGCAAAGCCTTCACCTTTTGCCCTAACAACTGCACCTCAGCTACGATCTGAGGACCAGTGAGCTCAGAACTCTGAACTCCCGTCTTGGAAATGCCACATGACCATGTTCCCAACTTGGCCACAAAGCTTCGTTGTTTTCCTTGTGGTGTCTGCCGTGTTTCACCCTGATGAGGAGTTGGCTGAACACCAGTGGTTCTCGGCACTTGTTCCTTGCAGTCTCTTCTGAGATGGCCTGTTTTCTTACAGTTATGGCATACAACTTCTCTTTTTCCCGTTGCGTCTCTGCCATCCTTCTCAGGTTCTTGATGTCCTGGCTGCATTCTCGATCGTGTCTGTACACCAGAAACAGAGCTGCGTTCAGTGGATCTTCTCCACTGAGGGTTCGGACGGGGCTGCTTGTCTTCAAGCTCCTGCTTTAGAGCTTCTGCCACTTGACGACTACGCTCTACGCGTTGTGCCAGAGATTTTAGTTTCTCGTAAGACTGATCACTTGATGTTTGTTCGACTTCAGTGAAGAGTTGCACGTATTCCGGCCATGACGTGAGTTTCGTGATCAACTCGCCCGTGCGCATGGTGGAAAGCTCACGCTCCGAAAGGTCGGGGTAAGCTGCGCGAGACAATTTCTCCAGCTCGACGCAATAGTCGGCGGTAGAGGTCGCGTACTTTAGGTTCCTCAGCTTAACATATGCCTCCATACGTTTAGCGGATTCATTCTCCTTGAATTTTTCAGAAAGTGCTTCTACAAACCCGGAGAAGCTACCCTCTCGAACCTCAAGTGGTAGAGTTTCCATGATTGCGCGGGGTCGGCCTCCTAATTTCGAGCTTAGGAGATGAATAAGCACGTCATCGCTTATGTTGAGCCACCCATACTTTATGTTAAAGGACTTTAGGAATGTCTCAAATCCTTTTCCTTGCGCGCTATCATAGATCTCTACATCAGGCAGAGCCATCGCAGCAAACGCCGCTCCTACAGAATTTCCACCTGTAGCCGCAAGGTCCGGTAATTCCTCACCTTGGTTCCTCTTGAACGGTGATCTCCATTGGAATTCCGGCAGCCTTGGCTGCTCGCTCTCGGGCTGCAGTTTCTGCAAATATGGATTATTCTGTCTCTTCGGCAATATATTCTGCCTGACTTGACGCCTCGTGGTGTCAGAAGCCTCTGGCGAACTCAATTCCTTACCTTCGGCAGCTGCAATAGGGTCGAAATCCGCCATTTCGACGCTCTGCGGCACTGTATTCGAGTGCACCTTTTGCATTGCCTCTCCAAAGGTCGTTTGCAGTATGCCAGGCTGGTTCTGATTGCCCTGAAATGAACATACTTTAGGATGCTCAGATACTAACTCTTGTATTCCAGAGACCCCGGCTCTCGAAGCCGGCTTTCTGACTACTTCTAAAAGAGTTTTCACTGCCCCCACTACCTTAGTGGACTCAACTGCCAGCAGCTTAGCTAGAACGCGCATGCAGACGTCATCATGACGTGCTTGCTCCATCACTTCTAGCATAAGCGCATTAAGCTGGTCCAAGTTGAACGCCTTCAGACGTGCTATTTCACTAGACAAAGATTGCAGTTTTGTCATCTCTGCCTCAATGTCATTGCATGCTTTGTCAAGAACCTCTTGGAAATCCTCCAGTGGACCCAAAGGCTCTGTTGGTGACTTCACCGGTTTTCCACGCTTTTTGCCCAATGCAAAATTTTGTGTACTCTCCCTTATTCTAGTCACCTGCTCACTAACACTGAGCAAAATCGCGCTTACCTGTGGTGCTTGCGTTTCCGCTAGCTGGCGGACCTTCTCTGTCAGGCCAGCTACTTGCTCCTGTAAGTTAGCGACTGTCCGGTCTTCGCCCTCTAGAAGCATCATTGCTTCTACTTCCTTTTCAATGGCGTCTTCGGACATTTTCCTGCAATGTACGAATTAATTTCGTAGCTTCCAGCCGATTTTTCAACGAACCGATCGAAAGCGGCAGGAGATCGGGATTCACCTTATACCTCGGTGATCTTCCTCACAAGTAAAGCGTTTCCGCGCGAAATGAAAATTCGCGCAGCGTTTAGCCTTGCAAAAACGCTTTTCTTGACCGTTCAGGCACGCTAGCAGAGTACCAAACTCCACTAGAGTACTGACGGGATTCACCCCACGGTGAAATTCAGGTGCTACCGTGATTAACGGCCTGGTACCTGTAGTGCTTATTGCTTTCCTGAAGGATCCACTGTCCTCTTGAAAGCAACACTTTCACAAAAAAAATCCTACGCAAATTTCCTAGGCGTGCGTTGGAAGCGACAACAGTTTTGGCAGTTGTTCGGCCCCCATGTACTGGCTTCTTTTGGTCCCGGGTTGGGTGTGCCTTTTTATTCGCTGTACAACTGGAGTAGCTTATTAACTTTATCCGGTTATACAGCACGGAATAAATATACAGACACGAAGAAGCTAGTCAAAATTGTTTAGTGCCAGTTGCACTATTGTCGCGGGCACAGCGAAGGAAACAGGCAATGGGACAGAGGGGTGCAGGACCGACCGCTATGGCCAGTGGAGAAGAGACGAATCAATGTCCTCTGTCCCTCCTACAGACGGCTACCTAGAACTTGGAGCATGACGAGAGACTACACGAAAGGATGAGACCAGAGGGTTATTGACAGGCAAGGAAGGGCAGTCAGGTCACAGCCTGGTGACGAAAGTCATGAGGATATGAAGAAATCGGCGGGGCTCATGAGACAGGCCGGAGATGGCGAAACAACAACAGGCACATCTCCGGTTACGGTAGAACAGAATGAGCATACTGCACACATCAGATATACATATACAGTGGCGGTAAAATATTTACGGTCATCTACCTCTACGGGATCCTTCGATGGTAACTTTGGAAGCAGGGACTAAAGAGGAAACCTCGTTAGGACGTTAGAATCCTCTGAAAATTCTCTACAAAACGTATCTAAATGTTGTCTTGTCTAGTTAAGCTCAAAGGGAAATTCGAGTAGAAGAAAAATGGTCATGAGGTGATGCGTTGGAAACCCCTCTTCACAATGTACAGGGTGTTCCAAAATAACGTGATGAAGGTTTTTAATTATAATTGTGAAACAACTGACAACTTTACAAAACAATCCTACTATATATAAGCGATAGCGGCCGTTTGTCTGCTTGTTTGTTTGCACAGAAGTGCTAGAGGAGTATGTTGGGAGGAAGTGTGGGGATGAGGGCTGTAGTTGTGTTTTGTCAGCTACGTCGTGTTGGGAGGGGTCAGAGGACGTGTCGCCAATGTCACGCAAAGGGCATCCGAGTTCCGAACATGTGTCATCGACGTCGTGCAATCGAGCGTCCGAGTTCAGAAGAGGTGTCATCGACGTCGTTCAACAGGTGTCTGGGTTCAGAAGTCATGTCACCAATGTCGCGCAAAGGACGTCCAGGTTGAGAAGAGGTGTCACCGATGTCGCAAAATACCTGTCCGGATTCAGATGACGTGCCACCGATGTCGTGCCAGGGGTTCTGAGTTCACACGACGCGTCAACGATGTCGCTCAAAGCACGTCCGGATTGGGAACACATCACTGGTGTCGTTCGTCAGCCGTCCGGTCTCAGAAGTGGTGTCATCGATATCGCGAAAGGCCTGCCCGGATTCAGACGTGTCAACGATGTGCACACGACGTGTCAAAGCACGTACAGCTTGAAAAGACATGTCACCGACGTCGTTCATCAGACGCCTGGGTTCAGAAGACGTGTCACAAGGCCTGTCTGGATTCAGACGGGGTGTTACCAGTGAAGGTGGGACCAGTAATGGGGGAGTGGGGTGAAGGATGGTGGTTTAGTAAGGAGGAACCGGTAAAGGGTTGACCAATAAAGGACGACCAGTAAAGAGGGAGCCAGTAAAGGTGTACCAGAGAAGGTGGGAACAGCAATGGAGACCGATGAAGGTGGGGGGGGGGGGGAGTCAGTGAAGGGGGACCGGTGAGGCTGGATCCAGTAATGAGGACAGGTGAAGGATAGCGAGTGAAGAGTGGACCAGTAAATCGAGGTCCAGTGAAGGTTAGACCAGTAGTATGGACCGACGAAGACAGGGGAGGGAGACCAGTGAAGGGTGAACCGGCAAAGGATTGACAATAAAGGGGGGCCACTGAAGAGGGACCAGTAAAGGGCGGGGGACCAGTGAGGGTGGGACCGGTGAAGGAAAGGGGGGGGGGGGCTCAGTGTAGGTGGGGGAAGACCTGTAAAGGGTTCACCAATAAAGGGAAACCAGTGAAGTGGGACCAGTAATGGGGAGCGGTGAAGGGGGGGGTGTCCAGTGAAGGGACCAATAAATGGAGTACCAGGGAAGGACCAGTCAAGGGGGACCAGTAAGGGAGCCAATAAAGCGAACACCAGTTAAGTGGTTCAGTAAAGGGTCCAGTAATCATCATTAGAAGGGAACCATAATTTGGCATTGGGTCCGGAAGATTGGATAGATAACGAAATACAAGAAGGGTCTTGACCTATGTTCGCGTGCGAACGGTATACAAGTGTGATAGGATTACGAAATCAGCTATCAATATTGGCTAGTGCGTTTACAAGGAGAACGGTAAAAAAATTCAAAGTGTGAAGAGACATTTTTCCAACCTAATATTTATTATATATAGTTAAACATTGGGATACTGTCGTGGAGGTGACGAAGGGGAGCGGGCTGACGGTGATCAGGATGGGTGCGGCAAGACGTGGGTATGGTGGCCCTTGTTACAAAGAAAAACATGCGACGGTGGTTCAGACTTATTATCAAAGGAAGAGAATGAGTGGTGGAGACCAACCGGTGCTCACCACGTTACTTGAAAGAGTGCGGCTCATCGCCTAATACAGCCCAGCAGCCGCCCCTATTAGAGGGAGCGGTGCCTTACAAAGGGCGCAAGAGGTCGTAGACGACGACACTCCGCGGGCGACAAATATATTTTACATATAATTATCAATACAATCCTATCGATATGGTCGTTGTGGTTGAAGCAGCGACTCGTTGAACATAGGAGGGTACGGTTTGGGGTGCAGCTTGTCGAACATAGAGACGACTTGAAGAAGATCGGCTCGATGTTCAGCTCGTTGACAACGAAGACAGCTTGACGTTAGATCGGCTCGATGTTCAGCTCGTTGACAATGAAGACAGCTTGACGTAGGGTCGATGTGACGTGCGGCTCGTTGAAGATGATGACGAATTAAAGGCGAAGCCGCTTCACTGAGGTCGTCCCTGGTGACACAGCAGCTGGTTGTGACCGAGGCCTCAACTAGCGCATTTCACCTGGCAGTCGTCCCTGTGGGACGGTTTCAGGCATTTCAAGCATAGATTAAGCTTGGATGCCTAAACCGTCCTAGATACGGGGTCTGCATATTTCATGCATCGGCCGGAGTAATGCGAATCGCGATTCTCCTCGACCGTGCAGAATATGTAATTCGACTTGGGCGCCGTCCTCGTGAGCACCACATCGGTTCTCACCATGATGATGTCCATGGCCGTTTGCAGGTACTGCCGATGTGGAGCATTTGGTTAGCTGAACTGACTTGTTCCGCTCTTCACTGCTTTCAGCACAGCTGATATCGCAGCATCGTCCGAAGCAAGCAGTTCCATGGCCTCTTTGAGTTCGGGAGTGGTGCTCGAACGATCGAATGACATATTAGCTGACGGTAACGTTGTGATTCTGAAGCTCCTTTTATACGCCGGGGTCGTCAACCGTATCATTTCAAATCGCCTAAAACACAGCTGGATAGCCTAACTAAGCATTTGGTTGTAGATTTACACTTTTCACCTCATTGGGCTCTACCCCGCTGGTTACGATGTGCGGAAAACTTGCGACCCAATGTGGTGCGAGACAATCCTAGCCAAATTTCCTCATGATGCCTGTCTTGCTATCTAATCATACGCAGGACAGCCAGACAATCGGCGACCTCATAGGTCACCTAAAGAAAGAGATTGCCGCTAAAAGCTATGTCGAGAACAGATTCGGCCACAAGAAAGGTACGACGGTCAACACTCCAAAAGATAAGTACCCCACTTCGCGGCAACATTTTGGCGACCAGTGCCTATTCTGCCACAGAGGTAATCATGGATCAATGGCCTGTAGAACTGTGACTGATCAAAGGCTCGCCGCAAAGCGCTAACAGACGGCCGCAGATGCTGGAAGTGCTGTTCTTCAAATCACAGCAGCTTCGATTGCCAGAAGCCAGACTGTCCTAAATGTGGATAGAAACATCATATAAGCCTCTGCTTTAAAAACGAAGGTAGCCAGGCAAGTAATCAAACACCTTGGAGCAACAATCCATGAAACCGTTCAGGACCGAACAATAACAGAGCAAACAGGCCTCAACGGGAACATAGAAGTTTTCCAAATAGTTTTCCTAATCAAGGACAACAACATAAGCAATGTTCAGATGTGTCCCAAAGACAATACATCAATCTCACATAGAAGTTTATCTCCCTCCCAGCTTATCTTAATGACAGCTGAGGAAAATGTGCGGAACAATAAAAAGGAGAGTATAAAAAATACTATTTTTCTTCGACACGGGTGCTCAAAGAACAGTAATCGACAGGCCGCTTAGGCCTGTCCAAGCAAACTACCGAAATCTGTACAATGTCGGGCAAAGGAGGCCATATAGAGAGCTTTGAGAGCTACATAGTAAGCGTCAAACTAAGTACAGTATATGGTGAAGAGCTCGAGTTGAATGTTCTGATCAAACCAATAATCACCAATGGTTTTCCTAGCGTTAAACTCAGTTCAGTTGACGTAGACTTTGTAAAAGCAAATAGTATTTGCTTATCAAACTCCAAACTTCGTGGAGAATACCAAAAACAGGATACTAAACGAGGCCCGAACAGTAGCAACTGCCGCAGATGGCCACTTTTTCACTTTTCAAGCTCCCAGTGAAATGTTTGAGGTCAGCATATTACTGGCACAGCTGTATGTACATGGATCACCACCTTTACTAATAAGTATGTTTTTCACTTGAAAACGTTTATCATGCATTTAGTGTCAAAATCAGCGCATACCATCATACTCGTTTTACATTATCAGTTGGAAGAACTAGTATAAGGTCAACAATATTCACAACATTAGGCATGAAAGATCAACGGCAATCATAACTATGATATCGCTACCAGAATCGACTAGAAAATAGTGATATCAGTGATGCTGTTAAAAAAAACACGTCGAGAATTCTCAGGGATTCTAATAACAGAAAAACTATCGGGATCTTAAGCATATTCAACAACAGAAAAGATATCAAAAAGATATCGTATTGCCTCTAATTAACTAAAGTCCTTTGAAAAACTTCGGCGCTTCACCTGGTCTTGGAGTCTGTAATAATTTGACAAAAGGGAAACAGCAGTGCTGCAAAATGCTGTGTCGCTCTTTTGTTCAAGACCATGGGGTCCTCTCTTCAGCACCGTGTGGACCTCTACTCATTGTCCCTCTGTATCTCATGAATAAAGTTTGTCCGTTTTGTGCTTTTTGTTATCTCCGCGCGGCCTTACTTGCACGTGTATACCCTGCTGCTTCTGCCGCAACCTTTAAGCGGTAGAGCAGGTCATGTGTGCTGACCACAGTCGTCGGCGCGGCGCTATCTCACGGAGGGCGGCCTGTGGACTGCTTGCGGGTCATAGCATAGTGAGATAGCACTATCTTCCTTTTTTTTGTTTGCCAAAGACCTTTGTCTTTTAGTTTTACGTCGACTAGTTGGCCAGAGTCCCATTTCACTTTTTGACAAAAAATATAAAAATATAAAAAAATAAATGTACTAAATATTGGGAAGCTGTAGGCGATCGAAATCTGTTTAATCGGTCCCAGCTTTCGGATTATAAAAATTAACATTAAGATTTTTTCAAAAAATAGGAAAAATAGAAAAATTGATTTCGTATCCTGACCCTAGCGTGTCGTTCTCTCGGCGTTTTCGCTACATCGGCGTTCTCCGTTTCTCGGCGTTCTGCATTTCGGCGTTTACGTCTCTCGGCAACCTAACTAACGGCACAAGCACAAGAATCTTGTGTCCAGAAAAAAATATATATTCAGAAATATAGTGAAATGTGGGATCTCTTCGCCTGGACTATAGATAAAACATTAACGAAAAAGGTTTTAATTTAACTCTACTGAATTGGTAAGTATTGATTTTTTGTACTCTATTTTTTCCCATACTCGTACCCAGTATATTACAAAAAAAAAGATTTTTTCTATGCCTTGCATAGAAAGAGTCATCCGACTATGTTAAAATACTCACCCATCCGGTCGTAGATATCGGTCGTTGGGTGACAGCAGGGTGTGGGGACAATGAAGGGTAATTAGCGATCGCTCAGTTAAAATTGGAAGAGAAAAAAATAATCTAGAATTTATAGAAATCTCTCCGGGACCTCCATATCAAGTTAAAGATGATCAGTCCTTACCTGATGAATCCCACGGAGTACCTGTTCCTATGTTCTAGAATAAAGCTCAGTATGTATCTTTATTAGAGAGGCGTACTGTATTGGACTATGAGCAAAGGGGATAGAAAGGAAGGGGGAGAGGGAAGGCAAGCCCTCTCCAGGCTGCTGGCGACGGGCGACCTCCCGGCCGGGGCGACGTAGACGTGACTCCAATAGCAAGGAGCTACTATCTCTAGTAGGTCGTCGCTATCAATGGCAGGGGACGTTGGCTTCGAGGGTGCAGATTGGGTACAACCCGACAATAATACGAAAATGAATATCAGATTCGTGATCAGCATCCCAAATAATCCCCTAACCGAAGTTTGGGCAAAATCGGAGATCATGACCTCGACACCCATAGTCACCCATACTTACCGTAATCCGCTGAAATTTTAGAAACTGATGTCAAATCCGTGATCAGCACCCTAAATAACCCCTCTGGGCGAAGTTTAGGCGAAAATATTTTTTTCGACATCTGAAGTCCTAAAAGTACAATGGTGCCGTTTCATATCCTCTCTGAACAATTCTATCTTCTGCTCCTTGCATCCATAAATTTCCCTCATGTGTACAAAGTTGAGAGCCAGTGGACCTTTGAGGCAAATGCTACATTTCACAAAGGTCGTCATGTTTGCGAACGTGACTGTGAAAACAACGTATCAAATAAAGAGTCAAGCTGAACATACAGGGGCTTTGGGTCGATAAAAACAAGTTGCTATAACACGGAAAGGCAGAATCACTATGAAATAGGGAAAAAGAAGTACCAATATCCAAAGGATCTGCACACTCCAACCTAACCACAACGCGCACCAATTGCAGGAACGCGCCCCAATCGTAATTCTGAAAGAATGCGCTCCGATAGCGAACCCTGCATCGTAGCATTTCTCCTGTTTTTAGATTATGGATGGGCCTGGCATTTCTCGGCGCTTCCTGAATTTTGACGTTTTGGTATTGTGGAGCCAAATAAAACCTTCTTTTCCAGAACATGGCGCATTTACTTACGCCGATTGATGTTCCAAATATCGTGAAGGATTTCCAGAGGATCGTTGTTGACCTTAAGGAGAGTGAAAAGGTGTTTTTATTCGTGTTTTGCCTCTCCATTCTTTTCTGCTGGCGGTGAACCTGTAAATATTCTTATCTCTCTTATATATTGTAAGATCAATCAATCGCTGTCGCATGCTCATCGAGTCGCGGACATAATTCGGAGGAGATGCGGTGACACAACTATGGTTAGTTCTCCAAACTCGTCCAAAGGACTAGGTTCTATTGATCCCCCCCCCCCCCCGACCCGATTTACGCCTGTTTTTTCTCTCTTCTTACTCGCAGTTGAGTGTAGTGATGCGTTGCCTGCCAAAATGGGCTAGCGTTTGGGTATCGAAAATGGAGGGAATCCGAATCCGCCCATTTTCGTCGACAGTCTGCCGTTATCATCAAAACTGGCACGAGTATTGCTGTGTCATTTCAAATCTCACCTCCCTAATTTTTCAGAGGCATGGTTCCGGGCATGATGTTGAAGAACATAAAAGAAATAGGAATCGGCAGGTTAGTTCTCACTCTCATGATAGGTTGTAAGTTTGCTTCGTTTCATGCTAGAGCTGTGAACGGATGAAGTTTATAGTTGCGTGACTTGGATAACGAAAACCGACAACTACGTCAGCTTTATGAAGATTCTCAGTGGACTCTTCATTTAGTCATGGAAGCACATAGGCGATTAATGGAAGCAACATTTGGCAAAGACAATACAATCGCTGAATGTCAGGAAAGGAGCGAGGAAGAAGTATTTTTACCTCAATTATATTTTAACCAATTCTTAGCATGAAAAGTATTTCAGGAAAACGTAAGACAAGACTTCTGTGTAAAAACTGCTCGTATGGCGTACACCCTTTATGGTGTGTTTGAGCAAGGAAAAGAAATGAAGCAGAAATTATTGAAGGTTGTCCTTTGCTACTTTCATTACCAGTTCATTAGTGCTCGACATTCCAAATTATCACATTAAGAGGATGGAGGAGCTTAGAGAAGAAAACGAAATACTTCGCAGTGTTTTGGATGAATGCGGTGCTGAATCGCAGATGGATGATGGTGTGCGAAACAAGTAAGGTTGCTACTTTGGGTTTTTTTTAGCAATTTCTCCGTACTATTGACCCGAACGTATCCCATTTTAGGACCCCTCGTTCGTTGAACACCTCGGAAGGGTCCGCCATTCATTCCGATGAACAAGGATGCAGCGATTGTGATGAGGAGGACAGCGCGACACCTAGAAAAAAAGCAAGCATAGTTTCAGCTCCCGCCTCGGTCTAGTTGCGTTTTTCATATTCTGGACTACCCGTTTTATCTGCGGAGTGATTCGAAAGCATACAATTCCTTCAAAACAACCCAACCTTGTGTATTCACTTTACTCTTCACTTCTCACAATTCCTTACAAGTATTTGTGCAGGATTCTGTCTTTTAACAACTTTTAAAGCTATTTTAACCATTACTTAGTCTATACATTAATATTGTAATGGACCTCGAGAACAGCTGAGCTACTGTTGTAGTTTTTAACTAATTTTATTAGGGCAATTTGCAGTCAGTGCTGTGTTAGTGGTTTCAAGTAAAGAGCGCCGTCTATCGAGTTGCCTCAACCACATTTGTTTCCAAGAGTTCATTGATTGCATGCCATTTGTTGATCACACTGTTCTGGTTAGCTTAGTAGGTGTAGAAAACTTCAATCAGCTGAAGATCCCTTCTTATTTTCCAGCTCTGAAGAACTGTTTTGCGGTGCTAATCTATTAAGATGATGGCTAGTGGGCAGCTGCGACTGATCAATTTGACAAAGGTTACAAACGACGCCTTGAAAAAAGCACTTCAAAAATGACGTGCGTACGTCTATCGATTTTTCCACACTTAATTTAGAGCGCGTCTCTTAAATTTCCTGGTAGTGTCTACTAAAGTTCTGCATTTGTTTTCTTGGACTGCAACTTCTCAAAACGCTTGAGGGGAATCCATGTCACCGTACGTTTACTAGTGTTACTGGCACTGTTGTACTTTTATGACTCCAGAGGTCGAAAGGTCAAAAAAATTTTGGCGCAAACATTGCCCGGTGGGCTGGTTATTTGGGGCGCCGATTACGAAAAGTTGTCGTGGTCATGATCCCCTTGGCAGAATTTGGGCGAAATCAGTGATCATGACCCCGACAGCTTTACTCACCCGCACCTACCGTGATCTACCGTAAGTGGCCGAAGTTTCAGAAACGGATGTGAGATTCGTTATCAGCGTCCACAATAACCCTTTCGGCTATTTTATTGCAACAAATATAGACCTTGCCTGACCTCTAGAGGAGTGATGAAGAACAATTGCGCCCGTTTTACTTTCTGGACTAGTCCAGACGACATTGTTAGAAAAGCGTTACGCAATATGGTCAAGCTGACCATGAGACATCTCATTACTAGTCAAAATTGCTCTTTTACAAGAGTTTAGGTAAATGCTTTGAGCATTAGAAACGTCGTCGTTGTCAGCGTGCCTGTTCTCTGAATCCTGTACTGCAGAGGCAGATTGCGTCTCAGCGCATGTCTATGGACTTCATTAGATTTCAGACCAGCCTTTGACGTCTCTGACCAAACTCTGCTGGAGGTTGTGCGCTGCAGATGTCTCCGTTTCGGCCTTCTCTATTATCTCAGATTTGGTGCTTTAAAGTGATGTATTATTGCTGGCATATCTCGCTTTTTTGCCAATTCATGAAGTCGTAATTGGTTTGTATTAGGTAGGTCTCGCTTAGTAGGTTGATGACAACGCGCGCTTAGCACGTGCGCGTGAGATAATGGGTAAGCTAACTGGTGTGTGTGCATCATTTATGCTGCACCAACCCACAGTACCTCCAAAAGATCACCATGGAGGAGACAGAAGTGACTGTGAAGAAGAAGGGGCCAGGCAGAGCGACCGGTGGCTGCGACATGGCGGCTGATTTGAGGAAGTCAAAGCTTTGGTACTCTGTCGAGTGGTTGTTGCTTAATCAAGTTTCACCGGAGAAGAAAGTACCTGGGTGTTGTCACCAAAGTTCAACAATTCTCATTTGGAAGAAGGGCGTCTCGTATGGTGATATCATCCATTATTCCATGGAGGTCCGTCATTAAAATTACGCTAACATGAAAATGAGTTTTGGAGTTTGTCAGCGAGTAGTTGGCATTTACGCATAAAGTTTGAAGGAGAGTAGTGAAAGCTCATTGGTTAGTTTGGGTGACTGCAATTCTCAAATCGTTCATCGGTTTGAGAACGACTAAGGTTTGAAGCTTCGAGAATTGATCGTCGAAATTTAGGTTCAGAGAACAGTATAAACGAGAAGCCGGCATAGTCATTTAGTCACCTGCTTCAGAAAGCGTAATCCAGCGCAGGAACATCCTAGCCGTTCAATCATTTTCGTGCTCTTTTTAGAGTTCAAAGTTCGGCGCTATGGTGGTTGAGGGGGGGGGGGGAGCTGTCACTCGGTCCGATTACTGCCGATAAGAACGGCTAGTGACGTCATATACCCGCGGTAGCCGCGTTTTGCTGCTGGACGCGCTGTTCCGGCGACTGCCGACCAGAGGTGTGCGTAAATGAAACTTGGAATATCGTAAATCGTAACAGTCACCTGACATGAAGTGCAGTACAACTAAACTTCCAGTGTGTTTCTTCTGCTAATGTTAATCAGATGATTCAATATTCATTTATTTGTGTTACTTTCAGCTCAGGCTGAACAACGTCTGCATGGTAGTAAGACATCCTTCAAATCAAACTTTACTTGTTTCAGTAAAGTCGAAAAAACTACATATTCAAAATCTTTACTTTTGCCTATGCGTGGTATTCCAACAAAAAGCTTGCGCCGTTTGAATATTCATTAAATTCCCAACTTACTATCAATTTTGCGCATAAATCTAGGATGTAGCAGAAACAACAGCGAAAAAGGCGTTGTTAAAACTAAAATTAAAAAAATCACTTCACCACTGATCAATGCGAGGAAAACAGCAACTCCCCATGCAGTAATCCAACTAACATGCTGAGTGGTATGACGGGATTGCGCCATTCGCACTGACGAGTGAACGCATAATGCAATTACATCGTGTGACACACCGAAAAATCTCCACTTTTCTACATTTTGAAATAAGTCCAGAAACATTCCCATAGCAGACGTCTTGTAGCGAAGTATGAACAGGCCCCTAGGCGTTGACTTTTTCATTGTGCAGCTCACGACAGGAAGGTATATTCCGCTTTCCTTGTCGATCCCAGCTCTAGGATTCCTTTGAAATATGAAACTATACTGAACAAGCACCTAAACTTCTATGCTCCCTCCAGGGATTCTAGATAGATGAGTAAATAGAGCCTTATGTGACGTTATTCTGTGGCAGATTTCCTAAGCTTCATGTGTGAAGTAAAGGATCAGGAATGGATAGCTTTTGTTGCATGCCGATACCTATGTCTCTGCGTTCTAAAGTTCAGATACTCCATTATGCAAGTGCACAAATAATCTGTTGCTTTTACGCGTTTTTAAGTACGGCGTCAGTCGTTGTTCAAGATTCTTCGCGTCGCATCAGGTGCTCCTAGAGGCTAACTTGATAAAATGTTTATTATGTCGCCTAGAAACTCATGCACCCTATTTGTTTTTTGTCATTACATGACCTAATTGTTATCCTTTGCAAGGTAAGTGAGCAGTTCCTCGACGTCCTTCTTGCTGCCCATGTATAGCGGGGATCTCTGATGGATTTCTTCAGGCACGACGTCAAGAATATGACCCTGAAATGTCACTATACTCAACTGTGCGCAGGTGGACACGAAACAGACATACCTCGCCAGTAGTTGCGATTCCTCCTGCTTGCTCAACAATGTACGCAATTGGAGCACACTCATACAGAAGGCGAAGCTGAAGTCATCGTTTATATTAGAGCTTGCAAGAATTTTCAACTATTTGAAATGACATTTCCAGATAGGTCACTATTTCTCTGCCGAACGGGCACAGGAGCTCATTCCGTAATTAACGAATTTTGAAGGTAAACTCCCTTAAGTCAAAGTACCCTGGAAAAAAACGCGATTGATGTCCTATAGTAAGCACTCGACTAAACCATTCACATTTGCTACAAATAGTGTGGCTCTGAGATGTTGAACAGCTAAACAGAGTTATCTTTTGCCTGAATACAGGTTGTATTCAGGCAAAAGATAACTCTTGTATTCCGAATAAGACCTTACTCATTATCGACCAAGATGCCGTTGGACTACTATAAAGTAACACAAAAAACACACCTAGTTATATAACCAATCAGAGTAAAACTAACACGTCATATATGCTACATAAAATATAACGCAAAAGTAGTAATCAAATGTTTTCTGCATTCGGCGCGTATATACACAATAACCCTTAAATACCGTTGTGACCATACTTATAGTCTCGACTAGTTCCCATTAGCAATCGAACGCCTCACTCTAGCTTTCGTATGGGAGGTAGTGATTTGTTCACATTAGGCGACCATAAGTTAAAACGGCTCATCAACACCCATTTCACTTTAACCGATGCTATTCAAAGCTCATGGCTGCAACCCTTCTTCCTCCTCTATGATTCCGGCACCGCTTTCGAAGAATTTAACTGTTCCATAATATTACCGCATGAATCGTGATTTTTTGAGCAGGAAAAAGGAACAGTATCAGGCGTATATTTGAACGGTGGTTGTGGATAGCACCGCAAGAATCTCTACCCTTCATATAGGAGAAAAACATATTTGTTTTTGCTGAATCCTTGAACCAAAGAAGCTGAAGGCTCTCCAAGTTTCGAACCGCCAGCACGTGCTCACGTACTGTGTGCCATGTGTGTTGATTTAAGAGAGGCGGCGAAATGCTTGGCTACATGCGAATCTGCAGATTTGTGGGTGATCCTCGACTGAGTTGAGTAAGAACATACCCAACTACCGACATAAGTGAAGGACTAGGAATCACGAGCAGCTCATGATCGCACCAGTCCACAAGAGTGTGCATACATTCGTCGTCACCTTACATGTACCACACATGCACAAAGAAGGCTAGCCAGTTGTAGCCCTCTCGCAACTTTAAAGGCCCCCACACACTTTTGCTGCGAGCGGTGAAAACGATGAGTCACGCCGCCCGCCGATGAATCACTCTAAATTACGCCGCGAATGAAGCGCAGACAGTCTCTGCCGGCGCCGAATTGCCGCAAAATCAGCGGTAGCGGCAGTAATGATGTGGATCATTATCGCCGCCGCCAGCCCCCCGCCGCCTGCGGCCGCGCGCTGGCCGCCAACGGCGAGCTCTGCGTCCCTGCCCTCTGGTTAACCCTTTCACGACATTGTCCGACGATGTCGTCGGGCACTTTTTTGCCGCGTGGGACAATGTCCGACGATGTCGTCGGACACCATCATAAAAATAGTTCACGGAAAATTATCAAGCATTTAATAGTACAATAATAATCAATGAGTTCACTAATATCCACGGTCAAGACGGTCCTTGGGAAACTTCATTCGTTACTGTTTTTCATATTTAACAAATTATACAAATGAAATAATTCAAATAATTAGCGCGCGGGAAAAGTGCGCGTTGTTCCGCGCGTCACCCGAAAATCGCGCGTGTCGTGAAAGGGTTAAGGTAGGGCCGCGGCGTTGCCGCAGAAGTGTGTGGGACCTTGATGTGCCGAAATTTAACAACGAATAACATGTTCGTAATCAGCAACCCGAATAACCCTCCTGGTCGAAGCTAGGGTTTCTCTGTCTCATCTCGACCTCTTGGGTAGTGAAAGTGCAATAATGACGCTCCAGATGGCGTCCAGCAAAGAAAGTACGCAAGGATATAACGGTGAGCTACCCGCTGGAACTGCAATCTGCCTGCTATCATCAGTGTATCTAGTTGTACAGCTTCGAGGGGCAGCGGAGTACCACTGGACTTGTGCAAAGACCAAACAAGGATTGAACACTAAAAAGAATTTGGCAAGGGACAGGAATCGAACACATGGCCTTCCACCTATGAAGCAGCCCCACTCACCCCTACCCCCCATGATCCGCTTAGAGCTGATCCTTTCGTCGCTCCCTTTGAACCCCGCAGCGCATGAGTACCGCTGATGGTGCGGAACATGGACGGCCCCTAACTCCTTAGGTGCAAGGACTCAACAAAAACAAAACATGTTCTTCTATTATATGAAGGATGGAGATTCTTGCGATGCTATCCATGACCGCCGTTCAGACATACGCCTGAGACCTTCCCTGGTGATAAAATGTCCCCACCTTTCCCTTAGGTGCATCCTTAGTTGGCGGATAGAGGAAGATTCCACCGTTAAGCATTGTACGGTGAATATCAGCTACCATAGATCCGACATAGCGTTGCACCATCGCCTTTTTACCACTCTGCAAAAAACGGATTCCTTATACCACAAAGGCTAATAAAAGAAACCACAAGACAGTCATACCTCTGGGAACTTTCGGGTACGAACATATTCGGAAAGACCCTTAGACCAGTGTTTTGCGTAGCCCTCGTTGATGCTGTAGATTTTCCCTTTTTCAGGCATGCGCATCTTTGGGTGTGTAAGAATAAACTCTCCAATGCTCTATAAGAAGAAATACTATTGTAGTAAGAAGAATTTGACAAGAAATACATACAGGATCAAGCATGAATCCATCGACACCGCTTCCAGTGGAAAGCACGATCATAGTAGCAGAGCCATAAAGGCAATATCCAGCGGCTACCATAGATCTAGATTTAAAAAAAAAAACGTTTATTAGCTACTGTAAGGTGGCGTGAGCGGACAACAGGACAGATCGTACATGAATTACAAATCGAGCAAATAAAATCACTACTTTAAGTGTTGAGGAGCACGAACAGACACGTCGATGCGGTTCCTATGCAACAGTACCATACACTAAACCCACCTTCCGGACTGCATGAAGTCTGCACTCGTTGCAGCTCCTTCAGAAATTTTCCTCCAGATTCCAAAAATCGAGCCTACAATTTTATATGGTTTGTGGACACGGAAGCTCTTCGTCAGATCACCTATTAGATTAGAAGATTATACAACACATTGAGGATTTGTTCTATAATTGAAGAGTACTTCGAAATGTCAGAAGGAAGGAAACTCTGACAAACATCAAGTGCTTCTGATACAAAATTTAAGACCACTGCCATGTTCGAAAATGGTCGAGTGGGTCAGAGCATGAGAATTACTGTGCTAGAACAAAAAACGACAATCACAAGATTTGTGCTTTTCCTAGGTCTCACGAAGGAACAAATAAAGCGTGCGACTGTGGGTACTTGAAAAACGTTGTTTCCAAGGTTTCGCTGCACTACTGACATCGCGGCTTGGGCCCATGACTGCCACACTTTATTGAACATAACCAAAACGATTTCTTGGGCTGGTCCAAAAAGAAGAGCAAGTATTCGAACTGCGATGTCCCCGTTCAAAGCCAACTTTATCGTGTCAAATGAGCTCTTTTAGAGAGCGATCTTTGCTGGTAAAGTGCTCGATCAACGGTTGTGGGTGTAGAATTCTGTAACCAATGAGCTCCTGGAAGTTGTCCTCATCAATCGTGCCGTATTCAGGCTTCTTCATCAGAGTTAACGAAGACGCTAGAATATATAACACTTCGTTGACGCCTTCTCTAGACTATACTGAGTCCCTTTCCAAAATCCCGCTAACTTCTGGAAAATCGTGCCTGCATCGGAGCACCGCTACATAGCTAAACGTCTTCGTGTCTAACCAAATTAGACTGCTATATCAATAGCTGCTTGAAGATTCTGTGCGAATACTTAATGTACTGCTCTTCTGCGATGACTGCTTCAAAGCACTTCAAGATGGTGTAACCTAAGTCCTGCCTGTAACCATTTTTCATTAGACACAATTTCGTGTTTGATAAGTGTTTGTGAGGACCGCGGACCAAACAATTTTGCAGAGCTGCCCTTATTCTCGCATCAAATCGAATTCCAACTGCAGATAAGAGCGCGCGGCTTATCACGCCAAATAGATAAAGAGGAAATGTATGCCCTAGCCTCTACATTTCCGCAAAATTTGTGCATTGTATTGTTGTTGTTACTTGAGCCACATGTTCGTCTTCGATAACCAGAACTCATTCGCGATATTTGTGTTCAGCATTCCTGTGTTGCCGTTCTTGTTTCTTCTTTGCAGTGTCCCATACCAAATATGGACTGCACAAAAAAGGATCCGAACAACTCCAGCGATAGTCAGTCCTAATTCGCAATGGAGCGATACTCCGATTCTAATGTTCTAGCTCCTTGTTTAGACCCGCCGATGCAAAAGACCGTAAATTCCCATTTTGCACGCTTGATCTTCAAAAAATCCCAAATTTCCTGAAAGATGTCTACTCTCCACTACAACAAAACCGGTGCTTTCAAAGGATGTACTACAGTGGCCTGATAATGGGAAAATCTATGGCACAGGCAGACGAGTAACAAAATCCGTCACATATTTTGAAACAGCCCTTCAGATGCCAGCTCGTTGCTAAAATCGACTGTTTTCGCAATATTAGATCAGTGACCAGCAAGTTTCTTTAGTGCAACTTCTCTCTATGAATAATTTTGAGAAATGTGAAGAGCGTTACCGATTGAGACAAGGCAATCGATGTTCGAAGATCCATCGAGCGGGTCGAAACTCACAATGTATTTTCCACGTTTACCCTCGTCAACCTCAATGACCTTAAAAAGGATATCTGAGGTATCCAGAATAAGTCCATTACAGGAAGGGAAGCAAAGGTTGGGATGGTGTTCAAAACAATAAATAGTGTTATAATCAGGCTCTCCCATCATTCTCCTACTCTCACCACCTAAGCGTGTTTAATACAGAGGCGGGAGCACAAGCAAACGCTCGTGTCAACCGACCGCGTTCAATTTTCCACCTAGACAAACTAGCTTTCATTTCTGTAATCGCCAAATCGATACTCCAATTTTACGCGGATGATGAAATCCTCAGTCTCAAAGAGAATGTCGTTCAGGTAAATGAGCAGGTGTGTAAGGACATTTCAAAAATTCCAGACAACGCTCTTGCGGTCATGATCTACATCTTTGCTTTGGTTATTACATGATTTGCGGGATCTAACCTTTTTAAGCAACGACGTTTCTAACATGCACCAACCTCATCATTTTCTTCCGACACCATACCACTACATGTGTAGGAGGAGCGAATCATATTAATAATCAGCTCATTGCTGAGAACATCCAGCTTTTTGACCTACAACAACTGTTCAAACCTTTGACCTTGGTAATATAATTATTTGCAAAGACCAAAACGAAACGTGTGAAATGAAACAAGAAAACCAAACCTCCTCGCCCTGCACGTTCGTGTTACCAGCAATACCATATAGATTAGCCAAACCAGCCTTTCGGACAGCACTCGAGATTGCCTTAAACGATAGTGTCGTGATTAAGAAATGTCACACTGTATTATTGGGTTAAGAGTCTAGACATCAATCGTCCACTCGGTTTTCGTTGACTTTTTTGCAAACAGCATCAGAAAAGAAAACTCATCTAGTTGCTGCAATTGAGCTCTGAAATCCACATTTTGGAGCCTACTCGGCGAGAACATTTTTGATGTGTGATAAAACAAAACAACGAGTTGACTGGTTCTTAGTAAGAAGAATCAGTGTCAAATACTGCCTAATTTCACCTAAAAAAACGTCCAGATTTGTTTGAAGATCATCCAGTCACATTAAAAAATAGGTACCTAGCTGGTTGTGTCTCATCGCACCGGCGATGGATCACAGTTCCAGAAAAAACCAACTTAAAACAGAGATAGGGCGCAATCGCGGAATCGCGGGATATATATATACCATTTTCAGCTGAAATTCAACGATTTTCAAACCAAATTCAACGTTTTTCAAATCAAATTCAACGTTTTTCAGATCAAATTCAACGTTCTTCTGGAATTTTTCCCGTATCATATAAACGGGTCCCTCCACTCTTTCTTGTCATTGGGCGATTTGCCAAGTTTCCAGGCAACATTAGCAACGGTCAACAAGACGTTAAACAAAGCCAGCGACGCGGTCGATACAATCAAGTGTCTCGGAGTCAGAAGGAGATCATGGTCAAGCTGGTGTCCGTCAACGGAAGGCTGCTCAGATTGCTGGTGTCAATGAGAACACTACACGAAGCACTATCAATTCGTACAAACGAAAAGGCGAAATGGTTGAGAAGGCGAAGTAGAAGACAAGGCGAAATAGTTCTAATTTTCTTCCTTTAAAACAATCGTTCTAATTTTCTACCAGTTCTAATAGTAGAGAAGACCAAATGGCTCTAATTTTCGTTGGATAGCATTTTCTGTTGGATAGCCTACAGTTCTAATTTTCGTTGGATAGCCTTCAGTTATAATTTTCGGCACTAGTTAAAAGTTCCGACTCCACCGCCAAGACTTCGGTCGAAAAAAAATTTTTCGCTGAAACTTTGTCTAGGGGGGTGGGGAGTATTTGGGGTGCTGATCACGAATCTGATATCCGTTTTTCACGATTCGGTCGGAGACCATCCATACCGTTAACATGGTTGGTCCAGGCAGGGTCACCGATTTCGCTGAAACTTCGCCTAGGGGGTTATTTAGGGTGCTGATCACGAATCTGACATCCGTTGAATTTGGTTCGAAAAACGTTGAATTTCAACTGAAAATGGTATATATATATATATATATCTAGTTAGACAATTATGTAAGCAATACAAAACCACTTACCATTTTGCCTCATTCGTGCCGGCGCCATGGTGGTTGAAGGGGGGGGGGGGGGGGGGGGAGTCACCCAGATAACCCATAGCCAAAAGGTTGGAGATTGTCATAAAAAATATAATCTCTCGCGTCAGCGGAGGATAGCGCAAAACAGAATACTCCCGTTTCATTTGCCTTCATGTTTTGGCAAGCGAAGGGACACCAGGATGTGGGCAATTTTAACACGAGCGCGTAACTCAGTCCACACCTCGGAGTCCCTTCCCCTACCCAAATCTGCGCTCTCCTTCGCGTCGGCACGTCATCAAACAACTTAAAAAACTGAAAACGGCGGCGCAAATAGGGTCGGGGGGGGGGGGGGTCACCTTAGAATAGCACCGATTTCGGCAGGGGAAGTGACTCCAGGGTGAGGCTCCAGTGACGCATCTGTGTTAAAATTGCGTACATCCTGGAGTTCCCTCCCTTGCCCAATTCGGAAGCAAATAAGACACGAGTCTGGAATCGAAATGAGAGAAGACTGCACTTACATTCGCTGTATGAAGCTGCTCGTCACGCCTGCCCGCCGCAGCGTGCTATGATGACTCCCCCTAACTACCATAGCGCCTTACTTTTTCTTTTATATTGAAGGGATCGAGGTGTATTGTTCAATTTGATTGAGTCACCTAGGATGTGCTCAGTTACATCATAGGTAATTCACTGAATTCTACCAACCCCTCTATTCTGCGATTGCGCCAGAGATAATACATGAATTACCCATCGATATTACAACTCCCTATTTTGCGACCGAACATCCAAGTGCAGCGACCAGTTGTCCGCCGAAATGAACGCGTTTTTCTACAGTACTTGGGAAGGAAAGCGAATAAACGGGCTCACCGTAAGGATGTGGCATGAACTAATTTAATAGTGTCTGCTTCGGTCTGACGGGACAACCCAAACAGTTCACCACATCGTTATGCGTGCACTGAGCGATAAATGAAGCGATTTCAGATGAATGAGTGACCATTGCCGAAAACCGTTAAACTTAAAGAGCAACTAGATAATACTAGTCTAGTAGGCCTCATCAAAGTAGCCGACCATGTTAACTGTGTCACTGCCTGCTCTCCTTCAGTGATTGACTTATGTTGTAAACTTGAAGGTTACCGTTTATCTTGTTCTCCCACGACCTTGAGACGATGAGAAATGTCGGAATATGAAACACAATCGCTACTTTACACAACCATTATGGTCATTACAAACAATATTTCGGCAATAATGCGGGCAATTTACCCTGTTTGAAGAACACTGCGAAGTTAGCTTTCAGGCAGAAATCAGTACGGAGGGCCACTTATTTTGGCACAGCGCTAATGGAGTGCCAAAATGAGAACGCCTTTGGGTGCTAATGATTCTACCGGCGAAGAAAACTGAGAGCACCTTCTCGATAGTGATGATATTGCCTCGTCATGCATTTGAGCGCCGAAAAAAGTACGGTCGAGTTTAGGCACTCTGTTGAATCAATCTGTATATGTTTGTTGTTGTTTTGTTTTGTTTGTTTGTTTGAAACTGCGTTTCCCTTCGGCGAGCCACTTAGAAGCTGCTCTGCTTCATAAGCCTCGTGCAAAAAAAAAAGAGCTGTCAACATTCTCCATGTTCGGTTTTCATAAAACCTGGGCATATTGCGAGAATAGTCTTAATGCTTCTGTGCCACGCAGGTTTGTTATAGCCCTCTGTCTGTGAAACGTGCTGTGCTTCGCAACATGTACAGAACGGCAGTGGGTGTGTGCACGGGACATGAGGAGCGCGAGGAATCACGTATGCTTGCCCGCAATATTGCACGTCTCAATGGGTACGATCCAAGACAACGAAATGGCCGGATGGGATCTGGGCGTGGTGCAAATGCGCGGGAAAATAAAATATGTCTCCTACCCTTTATTTCTGAGGAGATCACGGCAGCTGTACGTCTATGCCTGGTGCGAGCAAATTTGGACGATGATGTTGTGCTGGTCAACATACCAGGACACAACATCAAACGACTGCTAGTTCGCAATAGGCTTTACGATCGCTCTTGTATAGCGAGAGACTGTGTGATCTGCCCTTATGGAAGAAGTGGAGACTGTGCGCAGAAAGGTGTGGTTTACCAAATCCAGTGTTTAAGCTGTGGGGAAGCTATATATTGGGGAGACAGGGAGAGCGCTAAGCGTTCGCATCAGGGAACACCTTGCTGGTAAGGAAAAGCGTAATTTGGTAACCCCACTCGGTAAACATCGAGTGGATGTCCATCAGACGATTTTAATATTAAATGCACTGTGTTGCTTCGTGAAAGTGAGATCGGTCCCAGAAAGGCCCTAGAGGCCTTCTGGATCCGCGAACGTAATCCAACAATGAATAACCGAAGTGAGTGCATTTCGATCACCAGTGAGTTTTTGCCGTTTATCCCGCTGTGCGAGCTATGAGACCGTGCAATCTATACACTTAACATCAGTATGAATCCGCAGTTTGGTAGGTCTCAGTTGCTCAATGGTGATAGCGTAGCTGAGCACTCCCTCAGTACTTGTGGAACAACGGTGAGTTCGGCTTGCTTCAGTAGGATTTCGCTTGACACTCGTAGGAAATATTGAAACTGACAGAGCAGGAGAAGGGAGTTTTTGCCGAAATGAGTGCCTGGTCTTAGGTTTCGAACTTCTTTCAGGCCTTTGAAAACGACGAAGTTGTCGAAACGTCGGCCGAATAAAGTTGTTCCACTATAACAAACCTGCGTGGCACAGAAGCATTAAGACTATTCTCGCTGTCAACATTAGTTGGCGCCAAACAAAGTAATCTATTCGTGAAAACAAAATCCTGCTGCAACAAGTTCCAATAGATTTTTGCCTCATGCTGTGATTATCAACTCATCTTCCGTTGTCACTATTGTAAATACGTGCTTTCCACATGTGTAATTCTACTTTTGTAAACCTATGAGAGTAGACAAACGCAATCTGGTACTTAACGGGCACGTGCATCCTCCGAGATTGCACATGGATGTGGAACCTCAGATTAACATAGCTTCAGTGCTCTCCTCCGTGTCATCGGAGGGGAGCACAAAACCAGACAAGGGAAGGAACTCCGGGGTCTGGATGTCTAACTTACCCATTTCAGGATACCTTGCCGGTGTGCAGCGGGCACCAGCCCACTTACAAGGGTGTGAAGCGTATGTCTGAACGGGGAGAACGAGTCATATAGGGAGAACCCCCACCCACAATTAGTATAAAAATGTTTCTTTTTTGCCAACTCGTTAAACCCAAGGAACAGGGGACCTTGATGCTTACAATGGAATACGGCGCATCACGAGTTTGGGGGGTCTTGTACGCCCGCGACAAGCGGCTTGGAGCGTAGCGGAGGTGACGTTGCTTCCATGCGAGGAAGGTCGCGGGTTCGGTTCTTCTGCGGTGCTGCGTTTTTGCATTTCAACTGGCTAGTAGAGATTTGGAGGATTCTGACGTCTATACCATTTTTAGACGTTTTTTCTTGCATAATTCTCCAGCTGCATGCTGTGTTATTTAACATGATGTATAAATGTATAAGTGTATAAATGCTCAAATCAGGTGATACACAGGTACAAAGTGCATAAAGCAGCACTGGGCACAATACGGGCAGCGTATAAAGGCTACAGGCTCCTCACAGTCTGTTTCCATACACGGACCAATGACCTCGGAAAGAACAATCCTGCTCGGATTTTCAAAAGTAACCAGGATGTGACGTCGGAGGTGGTTAAAATGAGAAACGAGGTATGTGGATCCCTCAAATTAACATAAATAGCATCAATACACTTTTTCCATCATCCTTGCCTGTCACTTGGAAATCTGAGGTCTGCTGAAGGTTTTCTAAAACCCAGCACTGACAGTGTCTGTCGATGCTCATGTGGTGATTCACCTGCTCACGCTGAAGGGTGATTCACCATTAGACAAGAAGCCTTCGAGGGAAGAAATCAAGCTGGCCGAACGGATGGCCAGCATACTCCAGGACTTCGAAGCAGCTTGAAGTTGACGAAGACGTCTTGTTTAACAAACCGGTCAGTAATAAACAAGTCGCAAGAAAGGTACTTTCTACAGCGGACAGCTGAATATATATATATATATATATATATATAATATATATATTTATTTATTTATTTATTACACGAGCAAGCTCATGTGGTTTACAACTACAACTTCCTTATGACAATTGCCGAAAGCCAATTGGAATTATTGAATTGCGGTGAGCGAAATTATTGATAATGGAAGCTGCTTAAGACAGAACAAACATGAACACAACAGCAACATAAAAATAATAAGATTCATAACGGAAAACATTTTGGTATATAGCTAAGAACTCAAGTGATGGCTCAGAAATTTTCTAAAGGAACAGAGATGCGTGGGTATCTCACCTTTTTGTTGAAGTTGGTTGTATGTGTTTGACTGCAGTGTGAAGAAGTTGAGCCTACAAATGAGCTTGGCCCTTCCAGAATCATACTTGACACACCCACTTCGAGTGTTTGCTGTCCTCAATGCCATTATATCTGACATTTTAATGCCAGTGGTATGATGGATGATTCTGTGAAAAAGTAGTATGTCATTCCCCTTCCTTCTGTATTCTAATGTCCTCAATCCGAAATTGTGACTCCTTTCGATACTACTGGGTATTTGGTCGTAGCAAAATCCCAGCTCCTGCATCATAAGTTTCCTCGTAAAGCAGTTTTGCACTGTTTCTAATATTTTGATACTCTTCATTTTTTTAAGGACTCAACACAGGCGTTCCATATTCTAGAATTGGTCTTACATAAACCTTCTAGGTACGAAGCAACACTCCAGCGTTGCTCGTTGATAGGGCTCGGAACATGTTATACACCACCTGTGAGGCCTTTCTAGCCACCACTTCACATTGCTTGTCAAAAGAAAGGTCCTTAGTTACCAAAAATCCAAGTCCACGACTTCGTCCATAGCCCTCACAACGGAAGGGTCTGAAGCGTATGGCTGAACGGGGGGAGCGAGTCATATAGGGAGAATCCTCACCCCCCAATTGGTTTGAAAATGTGTTTATTTTTTGCCAGGTCAATTAAACCAACGGTAGGGGGTCACAATGGGATACGGCACAGCACGCGTTTGGGGGCCTTGTACGCTCGCGACGCGTCTGCAGCCAGTGGCTCGGAGCGCAGGTGGGTAGAGGTTGACTCGTGCGAGGGGGGTCAGGGGTTTGGTTCCTCTGCGCTGCTGCATTTTTGCATTTCAACTGATTGGTTGAGATTTGGGGGATTCTGACGTCTATACCATTTTCAGACGTTTTCTGCGCATTTTTCCAGCTGTACGCTGTGGTATTCAACATGATGATAAATGTTTAGCACCAGTGATACACAGGTACAAAGTGCCTGTGTAGTGAATCGCGGTGTCTTCCTCCATGGTTATGAGCACGCAACCGAAATCCAATTGAAGACGTACCCTTTCCTCCGAAACAAGAGTTCCCCCGAAAACCTTATTATATGCCCACTGCTTGCTTGCCTCTCCACGTCCATCAGTTCATCTTGCGGATCCCAATCTTCCTCTTCTTCTTCCACCACTTCCAGCTGTTCGTCTTCGTCAACTTCAAGTTGACGTGCTTCGAAGTCCTTGAGTATGCTGGCCATCCGTTCAGCCATCTTGATTTCTTCCCTCGAAGATTCCTTGGGTGGATCACCACTCGACCGTCGGCGGTCGCTGTTGGTGTTAGGTTCTAGAAAACCTTCAGCAGACCTCTGATTTCCAGGTGACAGACAGACATGAGGGAAAGAGTGTATCGATGCCGTTTAGATTAATTTGCGGGATCCGCACACCTCGTTTCTAATTTGAACCACCTCCGACGTCACAACGTGGTCTCTTTTGAAATTCCGAGCAGGATGGTTTTTCCCGAGGCCTTTGGTCCATGTATGGAAACAGACTATGAGGAGCCTTCAGCCTTTATACGCTACCCGTAAGGTGCCCAGTGGTGCTTCATGCACTTTGTACCTGTGTATCACTGGTGTTGAACATTTATACATCACCACAACGTACCGCTGGAATAATGCGCAGAAAACGTCTGAAAATGGTATAGACGTCAGAATCCACCAAATCTCTACCAATCAGTTGAAATGCAAAAGTGCAGCAACGCAGAGGAGCCAAACCCCTGACCTCTCGCATGAGTCAACCCTCTACCCACCTGCGCTCCGAGCCACTGGCTGCAGAAGCATCGCGGGCGTACAAGACCCCCAAACGGGTGCTGTGCCGTATCCCATTGTGACCCACTACTCCTTGTTTAACGACTTGGCAAAAAATAAACACATTTTCAAACCAATTGAGGGATGAGGATTCTCCTTATATGACTCGCTCACCCCCTTCAGACATACGTTTCAGACCCTTCCCTTGTCAGTGCTGTACCACCAACAGAGTACTGACAGTTGTTATTCCTCCTTCCCAAATGTAGCACCCTGCAGTTATCTTCAGAGAGCGGTAAACCCCATTCCTGAGACCACTCATAAACCTTATCAATGGATTTTTGAAGGGCGCTAGTGTATGCAGTAGTATCCGCTGACCCGTAGATTTTAAGATCGTCAGCAAACGCACAAAATTCAACATGGTCGTCAGAGAGCAGACTTAGCAGATCAAACGTGTAGATGTTAAAAAGGACGGGCGATAGTACACCACTCTGAGATACTCCACAACTAGTAAGTCTGGGCTCCGAAAGGGAATTGTTAACGCGGACTCTATACTGGCGATTAGATAGAAAGGCTCTAGTCCAAGAAATTATACGCGGATGGACCCCCGTCAGTGCCATCTTATGAAACAGTTTGTCGTGCGATATCCTCTCAAAAGCTTTACTAAAGTGAAAGTATACAACGTCGATGCTGCCACCTCTGTCAGCGGCCCTAGTCCAGTAGTGAAGTGACTGAATCACCGCCGTCACCGTTGACTTCCCACTCTGAAAACCGTGCTGCTTGAGTGAAATAATATGATGCAAATCAAGGTGCTTAACAATGCTTTCCTTGACAATTTTTTCGAACAACCTGGCAAATAAGGACGTAATGCTTATAGGCCTAAAGCTAGAGCGATTACTGAAGGGAGTTTTTTTTGGCACAGGTGTTATTAACACTGGGTCCAACGACTTGGTACTTCCGTATTCATGAAGGAAAGGTTGAAAATAAATTCTAAAGGGGCAGGTATCACATGCGGTACTCTTTTAACCCATTGACGACCGCGCGGCCCAATTTCGGCCCGCAGTTTTTCTGTCGCGTGGGCCCGCGCGGCCCAATTTTAGCCCGCGGTTAAAAATAAATGTTCGCTGCGGCGCAGTTCCTCGATTTTTCATAGTTTACTAGTATTCATTAGATTCGTTGGATCCTACCAATGCTACCTGCACAGTGGTCCGAGAATCATTTACTTCTAACGAAAGCTTTGATAAAAAAAAATCAGCACAACACACTATTCAAACCTCAAATAAATAGATACTACTAACGAACAGCTACGTATATCTTACAAAAATGGTCATGGTTAAGACATCTATTTAAATTTCTTGCGAAAAACTTGAACCCAATTTAGAAAAAAATATTTCAAACACTTGCTACATCGTGTGGTCACCTTATTTGCACGATTCGTGACGAACGTGCGCCCTTTTCTGTGCTGACCTTTTTGTAGCAGCAAATACATCCTCTACGTTTTGCTTCGAACCTGTTCCGGCCTTTTCCAATATGTGGCTCACCCATTGGAGAGGGAGCTTCATTTGGAATACCGTGAAGTAGTGAGTGCACGAAATTCGAGCCTCAAGGCGGTCCCAGCGCGCGGTCCCACGCGCCAGACACGCGATTTGCCGCGCGGTCGTCAATGGGTTAATGAAGGACAACGGGATGCCATCGGTGTAATACCTTCAGAGCGTGGCCATTTCAAAAGCATTTCAAGAATTTCATCTTTATGGAACCAGACAGAGCACCGATTGATCGCTTCTTTCTGAGACGGGAGTTAAGCAACTTATAGAATTCACAAACCTTACCAGAATGAACAACACGCTTCTCCACAGAGCAATTAAATCTTTTCAACCTAACCTCAAATAACCAAGAAATTTTACGATATTGGCCCCAATCCTGGGAGCAGGAGGTATGTTTTGCTGCAAACCAGGCCTTGTCCCTTTTCCTGAGAAGTCTCTTAAGATTAGGAGGGAGTCGCGACTTATTCTTGGCTGCCTTCTTAACAGGTACAAACAGTTCTATACAGTGACTCAAGATAGTAATAAAAAATGCACAGAAAACGTCTGAAAATGGTACAGACGTTAGAAGCCCCCAACTCTCAACCAGTCAGTTGAAACGCAAAAACGCAGCAGCGTAGAAGAAACGAACCCCCGACCTTCCTCGCACGAAGCGATATCTTTCACTGCGCTCAGAGCCACTGGCTGCAGACGCATCGCGAGCGTACAAGGCCCCCAAGCTCGTGATGCGCTGTATTCCATTGTAACTTCAAGATCCCACTCCTTGGGTTTAACGACTTGGCAAAAAAAAAAGACATTTTTATACTATATTGGCGTTGGGGCTTCTTCCTATATGACTCGCTCTTCCCGTTCAGACCTTTCCCTTGTTAGTACCCGCAATCCACCCCACCCCTTTTGCCATTTTCCAATTTCCTAGACGTCCTCCGCTCTTCGTTAGTTCCCTTCGTATTTATCATGCTTCTTGGCCGTAAAAAAAAGAAAAACGCGAAAATGTGAACTAAAACTGAGAAGGATGAGCCAACTTCGCCGCGCAATGGTTGAACTAACGTGATCCCGAGTCTGAGGCACGAATACTGTAGGGAAAGTCCTCTACTTTAGGCGAACAACTACGCTACTCTTGGCTGTTTAGTCACGATTCGGTTCACTTCTGCACAACAGATCTGCAAGTCGCAACTGTTGAAAGTTTTCTCAAATTACACCGAAAACGTCCGTCCCTGGTGCGTAGGATAATCAGCAAACAGGCGACTTGGTAAATTAACGCACTCAAAAACGATTATTCTGTGAAGATGACTTTCATGAAAACACACGTTACAAAAACTGTGGACGAGTTTTCCGTGTGCAAGGCTACATAAATCATAGCGGGACCACGTCAGTGTCTCCCTCAAGCCACGTTAACTGGACATATTATAAGGGTGAAGGAAATGATGCAACTTGACCCTCTGAATGGAGGAGTAAATCCAGCGTAAAACTTAGATTTCTGCGCCCAATAGTGCCAGTCGTGTAGGAGCGCCTACAAACCTTAGAGTTTGGAGGAGCTCCTACAGCTGGAGATCATGTAACCTCTGCATACAATCAGAGTTCTCCACTCGGAACATCATCTCCAGACCCCTACTCTTTTCACATTCTTCGAAACGCTTCCCATATTCATCTTACGTTCACTGAACACCACAATCTTCTTCTGCCAAAAACAATCTATTCCAATCACTGTTCTCCACTGACCCCTCTCCTCAATAGAAATGGGGCGGTAGTTGTTTAGTTTCTTAAATATTTGGTAAAAATCAAGACATCTTAATCTCGGATGCTACTCCAGCCTTATAATTCATTCAGGGAAAGTTGCATGGGTGGAGCACTAGCATTACCTCGCAACATGGAAACACATTGCCGGTGAACTGGTCCGCCTGGCAGTGTGCCGAGGCGGCACGCGGTTTTTTGTCGTGTCGTCTCGCGCACTCCACGCCTCCCTGTTCGCCACACCCCGGAGTCCCTTCCCTAGCCCAATCTGTGCTCTCCCGGAGGAGAGCACAGAAAAGCCCGGACTATGCCCTGCGCTCACTCTGCTCATCTGACTCTCGCCGCTCGCGCGTGACGGAATTTTTCGGGGACCAGTTCACATGTAATCCATGGAAACATGACAGTCTGCAGTCTCGCGCGCAAAAAACTCGACTGCGTTTTTTTGACGTACGTCTAACTACAAGAGCGAATAAACTCTTATTGTGGTGGGGTCGCTGCATCCAAACGACAATTAGAAGTTGGCTAATGTCCGTGCCCGGTTACCGTTAACCATGAGAAGGAAAACGAATGTCACCTTGAATGCGGTTAGAAGTGAAGTTAGAAGATTGGTGAGGTCACCAGTTGCTTCAGGATGCTTGCGCTGTTCTTGCAGCACGAAACGCTGCAAGGTCATTGCATCCGTCTCGATTCCATAGGATTGTTGAGCACTCATGACTTATGCTAAAAGTTGGTGTTTAACTACGACGATGAAGACAGTTTCTTGGGGAGCAACTGACAAGATACAGAAAGCCACAAAAACAAGAGAAGCGGTGAACCGCATCTGGAAATGTATTTGATGGATAGCACTGCAATGCTTAACATGAAACATGACAAGTGCTGCGCAAACGTAGACGAGGGGCGGTCTTTATGTACGAATGGTCACCGCGCCCGCGACGGTGACTGCCGCGTGCGCGATGAGCTCCGCTGCGGTTGTGTGAGCTGTGCCTCAAGAGCTGCTGCAGACGCTAGGCTTGAGTTGTTGATATCCCTTTCTGCTGTTGCAGGAGCTGCGGGAAAACATGCTCTGGTTCAGAAATTGAGTTCGAGTTATAAAACTACACAACGTTCTAATGCTCAATTTTATATGAGCTTCTTCAGGAAAAACTGAAAATATGACGCACTATCGCAGTGAAACTGACTTTGTATACACTTTCTAACACTTGATGTGCAAGTTTTGAGGCAGGTCTAGATATCACTGGCCGCTGAAGTCACCCAATTGCGACTTCTACTGCCGCGCTCGCCGCGCTATTCGCCGCGTCCGCGGTGACCATTCGTACATAATGTCCCGCAGCCAACGTAGACGTATGAAGAAACGGCACTGTTAGACCCTTATCACTGGAGCGCACTATTCAAACTGAACACCCTTGCATGCAGAAGAGTGTATGCGGACTTGTATGCGGACTCTGTTTGCAAATTATAAATTGCCATGTAAAAACGCCGAGAATGGTGACTTTTCAAGCAAGTGCAATTGCGAACAAGAATAACAATCGTTGAAGAGCACACGTGGCGCACGGGCGGAGTGGCGTTCTATTATATGGTGTGCTCCTACTCTAATCCGCATATCCCAGTGCCCCGGTGAGTTGCGATGCACTGCCAATGAGAGAGGCGGATACCCTGAATCCTCCGAAAGGATAGATGCGTGCTTCAGCAATGGCAATGTGTCCAAGCTCGGTAGAATTATGCATATAAGAGGGGGAATCGAACAACTACGACCTATATTCGCGCGCGGAATAATTGTCTGAGTCTCCGCTTCGAAGAGGCACTGGGAACATCAGTCGCTAAATGAGCATCAGTGTAACCATTGAACAGCTAATTGGAGGGCCAATCCAATGACTAGCAGTATAACTACAATGTTCGGAGCCCTTCTGCAGTGAGCGCAAAGAGGGAGCAAGTAGCCAGTACAACACAAGTGGCAGTGGATGCACCATGGAAGCCAGAACTGTGGTCGAAATGAGCCAGTGCAGTCCTCGGTTAGAGGGCGCGTTTAACCACACTGCCTTACGGTTAGATGGGAAACTCAACAATAAAGTTCGAAATATTTCTGCCCAGAAGAAGCGAAAGGTTCATGACGCTCTCTGAGAGACTGTCGGAACGGCCAGAGAAAAGTGTAGAGTTCCCCAGAGTCAAGTTGGGCACAACAATTTGCGGAGATGAGTATGACACCGAAAGAATTGCGCCTAGTGTCACCAACTAAGCACGTGCTTTGCAATTCGAGTGGCACTAGCGCGATTTTGCCGCACGGTCCCTGCAGATCTCGTAGACCATCGAGGGAAGTCAAAGAAGTGACCGTGGATAAAGCGACTTATATAGGACTGTAGGGCGTTGTCTGAGGAACATCACATTGGTTTCCAAATTTCCGGTGGACCCCTGGGTAGCCGAAAAATGGCAAAAAAACTGTAGCGTTTCAGTGAAGGCTGATAACGAAATATTGACGCCTGGAATGGACTGTCATGCTCAGAAATTATCCTGCAAAAAGTTTGGAGCTTCAACAACAGCTAGATGATGGGATTTGACAAATTTTCGATAGGTGCGGAAAGACATATCCAGGAGAGACATTCATCGGGAAGGCGACTTCGGTTGGATGGCCGAGTGGACAGCGCTCCGGACTTGCAGAAGGGACCAGAATGTTTAGCGCGCCATGGAACAGCGATGTTACAGCAAGATCGCGCGTCGGCTTAAGTGTGCGCGGTTCCGCTGCGGAAACATGCGGCCGACAGTATGCTAATATTCGGCCGATACGGCTGTTTCGCATCCGCTTTGGAACATACGCGTATTAGGCGTCACAAGATGATGTATTACTCCTGAAAGTAATTGCTCGGGTCCATGCATGAAATGCATGAGAAGATTAAGTGTACAGCGTTATCTAATACTAACATATATTCCATACTGGTGTGAGTGCTATTATAACGCGGTTCTTCCATAGAAGATTTCACGTCCTTAATAAATTGGATTTGTTGAATCTCCAGCATAAGTAGCAGTCTCGATTGTAAGAAAACTTTATGATAGTTAGTGTTATGGAACTGGTGCATTAATACAGATTCTCCTTAAAGAATGTTGTCAGTGTCTGAATGGTCATAAACTTCTAGCTTTCCAACAACTTGTACCTTGTTTTAAATGGCAAAAAATAGATATCTAAGCTGGTCGGTATAACCGCACATCCGGCTTCGCTTATGGTTTGGGTTGCCATTACTTCAAACGGCAAGTCCCCATTAGTTTTTGTCGAATCCGGCGTCAAAATTAACAAGGACGAATACCAGAGAACGATTTTGGAGGACGTATTGAAGACCTCTGCCGATGCACATTTCGCAGATGGACAGATGGTGCTTCCAGCACGACTCTGCACCTGCACACAAGGCGAGGACAACGCAGCAGTGGTGCAAACACGAGCTTCCGGATTTTATTGCGCACAAAGACTGGCCCTCGAATTCACCGCATTTGAATCCTATCTGTCTGGTCAGGTATTGAGAGCAAAGTTTGTTCTACCCGACACACAAGTTTGGCTTTTCTGAAAGCTTCGCTAACTGAGCATGGAACGAAATGGGCAAAGACTACCTCTGTACCACGTGTGATGCGTTCGTTACTTGTCTGGGGACTTGTGTTTGTAAGAAAGGCGGCCGCTTCGGATGACTTTGATACATTTGTATTAGTAAGGAAATAAAGAAGTTATGTGTTAAGTTTCGTTGTAGAATCCACATTTGTGTTGAATTTACACTGCGATATCTTTGGGCGGGTAATTTTTGTGCTCCCTGTGTAGAGGAGGAAGGCATGGTCTGTAGTGGTTCAACAACAGCGGAAACCAAATTCCCATCTCCCACTCCCTGTCTACGACTACATCAGGCTCCAGTATATATTTCTTCCTGTACGTACCCTAGTTTGTGGCCGATGGCGGCATACCTACTTTGTGTTCTGTGCTCTCCTCCGCTGGCGTGGAGGAGAGCACAGAACACAGCTACAGCATTATTTCTTTGTTTTCTTTACTATCAGTGTGCCTTGTCTCGTTTTCTTGGTGTTGGTGACACTTTTTATAAGGTAATCCCCCCCGGACCCTATTTGCGCCAAACAGTCTCTATATTTACGGCTTTTGATGCCGTACTTCCGATCGATGAACCGACTACTTACCCCATACCAACCTCTACCTGCCGTCACCGGCAGAAACCTTAAGAATGTAATCCTGTGCCTTCCTGCATCTATATTATCCAGCCGAATCCTGAAAAACGGATGTCAGATTCGCGATCAGCACCCCAAATAGGGAGGGGGACGTTCTGCCTGAAAGCGGCGCGGGACAGTGCCTGCGGAGACAATTAGCGTCGACTCGCACCGTGACGCCCGCCTCTTCGTACTCAGCCAGACAGCCCTCGCCGCGGAGGCGATGCTGACCCAGCCAACCACGGGAGCCTGCAGGTCAACCAGATTTGGTGTGATTACAATCGATAGAAGGATAGGAGGCTCAGACGGCTTCCACTGGCAGTCCAGAATATGGGATTGATCTGAACCCTAGCATATTAGGAGGTAAGTTAGGGTATGGTCCCATATAAGTTCGATATGGTTTTACAAGGAAGAAATCTACGAGGCATTGTCTTCCTTACCTGCAACCTTTACCGTTACTCCAGATGAAGTGCCACCTTATTTTATACAAAAAATTGCCATAGCGATATCGTACCCATTGGAGCACATATTTAACGCGAGTTATATGTTAGGAGAAGTCCCTGCTCGTTGGAAACACGCTTTTGTTACTCCGATCCCCAAGAAAGCACCTCACAATCTTGTTGCCAATTATCGCCCCATAAGCATCACTTCCGTTTTTGCCAGAATATTCGAAAAGAAACTCAAATCTGCTCTCGTAACCCATATTGAATCAAATTCCCTAATTCCAACCAATCAGCACGGGTTTCGCGCAGGAAGGTCTACTGAAACATTAATGCTGTCTGCGTTAAATGACTGGACGAGAGCTCTTGATGAAAGGATCGATGTAGACGTTATTTACTTTGACTTTATGAAAGCTTTTGACAAGGTTCCATCAAATAAGCTGATATTCCAACTGACGAAAATCGGTGTTCATCCAAGGATAACTAATTGGATAAAAAACTTTATAACTGGAAGATCTTTTCAGGTTAAGGTCAATGAGTCATTTTCCGAGTCCCTTCCAGTTACTAGTGGAGTCCCTCAAGGAGGTGTACTCTCACCAGTCCTTTTTATTATCTACCAGTCGTTCAGCGGCCTAGCGGCCGCCTCCGACTGGTTGGGGGCTTCGCCCCCAAACCCCGAGAAGAGAACACTCCGACCATCTTCTTTTCCCAACTTTTAGACCTTCATACCTCAAAAACAAACTTCAGATTCGTGTTCAGCGACCTCGATTACCCCCAGGGCCGAAGTTTCGCGCCGCTTGAACGCCATCCTCAAAAAATCGATAATATCGATCGATATCGATTGATCCGAGTTCAAATTCGTGTTCAGCGACCTCGATTACCCCCAGGACCAAAGTTTCGCGCCGCTTGAACGCTATCCTCAAAAAATCGATAATATCGATCGATATCGATTGGTCGACTTCAAATTCGACTTCAGCGACCTCGATTACCCCCAGGGCCAAAGTTTCGCGCCGCTTGAACGCCATCCTCAAAAAATCGATAATATCGATCGATATCGATTGGTCGACTTCAAATTCGAGTTCAGCGACCTCGATTACCCCCAGGGCCAAAGTTTCGCGCCGCTTGAACGCTATCCTCAAAAAATCGATAATATCGATCGATATCGATTGGTCGACTTCAAATTCGACTTCAGCGACCTCGATTACCCCCAGGGCCAAAGTTTCGCGCCGCTTGAACGCCATCCTCAAAAAATCGATAATATCGATCGATATCGATTGGTCGACTTCAAATTCGAGTTCAGCGACCTCGATTACCCCCAGGGCCAAAGTTTCGCGCCACTTGAGCGCCATTCTCAAAAAATCGATAATATCGATCGATATCGATTGGTCGACTTCAGATTCGTGTTCAGCGACCTCGATTACCCCCAGGGCCAAAGTTTCGCGCCACTTGAGCGCCATTCTCAAAAAATCGATAATATCGATCGATATCGATTGGTCGACTTCAAATTCGAGTTCAGCGACCTCGATTACCCCCAGGGCCAAAGTTTCGCGCCGCTTGAACGCCATCCTCAAAAAATCGATAATATCGATCGATATCGATTGGTCGACTTCAAATTCGAGTTCAGCGACCTCGATCACCCCCAGGGCCAAAGTTTCGCGCCACTTGAGCGCCATTCTCAAAAAAATCGATAATATCGATCGATATCGATTGGTCGACTTCAGATTCGTGTTCAGCGACCTCGATTACCCCCAGGACCGAAGTTTCGCGCCACTTGAGCGCCATCCTCAAAAAATCAATAATATCGATCGATATCGATTGGTCGACTTCAGATTCGTGTTCAGCGACCTCGATTACCCCCAGGGCCAAAGTTTCGCGCCACTTGAGCGCCATCCTCAAAAAATCGATAATATCGATCGATATCGATTGGTCGACTTCAGATTCGTGTTCAGCGACCTCGATTACCCCCAGGGCCAAAGTTTCGCGCCACTTGAGCGCCATCCTCAAAAATCGATAATATCGATCGATATCGATTGGTCGACTTCAGATTCGTGTTCAGCGACCTCGATTACCCCCAGGACCGAAGTTTCGCGCCACTTGAGCGCCATCCTCAAAAAATCGATAATATCGATCGATATCGATTGGTCGACTTCAGATTCGTGTTCAGCGACCTAGATTACCCCCAGGGCCGAAGTTTCGCGCCGCTTAAACGCCATCCTCGAAAAATCGATAATATCGATCGATATCGATTGGTCGACTTCAGATTCGTGTTCAGCGACCTCGATTACCCCCAGGACCGAAGTTTCGCGCCACTTGAGCGCCATCCTCAAAAAATCAATAATATCGATCGATATCGATTGGTCGACTTCAGATTCGTGTTCAGCGACCTCGATTACCCCCAGGGCCAAAGTTTCGCGCCACTTGAGCGCCATCCTCAAAAAATCGATAATATCGATCGATATCGATTGGTCGACTTCAGATTCGTGTTCAGCGACCTCGATTACCCCCAGGACCGAAGTTTCGTGCCGCCGACGTGTTCGGCACGTCTGCGGCTCGCCATGCACGGTTGCCGACGTGTTTGGCACGTCTACGGCTCGCCATGCATGGTTGCCGACGTGTTTGGCACGTCTACGGCTCGCCATGCACGGTTGCCGACGTGCTCGGCACGTCTACGGCTCGCCGTGCACGGTTGCCGACGTGTTTGGCACGTCTACGGCTCGCCATGCAGGGTTGCCGACGTGTTCGGCACGTCTCCGGCTCGCCATGCATGGTCGCCGACGTGTTTGGCACGTCTCCGGCTCGCCATGCACGGTTGCCGACGTGTTCGGCACGTCTACGGCTCGCCATGCATGGTTGCCGACGTGTTTGGCACGTCTACGGCTCGCCATGCAGGGTTGCCGACGTGTTTGGCACGTCTACGGCTCGCCATGCAGGGTTGCCGACGTGTTTGGCACGTCTACGGCTCGCCATGCACGGTTGCCGACGTGTTTGGCACGTCTACGGCTCGCCATGCAGGGTTGCCGACGTGTTTGGCACGTCTACGGCTCGCCATGCACGGTTGCCGACGTGCTCGGTACCTCTCCGGCTCGCCATGCACGGTTCTCAACGTGTTCGGTTGCCGCGCCCCAACTCAGTGGGACGGACGGACGGTGTGACACACACAGTGACACACACACACAGTGACACACGCTTGCTGCTTTATATATAGTAGGATACTGCCGAAATTCCCTCTCTGATTGATGAATACGGTGTCACTTGCAAAATGTTTGCTGATGACATAAAAATATACAGGAACATTGTTGAAGAGAACGACCACGTTGCTCTCCAAACTGCAATTAACGCAGTTGCGGGTTGGTCAACAATGTGGGACCTTCCGTTATCAAGGGAAAAAACCAAAGTTCTCCATCTGGGACAGCAATCCAACAGAAATACTTATAGTCTTGGTGGAGTACAACTCAATAGCACTGTTTCATTGCGTGACTTAGGTTTCATTTTGGACAATAAGCTTTCCTTCAGAGAGCATTGCGAATATACGGCAAAGAGAGCTGAAAGAGTTGTACATAGTATATTTAAATCCCTAAGAACGAACTCAGTAGTACACTTACTACGCGCATACAAGACCTATGTGAGGCCTATGCTAGAGTATGGTACTACTGTGTTTAGTCCTAATACCAAGCGAGAAATCGCCAGATTGGAAGCTGTGCAAAACAGTTTTACAAGAAAGCTCTGGATAAGAGTACATGGATATGACTACAACAGCATCCCCTTGGCATCTGAAAGGAATAAACTCTTTAATTTGCGCTCTCTCGCCTGTCGCAGGAAAAGATATGATTTGGTCACAATTTATAAGATGATAAATGCTACTGTGGGTCTTTCTGTAAGGGACTTCTATTCAATATCTCATTCGAACACCAGAGGTGGCCCATGGAAAATCCAAATTCCTAGAGCTCATAGTAATATTAGATCTACTTTCTTCACAAACAGAGCAGGCACTGAATTCCTGAAATTAACAAAGAAATTTGTGCTTCCAAACTCCTTGAGGCAATATAAAACGATTATTGACAGGTATCTGCAAGAAGTCTCCTAGTACTTCGTTTTCTTTGATTACATTGTTTCACTAACCACTGGTTCTGTTCTTGATGTTTTCAGTGTTCTGATTTTTTTTTTCGTATTGTGTTGTTTTTTTGCGTGGGTTTCCACGTATACATAAATAAATATTCTATATCAGAATTTCAAGCTCTATCAAATGAGCCAAGAAGGAATCTTGTCTCAATAACCCTTACAACATTTTTTTCAGGCGCTGTTAACTTTCGTTAAATATCAGTTTTTATTTATATCAGGATTAACTACGAGGCATGCTTCCAGGCTAATGATGTAAACCATACCATCTCCTGTACTAGAATTTCGAGCTCTATCAAATGATCCAGAAAAGAACCTGCCTCAACAACCCGTAAGCCCTAGTTTATACTTGCACCGCTGCGCGGCGCGGCACGATGGTCGGGATAGATATCGATCGGGCTGCGCGAAAAATCGATATCTATGGCGATCGTGGTGCCGCGCCGCGTGGCGGCGCAAGTATAAACTAGGGCTAAAGCGATTTTTTTCAGGCGTTGTTTATTTTTCGTCAAATATCGGTTTTTATTCACATATAAGGATAAGGATAAAGGACGGCGTTACTCAATCCCTTCTGGGATGCGCCAGCGCGTTCTACTTCTACGGGATATCGTGGAGGTGACATGAATGAGTATTTGGCCATACAATGACTTGCGGTGGCCAGCCGATGAACAAGTCAGCGCTTTATCCTTCCCAGACAAGTCTGGTATCAATTCACTGACCTCGGAGGGATGGAAGGCTTGGTTGGCCTGGGCGGGAAATCCGAACCAGGAACCTGGTATCGGGTGCACGCGACAGTCGCGCCTCCTCCGACTGCGCTACACGCGCCCATATTATTCACATATATCAGGATGAAATGCGAGACTTGCTTCCAGGCTAAAATTGCACGAGGTTTCCAATTAGATAGACGAGAGCTCTTTTAACAGAAGTTTAAAACATTAGTTTCAACATTACATCTCTTTAGCATTTCGTAACTTTTTTATGGAACTTTATAATGCACACACCAAATATCGAGACTAAGACTGGATAGGTGGTTCATGAAATCTAATGTTCACCGAGAATAAATTTCATCACACAATGCTTCAAATTGCTCGTCCAGTCGTTTGTGGCTTCTAGCAGTTTTTGACCTCGCGTTCCACAGGCAATGTACCTGCATAGCCAATGCCTCCTCCACCAATTAACGAGTTAGGAAACACTGGTGAAATGCTTTGAAAAAACTGGAGTACTTTGTTCTTAGGAGGTCTACCTGTTATCGAGTCGAACTCGTCGGGCAATTTCAGAATGTGAACATGCTCTACGCGCTGAAGGATCATAATGTCGTTTTCAAAAAGGTTGAGCACTTGGGGTGCTCTTAGAGGTGTCCTGGGGTGTCTATCTAACTATACTTCATGCACAATTTCAGCCTGGAAGCATGCCTCGCAATTAATTGTGATATAAATAAAAACTGATATTTAAGGAAAATAAACAACGCCTAAAAGCCGCCTTAAGGGTTTTTAGGCAGGGTAATTTCTAGCTCATTTGATAGAGCTCGAAATTCTAGTACAGGAGATGGTATGGTTTACATCATTAGCCTGGAAGCATGCCTCGTAGTTAATTCTGATATAGATAAAAACTCATATTTACCGAAACTTAACTGCACCTGAAAAAAAAATGTTGTAAGGGTTATTGAGACAAGATTATTTCCTGGCTCAGTCGATGGAGCTTGAAATTCTGATATAGAAGATGGTAGGGTTCAGATCACTCCCATATTCTGGACTGCCAATGCAAGCCGTCTGACCCTCCTATCCCTCTATCGCTTGTAATCACACCAAATCTGGTCGACCTACAGGATCCTGTAGTTGGCTGGGTCATCATCGCCTCCGCGGCGAGAGCTGTCTGGCTAAGTGCGAAGCGGCGGGTGTCACGGCGCGAGTCGACGCTAATTGTCTCCGCAGGCACTGTCCGCGCCTTTGCTCGCGCCGCTTTCAGGCAGAACGTCCCTCACCCCACCCCCCCCCCCAAATAACGCCCTTAGACGAAGTTTCAGCGAAATCGGTAACCCTGCCTGGACCACCCTTGTTGGTCCAGGCAGGGTCACCGATTTCGAATGGGTGGTCTCCGACCGAATCGTCAGAAACGGATGTCACATTCGTGATCAGCACCATAAATACCCCCCCCCCCCCTCTATACAAAGTTTCAGCGACAAAAATTTTTCGACCAAAGTCGTGTCGGTGAAGTCGGAGATGGGCACTATCCAATATCACCGGCTGCCGCGCAGCGACGCCGCGCGCGACAGTAGGCACGTCGCAGCGCTCAGTTCATGACCATTCCGCCGCACGCGGTCGAATAGTCAAAGGAAACCTCGCCGCGGCCGCCGCAACAGTAACGGTCGGCATGCGCGATGGCTTCCCGCGCCCATCGCGGGCATGGCATACTTTTTCGCGCCGCGCGCGGCGTTTAGCGCTTGGTCCTGGACGGATCGCCGTCGCGCCCCTTTGCAGAGCGATGGGCGATGCGTCGAGCACAGAGAAATTCAAATTCTTTCGCGTCGCTCTGCAGAAATCATCGCCGCGATGGAATCGCGGCGACGGGAAGTATGCACGGGGCCTTAGGGCCTGTTCATATTTCGCGACAAGACGCCCGTGCAAAACATGCATATCGATTAAAACCGAGCGCGCGCCGCCGAAAAGCGTTCATACTCGAGCGCCGTCGCCGTCGCTCCAGTCGCTGTTGTCGCTGTTGTCGCTCTTGTCGCCTGTTCATACTTCGCGCCGGCGCCGGCAGCGACTGGAGCGACTGGGGCGACGAACGGAGTGTGGAGTACGTAATTACACCACACTAGTGCTGGAAGGCGCACTGATGCTGGAAGGAGACGATTCCTGTTCTGACGTTTTTCATACAAAGGTAAGGAGTGCTTTTATGTCTATTTTGAGTGCCAGACTGACGATTTAGGTGATATGATTGCTCGCTCCTGTCTATTTCAGTTTCTAACAACTTTTTTTTTTGACTAAAAATATGACTATTTGCTTGTGTTTGTCTCAGTTTCCAGAAACTTTTTACTATATAACTGTTTGTTTGTGTCTGTTTCAGTTTCCAAAACTTAATGCAATTGAGTAGTTAGACGTGAAGGCCTCTATTCACTTGATATTTTAGGCCACGAAGTAGACGTTATGGTGCAATTACGTACAACACACTACGTCCGTCGCCCCAATCGCTCTTGTCGCTCTTGTCGCTCCAGTCGCTGTTGTCTCCTGTACATACTTCCGCGCGCTGCGCTCTTGTCGCTGCTGTCGCGAAGTATGAACAGGGCCTAAGGGACAAGAGCGACAAGAGCGACTGGGGCGACGGACGTAGTGTGGTGTACGTAATTGCACCATAACGTCTACTTCGTGGCCTAAAATATCAAGTGAATAGAGGTCTTCATGTCTAACTACTCAATTGAATTAGTTTTTGGAAACTGAAACAGACACAAACGAACTGTTATATAGTAAAAAGTTTCTGGAAACTGAGACAAACACAAGCAAACAGTCATATTTTTAGTCAAAAAAGTTGTTAGAAACTGAAATAGACAGAAGCGAACAATCATATTACCTAAATCGTTAGTCTGGCACTCAAAATAGACATAAAAGCACTCCTTACTTTGTATGAAAAACGTCAGAACAGGAATCGTTTCCCTCCAGCATCAGTGCGCCTTCCAGCACTAGTGCGGGGTAATTACCTACTCCACACTCCGTTCGTCCCCCAGTCGCTCCCGGCGCCGGCGCGAAGTATGAGCAGGCGACAAGAGCGACGGCGCCGGCGCTCGAGTATGAACACTTTCCGGCGGCGCGCGCTCGGTTGTAACCGATATGCATGTTTTGCACGGGCGACGAGTCGCTCTTGTCGCGAAGTATGAACAGGCCCTTAGCGATTTAGCCTCTGTTTTGGGGCGCATTTCTTTCCGGTCCGGTTTTTTTTTCAGCAGGTATCTATAGACATTGTATTGAGAAAGGGGAGGAACGCCAGGAATAGAAACATTCAGGAATTGGCGGGAACCAAAAACCAACATGGAGGAGGAAATAAGAGAAAAACGGCCATTTCCCTAAAAACACTATCAAGTTCGATTCCTTAAATGTTTGCACCGTCAAGATGGGCATCAGCTTCTCTTGTCGCTTGAACTAGCGAAGTGTTTATGGCTCACACGATATGTTACATTAGCTTGGAAGAAATCCCACATAAGTGGAGGTCTACGGTAGACAGTTGAGAGATTTTTTTGGTCTGCTTAACCAAGCAATTCTTAAAGCAGCAATCCCGATTCTTAGGTTGCTCCTGCAATTTAGTTCGAGACCTACAAGAGCAGCCAAAAATAATATTGATTAGCTCTCCAAATAAAACGGCTCGGTCTTTTGCGTTCCAAAATAGCGTTTCGAAGTTTTTATAGCTAACTTTTATGGTAGGATTTCCATGTTCTTTCACGCAGCCTTTCTTTTTTGTTTTTTTTCTTCCTTTCTTTTGCCAGCGCCACCCACAACGTTTTAACTACAAGGAGCGCAGCAATAGAATAGGAAAGCAACAGAACTCTTCTCCGAATTCGAATCAACAAGTACCACAATCGTTTATTGACGACGACAGCTTTTTCCGCTTCCGGGAGAAAAATCCCCTTCCAATAAGCCCTTATCTCTCTCTTGATGGAATCAAAGGATCATAGCTCTACTTGGCGTCAACTCGCCAGATAGATCTTATAGGTGTGTTAGAGTTATACATACATTCACTGACTGCTTCATCACTTGAACTTCATTCTCAGCAAATGTTTGAATATAGCCATAATACTCGCAGAAGCAAACACACAGTCAAGGGTCTGAATAGACGGGTTCCTGGATTCACCTTCAGCAACCCCTTTACAGTACTCTCTGCGATCATTTCTACTAACAGCCCTACTTATCGGGGTCCATGTCCTGCTTATACTACCTGATAATGAACCTGCATGCCTATACTTGAGCGAGTCGCGGAAGACATCAAGTCGGCGAAGCTGTGCCGCGGCGCAACCGCGTCGCAGCCGGTGATACCGAATAGTTCCCATCGGAGTCGGAACTTTTAGCTACTGCCTAAACTCATTTGCGAACATGATGTACAACTATTACTTTGATTCATCTTTTGATTCCTTCCAGTTTTACGTCACAGTTAGTATAATTAGTAAAAGTCATAAATCGTCCACTATAGAAATTATGTAGAAAGAAAAAATGAAGAGCGATCGGCACGTCTTGGTGATGAATCAAGACAATAGTTCCCATTATATTCGCAAATAAATTTACTACGGGACACACTTCCAAGACTAATGGAAAACATTCTCAAGCTATCATACACCCCGGTGCAAAATTATAGGTTCACCTCCCCCCCCCCCTGATTTGTCCATTAGTACCCGAAGAACCTGCTGACGAGGCTCAGTGATGTTACCATCGTATTCCTCACTATCGAAAACCTTTGTAGAAAAATTCTAACCAGGTTATCTTATCAGTGCTAGATCCCACGAACTTTTATTGAAGAAGAACCGAATAGAGGCCGGTACAAAATATAGGTTTGATTGAAAAAATTTCCCACGCTCACCATTTCCCCGCGCAAAACTCGGTATAAATATGCCAATGACGTAACGAAAAGCATTACTGATATCAATCGATACAATGGCAAAGGGCCCCAAGCTTTCTACATGTGAGCAAGCTCAAGTCGATGCTCTTCATGCAGCCGGCCTTTCAAACAGGAAGATCGCAGCTCAACTACTAGGGGGTCGCTGATCTGCATCAATCGCTATCTGAAGGACATGAAAGCCTACAAGCAAAAACCGAAAGCTGGCCGTCCAAGGAAGCTACCTGCAAGACATAAGAGCCGTCTGCTCCGGACGGCTTCCAACAGCACCCTGTCAACGGAGGACCTCCGACGTCATCTGGACCTCCCCATATCGAAATGGACACTACGAAGCTTGAATCGCAGTACACACATTGTTCATCAAGTTATGAAGTGTGCCCCTCGTGTGACGGACTGCCACAAGGCCGCCAGGCTCAATTTCGCTCATGCACACATGAGCACGAATTGGAAGAAGGTGAGATGAGAGTGCATCTAGCTTGACACGCAAGCAGAAATGCGTTTTCAATTTTTTAGGTGGTATTCTCCGATGAAAAGAAGTGGAATCTTGATGGGCCCGATGGATACAGACACTACTGGAGAGATCTGAGAAAAGAGGAGCGAGTATTCTCCAGGCGCAACTTCGGCGGTGGAAGAAACATGGTTCAGGCTGCGTTTTCTGGATACGGACTTGTTGCCTTGGAGTTCGTCTCGTGTAGGATGAACAGTGAAGACTACCAGAAATTGCTCGGAGATCACCTTTTGCCATATTTCAGAAGATTTCGTAGGCACAACCTCATTTTCCATCAAGACAATGAATCCATACATGTACCACATTCAACTACAGATCGGCTTAACTCTAACAGAAATCGACTTTTGGAGTGGCCTAGTTGTTCTGCAGATCTCAACCCGAGAACCTTCGGACCGCTTGGACGACATCCATAAAAATCGATAATTTGATCGATATCGATTGATGGTGATCTACACTTCAAAAACGAACTTCATAATCATGTTCATCGACCTTGATTACCCCCAACCTGAAGTTGGCGATGTGTTTGGCACGTCTACGGCTCGCCATGCACGGTCGCCAACGTGTTCAGCTCGTCTACTAAGTCGCCAGGCAGGTAGAAGGCGTTTGGGTATTTTCCGCTATTTTCTGCCCTTAATTTGTGCCCCGTCTTCCCCTACTTTCTGACTCATCGCTTAGCGGATTATTATACAGGGTGGCTGAAAAGTTCGGGCAATTTTTCAAAGTATTTCAGCAGTACGAAAAAACTACATAAACGCCAAAGATTTACAAACAAAAATAACAGAAACTTCATTAGATCAACAACAACATAATACAACAGGAAAATTCACAACAAGTGCTCAAAATTTCCTCCTTTGGCTTCAATACATTTTCGCAGTCGTTTTGGGAAGTCGCTGATGATGGTCGCACACTGCTCCGCTGTAATCTCGTCCCAGGATCTCAACAACGCCGATTTCAGCTGCTCAACGGTGGCGTATCTTGTAGTGGAGATCTTCTGCTCCATGATCGACCACACAGAATAATCCATCGGGTTGAGATCAGGCGAGTTGGATGGCCAGATGTCCCTGCTCCAAAACCCTGGGAAGAGCTCCTCGCAAACGGCGATCGTGGATTAGGCGGAATGCGCTGGTGCCCAGTCCTGCTGAAGAGAAAATCCGGTTTCGCCAAAATGGCTCGTCGCCCACGGCTCCAGTACGTCGCGGAGGACATATTGCTGGTAGCTGGCAGCGTTAATTTTGACGTTCTGCTCCATGAAGACCAGCGGCGTCTTTCCGGTAGCGCATATTCCAGCCCACACCATCACCGAGGCTGGAAAATGGCGGCGGCTGATGGTCCTTGCGGCCGACGTCTTCTGCTGACCCTTCTTAAGCAGCTGCCGGCGATTCTGATGGTTGTGAACCGGCTGGACCGTGAAGATCTTCTCGTCGGTGAACAGCACCTTCGACAAGCGACCATCGCCGACCAGCTGACGCATTCGCCTGCATTTCCTCAACCTCTCAGCTTTCATCGCGTCGTTGAGGAAGTGAATACGAGCTACTTTGTAGCTGCGTAATCCCAGCTTCCTCCTGGCAATATGCTGGACTCGTTCCCTACTGATCCCGAGATCCGTAGCCATCTTGTTCATCGACACCTCAGGATTACGGCGAATGCGACAACGAACCTTGTTGATGTTCTCCGGTGTTGTCGCAGTGGTGAGACGGCCGCTGCGGGGACGGTCCGAGGTCCCGCCAGTCTCCTTGTAGCGTCTTACAATCTTGTAGACGGTCCTTTGTTTGAAGCCGGTTGTTCGAACTATGTCCGCGGTCCTCATTCCCGTCTTGTGCAGCTCGAGACGATGATACGCTCACTTTCACGAGACATAACGCAAGCACAACTGAAAACGAGAAAACTGGAGCAACAGATTCTAGATCAAAATTGCGCGAGGAATACAACGGAAACAACAGAAATAACAAAAAGCCTCAATTTCAAGGCCAAAAGTAGCGCCGCAAAAAATTGCCCGAACTTTTCAGCCACCCTGTATAGTATGATTCTAAATCTACCGAATTCGAGAGATTGTTGCCCCTGACTGTGTGTTAATTATCTGTCGTATCATGCCAATCCCTCCTTGGTATCACAATGTTGTATTTCTACCGCTACCGCTACTTGCCCCTCGCCCCTGTGTTGTGAATACCCAACTAGGGTCTACATTTATGAAAGTATATATTAGGTTGTAACGAAATAAATGGCACTGAACCACTGTAAATTTAAACAGTTAATATCTCGGCTTGTGGGCAAGTTTATTAATCGAAATAAAAACCTTCTGATTCTACACATCTTTGCCTACGTGACACAAGCTTTCTTATCCCAGTAGCATAAAAATCAGAAATTCTGGAATTGACGAAATCTTCGAAGGCACTTTCGGCATCCTGTTGGTATTTGAATATTTTCCCTACCAAGAAGTCGCCAAGATGCTTGAAGAAATGGTAGTCTGTTGGGGAGAGGTCGGGAGAAAACGGAGGATGTGGTAGAGTTTTAATGCTCAGCTCATTCAATTTCTGCAACGTCATTCGTGCTACATGGGGGCGAGCATTGTCGTGCAGAAGGAGAACTCGCCTTCGGTTTACCAAGGCCGGCCGGATATCCTTCAACTTTTTCATCATTTCTTCAATTTTAATGCAGTACTTCTCTGCCGTGATGGATTCACCGGGAGGGAGGAAGCTGTGGTGAATAATTCCCAGCGAACACCACCATACTGTCACCATTACTTTCTTTTGGTGCAATTCCGGCTTCGCAAAAACCTTGGGGCTCTCATCGCTGTCCACCCACTGTGCCGATCGTCGCCTGTTGTCGTACATTATCCATTTCTCGTCACAGGTTACGATGCGATCAAGGAATGGGTCCGCTTCGTTCCGTAGAAGCAGAGCGGACAAGATCTCATATCGTCGGTTTCTTTGCTCCTCAGACAGCTCGTGAGGCACACAGCTTTCCAGCTTTTTGGTCTTTCCAATTTCCTTCAGATGCCGGGCAGCTGTGTTGTGACTGACGCCAAGAACCTTCGCTATCTCCCTGGTACCTTTGTGTGGATCCTCCTCTACCACATCTCTCAGCATGTCCTCATCAACATCACTATGCCTCCCACGACCTTCATGTTCTTCCAAGCTCTCATCTCCATTCCCGAGCTTCTGATACCAACGATACGCCGTCCGAATTGTGGAACATCCTTGACCGAATGCGGCGTTGATCTTCTCGTCCGCCTCCTTAGCTGTAGTGCCCAGCTTGAATTCATACAAGTAAATGCCTCGGATTACCCCTTTGCCCATCTGCAAAAAAAGTCAATAAAACTCTAAAGTTTTCCCACTTTTACATAGAAAATTTGGTACTCACCGGTAGAGCAAAGTTTGCGCTTCTAAATAGTAGCCACATGTTACGGTTTGTTCTTGATCAAACGCGCAAAGACGCGCCAAAAAATGGCGCGAGCCAGTGCCATTTAATTCGTTACAACCTAATAGTAGTATAACATAGGCCAAATAGGAATGAATGAGCACCTAGCATACTTGTGTGAGCACTCTAAGATAAGTATCACATCCACAGGTATAACTTAGGGTACCGAAAGTAGGTAGTAGAGATTGCGCTCAAGTACTCCACTCTAGGCGCGGTGCCCCTTTCAAGACCAAAGGTAGTTGGCTCCATTGGCTACTATCGGAGATATTTGTAGCCCCACCCCTGCACGTTGTCTATATAACCTGCTGTGGTATGCTATTCGTGTTGTGCTCTGCAGGTAACCAACGTAATAAAACCATTATTACAATCTTTGCCGCAGACGCATCCATTGCTGCCTACCAAACTGTGTCGAAAAAAAATTCACCCAATGGGGCTATTTAAGACACTGATCACCCACTGAGGGTGGTTGTCATGGTAATCGATTTCGCCCAAACTTCGCCATTTGGCATAGAGCTTTAGTTGTTTGTGGTAGACCTTTTTAGGAGGTGCAAAAGTCCCGCATCACAAGGGAGTCGAACCATAAACCACCCCGTCTCACCACGCCGCCCTGTACCCCTGCGCCACCACTGCTCGGCCAGCAGCGCAATTTTCAGGCTACTCGAGCTGGGAGCCACGCTAATAATGGTCCATAACTCCGTTCACAGATGCACACAGCAGAAACGGGAAACATATTTGGGATCAGCGCTCGAAGCCGCCTCCAGTGATATACGTCTCATCTCAAAGTCCCATGGTCACCTAGTATCCTTCCCTTGTGAGTATCGCCTTCTTATTGCATACTATAATATCCGCGTGCCCTAGGATTTAATCCTAGAGTGTAGCGGACCTGAGGCCACGCAGCTATCACTTAAATCCCTCTCCTCTCTTCCTACATAACAGAAAACACGATTGATATAATATTTATGTAATAATAAACAACGGAGACGCGCTCCACGACAAAGCAACAGAATCACATTTCCGACGGGACATGTACACCAACCGACCCAGCAATCTCTAAGGGGGACGTATTACACCCCTCTGTGTTGACGGTCACCTACACTGGTGGTCCGGATGGGTGGCTGGTACGGCGCGGTTGTTGTTGCACTTAGGCAGTTGCTGCGCAAACATGAGATAACAGGAACCTAATACCTTATACTACGCTATTCCGCTATTCCTTTACAATACGCCTTAGAATTTCATCAATAAAATAGGTTTATTCTCTCTCGAAGGGTCTCGAAATAGGTTTCTCGAAACTTGGGGATGATACCCAGATTTTTCGCGCAGGGAACCATCACCAGTTGGGTGAGAATAGCATACGGTCCCAGACGCGAACTGAAACAAGATTTCAGGGTTCTGCCTTCCGTCGCGTGAGGCGACGCGATTTTGACATTGGAGCGCGTTATTAACCATCATGACTTTCCTGGTGATCCAACTTCCTCTCTTGAATTGTTTGTATTAGACTGTAAATACTTCAATAAGAGACTGGAGCAACATAGGAAACAAACAAGGATCAGTTCTCGGAAGAGAAATTAAGCCAAGCGAGCTCACTTTTGCCCTTGCAGACGTCGTAATTCGTCCTGAGCATGTATGTAGAACTTGTCACACCATTAACGAAAAAAATCCATTTTGTTAAGGATTTCTATATGCATGGGGAACCCAAATGCTTATTACCTTAGCAGCAGTACTAAGGGATACAAAAATGAGTCAATAATGGAATGATGCGTCTTTTGGCTTATCATTTGTAGTGCTTCTTCCCGAATATGACAACAAAATATTCTTATGTGTTCAGAAGAAGACAGTTATTGGCTGACGAAGCAGCGTAGAGACCTCGTATAGATCTCGGCAAAACATAGGATAAGGTGAAAGGGGTAAGAGATATGAGTACAGATAGAGCTTCAAAATGGCTATCAAATATTAGGACTTTATTATACCATCGCTCACCCCGAGCGATGGGATAACAAAGGCCTTAGGGATAGGGACCATACGAAGAGACACGCTCCAGTGACAACAGTGAGGAGATATTTTTTTGGCCGGATAACTTCACTTCGGACTTCACAGGACGTGGTCTTGCTGAAATGCCTGTCTTCGTGTTTATAGTATGGAACTTCAATAATTTTCTTTACTGTAGTGTTCATGTTTGCGATTTACTGCAGTTATGGTTTCCTCTGAGCTCTCTCTTTCTTTTTAGATGCGTTTGAATGTGTTGCTTTCTTTCAAATGTGTTGCTGAATTATAGTATTTGAAGCACCTCCCGTGCTGATTTCCTTCACATTATAATTGTCGCTCATATTGTACGTACTGGTACGGGGGTCGTCTGGCCGTTATGCTGGCCAATGTAGCGCTGTCCTCCAGACACCGGCGAGTTTTTTTTTCAAATCAGATTCTTTCCTTGGCGATTATTGGCACTGTGCTCCACTATATGTTCATGTTCTGTAGAACAGATATGGCTACGCTGTTCGATGTGTTCTGCGAGGTTGGAGCTGGCGGACAACAAGGACTTCCTGTCATATTAACTAAATATCCAGAGGACTACAACGATGAACCTGCTCTCAAAAGCGTTCGTCAGTTCAGCTTTCCTTGTGGTCTTAAAGAGTAAGGCGGTTACTGATTCGCGTCATCATTAAAACTCATTGAACTCTCGTCTTTTCAGAGCAGACTCTGATGCCGTTCAGCTCTTCTCATTCGTTTTAACGGACTCGATGTCGCAGTATACCTTCGGCTACTGTCGATTTACACCCAGAAATAATACATGTATTTGCATACTGAGGTTCGTGTTTTTTTTATTGTAACATCTACGTTATAGTTCATATTTCCAGCGGTTTTTCGTGGCCAGGCGTTTTCTACAAAATACTGAATCATGTTTCCCTCATAATGAATAACGGCACCGTGAGTTCAAGATAGGTTTGCTAGTTTCCATGCTGTAATTTCAGCAATGTAGCATTCATATTTTCAGCAAAACGATCTCGACGCAATTCTTACGCAGATATATCATACTGATATCCCGAATATTGGAGATACATTGCAGTTTGAATGTCAGAATGGAATGCATGTGAGAGTATACAGTTTCGAATATGTGGGAATTGCGTTCGGTGAAATCCTAATTGTTGGTGGACGCTCTCAAACGATTTTCCGACGTAACAATAAATGGGCAGCAACATATAAAAATGAGTAAACTAGCCAACGTGGCTACCCAGATAGACTCAGTCTCCAAGTTCCTAGTTGGGAGAGTGAAACCTAAAAAGGACCATTTTCGGTGCAGTTTTAGTAAGGGATTTAGTAATAGATTTGCATCGAGAACGAATCATCTTAAAGCAGCTAAAACAGATAGTTAGGTTTTATGCTGCCAGTCTGGCTTCATTTTGTGTATTTTTATCCATTATTTTGTTGCCATTATATAATCATTCGAATGTTCGTTTTGTTTTCGGTTTTTACAGCTGTTGTTTTGAAACGCGACTTTTGCTCGCATCCCGAAATAAATAAATAAAGCAGGTAACATCAGTAAAATAAAAAAAATAGTCCAAGACAACATCAGTCAAAATTTTGGACACAGGCTAGGCAATGTACTTCACGTCCTAATCGTCTGCAAACGTCCCGGCTTAGCTCGCAAATGTATCATATTCTCATGTATTCTGTGTTATTCGATTTCGCTAGTGCTGTTGTTTTTTAAGGAATGAATAAATTCAATATATTTCAATACTGAACACATTCAGCCCTTATGAAATCGTTAATGAGTAGCCACCACCAACTGGGGTTGCACCTTGAGTTCCATTAAAGACTGCACTCCGAAGGCTCGCCCAGCCATCTGCGCCCTTTTGCTTGGAGGTCGCACTCACGCTAGCTCCTTCACATATCTTCACTTGCCAGACATGATCTGCTGCCTTATTTTTTTTTACCACGCCTTTTGAATTGAAGCACGGAATTGATTGACACGGAGTGGTAACAGGATTAGTTGATATTACGATGAGAGATTTACAACGAAACACAAATTAGAGGGAAAAGGGAAAAGAAGAAAAGTGTTTAGCTTTGGCCAAGATTGTTACACTCCTTTACTCTGGCTTACGTTTCGGCGTTGTATTTGGCTTTTGGGGTTTTAGCTTCTTAAATGTATTCGCTTTTGAGGCTCTGAAGAAGGCGACAACGCCGAAACGTTAGCCGGAATAAAGGACTGTAACAATCTTGGCCAAAGCTAAATACTACCATACATCTTAACGAATACCATGTCAAGATTCATTGAGAGTCGCGCTTGGGATATAAAAGTGGTTGTTCACATTACGAGAAAGAGGAGTATATGAATGGACGAGAGGTGAAAAATTTCTGCGCAAACCAGCTTGGGGATAGTCATTTTGTACTCAGTGGTTAAGAGGTAAGAAGGCACATGTATGCACAATTGCATCAGAAATGGCCTAGCTCAGTTCACCACAGGGATAGAGCACACCACTGCATAACAAATCATTATAGCAGCATCACCACAGCAAATGGAATAACAACACGGCCTTAAACATGCGTCTGTGCCAACAGTCACTGTTAGTAACAACGAAAAGTTTTATAACATTCACATGTGACAAAAGAGGAGCAATAATTATTGTAAACTGTTTCATTTCAATACATGCGTTCGACAGAAAATAGTATAAGCAATTCAGCAATAAGTAAATGTTAAGGCGCTAGCGTGAACGCGATATGTAAGTAGGAGGGCCCAAAATAAGAGAGCAGTGGACCAATACTCGAGGTGCTGCCTATTATGACTTTCTTTGAAAATTCTGTTTCTATTATATTAATGAACATTTTGATATATAATTTTTATTGTATTATATATTTAATAATGTTCCGTAGGCAACTGAAGTGCTTCCTTGCTAAGATCAAACCATTGAATCGAAACCGAATGTAACCATACAAACGGCGCTGGAGCAGTTTTGACATCTGATTTACCATTATTGTTCGCTTAGGAACAAATCGTTTCTCAACCGTCTGATCAGCCTATCAGCGCAGTCTTGTATAGTGTAAGAAGTGTTTTGTCTTCGTGCTGCTGTCACAAATGATTGTGTGTGTGATTGGAAGAGTAGGGGACGTGGCGTATCCCGAAAAGGATTGACTTATTCATTCTTTATTCGTAACTCATTTGGATTCGGATTCTTTGTGTGTTGAAATGTGTGGATTTTAGAAGCTCGAAGTAAAAGTACCTGATGTCACGAAATTGCCAACTCTTCGTGATGACAAGTTCATGCTAGAATTTTACAATGCAGTGTCCGCACGTCAAATGTTGGCAATTTACGCAAGGTACTTAAAAATTCTTGATTTTTATGCATTAGAATTGACGAAAAATTGTCTTCAGCTTGCTTAAAGAACGGCGAATTATTTTCACTGGACGAAAGTTAAGTCAGCTCAGTTCGTGCATTTATGCAGCCTCCACGCTCCTTTATCCAATGACTTGGTAAGTGGAAGAGATTCAATGTGTTCTTCAAAGGTTTTGAATCCGTACTCTAACTCTTTGGTTGAAGTAAAACGCTCTACTATTGCTTCATTATTCCGGAAAATCGGTAATTTTCAGGCAATCGATTTTTATACCAGTTTTGCCTGAGTCTCTCTTAGACATGGTCATGGCTCCCATGCCATTCCTTATTGGTGTTCCGAAGCAGGTAATGGAGGCAAATGTGAGTGCTTTAGAGAATCATGGCTTCGAAAGAAAAATGGAATTAGTGCGTTGCGATACAGATCAGGCGCATGCCTGCTCGCCGCGGTGAATAGTCCTAGCTGAACTGAAACATCTTAACGTGCTACCAAGCCACAGAGCGCTTAGTAGTGCAGCCATGACACTGAGTAGTGTAGCTGTGGACAAGCAGACACAGGGTCGACTTCTGCCTCGGACACGCCATGCCTTTCAAACATTGCACATTCTACATTTTCGGTCTCATCCAAATTAACCTGATTGGTACTTCAATGACTTATTGCTTCACTGTTCTTGTTTTTTAATGCAACCACTACCTGCAACTGTTTTTTCTTCTCATAGTCAATGTCGGCATATGTATTATTCTGAAGAATCCTCATGAACGCGTCTGCAATGACGATTTCTCTGTGCTTGGGAGCCGAGAAGTCTCGAGGAAAATACTCAGCGAGTCAAGCAACGACGCGAGGTGGAGAAATCATTTTCCAGTTAAAGAATGTCTGGGTGGTCTATATTGATGCCAACGGAACTTTCTCACTATCACATATTGATTGAAATATCACGTGATCTGCGACGGCTTATCAAATATCTGCTCAACTTCCTGTTAGCGGATTCGGGTTCAATTAATATCGCTACTGCCATCCGTTCTTTGTTTGATGTGATCGTGTTATTGTTGTCATAGCACGAGGTGGATAAAGCATGCTGTACTTGGTAACAATTAGTACAATTAGTGAAAGTTGCGAGAATACAAAGGCCGTCACAAACATAGCCTAATAAATGCGACGTAACTCCACGTGTCAAAACTAGCCTCTTCCACATCTAGAAACAGGTTGAAAGCGGCGTTAAGAAGCGAATGCTGTGCCCTACCGAAGTCAAAATGTACTTTCCATTTGCGAAAACGAGGACACTTCTAGAAAATCGCAGAACCACATCTGGAATCGAACCCTAGATCACCCTACCAATCTTCATCGCTATCCACTGGGTCATCTAGTCGCTTTCTCTGTTCTTGCGAATGTATCTCTTGAACGTATCCTGCGACGTCTTTTAGCCAACCTGGGAAATTGTCAGATTGTAGTGGTTAACAATATTTGTAGCTTCAGACCTATTGTGGCTTAATTTCTGAGCACGACAAGGTCATTCCAGCAGTCACTTCTTCCTTGTCAATCCGCACTGAAGTGACACCATTTTTTGCTATTTTTGGGCCAACCGAGGGCATAGTAAAAACGAAACACACTGCTGTGAATCTCGTGCGATTCCGTGTAAGAAGTCATAAGCCTCTTGCAGAATCCCCGGATCCAGCTCGCTGACTCCCCTTGTTGGTTTGAGTTATCATGCTGGGATTTCTGCAAGAGTTACTTCTTTTATTGGCTCTTCACCCGATTATGGGGAACAAGATTTCGTAAGCTGCGTTGAAGTTTTAAGCGAAAACCAAATCTAGCGCAAGAAAAACTTACCGATGTGCTGTGATGGAGTATGCATTGTAGAGTTTCTCCTCGTGTGTACAACTTTCGCTGTTCTGTCAAGTGTTCGGTCAGGATAGGAATGAGAATTCGGGAAGTTCGCATTATCACCCTTGCTGAGCGGAAACCATCAAAAAGCTAGAAGCATGAAGATCGCAAAATCGAAGTGACAGTGCGCACATTTGGCGCTTTTTTGATAGTGCCATTTAGATATGGTCACTGCCTCACATCCAGCGGAGTCGTGGTGTAAATGTATGTAGGGTATGCGTTATGCTGACGTTGGGTACACCGATTGTATAAGACTTGATTGAACTTCAACGTCTTTTAGTCTTTTAATTAATCCTTCACTATTTCAAACTTGAAAGTGTTTCAGGTCCTAAAGGATCTCGGTGAAGTGGTTATTGTAGACCTCGAAGATAAGACACTCCAAAGCGCTCATAACGATGTGGTTGATATTCCAAGTGAGGTGAGAGCTGTTTTTTTTAAGTTTTGAAAACAAGGAACCTCTTGTGTATACGTTTCTTGCTTAGGTGGTTATATATCTGAAAAGTCAATTGAAAAACTCGTCGGACATGGGTGATTCAATGTCGAGGAGTTTTCTTCGAGCTAATGTTCTGTTATTCGGCGGTTATCGGATGGGCTTTGTCAGGAGCGAATCAACTGGGGTTTGTTAGGAACGCCTTGCTATGCTATCATTTCCTTCAAATGACTCATCGAGTAGTTTTTTCATAGCTGTGAGGAAACAGCAACGCCTCATCATTTCTCTCAGCTGTGCTATCTACTTTCCATCATTTGCGGTTTCAGGTCGTTCACTGGGACAAGGAAAGGTTTGTTCGTGAGCAGAAGTCGTCGTTACAGCCGTTTCTTTTGTCTTTAATTGGTACCGACGGCGTTCAATATTTGGAAAGGGTGAGCTCTTTTTATTGCAGTGTAGGATCGTTTCATTGAATTCGATGTATTATAGTTTATTGAAGAAAGGTCAAGAGCACTGAACAGAGGGTTGCCAATTTCGGACGAGTTCGAAACGGAAATCGGAAATATGGATAAAATAAAGATGCAGGTATTTCGCCTGATTTCGATGATTCTTTTCTGGAAAACGTGTTTACTTGTTTCCGGAACCACTTGGAAAGTAATTTTTGCAACTATCTCATTAGAACTGGAGGTTCAATTTCTAGGCGGTAAATCAAGAAGCGATACAACAAGCAATGCAGAGTGTAAGTAGCTCGCTAAAATGTGCACATCCCAGATGTTTTGCGCATATTTGTGTTGTACTATGTCTTGTGAACTCCATAACAAGTTTATTACATCCTTTATTGTGGTGTGAGTTCCGTAATAGTTAGTTTTAAGGTTGTTGGCGTGATAGTGTGGTGTTCCCAGACTTTAAGAAACTTTCGTTTGAATTTCCAGTTCCAGGTCAAGGAGAACGCCAGTGACGTTATTGGTGTGCTGAAAGATAAAGTGACAGGAATTCAGGTTAGGCACTACCAACATCACTCATTACTTCTTTTCTCCATCTCCTCCTGTACCAGTGTTTCAAATATTTACCACAGTCTTACCGTTTCCTCAAGTTTCTCTTATGTGCTTTTGCATACGGTGTCAAGTTATATCTAAGCCTGCGCTATTTCCACAACTGCAAATTCAATCTAATCACTCTATTTGTGAGTTTCCACCCATTCTACTTCCATGGAAGGAGTTTGAATACTACGAGTTTAGGTTTTTCAAATAACCTATGGTGTCCAGCCGATGAGAACGCCAATATTTTATCATTCCCATTTCCGACTGCAGTCCATGCGCACGCTTATTGTGAGTCACTGCGAAAATTCTCTATCCTCAGCAGTAGATTATGGGTATGTCTGAAGGTCTGAGGTGGTGTTTTTGGATAGAAGCATTTTTGTCTCGGAAATCGCGAGACAGAAGTATTCTCCCCTCCCGTGTACCGCATGTCACAAAACTGCTAACCCGATCCTAGATAAAGTATCGCAAGATTCGAAACAAGGGTGGTCAGTGAAATTACGGAGAGATTTTCAAAATGACCTATTGAGCCTTCTAGGGGACTGTTTGACAAGCATCGTAGAGGTTTTCAAATTTCCTGTGGGCATCTGGGTAGGTCAAAAACCACGAAAATCGTGCCACTGCGGTGCGGACTGATAAGGCGAAAGCGACCCCTGGAATGGCCTTGTCGTACTCAAAATTAATCTGCAAATTATGGAGCTTTAACTATTGTTAGATCCTCGACATCTGAAAGTTTATTAGGGTTTCTGATGGAAGCTGCAGGGTACATTGAGACGAGTCATTCATGGCGAACGCGCAAGCGACTGGGTGGCGAGCGGATAGCGGTGCTGACTTACAGAAGAGTGGTCAAGGGTTCGAATGTATATGCTAGGTTCCCAGATAGCTGAACGTTTTTGTGAAATATGGAATACGTTTAGACAGCGATAAGACATCTTTTTCACTTTCTAACACTGTTTCGAATCTCTTGTTCGAAATCAAAAAGTCTCATTTTCGCTGCATATAGTTACGCCATATCCATTGTAAACCAAGCTTGGCTCGCCGAGGAAGCTCTCGTTAATTGCTGTACCTATTTGCTATACCTATACGATTCGTTTGTAATGTTCTCTACCTGTTTTGTAAAGGTTTCTCATTGCAACCTCATTACCGAACATCATCGAAATGTGTTGCCTTGGCCCACCTCTAGAATGTGCTGATCAGTCTTTTGGTGTATAGGAGGGAGCGCTCCTGTAGCTTTTACTAATTCCACTACTAAAAGTTTAGTTTACTCTTACGAAATGGTTGAGTACGAGTACACTATCCATATTTGAAAATTCGGCCAACTACGATATTTCACAATGGGTGGTCGCAAGGATGGGAGAGTCATGGATCACCGATTTCTCCCTTTCCTGACTTACGGAATCTGCTGACCACGAATCTGTCATTCCTTTTCTTACGCACTATTCATTTTTTCTTTTTCATTTTTCATTTTCAAAGTGGAAGATTGGAAAGGAAATCAACCACATAGGTGAAGGAAGCGACTCTTTGTACTCACACTAATGCTCATGACCGCCGTAAACTACGGTAGTCGGCCTACTACGGTACGGTAACTACGGTAGTAACGAATATATCATTCGCGATTAGTACCCAAAAGAACCGCACGAGGCGAAGTATGGACGAAAAAAATTTCTTGGCCTCTTCCCGACTTCTGGGTTTATGATACTACGGCGCAACTAGTGGACGAGGGGGGCAGTCCATCAGTACTCGAAAAAGTTACGGGTTTTTACCAGTTTGACTAGGCCCCTCTCGGTGCAACTTGCATTACACGTACGTACGCGTACAATGGGGGAAATTCCACGTCACCAAACCCGACTGCTATGTTCAAGGCGGTCGAAGCCAAGGACTGCCTCCCCCGTGCACGTGTTGCGACGATACTACAATAGTGCCGGTTGTTCACTACCCATCCTTTTACTTCGGCCTGTGTTATACTCCCGCGGGGAGCATTCGCGGAACGTCCGCGGACCGCGGGCGTGGCGAGGCGCGGCGATTGGCCAGGTGAGGGGTCTCGGCGCGATTCCCGCCCGTCCGCGGATCTTCCCGCGGGAGTATAACTCAGGCCTTACACGTACTCACCGTTACCTGCTGTGGTCGGGTACGTAACCGCGAAAACGTCTGCCAGATTTATGATAAGCCTCAATTAGCCCTCTGCACGAAGTTTGTACGGAATTTGTCGTCGGAGTCGTGGGAGTAAATGGTGGGAGAAGTTTACCCCACTTTTCGAGCTTTTTCACATTTCCCAGGCGTTTCAAACGATCTGGAAAGCAGTTTTACTAACTCCTAGAGGCGGAGTGGCGTTCTACTCCCGCTCTTCAAACAGAGGCGTGGCAATTGTTCGCGTCTCCAGTATCTCGTAAGGCAGCCACTGAACTCTCGAGCAAGCCCAGGGGGTTGGGGGTGGGCGGGCCAGGGGGACGAGGGGATAGAACGCTCGACCCCCACTCCTAAACCTTCCGCAATCTCACGAACCGTTTTCCATGGCTTAGCTTCTACGAAGGCCTTCAAATCGTCGTCCTGAATTGTTGTCGGTCTGCCGCTTGGGCGTACATTTTCATGGTTGAAATCTCATGAACAAAATTTCTCGAACCACTGTTGTACGGTCCTTCCTTCAACACTATTCGGCCTCCTCACATGGTTGATTTGCGGGGCTGTTTTTACGGCGAATTGACACTGTTTCAAATTGAAATAAAATATCGTCCGGAATTGCTGTTCCGTCATACATCAACAATCTTCGAAGGAATACAATTATTGAGGTTAGGTGAAAGACAGAGTATTCTGTCAGATAGCGAAGAATTCTGTACTAGACGTTATATTAAAGTGCGAAATAAGTTGAATATTGATTCAGTAATAAAAGAACGAAAAGCGGTTGCACAAGAACCATCAGAACTTTCCGGTCAACCTAATATTTATTGCTGACCTATGAGCGCTGACGTTTTGAAACCCGAATCACGGCACATGTTGGCCGATGGGTAGGCTTCTCAACAAGTAGCCCTATCAATTGCTTGTTGTCATTTACTGAGGTGAAGCCCAAACGGGTAGTTCCACTGACAAGCAGGTTCACTAGCGGTTTGTTATGAATGTGATCTAAGAGCCACTGGCAACCATTTCTAATTTTCTCAAATCTTGAACCATCTTGATCCTGAAAAGTAGGTACCTACTTTTCTCTGTGCTTTCTGTGCAGTGAAGAAAAAAACGTTGGTTCAGCAATTCATTCCCTTCCAGATCGGAGCAAAGCTGAACAAGCTAACCCCCAAGGAAATTCGCAAGCCGAAGAACTGGACGTTAAAAAAGACGCCGAAAAGTGCCGGGGACTTCGAGCCGATGTCGTTCGACAACATCCAATGGCGTGAGCCGGGGGTGAGGGGTACTTCAGCGAAGAGGGATGGGGAAGAAAGTGCGAATAGCCACGTGTTGGGCTCTGAATCCGTGCGTTGCCTTTAAGTGTACTTTGTTGTCATTAGAAGGTGGAGTTCCTTGCCTTTGCAAAGTAGATTCTATGCTAGTTTCGTTTTAGGTCGATAGCGACTCCTCTCCTGGATCACCGCAGCTGGATGAGCGGTCAAGTGTTCCTGTTGCAAACCTTATCGACTTCGACACACCAGTTGAAAATCCTACATCACACGATGTTTGTCTCTTCAAGGTCATGAGTTTCTTTCCAGGATATTCGCAATACTCGCTTGCAGATCATAGCTACGAATTCTCTCTTCCTTGGTATGGAGCCTTCTACATCGTCTTCCGTAGCCCCGGCTCATGTTAAGCCGCTGCCACCCTTAGTTCCAACGCCAATTCCTGTCGGGTTCGTGGGCATGTGCATTATTAGTGAATATGTGATACTCCTCAGTTGATCTTGTTTCAGCCAATCTACGTTCTACACGGCTGGAATTGATCCCTTCTTCGACCCGTTCAAAACGCCAACTAGTCCGAGCGAATCAAGCAACTTTAAAGCGAAGTCAAAGAATAATTGGGAAACATTCGATTAGATTTTTCTTCTTTGACTACGGGTCTGTTAGTGCAGATCATCTGTTCGTTAAGTCGTATAGTCTTTAGGAGATGAGCTTTATCCTACCATATTTAATGTAACTCACAGGTCAGTATAATTATTCAGATTGGTACGTCATTTCATGGTAGATCTAGTGCAGTATTTAGTTGGGATTATGTGTTGAGTCGGAGCGTAGCAAACGATCCAGGTGAAAATGTAGTGCAGTTCAGCCTATTCGACCTTGTTTCTTTGAAAAACGTTTGCATTTTCTTAGTTACATTAGTGATACTTCTGTGCCACGAGGTTGCTAGATGGAGCTTTTAGTAGCCTGACGTTTCGACCGCCTCGCCCCCTTCAGAGACAAAGTGGTTATCTTTGCAATGTACCGGATCAGAGGCTCACCCACACTACATAGTTTCCGGCGCAACGGTGGCGACAGGGTGCGAAATTTTGATTGCTCATTTCGAATACACGTGATGCTGCATCATCTATATAGCGATGGAGCTAATATTGTGTGCTTAAATTCAAAATCGTTGCCGTTGTGCACTTCTACCTTTGCACACGTGGTGATTTCTTCTAGAAAAACACTCCAAGCGTTTTGGTTCTCTATCGAGAAGCCCACGGCTGAATAGGCGCTTTGGCATTTGTTGATCACGAGTGGTGTTGGTGAGCCTGTGGTGGTGTTCTGCTCTTTGAACCTATGGTGGGGTTCTGTTCCTGGGCTTGGTTCTCGCCCTTGGTTTACAAACTCTTGTAGTCCAACTGTTGATTGTCGGACAAAGTATATGCACACAAATTCTTCTCTCTCCGGCTACTTATGCAGAGACCGTATCAATCGCAGGCCCTTATTTGGAGCCCTGTGATTGATACGGGCATTTTTCTGCTATCTTATACGTCAGCATATATGAGAAATACAATGGAGGTCACGCGGAGCGTGATAGTTAGCATGTTTGCATGTGATTTCGATCGCAGCATACGGATTTTTCGCATCGCGTTTGTAGCTTTGGGTCGGGTAAGCGCTTGATCCTACAAGTTGTAAATATGAAGCCTCGAACTGGTGTTCAGCTTCTGAAGACGACAGGATGATCGAAACATCAGGCTAGCAAATGCTCCACCTAGCGAGCCCATAAGCGTGACTGATATCAATGTCGAAGTTTTTATCAGGAGAGGACGTGGAGTTAACATTTTATTATATCAGAGCTTATGAAACTTCTTGTATTATTCTAATGAGATTCACTTCGTTGCACCATGTGGTGTGTGTTCCCGTGGTCTATTCATTGATTGTTCTAGTCCCAAGAAGTTAGGGCATTCGCGTGGTAGTAGTTCTGTACTGGTTTCTTGTACAACGTTGTAATTCAGGCGTAGATAAAGATTTATGCATTGATCAGTTCGAATACATAGCGGCAATTTGTATATAGTTAAAAGAACTACTACAGACTCACTACAACAACTGCAACGGTACCAGCAGTGGAACTACTGTTAAGGCCGCCACAGACTTCTGCGGCGCCGCTGGCCGGCCGGCGGCACCGGCGGCGTCGCTGGCGGAAATGACTTGAATCATTCCACCCGGCGGCGCCGCTCCAGCGTCTGTCTGTCTGCGCTCTGCGCTCTGCCCTTTCGCGGCGGGATCCAGAGCGGAGACGGTCGATGCGGGCGCGCGATCGTCATCGGGGCGCGTTATTGTTAAGCACCAGTCGGTCCCCACTAGAAACAGTACAGTACCTCGCCGTCACCGCTCCCACTGATGATGAGTCAAGCCGCTGAGCGGCGCCGCAGAAGTCTGTGGCGGCCTTAACGGTATAGTGGCCACCGCTTCTCTAAGCCACGCCCCTACAAGGGTTGAAAGGTTGACAGTCTCCCTAACTGCATTCTTGGTGTATGGTTGTCGTATAGAAAGTAGACTAGTAATAAAGGTTTGTAGAACCTCACTCCCATCTCAGGCGTCAGCATGACCGAGGTCCTGGGGAGATCATTTTGGACTTTTGCTCAAAGTTTCCAAAAGAAGTTAGCAGTAGGGGAGACTCCGTTTTGACCGCCATCAAAACGTATTTATCTCTCGAGATATGCACACTCATACGCACAGTGAAATTCCTCATGAAGCATGCTGGCATGATTTTTTTTTTTGCACTGAGCACGATCTTTTTATCATTTCTACTTCTTCGTTTGCCTTCGTCGTGGCGCATGAATGAGGCAGGGTATCTAATTAAACAGCTATTTTCAAAAGATTGCTATTACCATTTTCAAAGAATTTGAGCCTGCTTACTCTACGCTATATTTCAAACTCTAATTATCGATTGCGAAAAGTACGATTTTCGCTATTCGCGTTAGCGATTTCACGCGAACATCGTATTTTCCGACCTGGCGTCTTCAAAAACACTAAGTGTGCAGAAAGTACGTTCTTCACATGAGCGCTGCCGAGTGCAAACTTCCTCACTTGTGAACCAGGGGTGCACATTTAAAGGTTAACGATTTAACGAATTAACGGCATTTTTCGTTAAATCTGGCTTAACGACTTAACGGAAATTCTTGGAGACTTAACGGATTTTTTAACGGACTTTTTTCTCAAGAAGTTTATCACTTCTCCTTTTAGTCTCCACTAGTATGGCACTCCTCCTCCCTCCGTTCCTTGACTATGACAGCCTCTCAAAAACTCGAAGTCAGCAAGAATTAAGTAGAAACAATCCGTTCTAGCCTTAGATGACGACAGGATATCTCGTTCCAAGCCAATCTGTTTGAGTTTGACCAGGGCTCCCGTGAAGTCAGGCTCAGCGCGCGAAACCGCCCTGTCCTGAGCCCAGCATCACTTATTTTTCATTTAGAAGCTAGAATGGTTCTTTGCCGAGCTTACAGCCTTTGTTTTAAAGCATGTCGACGAACCCACTAACCAGGGAATGCTTTCAGCTTTCCATCAAACTTCGTATAGACACCTACGTAATGAGAAAGAGCTTTAACACGTTGGCGAAGAGGGATTTTCGCATGCCCTTAGGAAAGCACGCCGCACAAATGTGAACGACATACCGTGACCTTAGCTTCGCCTAAGGACAAATTTGGGATGCCAAGCATGGTGCTAATGTTCGTCTCAACAGTTATGTTCGGTTGCCCTTCCCTAATTCTATAAATTTATTTTCATTTTTATTTATTACTATTTTTGTGTTTATTATTATTTAATTTCTTATTTTAAGAGCAAGAATAATAAATAAAAACTTGCCTCAAAACACAGCAAACATGCAAGCATACAACACATTAAAAGATCAGGTCGCTCCATATACTCAAGAATTTCGCCGAAACTTTTATTCGATTGATAGTGTAAATGCCACTGACATTAGCCATCAAAATGAGAAAGCTGTGTTCTTTATGGTGTGTTGGATGGTTAACAGGTGTCAAACTCTATACGGACAGAAATTCCACTATCAGTCGAATCAAAATCGCGAGCTCTTGGAAGAGGGCATGGCGCAATCTCACTTTTTGGCGAGAACGCAATGGCCACCTTCCTGTTCATTAACACAAGTTTTAATCATTATTTTCCTTAAAAAATATTTTTTTTCTAAAATTTCGAAAAATGTGTCCAGCTACTGGGTAGCTGAATTAAAGGGTCGGTGGTCTTGACACGACTATCGATTATGGAGGAAACACCGTAATCGACCGAAAGAACATCGGCATCGTGTTCAGCATCCTGAGTAGCCTCTCTGGACGATGTCTGGATGGACCGGATATCATTCCTGTTAAAATAATATACCATCGCGCGCCATTGTGATGGTATATTGGGACTCCCTGATCTAACTTATGTTTTAAGATGCCCTGCCCGCACCTGCCCATGAAGTACCGTTCTCCTCAATGACAATTCCCTACCTTTTCTCCTTCCGCACTCTGAAGATAATCTGTTGCAGAAGGCTGGTTTATTTTGCTGGCTACCCTTTCTTGGTAGCAAATTGTTTATGTTATACTGCGTTCGTCGAACTTTAGACATTGATGTGTTGAAGTTGGAACGTAAAACGTTTTCCCTGATTTTTTTTTCATCTTAAATAATAGTTCGCTGCTAATTGTATTTTTAACGAAATTTAACGAAAAATTTCCGTTAAAAGATTTCGTTAAAAAATTTTAACGCCCAGAAATTTGTGTGCACCCCTGTTGTGAACCTCGTACTTTTCCGAGTTTCCCTTTTGGCGCACATCCTAGATGATCTTATTATCTTATCTTAGATCTCTGCATTCATGTTTTTGTTATCATGTTAATAGCTTAATCAAATCTTTCACTATTAGCTTATTAAAACGTCTAATTTATAGCTGTTATTAATCTTCAATTTTTAACTTACCTTTTCACTTGCTACAGTTTACTCTTCCATTCATGCCACCGCTAGCTTGTATATAATCTGTACATAGGACGTCAAAAAAAAAATCGAGAAGAAAACTAATTTTTTGAAGAATTATTTTTATTCGATGTTAGTAGAACTTCGCCCATTGGCAACATTACCGTATACTATGTAATGTCGGCATTAGACAGGAGCCGAAACGTGACTTCGAGCATATACTCGAGGGCGTCGATCAGAGCTCACGCAAGTACCCACTTAAAAATAGCGGTGTTGACGAGGCCAGGGGCCGGATTCATCAACGACTAACCCGCGGGTATATGGGGTAGAGATACCCACGATGAAGCTTGCGTCTCTGACTCTTACCTTATCTCTACCTGACTCTTATCCTATCTCTACCCCTTATACCCCGCATACCCACGGGTTTAACCGTTGATGAATCCGGCGCCAGGACAATCCCACTTGAAGGGAATATAACCCATACTGAGGTCTCCTAAGAGGCATTACGTCTTCGTGACTGCGGTTGGACGGTTGCGTTCAAATGCGTTCTTTGCTTACCGCTTCTTCAGCTCTCTGCCTATCTCCTATTTCTTCACCTTGATAGCGACAATATAACGGATAATTACTTAGTGCCGAACAGCTCACCAGCTGAGAAACGGTTTGCTCGCACCGAGCAAAGAAATCAAGTGAAACTAACGAGTCGACTTATTGACGAATCACGGGAATTAATAGAACGGTTGCTCATTACAAACATGGCGAGACATGATAACGGACCAATCGGGAGGTCTATTGAGAGCTCAGACTTCTTGATATTCGAGTCAATATAGCGGATTTGTTTCTTCCCGTATTGCAGTGCTGGCCGAATTATAACGGAAGTAACATGTCAGTGGTGAAGTTGTTAGAGAGATGAAGGAACAAGCCAAGGCAGCGGGACATGACGAGCAGAAACTGGCGAGGCTCCCTTCTCTGCAGTTAAGCGAAACAGCCAAAATAAAATACGAGAACTATGATAACGATGTTAAACTGGATTACAGAAAAGTTGTTGACCAGTTCAAGAAAGACTTTCGTAGCCCTAACCTTGTCTACTGTGACGGCATATAAATCTATTGCATTCAAAATAACGCCCTATATTATAACGAAGGGAAAAATATTCGGTTAGGTAAAGTAGACGAAGGCCATCAAAAAGGGATTTTGTAGCAGAATCCGAAAACCCCTTTGCCGGAGGTCACTTGAGCGGTACAAATACCTTGCAATGAATTCGCGCACGATTTTGCTGGAAGAAAATTAATAGCGAAATAGCAAGTTTTGTTCTAAGCCGCGTCATTTGCCAGAAGGTAAAATCATAACGATTTCGAAATATTTTTGACATCTTACAGTATATAGCGATGTCCGTAGAACTGATAAGGACACAGTGATATTGGAACTACGGTTAAGACAGGGAGCACACTCCAGCGAAAAACTTATTTAGAGCTTACTTTAAACATTTTTCAACAGAAGGTCGAAAAATAACGATTTAAGAATAATGATTCAACGTAAACCAAATTCATAACGATATATAATCAGTAATTGAAAGAGCTATGCGAGGATACCAGTGCTCGAATTGGTGTCTTGGAAAAGGAAGTGCGAGAGCGCCTCCAAGCACTCATGGCTTGTCAGGAGCAGGTAGGTGCGTTAGCAAAGATGGCAACAAGGACTTAAATCTGGTCGCCAATGTGGGACACGCCGATAAACCGTGCCCTAGAGATGCGGTGTTTGATGTCTCTATAGATGCGATGGCTGCAAGTATTGCCGGTGGCTGTATGCGGTCAGCGATTCGAGCGATGCCTCGAAAGCACATGATCCGGAGGTCCTACGACCTGACCAGGTTTTGCCACTTCTATGATCATCCGGGATACTTTGATAGCTGCAGGAATGTATTGAGCGTTAATGTTAGGGTAGATACTATTCAGAGAAACAACTCTGCCCCAAACGCCTATATCCTCACGTAGACATATGCAAAAAAATACGCCCTGTGCGTACTGCATGAAAGCCTCCCAAAATCGTTCTCTATGTCGACCCATCATTTCGACTCATCATTGGCGTCAATATTTGATTTTTGTTATTTAAAAATTGTTCGTGTTGTATATTTTTGTCGAGGCCTACAAATTCGAAGGGGCGGGCATATCACCTATAGTGGCCACCGCCTCTGTTAGCCACGCCCCTACATGGGTTGGAAGGTTGGCAGTCTCCGTAACTGCATTCTTGGTGTACGGTTGTGGTTTATTGGTTTATCACGTTATTCAAAGGAGATGACTTGCATTGCGTTGTATAGTGTGTATGCTTGACATGACCATAAGAACCTGCTGGATGATCGACCTCCCGGACAAGCAGAGTGAAGTAGAAATCAAAAGCACTTAAGTGCTTAGGTAGGGAACTCTATTCACAGAGCTGGCTTAGACGAACTGCTTGCGCTAATTGAGACACGATTGCTAATCTCACGGCGCAGCTTGTGAGGAGCCAACCGCCTTGATGATTGCACTTGCTCTACTCCCTGTGTGGTGTGCCCATCTACTTGTGCTTGAATAACCGAATTCGAACAATTTATTCAAATTTTTAATCAATTATTCGAAATGTCTCACTACCCGAACGTTTTTTAAATTCGAAACTCGAGTTGTCGCAAAATTCGAACACTATTTGATTTCGAAATTCAAAGGTCGCGAACTCAAATAATACCCGAGTTTCGAATGATATATGAACATTTCAATATCTCACTACTCACCTAACGTCATCAACCATGTGATGTGACATGGAATCTCCATAAGCCGTCCTGTCACAAGGGCCTGTCGCATGTACTCGAATGTCCGTGTTTAGCTCAGCTCGCAGAAGTGAACAGTTTCCAGTGGCACCACGTGGAGGAACGGACGTCGCCACCGTCACATAATAATCGTCGCCATATAATTCAGTTAATTCGAGTGCCAGGTTATCCGTCTCGACATGGAGTCCAGGGATGGGCGGAAATTTTGAAAAATTTCCCAGAAAACAGAAAGTCGACTTCGTCAGAAAACAGAACATCCAAAACGCCAGAAAACATAAAGATCGGACAACAGAAGATTTCGAAATTATCGCATGAGCTAATTATTTCTCCAAGGATCCATTTTTATAGCAGCAAATTCTTTTCTATGACTAGAAATCTAGTCATGGACAAGCGGAAGTTTCTAGTACACTACAAATTCAATACAATCAGTAAATTGCAAATCTTGACTCAAATATCCTAGGGATGTTGACATTTGAAGTATACAACATTACTCATAAGCTCCATTTCACAACTAACGCCCTAACGATCCTACTATATATAAAGGAGCAGTGAGTATATAT